>BMAR01000040.1:0-600000 GCA_021605115.1 Astrephomene gubernaculifera
TAGCGGCACGTGCATTGGGTACGGCGCCTAGCGACCTGAACGCCCTTCACCCCCTGCCACTCACCCTCCGAGGAACGAATCCGTCCTTTGTCGCGTCGAGCGCCATGATGCGAGCCAGGCGCGCCTCCGTCTCCGCCTCCACCGCAGCCTGGATCTGCGGTATCAGGGAGGTCGAGTTGGGGGCACGACAGGTAAGGGAAGTACGACAGATGTGTGGGAAGTACGACAGGTGTGGGAAGTACGACAGGTGTGGGAAGCATTCAGTCCACCCGCTCTCAGTCCACTCGCCGCCAACTCTGCTGCTCCGTTGGTTGGATAACGCACACTGTCCCCTCCTCCTCCTTCGTCACGTCCCCAACACGCGCTGCTAAGTGGGTCATCCACCACGCACGCCTGGGTGCCACCCAGGGACCGCAACTGCCTACCCCCTCCGCACCCACCACACGCCCCTCCACACACCACATCCATCCGTGCTTCCGCGGCTCAGTCTATCTAGTACCCCACACCCAGGAGCGTTCACCAAAGGACGTCACTAGCGTTGACCACTTCGCGACCTTCTTCTCTTTCCCCAACACCACACCCGCGCCGCCCGGCCAGCGCACCTTGAACTCGAACGAGAAGGGTTTGCTGGCATCCTTGCCGCCCCTCCCGCCCTTGCTGCCAGCCTTGGGGCCTGCCTCTGCTGGTACTGAGGCTTGCTGCTGCTGCTCCTCCGCTTTGTCCTCCTTCTGCTCCTCTTCCGTTTTCTCCTTCTTGATCTTTTTCTCCTTCTTCTGCTTCTTCTTCTTAGACCCCTCATCCCCCGCTTCCTGCTCCTGCTGCTCCCCCTGCTGCTGCTCCTCTCCCCCCGCTGCCGGCACAGCATCACCCTCAGCGGCCTCATCCCCAGCGGCTGGGGCAGCCAGGACGGCGCCGAAGCTCAGGGAACCGAGGCCCAATGCCGCCCCTGCGCCGCCCCCTGAGAAGCCCAGGAGGGCCCGCATGCGAGCTGCCTCCTCCGCATTGCCCTTGGCGGCTGCCTCTGCCGCGGCGGCGGACTCCTCCGCTTTCCGTTTGTCCTTCTTCTTGTCCTTCTTGTCGCTGGGGGCAGCAGCAGCTGCAGCTGCAGGGGCAGGGGCAGGGGCTGCAGCGTCGCCGTTCGCTGGCGCTTGTGTTGCGTCCGGAGCAGTTGCTGCGGATGTTGCTGCTGCGGCTGCTGGGGTCCCGTTGACAGTTGGCGGTTGGCAGTTGCAGGTGTTGCAAGTGCACGGGATGCGAACAAGGGAACAAGGGGGCGAATGCGTCAGCAAGGATACAGCGGCTTGTGTGGAAAGGTAGAGCTCCGGTAATGGAAGTGAGGACGGACGGCAGGCGCCCCGTAACATCCCGATCGCCTTGGCACAACCTGGAAGCCCCATGCAGGCTTTCACCCAGGACCTCCCATTTCCGTACGGCATAACATACGACATAACCCCTGCTGCCCCCGTGCACTCAGCCCCCTCCCCCAAGCACCTTCAGCGCCGCCTGCCGCTGCTGCTGCCGCAGCGGCCTCTGCCTCCGCCTGAGCTTTGGCAGCCCGCTCAGCAGCCCGACGCATCTGCCTGCGCTGCTTGTACGTCAAACCGTCCTCATCCACAGCGCCGTAGCCTTTCTTTTGCGGGACTGCGTCTGCTTGCTGCTCATCGCTGCCCGCATCGCCGTTGGTGGCGGCGGCGGCCGAGCGCTTTTGCTTTTTGCTCGGCCGCTCAGCAGCGTCTGTTTCCTCGCGATTTGCGTTTGCATCGCCGCCTTTGGCGATCTGTGTGTAAAAAAGGATGGCGACAGAATTACAACGCCATCGCCTGCAAGCTGGTTAGGATTCGCAGTTGCACGCCATACCTGTAATAGAGCATCAATACTGTTGTATCTTGGGTACAATAATGGTTTGCCACCCTCCACTATTGGGACACGGCCGGCTAGGCTTGCTTGCGCCTGCGCATTGTAACGGACGCGTAAGGAATTTTGCCACCAGTGGATAGGGAACATGCATCACAGCATATACCTTGTCCTTTTTGCCCATGGCCCCGAACGGTTTCTTAAGGGTATTACAGTTAATTATAGCGTATCCGCGTTTCGGCCTTAACACGAAGCGTGCCTACACTCTAAGCAGTGCGCGTTTTGCTAGCGACAAAGCAAAAGTCATATGGACGAGCAGCAAGCAGACAACGACCGCAACCGTGCAAGACCCGTACGCGCCGTATCAACCCACGCCCTAGCTGGCTGGCTTTTCGGCACATCGCAACGCCGCATCTAGCACTACCGAACTGCTATATGCCGCAGCCTGTCCATTTGCACTATCTGTCTTTGCTTTGCACTTCGTGGCTGTCATTGTGACGCATCACGCACCTTTCCTCCTGTCCTGCGGCTTCAATACCTAAACAACTTTCCAGTCAATAAGATAATTAGCACACAGGGTCTGCAAAGCTGTGCCTAGGCCTTTCTCTCTCTGGTCTTCTCGTTTAGTCATCATAATCACCTGCAATCCATGTCTACCGCTACCGACTCGTCAGGCGACCCCGCTCATGCATCTCCTCCCTCCACCGGCGCTCCCTCTACCTATACCTCAGCCATGCCGCTGCCCACGCCCTCCCAGCTCTGGGCCAGCTCCGATCCAGCCCTCTGGTCCGATGTACTGCAGCAGTACGACTCCGCCGTACTGACTGCCTCGCGCCGCGGCAAGGGCAAGGCGGCCCTGCCCGAACTAGACAGGTGCGCGCCGCGGCTGTGTAGACTAACCGGAAAGGGGTAGCCAGTGAGATGCAGCCAACACAACGGGCAGGACGCAGAGGGCGTTTGTTCCGCAGTACACACGGAGGCGTTGGGATTGGGGTGCTTCTCCTCCTTCCACCTGCTGCCTCCTGTTCGCCCCCCCCCCTCCAGGTGGTACCGTTTCCAGCTGCCGGCGGCTCTGACCCCTGGGGCTGCTGTTGCGGGGAAGAGGGAGCAGCAAGAGGGCAAGAAGGAGGGGATGGTCCAGGCAGGGGATAGTGAGAGGAATGAGGAACAGGAGGAGGAGGAAGAGGAGCAGGAGCAGGAGGAGGAGGAGGAGGAAGAGGAGCAGGAGCAGGAGGGTGCACCAGCTGGACAATCCGAAGAGCCTTGCATCAATCGGGAGCAGCTGGCGAAGCTGGTGGGTGGTTGGGTGTCACCGTTGCTCCTCATCTTGCCCAAAGCTCCCCAGCTACATGTAGGCCTGGCCGCCTCCGCCCTTGCCCCGCCCCGCCCCGCCCCGACCTTTACCTAATGCCGGCACACGCTGCTTCCCCTCCTCCTCCTGGCTCCTCCCCTTCCTCCTCCTCCTCCTCCCCAGGTGGAATGGAAGATGGCCCGGGGGCAGTGGCGGCCACGGCTGCTGGCTTATGCCCGGGAGCAGGTGGGGGCGGGCTATGGGGCCGGCGGGGGAGACGTAGAGCGCCGTGGGGTGTGCCGGGGGTGGCTGGAGGTACAGCGTTTGCACACCCGGGTGTGCCGGTGGGGGGCCTATCGCCGCCTGTGGCTCGGCTGCGGCCCTGCTGCGGCGCGATGCCTCGGCGTCCTTACCCTACTCTGGGCCCCCTGGGAAAGAGGGCCCCGCATGTACTTGCCTCCTACCGGTACCCATTCCCGCTCCTACTACCACTCCTCCTGCTCCTCCTGCTCCTCCTACCATTCCCGCTCCTCCTGCTCCTCCTCTTCGCAGCCGGCGGGTGTGGTGGAGGCGGCCTCGCGCAGGGCCCTGGCTGCACTCCGCGGCCTTCAGGACCACCACCACCCTCCTCCACCTCAGCAGCCACCACCACAGCAGCAGCAGCAGCAGCCACCACACAGCCGGAAGCCTGCAGCAGCCGCGGCTGCGGGGGGGAGCGGAGGCGGGGCGGAGGGGCGCGGGGCCCCGCGTGATGACGTGGCGGCATTGCGTGCGGCGGTGGAGGCGCTTTCGGAGCTCAAGGGAGTGGGTAAGGAGGAAGAACGCAAGTACCTGACCGCCCCGCTTGCCCTGGCTTGCGCTTACCGGTACCGGTACAATGCGGGTTTGGCAATCCTCTCTCTGACACCCACCCACCACCCACCCGCCCCCCGCCCCCCTGCCAGGCCCCGCCACAGCCTCTGCGCTGCTGTGCGCCGCCCGCCCCCCGCTGGTGCCGTACATGGGGGATGAGGCGCTGGAGGTGTGCATGCCGGCCGGTGCACGGCGGGCCGACTACAGCCTGAAGGTGGGGATGAGGGGGGCTGCAGGGACGCAGGGTTTGTGCAGCGACGCAGGGCTGCGGGGTGTTGCAGCGGTGGGTGGCGCACTAAGGTAATGACTGATAAGAGGCGTGGGGCGAGGGGTCGAGAGTGACTACCCTAGTTGTAAGGGAGTCGCAGGGCGGTGGGGGTCGGAGAGAAACCAACCCAGTGAAACCGCGGGGGCTGAGTCGGCTGCTACTTGCCAAGTGCCTCCTCCTGCCCTGCCCTTCTTGCCTACCCCTGCAACATGTAAGGCTTATTTGGAGCTGTATGTCTTGCTGCGAGATAAGGCCCGCGGCTTGCAACAGCAACAGCTGCAACAACAACAACAACAACAAGGGCAAGAAGCGCTGCAACCACCTCCACAGCCGCAGCAAGCGGAACAACGGCAGCAGCAGCAGTTGGAGCCGCACCAAGGAGGAGCGGCAGCAGGGTCAACAGGGCCCACAGCAGAGGACACGGAGCGCACGGATGCTGCTACGGCTGTTGCTGCTACCCAGGAGGTGCAGTTGGAAGTGCGTTGGGGCGCATCAGATGTGGAGCGGTGTTTGTGGGTGGCGGCGGTGTTGCAAGGGGCTGGGCCGGGGTCCGCTGATGCTGGTGCTGCTGGTGGTGAGGGGTCGGCGCAGGGAGGGGAGGGCGGCGGCGGGGGACGCGGCGGGAGGACGGGGGCAAGAACAGGGGGACGTGGCGGCGGGGGCAAGCCCGCTGCGAAGCGAGGAAGGAAGTAGGGAAGTAGGAAGAATGGAGATTGTAGTCGGTGGAGTTGGCTGTTGCGCAGCTAGATCGGATATGGCGTGCCTTCATTACTGGCTCCAGGCTATCAAGATCAATATGGCAATACGCAGGGCTCAATACATGATGGGATGAATGCTGCTTCACAGTGATGCAACAAGGCAGCAGCTGGAAGTGCAGGAGGTGTGATGCGCTCAGTAAAGCCCCTGGGAAGCTTGTTTGGTAGCATTGATGGAAATGTGCAGGTGGGAAAGAGCCTTAGGGTTTGTGGTTGGGCAACCAGGCATTTGGAGGTCAAGCTCTTTCTTCTCGCCTTGGCAATGCAACCCATGGTTTGGCCAGTCTGCCACTATCGCTGCAACACCCAGTGAAAAGCCGTGCTGCTGAATTTCGTAGGTCTAGGTCACCACGTAGACCTGTCAAATAAAGCCCAACAATTGATGTAGACATGCCTGTTAACATATGCTAGATGACTAAGGTAGGTCCAATATTTCAAACTCACACAGCGCTGTCTGTCTGTGCCCGGTTCCGAGCCCTTGTAAGCTCTACAGCTCTTTCTCCATATTAAAGCTCGCTCAAAGAGGAGACAAGTGCATTGCTTTTTCAGGGCAAGAGGGAAAACGGGACGGCCCGGCTTGCCGCTTGGAGCGACAGATGGACATCGCGATTACTCCAGGAACTCCAATACTACCCTGCCCTACGTTTTGCTATCGGTATACGGCGCTTACTACGGTACCGTGATCTAGTCTTGGCTCAATACTGGAATCTGCACAGGATACGCGTTCTTTTGCACGTCAAGTACCCCTTGGAAAACAAGTACAACAAATTAGCTGCATGCGGGTTTCCCCTGCGCGTCTGCGCAGACAACACTGTGTGCCATCTCAGAAGCTCAACGGTCTTGGGGCCTTATGAAGGAATGCACCTGGCAAAGCTCTGTTTTCAACATGTTGTTTTGCGCTATTTGCCATACCGGTATAGGAAAACGTGATTGGGCGATGCCTTAAGTCGCAATCTCTTGTTGTTTTCAAGCCTACGGTGTGCCCAAGGAAGTGCGCGATCAGGTTCCGGGAAGCTAAAGTGGAAGCGAAACGTTAATTAAATAATGATTATTAAAAAGGCCTAAATTTCAAGATTATCCTCCTGCCCAGATGCCGGGGCCCAGTCAACCTGACAATGCCGTCGGCAACTCCCTTTCGAGCAAGGTACATGCTGCCCCTTTCGTTCCTGGGACACCATTCCAGTCGAAAGGATCACCTGCTGGAGGCAGCTTTCCAGAGTCAGCGTTGAAAGCGCAACCGTTTGTGCCTGGTGAGTCGTCACGGCGCGGTGCTCAGTAGGAGGCATACCTTACCGCGCTTCAAACAATTAGGTAGACTACAACCTCTTCAAGTCCCTATAGGGGCCGGCGTCCAGTATCCTAGTTGTCGATGCATGCTGTCCATGAAGGTCAATTGCCTGGTGTGTACCGAGCGTACATCCGATGATGCAGGCTCGGGGTCAGGAGGTAGCAATGCCGTCGGCAAGGGTCAAGTGCACAGCGGACAGGGGACTCCTGGCAGCGCTGGTCGGGCAGCCGCACCTACCAAACTAGCGGCCAACGCCGCTGCGTTTGTACCGAAGCAGTCTGACGGCAGCGCCGTTAAAGGCGGGCGCGGGTGAGGGAGGCGGGAAGGGGCTGTAAAAGGGCAGCTGTCTGCGTCATAACTTGCTGATAGGCGACCTATTCTGCCATGCATCACGCTCACCGCACATGCAGGCTTGGGTCCTCTGATGCGCTGGCGGGAATGGATGGCGCTGCCTCGGCAAGCAGCTCAGGTGCTGGTGGCGTCAGGTAGGCGACAGGGCCCAACGTTGTGGATGACGTGCTTTGTGCCTAAGAACAGGGACTTAGAAAAGGGTAACCTTACCTGGACTCACCTCGACTCCAATGTTACACGGCGCAGGCCGGGTGGCACTCCTCCTGCCGCTGCATCCTCCCCAGCTCCTTCTCCCTCACCAGCCGGGGGTCGTGGCTCCGCGGGCCGCGGCGGCCGAGGCGGCAACGGCAGTGGCGGGGGTGCAGGCGCAGGCGTGCCGCCGCCCTCCCCCGGCCAGTTCCAGCCGGGTAGGGGCGCCAGCAATGGCACAGGGAGAGGCGCGGGCCGAAACCCGCCGGCGGCGGCCAACGCCAGCAGCACCGGCATCAGCGGCGGGAGCCCGGGTCCCATGGCAGGGAGAGGCGGTCGGGGCGGCCGAGGCGCATCCGCGGGTGGGGGCTACATGAGCCCGGGTGCTGGCGGCATGCACCACCCGGGCACGGGGCCTGTGATGGGGGGTGGCAGCTTTGGCAGCCCCGTGAACTCTATGGCCATGGCGGCGTACGGCAGTGGGGGCGGCAGCCACCTGCCGTCGTACAGGACACGCGACTTGTACCTTGCAGGCCCAGGGCGTGTGTACGTGGGGCATCATTTCGTGGAGGAGGGGCTGCGGCAGCAGCTGCAGAGCCGGGCTTACATGACTGCGGCGCAGGTGATTTGGGTCGGCGGGGGTGGCACAGTTAGCGTTGTGTGTGTAGCACGGTGACCCACATGACCCCTCGATACTCTGATGGGAGATCGCCACTTCTTTTTCACTCTCCCTTGGGGATCTAATGGATGTTGACCGCGGTCCCGTGCCGTACTACTAACAACCAGCATGCCGCTAACAACCCTCACCCGGCTGCGCAGTGGCACGATGAGTCGGACGAGTCGGGTGTGACTCCGCCCTTCCGACTGGGCCCCTACCACACGCTGTACCCGCTTGAGGAGGGCGCAATGGGGCCGTCCGCGGCGGCAGGGGCGGGCGGTGCGGGCGACATGCCCTCCGCCGCCCTGGGGCTGCACACCTCGCTTGTCAAGGGGATCAGCTCCGTTGACGGGAGCGCGGCAGCGCTGAGGCGGGTAGACCCCAAGCAGGTATGCAAGGCAGCAGCAACGACAACCGCCGGGGGCGTGGGTATCGGGATCGGTGCTGGTAACGCCTGTGGGGCTAGGAACTTCCTGCATCCCTCATGCTCCCCACCTGCAATGCCCATGCGCGCTGTAGACCTGCAGCTGAGCCTCATGCATCATGCTTGGCTCTTCATCATGCACCCCGCTGCCGCCCCATGCGCCCTGCCTGCACCAGGTGATTCCCACTACTGAGCTCCTGACGCGGGCGCGCGAGGCGGTTGAGATGTGGGCCCCGCTGGCCAACCACCCCAACCTGGTGGGGCTCCGCGCCGCCTTCATCGCCTCCGACAGCCTCACCCAGCCGCCGCAGCAGCCGGGGCAGCAGGGCGGCGGCGACGGCGTGAGTGCGCTCGTGTTCGCGCATGACTTCTACCCCGGGGCCATGACGCTGGCCGCAGCACATCTGGTGCCCCAGGTAAGCGGCCGGAGAAGAAGGGCTGAGAAGGGGGGAGTTAAGGGCAAGGAAGGACGTGCCCTGTCCTTGTCCCTGGCTCCCTGTCCTTGCCCTTCCAAGAAAGAAGGCTGGATGGAGGTCTACCCCAGCGGTAGCTGCCGGTAGGCTTGCACTGTCGCCTTGGTCTGTTCTTGTTGCGGGTGCTGTAAAAAGTTGTGGGGTAAGGGCAAAGCTGCAAACTGCTCTTCCCTGGCGCTCTCGCACCCGCGCAGATGTCCGCAGCTGGGCTGGTGTCGGCTCCGCAGCCGCCGCCGGAGGAGGTCATTTGGAGCTACGCGGTGCAGATCACCTCGGCGCTCCGGGCGGCGCACGGCTGCGGGTTGCTGCTGCGGCCTGCCTGCCTGCACCCGTCCAAGGTGCTGTTGGCGGGGTTCGGTCGGCTGCGGGTTGGCAGCGTGGGCATCGTGGACGCCATGATGGGTGGAGACCAGCCGGGGCCTGAGGAGCTGCAGATGCTCATGCGGCAGGACATCTCGGTGGGTGCCTGAACAGGCGCGGGCGGGAGCAGGGAGGGCAAGAAGGAGCGTGATAGGGAAGGGGGCGCGCGGCATGCAAGGGGCGCGAGGGAGGCGCTGGTGAACAAGCTCCGCGTGTGGGGATCTGGGTCGTGAGGGTTCCGTTACCCCTACTGTGGACATTGTTCCTTGTGGTATCCTCCTATCCCGCGTAGCGGCACCAGCACCCACTACCCATCCATCCCCATCCATCCACCCATGCTTCTTCTTTTCCCGCCCGCTTCCATAACGGGCCTTCATCCCACGCCACAGGCCATGGGCAGCCTGCTGCTGACGTTGTGCTGCGCCGGCGCGGGTCCCGCTCCCTCCCTGGACCTGGTAGCCGCGCACTACTCGCCGGAGCTGGTGCGGCTGCTGGGGGCGCTGCTGGCTGCTGCGGAGGGAGGCCCGCTGGGCAGCTGGCGGGGGCTGGTGGCGGCGCTGGCGGACCGGGCATTCACGGAGCTGGACGGCGCGGGAGTGGCGTTGGATCACACGGTGAGTCCCGGGGGGGAAGGGGCAGACGCAGGGAGCATTACCAGCTGCCGCTGCTGCTGCTGCTGGTGCGATGGACATGCTGGGGTCTTCGTTTTGTCTTGCACCCTTGTCCTGCTTACGAGGGTACCATGGGGTATTAGGCGCGCAGGTGGGGTCATCCTGTCGCGGATACCGCACGGTGCTTACAAACAGGAGCAGCAAGGGTTGTGTGCTCTGGGTAGGCGGCCACCAAGTTTATAAAAGTGTGGCATGGACCCTCCGCCTTGGGCCCCTCCCGCATGATGAAGCAAACCACGATGAACCCTTATCACACGGTTGGTTAGTGGTTAGCGCCTCTTTACCCCCCCCCCCTCCCCCGCATGCGGGTCACATACACAGGTTGGCGAGCTGGCCAAGGAGGCTGAGAACGGGCGGCTGCTGCGGCTGCTGGCCAAGATCAACTTCGTCACCGAGCGCCCCGCGGACGGCGGCAACGGGCAGGACGGGGTGAGTGAACCTGCGTGGGGTACAGGCGGCCGGCGGGGTCCTCTGACTGCACGTGGCTTCCTGGGAATGAGGCCACAGTTGCTTGCTTAGGCGGTGGAAAGTACGGTATGTGGCGCTGGTAATACGTGCCATGCAAGGCCCTGCGGGACCGTTGTGTGCTGCACCGCACTCTCGCGTGTGTGTAAGCAGTGCCGCCTGACACGGTGTCGGGCCGTGTCGGGAGTTACGTAGTCAACCTGCCCCTTGTAGTCAACCTGCCCCCATGTAAGCAAACTAAGCCGGTTCGTCTGCCTGCCCCGCAGGACTCCTCCTGGTCTGAGACGGGCGACCGCTACGTGCTGAAGCTCTTCCGCGACTTCGTGTTCCACGCGGCCGCCCCCGACAGCGGCGCACCGCTGCTGGACTGGGGGCTGGTGGCGGAGGCACTCAATAAGGTGGGGGTGGGCCGGGCAGGGGCGGGGTTAACAACTTTAACATGGGTTGGATTTTGGCCAGCAGGGATCAGCAGGGGTAGGGGAAAACAAGCCATCCGTAGACCGCATGCACATGCTGAACATGGTGCGCGTTGCGTGGACCTCCACAGCACCGAACTGGTACACATGTAGTACCCACTCCGGCCCGCACCAGAACCTGTCACATGGTTACCGGTAGTGTAATAGTGTTTCCTCTTCCCCGCGCCCACATCGTGCACCCGGCACCCCCCGGCCCCTGCAGCTGGACGCCGGGGTGCACGAGGAGCTGCTGCTGCTGAGCCGGGACGGGCAGTCCATGCTAGTGGTCACGTACGCGGACGTAAAGGTGAGGCGGCGGGATTGGGGAAAGTACCGTAGAAGGAGTAGCGTGCCATGCGGTGGCGGGGGGACGGGGGTGGGGGGGAGAGTGTTCCACTATCGGTACCACCACTGCATCCAACAGACCTCCTCCCCCATGCCGCTTGCCATCCAACAAATGCCCTCCCTCATGCCTGATGCCGCTGCAGCGCTGCTTGGAGAGCGCCTTTTCGGAATTGAAGGCCGCAGTCAACGCGGCCGCCTCCAGTTCCAACAACACGGCGGGGCGCGGCGGCCAGCAGCCCTCACGCAGCCCCATGATGCGCGCTTGAGGGCTGCAGGGCTCGGTCCAAACTCCGCTGCGTCCACACGCCGCTCTGTGCAAACTCCGCTGGGACGCTGTGCGTTGGTCATGCGTACGGCTTTTGCGGCTGGGAGGTAGAATGGACATGTCTGCTGCCGCGAGAAGGTTGCCGAGCGCTGTGACGGGTTCATCCGCGCGGCGCCAGGGGGCCTTGATGGTTGGGGCTTTGGTAAGGACTGGGTAGCCTTATCAGGAGCGGGTAGGAGGCTGGCTGTACGACAAAGCCACCGACTGTAACGAACTAACCGTGCGGTGACCGCAAACACTTCTCTCCCACGCTTTGTATCATGCATGCTTTACAGTCACCGTGTTGGTGGCCAAATGTGACGAGTTGTTTACGTTCTGTGCGGCCATTCGGTACCAGCCCTAGCTAGTAGCTAGAGCTGGTAAATAAGCCAGCCGCGCGCCGTTTACGGGCAAGTTGACATCAACTTGTGTCGTCGTCGGCTTGGCGCAGAAGATTTGACCGAGGATGACGAAGTTGCCGGGATCGGTTTCGGCACTGGATACGGTAGGCAACCAGCTCGGCGGGATACCGAGGCGCGCGCTCTTCTAGCGCTACGCTCAGCAGCGGTGGAACACGCATAACACACACAGGAACACTATGCAGGCTGTCCACGTAGTTTCAGGCGTTCAGAAATGCTACGGCCAAAATTAAGCTCAGCAACGAACAGCAGACCTGCATATTGCCTAAAAAGCTCCGCATACACTTATTATATTACCATTTCGACACCATTTAGGTATGTCTTGGCAAATGTCTATAGGATGTTCGTTCATTGGGTCTTACGTGCAAGTTGGTGTCCTGCAAATGCCGTACCCCCACAGGCTGTTTGCCCGTTTCTCCCAGCAAATCTGTTTGCGTACACTTACAGGTATCAGGCGAAACTCGAAAAACTATGATTACAATGTTACTGATGGATATTACCGCAACCTGAAACCTCCTTGGGGACTTGCTGCTCCCATACTGCGCCTTGACTGAAGTGGAAGAGGCATGGCCTACTTACAGCTTACACATGATGACCCAAAATGTGGCAATATTGCTCTTATTTTTGCTTACGCTCAGCTGCCGATGGTTGCTTGCACAATCGGATACCACGAAGCAGGACAGCGTTGCCATTTGCGTATTAACAGCAATAAACTCGAATAACAGCTGCGGACGGTGAGCTCACTTCCTTTTTATCACTCCTTTGCCACGCTTACGCATCCCAACAAGGTGCTGGTGTCTTCCGTTGCAGGGAAAGTGTGTCGACGTACAAAGGCACAGGAGCCGATCGTATCGCCTATTGTGCAGCGCAAGAAAGCCATGCGGTCAATGTGGTGCGTACAAGCTGACAAAGCCTCATGGCCTCCTACAAACTGCGACTGGCCCTGATCCATTCATTATGTCCATCAATCCCGCATATCGCCATAACGTGAAGCAGTATGTCACATCGTTTATCTTGTCTCCTCCTGAGTATACCCTATCCAAAGCAGCACTCCTTACTCCTCATCCTCCGCCCCATTGCAGACGACGTTGTCCCTGTCGCTTTTTGACAACTGTGTCCCCGTCGCCTCTGGCAACCAGTCATGTTGCCCCCTTGCCAGCTACGCCGCCCAATATGCCCTGGAAGCCGGGCTTTCTAACCCCGGTAAGCAAGGGCAGCCCGTGTTGGAGCAGTACCTTGGGACAGTGCGGCGAAGCCTTGTCCACACTCCGCATGCCACGCTAGGACGACATCCCAGCCACCACTCACCACCTGCACAGCGCTCTGCTAACACTGACGGGTACAGAGCCCCACTCCCTTGTTTTGCGGCGCCCTGCCGCCGCCTACCCTCATTGTCCTGCCCTCGCTTGTGGTCTGGTAATCTTTTCACCCCACTCCTCGCAGAGGTATCGCACACCGCCCTAGACGAATGGGAGCAGCGGCTAAGCACTACGGGCGGCGGTGCGGGATTACCCCAGGCGGCGGCCTGGGCTGTAAGTCCTCCGCAGCTCGCCTTCCTGGCCTCCCAGGCAGCCTCCACGGTAGATCTGGCGCTGCCCGCAGCCGGCGATTCGCGCCTAAGTTGGGCGGATCTGGATGCGGGGTTGCGAAGTACGGCTGTCTTCAGCGGCCGCGTTATCGGGGTGCCGTACGACATAGACCCCCCGCTGCTGTTCTACCGCAGGTAGGCATCACTACCTGGCATTACCGTATGAACTTCCCTTCCGGTGTATGGTTCACGCTCGTGTTGATCTTGTAGTCGTTCTGGGGTACTCCGGTAGTCAGTCATGCTCCCACGTTTGTGTCCGACGTGTCAACTACGTCCTACGCCCCAACGATAGGGATGCGCTGCGAGCTGTCGGGCGGGC
The DNA here is from genome assembly GCA_021605115.1 of Astrephomene gubernaculifera. Lineage (NCBI taxonomy): Eukaryota > Viridiplantae > Chlorophyta > Chlorophyceae > Chlamydomonadales > Astrephomenaceae > Astrephomene > Astrephomene gubernaculifera. Next base: position 13,330 of record BMAR01000040.1, read on the forward strand.
AGTGCCGCAAACATGGAGCGAGCTGCTCGCAACTGCCCGGGAGCTCAACACCTCCCAGGTGTCATGCAGCAGCAGTGGCGGTAGCACGAGCAGCAGCAGCAGCGGTGGCGGTAGCACGAGCAGCAGCAGCAGCGGTGGCGGTAGCACGAGCAGCAGCAGCAGCAGCGGCGGTAGCACGAGCAGCAGCAGCAGCAGCGGCGGCAGCCTGGCCTCAACCGGGAATGGGAGTAGTAGCAGTAGTAGTACTGCTGCGGATCCGTCCCTGGGCTGCTACGGCCGGGGCTTCTGTCTGCTGCTGCCCCCCGGCTGCTCGAACGACGGGGCGCTCCTGGCGGCTGTCTGGGCCTCCATGACAGCGCTGGCGGGTCCTCGAGCTGGGCTGTACTTTGAGCCCAGGAGCATGGCACCGCGGTTTGACGGACCGGCCATGCAGGAGGCCGTACGGCTGTACAGGTGAGCTGCTTCCGGTACTTGCGTGGCGTTGAGCGCCCAATTGAGGTGCTAGAGATTGGGCGCCTTGGGGAGGCTGACCTGTCAGTACGGTGCGGTGGGTGATGTGTCAGGATTGCTCCTCGGGCAGCCCCAGCCATTAACCCTCATGGGTTGATGGATGGATGTTTGCCTGTTGCCTGACTACCTGTGTGACCTTTCTTGCCTTGGCGTCCCCGTTCCGGCCGGCCCGGTTCCTACCAGGGAGCTATCGCAGCTGGGCTCCCCCGCTGGGCCCTGCAGTCGCCTGGACTTTGCCACTGCCCGGAGCACCTGTGCCATGGGCATCGCGGGCAGCTCGGTGGTTCGGTTGCTGGGCTTGCCGGCCCTGGACCCAAGCAGCAGCAGTGGCAGTGGCAGCAGCAGCGGCAGCGCTGTGTGGGGCGCCACCGGAACGGTGCTCCTGCCCGGCAGCACTGTGGTGGAGGATCCGGTGAGCCGGCAGATGCGGAACTGCACTCTGGAGCTGTGTCCCTTTGCGGAGCTCCTCCTCGACAACAGCGACGGAGGCAGCAGCACTCCTGACAGCAGCAGCAGCAGCGACGGGGCCGAGGCCGGGAACAGCACCCTGCAGCAACAGCAACAGCTCTGGGTGAATCGTGCACCGCATCCCGGCCGGGGTCCCTTCTACCTGGCCCTCAATCCTGCCTCCAACGCGGCAACCCTGCTAGCAGCCTGGAGGGCGGTGACTTGGGTCGTGTCACCCCAGGCGGCATGGGACCGCGTGAGCGACCCATGGGTCTCCGCATCGCCGGTGCGTTACCAGCACTTGGCGGCCGCCGCGGTTCCGGCTTGGGTGGCCGCCGGCTGGCACCCGGGGGACGTGGCGGAGTACCTGGGGGTGCTGCGGGCCGTGTTGGCACACCGCAATGCGGTGCCGGCAGCCGGTTTCCTGGGCGGAGAGCTGCTGGTTGAGTTGTTTGGTGCGGCAGCGGCGGAGGCGGCGGCGCAGGATGGGCCGGATCCCGCGGTCGTGGTGCAGGTGCGGTGGGGGGGGGTGTATGGTGGTGGTGACCTTGCATGGGCTGTGCGGGTCTGGGTTGGGTTGGAGGTACGCATGGTGCAGCAGGTAAGCCGCGATAGAACACTTACCGAGGCCATGGGCTCCATTGGTGGGCCTGGCTTGCCAATGCAGGTCAGGGAACAGGGATGGTGTGGGCGGGTCAGTGGGTTGGTTGAGGCAGTGCATGGAAGAGCTGGTATATGCGGATGAGGGGGTGCGGCCTTCGAGGAGTAAGGGCGGGGTATTGGATAAACTGAACCGCGGAAACACTGAGGGTGGGGTGTTCAGGGTTGCAAGGAAAATTGCGGCGATGAGGATAAACGATCTGCGTGCACTGCCGAGGCAACCCCTGCCGCGGTCGGCGGCAAGGTGCGATGCGGACAGTTTCAAACCCATTTCTCGATACTGAGCCGCGAAGGTTAAAGAGGAAGATACGCAGGAGGCTAGGGATGGAGGAGGGACGGGCTGCTCTATATGCAGCCAACATTCGCGTGTTTGTTTTTCCACCGTTGAAATAAGCCTGTACCTTTTTCAGATGCAACAGCCCTTCCCTTTCTTGGCGACAACAGGCGTTGAAAGCGAACGCCACAGCGGCCTTCAAGCAGAAGTACGGCGGCTTCATCGCGATCCGTCAAAGCTACCTGAACAGCATTGGTGCGGTGCTGGGCAGTGGTGAGTGGCATAGGAGCTGAGCTCGGAGGAAAGGGCGGTACGACATCATTTGTGCGGTTGATTGCGTTATGTGCAGAGCTTAAGATACATGCCAATGCCCTTGCCTGTTGTGCGAAAGTTACGGTCTTGGTGCAGTACCGTATATATCCTGAACGGAAGACACGGTTCACCTGCCCGGTACTGTTCCTGTCCAGGGGAGCTGCTTCTGAACACCACAAGCACGTCCGGGAAGCCCCGGGTTCAAGTCAGCGTAGGTGAGCTCGGTGTTGCTCGCCATGGCAGGGGTCCGCGCTTGTTTGCGCGCGTTGTCCGAGCTGTGTGTCATGTTTAAGCAGTGTTGTAAGTGCGCACCTTTGGTTGGGCCAGCTGGTTATTAGACTTATTACTGGTAATGCAGTGATGGCGGCAGGGTCCAAATCGCTTTCGCATGACCCATGGTTCACCCGCCCAGGCATAGCCGCGGGCGTTGTGGCGGCGCTTGCAACGCTCTCCGCGCTGCTTGCCCTGGCCTCCGCCTCCACCAAGGGGAAGGTACTGCTGTTGCGCGGTGTTCGGCGCCGCCGCAGCGGGGCCGCGCAGATGCCTGGGTACGGGCCGCAGACCACCCTGGTCGTGACGGACATCCAGGACAGTACGGTGCTGTGGGAGACGGTTCCGGAGGCGGTTATGGATCTGTCACTGGATCTTCACAACCACTGTGTACGGCAGCTTGTACGGCGCTACCGGGGGTATGAGACTCACACGGAGGGTGGGTACTGTGTGGTGGGTAAAGAGGAAACAACTAACTGACTGAGGGACTAACTAACTGACTGACTGTGTGGTGGGGGTGGGGTTCCAAGTGGAGCAGCTTGCGTGTGTGGGGAAGAGCTTCATAAACGTGTGTGGAACTTTACGGCCGTGTATGCAGAGATGCAGAGGTGTTGGGAGAGGATGCATTGCATGAACGCTTGGCCGAGTGTTTTGACAGGGTAATCCCCTTGCTTTCGAGCTTAAAGCGTCTACTCATGTCGCTTCACCACTTCCTCTTGCTGCTGCTGCTGGGCTGCCGCAGGTGACTCCTTCACGCTGGCGTTCTTCTCCGCTGCGGATGCCACCAGCTTTGCCCTGGAGCTGCAGGTAGGGTGAGGGGGGGGCCCAGGACAGGACGGGGACCGGGCTGCCTTGTTCAAATTGCCTTCTGTCATGAACCGCCATGCACACTTGCATTCATTGGAGTGGAACCCCGCCATGCACACAAACGCGCACTCCCCTCCGGCTCCCAAAGTTCTGAAGGTACCGTATTCGAAGGTATTGCCGCAACCCCCATTCCTCCGCAACCCCCTCTTCTCCACAACCCCCACCCAGACTGCCCTCATGGACCTAGACTGGCCCACTCAGCTGCTGGAGCACCCCTCAGCCGCGGAGGTCTTCCTGACCACCAAGGCAGCAGCCGCGGCCGCCGCAGCCGCCTCCTCCGCCTCCGCGCAGGCCATGACCCACGGGTCACACCCCATCTCCGAAGTCAGCCCACGCACCACGCCGCCCAGCCAGAACCTCACCGCCCTCAGCCTTGCCACGGCAGCAGGCGACGCGGCTTCTGCTGGGTACGGTGCAGGGCTGGGCTCGGTGCTTGCGGGATCTGAAACTCAGAGCTTTCTGCGGCGACCGTCGTCCTGGCATACGGCGCAGCAGCCGCCGAGGCGGGCTGGGAGCTATGCGTTGCTGACGCACATTACGGGCGGTGGCGGGATGCAGGCGGACAGGTCGCATCATGGTGCCGTACAGAAGCTGTCGTTAGCGGAGCCAACCGCGGCGGCGGGTGGCATGGCGGTGCCGTTGTCGTGTCAGCAGCAGCAGCAGCAGCCGGTCGCGGTGCAGCCAGGCGAGCTGGTTGGAGGGCTGAGGAAGCGCGGCGTGCAGAGCCTTGGGGAAGCAGCCTTTGCGAGGATGCTAGCGACGTCAGGCGGGGGCCGCAGCAGCGGCGGTGCTGCTGCTGCCGAGGCGGCGGGTGCGGCTAGCCCTAGCAGTGGCAACGTTAGCGGCTGCGAGGGAAAGGGCAGCGTCGCCGTGGCCTCAGGCACAACAGCAGAACCGCAGAAGCCTAGCAACAGCTTACGGGCCAATCAGGGTCAAGGAGGCGACAGCGGTGGCGGTGGCGGCACGGGTCATGGTCGCAAGACCGGGGCGCACCTCGCTTTGGTCAACGTTGCGCATCGCACCATGTCAAGTCACAGCGCTACCAGCGGCGGCAGCCCTCGTAACACGGAATCCAGGGCTAACGACGGCGCTGGGATCTCCTTTCATCGCTCTGCATCCATGTCCCCGGCGAACGCCATCCACCCGGCCGTGATAGGTCGGCGTCCCTCCATGCCCGCCATGCCGAGGCTCCGAAACGCCCCCAGCTCAAACCGCCATGCCGCCTCCGCATCACCCATAACGCAGCAACAAAACACGCCCCAGCTGTCGCCGTCTCCGCAGCGTCAGCCGGGCCCGGCGTTGACCATTGGCGGCTCCTACCGCCGTCGGTCCACACTGGGCATTACCTCCGCCGCCGCCGCCGCCAACCCGAGCGGCGTTGCTGGCGCCGGCGGCATGCTGACGTCGCCGCCAGCCGCCCCCGACTGGCTCCTGACAGGTACCGGCGGTGTGGGTGAGATGCTTCTGCCCAGAGGCAACAGCGTCATTGCCGTACCCTCACGCAGCGTCAGTCGCTTCGCGCTCGCAGCCAACGGCGGCAACACCAGCTCCCCGGTTCGAACCTGGGCCTCCGCACAGCCCCAGATGTCGCCGCCGCTGACATTCGACGCCGACGCACATGGCATCCCCAACGGCCGCGCCTCCGTTTCCGTTACTGCGAACGGCATGGGCACAGTCGTTGAGCCGCGCAGCGCCTCCGTCGGTCGCGACAGTCGCCATCCGTTGCGTCGCGGCTGCAGTCGCTCTTTCGACGGCCACATGATGCTTGCGGCGGTGACAGCTGCGGCGGCGGCGACGCCGGCTCGCGACGACCGAGACGCCACTCGTGGCGGGAGTTTCACCTCGGCCGCCGGGAGCTTTGTGAGTGTGATGGCCAAGGCAGCGGTACGGCTGGGACATGGTGGTACAGATGCGGATTCTGATTGCCACTCGATCCATGGAGGTCGTGCAGCGGCGGCGCTCATATCCCAGAGTCCAAACATCACCGTTAGCGGCGAGTTTCCGATCGTGGTGGGAGGGCTGGATAGCGGTGCGGATACGGAGGAGGAAAGCCTGGACTGCGACAACGAGACGGACGGGCAAGATGAGGGGTCGGAGGGTCCGGAGGGTGTTGTACGGCATGCGGACAGGACGCAGGAGGAAGCGGGAGGAGACGAGGGCAGCAAGCGCGATGATGATGGCAATGGTGGAAGCGCAAGGACGCACGAGCAGCAGCAGCGACAGCGACAACCCGACGCGCCCTCCACCTCATCTTCCATGACGGCGACGGCGGTGGACATGCATAACGCGCACGGCAGCAGCATCAGCCTGGCCTTCCGTGCCGTGTCTTCGCGCGCCTTGCTGCGCCGTTCTCGCATCCACAGCACCGAGGCAGTGCCGCAAGTATTGCGAATGGGCACAGCTGCAGCTTCGGAGCTCGGCGCGGTGCCGCATGAGGTCGCCCACAGTGCGGCCTCCTCCCCGGCAGCTCATGGCAGCGTCGGAAGCGGTTTCGGAGGCGGCGGCGGCACTGCCAGCGGGAGCATCGCGGCGACGTTCGTCGGCAATGTGCTTTCCGCTGGTCATGCGCCGTCGGCGGTAGGTGTAGCGGAGGCGGGCGTTAGTGACGGTGGTATGCTGGACCTAGCGGCTGGGCTGACGTCCAGGGCGGGTGAGGGGGCAGGCCTGCGGGGTGCGGCCGCTGCGGCGGTCCGGATTGCCGGCGGGAGCTTCACACATGCGCCACGCATTGGTTGCGATCCTCTTGGATCGCCTTTCAACAGCGGTGACGCCGCTGCTGGTGTCGTTTGGCAGGCAGGCATTACACCACCACCTCCTCACATGGCATTCCAGCAGCAACAACAGCATCACCATCAGCAGCAGGAGCAGCGACGGGGCGAGGAAGACGAGCAGGAGGAGGCGGCTCCCACACTGCCGCTGCCACTGCCGTCCCTGCCGGCAGCTGTCATGATGCTGTCCCCAGCGCAGCGAGCGATGATCAGCGTCGCTAGCGGCCGCGGAGCGCTGCTGCGCTCCAGTCTGGGCCATCCGGTTACCTCCAAGACGACGACAACGATGACGGCGTTGACTAGTGCTGCTGCTGCTGCGGCGGCGGCGGGGGCGACTGCTGCTACCACAGAGGATGCAGTGGATGCGGGTGTTGTTGCATCGGCCTCGTCTCGGAGCCTGGCAGGCGGGCCGCACCCCGGAGGTACCTCCTCCCGCATGCTAGCGCACCAGCCCAGCGGCAGTGCGCACGGCGGGGAGTACTTCAACAGACAGCCCAGCGGCGGCATGGGAGCTGTGACGGAGGCTGGCGGCGGTGGTGGTGGTGGCAGTGCCTCCCTTAGCGGAGCTCTCCGGAGTTTTTCACGCCGCTTATCCGGCTCCCTGAACAGTGCGCGTTTGGTGTTGATGGGCGGTGGTGCGGCTGCCGCTAGCGGCGGCGGCGGCAACAGCGGCCATGCGCGCATCCCCATTGTCACGTGCGCGGGGTCTCAGGTGCATGGGAGCGACTTCCCGGACATCTGCGAGGACGAGGAGGGCGAGGGCGGTGTGGGTGGTGTGGGCAGCGGCAGCAACACGGTGTTTGCGTGTCGGGGTTCTCATGGTGGCGGCCATGCGGGGGCTGCTGGCAAGGGCGGCTCGGACCGGCCGTCTAAGGAGCGATTCCCGAGGCGAGGGTTCTTCAAGAACAATAACAAGGTGAGGTTGCGCAGTAAGAGGTCTGCTGTGAGGGGATGCATCACGCATGCATGCGTGCATGCGTCCGTTCTTAGGCATCTAGCCGGTCGCCCAGCATGCAACCATTTGTTGAGCACAACCCGCTTTTGCTCAGCATCGTCCTGCTTCTGAGGTTCTGCCTCTGCGCAGGTTGCTCGCTCCTTCGCCACCGCGCTCCTGTACGAGACCCTCCGCGCCGCCAGCACCAACGCACTCGGGCACCGCATCGCTGTAGCCCACCAAAGCCAGCGCGACGCGCCTGACGTGTCCCGACAGAACAGCCAGGCAGGCCCTGCTCCCGGTGCTCAATCTCACCCCACATCCCAGTCTCAGTCCCAGTCTCAGTCTCAGCAGCAGCCCCAACAGCAACAACAGGGGGGCTGCTACGTCGGCTCCGGGCCCTTAACATGGTCCATGCGACATGCCGCAGCAGGCGCACTTTCAGCAACCACAGGGCCCATTTCTCCGCGTTACAGCTCAGGGGTGCAAGGCACGCTGTCACCTGACACCTCCTTGACTGCTGCGCTTCTGTCAGCAACGGCGCCGACTTCAGCTGCCACCGCTGGGCCGCTACCGCACAACTCCGCAACCGCAGCAGCAGCAGTCAGGCAGGGCTCAGATCGGGAGCATCTGCCGTACTACCAGCAAGCCGCCGCCGCCACCGCTGTTGGCCCGCCCGGCCTTTCCACCGCCGCCGGAGCCGCAGCAGCTCCCCCACCTGCCAGAGGCAAGATTCCGTACATGTACAGCAACGCAGTGTACGGCAGTGGTCGGGGAGATGAGCAGTCGCGACTGCCGCGCAGTCCCAGTTGGGTTGGGCCGGAGGCTCCCGGCATCCTGCGGCAGCGCAGCCTGCTGCTGCGAGCTCAGCACTCCCATGCATCCTTCAAATCAGAGCCTAGTCCGCTGCGGGCTTTCGTTCCCTCTGGGGGGCAGCCCGGCAGTCCGTACCCCAGTCCACGGGTCTTGGTCGGGGGCAGTGGTCTGGGGGAGACGGCGGCTGCGGAGCCGCACTCCTCCCCGCAAGTTGCTGGCAGCCAGGATGGGCTCCCTGGGCAACGACATGCGAACAAGAACCGCGTGCACCTCGCCCAGCAGCAGCAGCTGCGAAACCAGGAACAGATGCCACATCAGCAACAACAGCAGCAGCAGCAACAGCAAGGTGGGGGCACTCAGAGCTTCAGCCAGAGCCGCACGCTGAGTCAAACCAACAGCCGCACCTTGAGCCAGAGCCACAGCCACAGCAATGGAAACCATCCCGCAGTGGCAGGCCGCGCCCTGTCCACACGCGGCCCCTCTCTGCGCCCGCCGCCGCCACTCGCCGTCGCGACCTCCCCGCTGCTGCTCCCGATCGGCAGCATCGTAGGTGGCGGTGGGGCCGTCTCCCATACCTCTCAGCCGGCACCCGGGGGGTTACGTGAGGAGGAAGCCCCCTCCCCCACCGAAAAGGGCCCAGAAGAGCCGGAAGAGGAAGAGGCACAGGCGCGTTCCACACCGCCTCAGCCGCTGCGAGCCAACCCCTCGCGGTTATGGCGCCGCGAGAGCTGGTGGCTGGCTCGTGGCTTGGGCTCGCAGCATGCATGGGCGGGCAACAACAGCCCAAGTGCGGGTGTGTCTTCTTCAGCGGCTGTGTCCATGGCTTCCGCTGCATGCAGCGGTGCTCTGTCGGGGGCGGTGTCGGTGCTGGCGGCGTCCTCGGGATGCAGCCGGGTGGCTACGGGCATGCTGGCGAGGCTGGGGTCGCGGCGGCGGATGACTAGTCACACCAGCGGGGCTTCGCGGCCGGAGGGCGGAGCGGGGCAGGTGCTGCTGTTCAGGTGAGGCGAGGGCGCTGGCGGCTGGTCGGGGTGCTGGTGCTGCTGCTGGTGCTGCTGCTGTTGGTGCTGGTGTCGTAAGCTGCCGCGGCCTTCACACAGCTTACACCGCTGCACTGTGTTCCGCTTCCGCTGCAGGGGCCTGCGTGTGCGTGTGGGCCTCCACTCAGGCCTGGAGCCCGGCTGCGACGTGTGCTGGACCAAACGCAGCGGCCGGCGCGCCTACAGCGGCTCCGCCATGCGGAACGCGCGCCTGCTGTCGGACGCGGCGTTGGGGGGTATGGTGGTGCTGTCGGCCGCCACATTGCAGAGGCTGCAGCCGCTGCCCAATGAGAAGCTACCCGCGGGCACACTGGTGTGGCATGCGGGCAGGTGAGGCGGTTGGAGGTCGGGTGTGGGTGTGGGTGTGGGTGTGGAGCCCTAACTAACAGCTCTGATTGTGACGACAAGGCTCCAGCATGTTTCACGCACATCACAGTTGCCGGGTGAACCCAACGCCCTGGAAACTGCGAGTTGCAACCCGCCACAAGCCCCCCGCAAACCTCCACAAACCCTCACTCCAACACTCAACAACCCCCCATGCAACGTAACCTCCCTGTCACCCTCCCCCGCAGGTTTCGTCTGGGTGACAAGGACGGCTGCCTCAGCCTGGACGTATACCAGGCGCTGCTGCCGGCGCTGCTGCCGCGGCTGCAGGCCTTCCGCGGAGTGCCGCTGCGGGTGGTGGCGGCGCTGATGCCGGGACTGCTGGAGGCACCGGTGGGGCCGGTGGCGCTGGCTGCATGCCAGGTGGGTGCGGGGAGGAGGGGGAACTGTCGTAGCTGTGTACCGGTGGGCGGGTGTGGAAAGGCGCAGGAGGCAGCGGCCCAGCGGTGCTTCACCACGAGTTGCTGCGTCAACAGATCCTTTCTGATGCTGCTTACGGACAAGCGACCTGCGTTTCCGACGTGATGCATGCTGCATCTGGTTTCTCGACCCACTTGCGACGACCGCACCCTGGTTCACGCGCGTGCATGTGCAGGTGGTGGGTGTGGAGGTGCTGCGCTGCTGGAACCTGGGAGTGGCGGAGGAGGCGCTGGAGGCGTTCCGCTGGCAGGCGGCGGAGGTGGTGGCGGAGCAGGGGGGCACCCTGGTGGACCTGGAGGGGGGGGCGGCGGTGGCGGCTTTCACGAGGGCGGTGAGGGGGGCGCGGAGGGGGGCGGGGGCGGTGCTTTACAGCATGGAAGCGTGGTTACATGGTTGCATGGGTGTAGTGGTAGGGGGTTCTGCTTGCTCTGGGGAGGCGGGGAATGACGCATGGGAGCGTCCTTGATGCACACAAGCCATCTATATGCATCTATTGCATTACCGGCACCTCCATTCTTTGCTACTTAACCGCCTGCTGTCGCCTTCCTTCAATGCCCTCTCCCTCCCTTCCGCAGTACCCCGCCGTGACGAGTCTGCTGACGCTGGAAGACGACCTGAAGAGTGCCGTACCCTGGCCCGCCCCCCTCCTGGAGCACGAGCTGGGTGAGGAGATCTGCTGTGTGCTGCCACCGGGTCCCGACGGTGTGGTGGCCACGCAGCTGGTGCATAACGGGCTGCGAGTGCGGTGCGCCGCCGAGTGGTTTAACGATGTGCGACTGGATCTCAATGTGACACGTGCCGTACAGTTGTACCGCAGTACATGCAACGGGAAGCCCTGGAAGCAGCTGCATCGCATGCTGCGGCAAGCCAAGATGGGTCAGGTGAGGTGGGACGTACTTCATAGGTTCGTGTTGAAAAGGATCCAATACCAGTGTACTATTGCATTGCCCTGTTTCCTCGCGCCCCATACCGAGTTGCCGACCCATGGGTCACCCTCGCCCTGCAGACCCTCATCTCCGGCTCCATGCACCGCCTGCTGGTCAGCGGCGGCGGCGACCTGCTGGAGTACATGCAGTGTGAGCAGATCCCCACCACCACCCTCACAGGCGGCACCGGCGGCGGCGGCGGCGGTGGCACCCTCACCACAGACGGCTACTTTGCCGCCCAGCAACAGCAACAGCGGCAGCAAAGCGTCTCCGTGCACCATCGACACACCGGCAACGGCGGCGGCGGAGGCGGAGGTTACCTCAGCGGCAGTGGCATCGCTGCGTTGCTATCGCCTCGTAGCACCATCGCGGGTGTGGTCAGCGGTCGCGTCAGTGGTATCATGGCAGCCGCGCGGGGCTCGGGAGTGCAGGTGGAATTGGCCGCGGGACAGCGCATGAGTGAGCCGGGGCCGCTGCCGCCGGTGGACGCTGCCGCTGCTGCTGCGAGTACGGCACCACTGGACCGCCTTGCAAGGGCGGAGCTGGAGGACTGGGGACAGCCACGGGGGACGCCAACGTTGGTGCCGTACGGCTCGCGCAGTGGCGGCGGCAGCGCTGGCGGCAGCGGCGGCGGTTCAGTCGCTGTCGTACCGCCTCATCGCGAGGGCCGATCGATTGTAGGACTTCCCGCGGCGCTGAGCGGCGGCGGCGGCGGCTGGGGAGCGACGTCGACGCATGGTTGCGGTACGAGCACCTCTGCTGCGAATTCCTCCAATCCTTCCGACGGGAGTGACGTGGAGCATTGGGGGCTGAGGTCTCGCGGCTTGAGCGCCGCGGCGTCGGTGACACCGTACGACACGTCAATGACGGCGGCGACGGGCTCCGCGACTCAGTCGCCGCGCGGGGCGAGTCTCCTCGGTATGGGCAGCGCCACGACAGCGTCGAGAAGCCGACTGGCCATGCCCTCTCGGGAGCCCTCCACAGCCACGGCGCCTGGGGTGACGGAGGCGGGTACGACAGCAGCGGTTCCGGCGCCAGCAGACGAGGCGACGGTTGCCATGTCAGGTCTGTTGTCAACGGTAACTGTCGCGGCTGCTGATGTGGATGGCCGCAGCAGCGCAGCGGACTTCTCCTCCTTCCCTCTCGCAAAGCTGGCCGCAGCAGGCGTGTCGGGGATGTCGAACGTGATGACCGCGTCGAGGGAGATGGAGTTTGAGCTGTCGTCGCGCGCCTCCGCGCAGTCGGGTGACCCACGGGTCAGTGCGGGCACGTATCGTACGTCTCGACCGCATTCGTACCGCCTGTCCACTGGCGACGTCAGCAGTCGCATGGATTCTGTGCTCGTACCTCAAGATCGCGTCATGTTCAACAGTACGACGTCACAGTACGACCCCATCAGCGGAGGCGGCGGTGGAGTTGTCCTATCGACGGGAGCGGCGGCGGCGTCAGCCGCCGCCGCCAGCAGTAGCAGCGCCGCACCTACCGCAGCCGCCACAATAACCCATGCAGCTGCAGCTGCATCTCCGGGACCTCGCGCTACCTCGCTTGCAAGCACAGTGTACGGCTCAGCGCCGACCTCGAGCGCCTTCGCCGGCTTGGCGGCCGGCGGTGGTGGCAGCCCGGGCGGCGTGGGCGGCGGCAGCAGCAGCAGCCCCTCACAGCTTCCGACGGGTTTCCATGCCGCCCGGCGGCGGTCCTCCGCTAGCAACCTGGGGCCCCGGAGCAACCAGGGATCACCGCATGGAGGCGTGACGCCTGCCGCTGGTGGTGGTGGCGGCGCCACAACACCGCCTTCCTTGTCACCCTCATCCACACCCTCGCCGCACGGGCATCATGTGGGGCAGCAGCAGCAGCAACAACAACACTACCTCCAACAACAGCATCACAGCACGCATCACAACCAGACGTTACGTTCGCAGCCCTCCTGGTTTCAACGTCGCTCGATTGCCTCCGCAGCCTTCACCCCACATTCCCCCATTACGCAACAACAGCAACAACACCCGCACTCGTATCAGCGGCTATCCAACAACACTTCAAGAAACCTCAACTCTAACCAACAGCAGCAGCAGCAACAACAACAACAGCGGTCCCTGCATCACCAGCGTTCGGAGCCGCTCTCGTTCCCCCGCTTCCAGCTGTCAGCCCCTCACCCTCCGCTGCCGCCGCTACCCCCTAGGCTGCAACCCTCAGCCTCCGCCACCCTGGCTGAGCTGCCGCCTCCGCCCTCGTCGCCCGCTGCTATTGCTGCTGCTTTGGGCGCGTCGGCCGCAGCGGTTGCGTCTCCTAACAGCGAGAAGCCTACCTTCCCATCACCCTCGCGACCCATGGGCCATTCCATGACTCCGTCGGATCCAGCCGATGCCTCTGTTGCCGCAGATGACGGCATTGTTGAAGGCAGCGGCCGTCTGCTCCTAGCCTCTGCAGACGTTCCCCTAGGCGACCAGGAGGAGGACGGAAGCGAAGGTACCACCATCCGCACCGGACTCGTGACCGCAATGCCCTCCCTGCGACGCGCCGGTTCGCTCTCTTCTCTTCCCTCCGAAACCCATTCGCAATCCCAATCCCAGCGCCTGCGGCTCAGTCCAGCCGAACGCTCACCCGAGATCGTTCCAGCGCCCGCTAGTGAACCTCTGCTGCCCTCGTCCCCACAGCTGCGGCTGCAGCCTGACCAGCAGCTCCCGGAGCAGCAGCCGCAGCAGCCAGGCAGCCCCGCTGCCGCCCTGCACCACAGCAACAGCAGCCACGCGATCGCCCCAAGCAGCGCTCGCCAGATGCTGCTGCCTAGAAACCTCCAGCACCACCGGCGATTCCTGTCGTCTTCCTCCAACGCCCTGCAGAACTTGCAGCAGCAGCGTGAGCAGCAGCAGCAACAGGAGCGCATGCAAGCAGCACAGAGCTCCGGTACGGTAGCACCCTACACGCCACGGTCGCCCTCTCCCAACCAGCTCTTCGGCAGCAGCTTGGCGAAACGGGCAGCGGTGCTGCCCGAGGGTTGTGACCCACGGGTCGGTGAGTTGTCCCGTGGGGCAGTTCTGCCGCCGACGGATGGCGGCACGCAGGTGGTGTGGCGAATGGCGCCGCCGGCGGTGCGGGCTCGGCGGAACAACGGTGGCCTGGCGGGAGGGGTCATGTTGGGCGGATATGTGATGCCTCCGCCGCCGTGGCTGCTGGGTGAGTTTACGTGATGTCGTACCTTACGGTGTGCTTGCCCTTTAGGCTCATTTCTGCGCACGAATTCAGCTTGCATGGAGTGATTTGCATGGCATATGATAGGACAAGCAGGCTGAAAGTTCGTTGCCCATGTTGTTCCCTGTCCATTGGACAGATCTAACTGCTGCATGTTACCTGGCGGATCTTTCCTTGTACCGTATCCCTTGCAACCTCTCCTCGTGGCCCCCTCCCTGACGCCTCTTCCTCCTCCTCCTGGCCCCTTCCTGCCATCCATGCAGCCGCCGGCGACCGCTCCACCTCCAGACGCGGCCACGATGGCTCCGCTCACTCCCAACGACACCCGCAGCACCCACACCAGCAGTACCCACTGCACTACCCGCAGCACCCGCAGCAGCACACGGACCAGCCCCAGCTGGCGTCAAAGCAGGTGGGCGGTGGCACACTCCGCACCTTACCTCGCTGGCCTCCCCAGCAGCTACCTTCACCCCTGCCGCAGCAGCCGCGGTGGCAGCAACTGCAGCAACCACAACAGCAGCACCACCCGCAGCAGCAGCTGCACCCTCAGGCGCTGGGCCAAGGCCAGGAACAGGGCCAGGAACAAGGCCCGCGACAGGCTGCTATGCAGCAGCCACCGGCTCCCTCCGGACTCAACCGCATGCGCTCCGTCTCCGCCTCTAGCTTCCTCCCCGCCCCTTCACCGCAATCCCAATCCCATCCCCCGCCTCAGCCTCATCCTCAGTCCCAACCTGACCACCAGTACCAATCCCAGCAGCAGCAGCAGCACCAGCAGTCCTCAGCCCTACCAGATCTGCTAGACCCAGGCTTCTCTACCTCCAACCTAGCAGAAGCCCGCGCTTCTGGAACCGACCGTGACCGTGACCGTGAGAAGGAACCGGACCGGGATCGGGCCAGTAGGGCGACGCTGCGTGCGCTGATTACGCTCACGGAAGCGTTGGGAGGAGGCGGAGGTGGCGGCGGCGGAGGCGGAGGGGGAGGAGGTGGGTCTCATCTAAGGTTGGAACGGAGTCCGCGCATATCGCTGTCGAGTCGGCTGCTGAGCTCTGACTTTGGCGGGGACCGGGAGCGCGGGGCGGTGTACTTGGTGCGGTGGAAGTGGGTTCTTGGTCCGGGCAGGGGGGATGCGTACACGTGAGGAGGTGCCAGGTGATTTTAAGGCTTGGTGGCATTGCTGTGCAAAGAAGTATATGCACAAATATACGGTATCCGAATAGTAGCATCTAGCTACTTACAAGCGACCCGTTTTGCTGCGGCGAAATGGGTATGTACGTTATATTTTCACATGTAAGTGTTTAGTGTGTTAGAACGGAGAGTTGCATGTGTCTAGCCCTGTTCTTCAACCTATTAGGTATGTTTCGAACAACAATCCCTCGTTCGGTTTTGGGGTGTCTCGTATTTGCAAGGTTGGAAGTTTGGGGAGTTGCTTGAAGGGCCGGTGAAGGTAGTGCACTGAGAGGGCGTCGATCAAGCAACCATCAACACCAGGAGGCAATCAACGTTTGAGTCCATGGCTGTGTGGCCCACTCGTCCTGTCGTACTAAATACGCATTAAGAGAGTTGGTTGGTTAGTTCGTTGGTTGTCCGTTAATACAAACGAGGGTCGGTTGTCCTTTCTCAGCGTGAGCTGCGTCTTTTGCCGGCGTCTGCATGTTTGCTCTCTTCCTTCACATGGCGGCCGGTGTCCATCCCCATTTGTGCGTGACAAGCCTTTTCACACAAAGGGGGTCGTACATACAGCGTTAGGGCGCAACCTTATAGCGACTGGTTGTGGGAAGATTCGATCATGCTGTTCAATTTCATGTTGGCGGCCAGATACCAAAGACGGTGGTGTATGCCGCCGGTGTATGGCGCGGGGTTGTGCGCCGCTGCTTGCCGCTGCCTAACCTTCATGCTCGCCGGCGGAGCATGGCGGGTATGGAAGTTACGCCAGCGCTAGGAGCACACATTGCTTGGAGCCTGGTTCTGGTTTCATGCGGTATGGAGGTTGTTAAGGATTGTACGAGGGGTTGGGATCGGCAGATCGCTTTGCCGCCATTACCAGCAACGTAATGCAAGGCGGGAATACCAAACACGATATATAGGCTCTATTTGGGGCATGATTTGTTGTGAGGATCTCGTGCAAAGGCACACATGGCGCGTGATTTATATTGCCCTGGAGTGTGGGTTTGGAAGGACAGATGCATCAGCCGTTGTCGCTAAGGCTGGTTATTAGGGAGGGGGTGTGTGAGATTGTGTGAAGCTGCGAACAGAAGTCCGATTGGGCCCAATCGAGATGATGGTCGTTGTACAGCCCACCCCGAAACCAAATGATGGTTGTTTGTGGTGGTGCGGATGAATTGAAAACTGGTGCACGATAGCTGTCCTCGTTTGGAGGCTTTTTCTTATGACGGTTAGCAGCACTGCAGAGCAATTTATTTTCATGCATCGGAGACGGTTAGCTCACACCTGTGGGCTTTTGGTCTAACGTTGTTGTCATGGCGTAGCATGTTGCGTGACCATCCGTGCGTTGCAATTTGGGATGGTACGTCAGGCTGGGCAGCACATGGGCTGTTACAGGCCTTTGTTACCTTGACCGGATCCTGTAAGAACTCTACCAGTAGAGGAAGCTCGGGGTCACCAGGATCCTAACCAGCACTGTAATCAAGTTTCCTCCAACAACACCCATACTCGTATCAAGGCAGACGAATGACGCCGACCAACGGACGAGCTCGGGAATGGCGCATGGGTGAGCTCCCATGCAGGCCACAAGCCCCTGCATGACAAATGCAAGGTTCAAGTGCCGAATGCTGCTGCGTCCTGACGCCTGCCTTTATCGCCTACCGCAGCACCCCAAGAACCAGGCCGAACTCCATCCAAAGACCGTAGTAACCAACCCAAGACCATAGTAACCAATCAAGTGCTCTTCCGCATCTAAGCTATTATGCAGCGCTATTCCTTGCTATCGCCAGCAACGCCATGCCAGACCAATGAGCTGTTAGTCGTAGCTAACTAGTACGGTGGTAGGACAATCGGCAAGACAGATAACAGTGCTTCACACAAAGAGACCCTGCGTGGGGATTCACACGGAGCTCGGTTTAACACCCCGCATTCGCAACTCCACGTCCATTATCACAAAAACAATGTGAACGACAAAGCCGCAGCCGCATGCCACGGAAGAAAGCAAACTGACAGCAGGAGGACTCTGAAGGGTGCCGAAACGGCCTGGGGGGTTGGGGCATGGGGCGAGACATAGAAGGCAGACAACGGCAGACAGCGCCATGCGTCCTACCATACCACCGTTCCCAGCACATGGCAAACTCCTAGAAGCAGCGGCAAGCAACAGGCCGCAGGGGCTTAGCCGTGCCAAGCAGTACTACAACCCAGGACGGAAGAAACACACAAGGTGGCCAGTAGCTACAACAAAAACTGTCATCCAAACTGTCATCAACACGGCTCAGGGCGTCAGGGGTTTCACTCATCTCCAAGTTATGGCATCCTCCAACTACACTGCCAGTGTTGGGACGGCAACTGTAACATTCCTAACATAGCAATAGAACTAACACGACCGCCGACATATACATTGCCTCCAGCCAACCTAAGCATATCAAGGGCTGACGTTGCAAGGGTGAAGTCAATACAAACAGATCTGGGCATCTGTTTTCCCTCTGTTCTGCCTGTACTCGCGGTTCACATGCGAACCTATCCCAACTGCTTGATCTTGTTCTACTCAACTACACACACCTGGGCATAGCGTCGTCCGCCCTGCTAGGGTGACCTATATGCACAATCACAAGTCCCAAGCAAGTGCCCACTCACAATGGTGGTTATCCTAAAATGCCTCCAATCCCAACAGTGCACACCCATAACGCCCGCTGGCTGTAAGTTAACATTCCCAACGCGGCGGCTATCCTAACCCCGCTCATCCGCCTTCCCTCACCCCTGTGCAGCACCCTGAGCAGCCCCCTGCCGCCGCCCGCACGCCTCCTTATGCCCCCCTGGAGCCCGCCAATGCGCCGTCTGGCACTCCCGGCAGCAGTACCACGCCCCTCCACACCGCGCGCACGCCTTCAGCGGCAGCTCCGCTTCGCTGTCCCCCTTCAGGTTGACACAGGCGGGGTTGCTGCAGGTGCGCAGCAGGCGGCGTGCCTCCGCCGGCGGCACCAGGAACCGCCGCATGACCCCCAGCACGTCCGGCACCGACATGCCCCGCTCACTGGCCCGCTGCCGCAGCCGCTCCGGCACACACCTGAAGCTCAAGGCACTGCTCCCGGCACCTTCTTCAGAACCCCAGGCCTCCAGCCGGGCTGCCAGCGCCAAAGCGGCGTCTGCCGCTTCCCCACGCCCGCTCTCCCGCAGCTTCGGCGCCAAGCCGCGCACCTGCGCTGGCGGCCAGGCGAACACCGGCGGCGCAATGGTTGCCTGCTCGGCTTCCCGCACCGCCGCCTGCACCTCCTGCGGAAAGGCACTCGCCACCACGCCGCAGCAGTCCAGGAGTTCAGCCAGGTCCGCCCCCTTGTTCGACTCAACGCTGCGACAGAGGTGCAGCAGCGAGCCCAGCAGCGGCACCACCGCCACCTCGTGAAGCAGGAAGGGAACCCAGCCGCCGCCGCCGCTGCTGCTGCTGCCCCCGCAGTCTGCATCGCCGCTGCGGCCCTTGCAGGACAGCACCAGCCCAGATAACCAGCGCGCCAATGGAGCGATGTACGTGTCCCAATACCTGTTGATGCCTGCCCCCTGAGGGGCCCCAGCGATGGCACACTGCAACGCCAGCTGCCGCAGGACGAGTGAGGCGGTTGGCAGCCACTCGCAGACCGCAAAGGAAACCAACCGACCCAGATGCTGAAGCCCCGCTGGCTGCCCGACGTCATCACCAGCAGGGCCGCCCTCGGGCACCAGGGTTTCAGCCCGCGGCCCGGACGCCAACTCCTCCATGTGCTTGAGGAAGACGCTCGTGCGGCGCTTGGCGCAAGTAGACAGATACCCTTTCTCAAGCCGCAGCAATTTGGCGTGTGTCACCACCCACGATGCCGCCTGGCGCGGTTCAGAATATGTGAAGAGGGCGAGCCAGGTCTCGACTTCTCTGTCGCGGGTTCCATCCAAGAAACTACTAAGGACCTGTCCCTCGCGGCATTCCGGGCCAACTCGTGTGATTTGAAACCGCTGCAGACCCTCCAGCCAGGGCAGCAGGCCAGCTGCGATTGCTGCGGCCACAGACGGGCGAGGTACCGGTGACGGCGCCCAGCTGGATGAGGCCTCGCCTGGAAAGGATGAGTAATGGAATGTAGGGTACGATGAGCGGACCAGACCGAACGGACCAGAGGAAAGGCCGACATGGCTCATGAACAGAAAAGAAAAAGCCAAGTACAGACCAGAAGTGCGCGCCTTGGTATGACAGGCGCATCGCTTTACCACAACCTACCATGTGGATCTATTGGGCTCAGCGCCTCTTGGAGCGCTTCCCCCAGTCCGCAGCAGGTGTTTCGATCAGCATGCAGGCAGACGTGCCGACCAGTATCCATCGCCAAACGCCATAACTCCGCCATAAGCTCCCCCACATGCCCGCTTCTGCTGGGGATTGTTGCCCAGGCAAGCTCCAGAGCTTGAACCGCAATATCCCAGACATTCTCCTGGCACAGCACTAGGCGGCTGGTTCGTGACACAGCATGGGCAGCCAGCGGTGCCGGCAATGCGCCAACGTCAGTTGCAGCAGTGCTGGAAAGTGGAGCAGCCGCCGCCGCACCAGCAGCAAGCTCGGCGGCAGCTGAGCCACCAGGCTGCAAGTTGCCGCGTCGCAGCATAAGGCGCAGGAGGCGAAGTGCCAGCATGTGGGGTGTCCTGCGGTGCAATGGCTGCTTTGACTGCCTGCGCAAAGCGGCTAACATCGCCTTGAAGCAGACCGGGTCCAGCTGCGGCTCTTGGCCTGGAGCCGGTGCGGGAGTTGACACCAGGGCCCCTAAGGGCTCGGTCAGAATGGGCAGCACCCCGAGCAGGTCCGGCTGCAAGCCGTAGGCGGGGCCACCATCATCCTCGCATAAGAGCGTTAAGCCGTGGGCCACTGCCACGTGCTGAGCACAAGAGCCCTCAGCTGCGGCAGACAACGCAACAAAGCCGTCTGCTTCGACAAAAGCAGTTAAGAACATGAACGATGCCTCTTCTGCTTTCTTGGTTAGGCCGCCTTCAGCTGCAGCCAATGTATGGTAAAGAAGCAGGGCTCGCGCCGCATGCTCCATGGGGCAGCTGTTCCTAAGTACAGAGCCGAGCCGGATGTAATACTGTTGCTGCTGTTCGACGCCTGCAGCCCTTTCCCAAGACAACATTCGGTAGGAGATGCCTATCATGCCAGCAAGCAGCGTTAAGGCAGGCAACACCGCCTGGCTGAACACTGTATCCAGTGGCTGCTGCTGAACGCCCTCCTTGCGAACGTTAAGCAGCCACTCGGCCGTGGCAGCTAGCTGACGGCTACAAGCTTGCACTGTTTGCATGCTGAAGAGCTTCCGCACGAAATCCAACGGCCCTCGAAGTTTATGGGTTTCTGCTTCTGGAACGTACCGGTCCAGGTGCGTCATGAACATGAGCAGGTTGCCGGCAAGCACAGCGCCTTCCACCACAAGCTCGTCCACCAAGCCATCGCAACGACCTGTGGTTGGCAGTATTCGCACCGCCTCCGCCGTAAGCCTTAACAAGAATGCACGGACTCCGGTTAATGTTACTATGGCTGCGGAGGCGGATGCCCTGCGCTCTGTAGACAGTGACCACATATATGCACTAATCTCCGCAAGCTGCTTTCTAGCATTCCCCAGGTCTCCATTGAAAAGACAATTTATGGTGACTCCCGTCGGCAATTTATAGGCTATGTCTGAAAGCGCCTTTAGGGCGGCCTTCACCGTGTGAGGGACTTTATGGTTATCCATATTCTGTATGACCAGTAGGCTTTCATATTCTGTATGACCTGTAGGCTTTCAAAAGCATATCTGTCCTCTGACCATGGCGTATGCCTGAGACGACGGCCGAACTTGCTCCGAGACCTTAACCGCCATTAGCGCAGACCAATCTAACGTCCTAGCTGCTTACCATGTTTTTTTTGCACAGAAGGCGTTGACAAGTCGGTACAAAAAGCTTTCCATTGTTGCTGATTTGCCGTTGTTGGCAAGCCGGATTCCTTGCTGGCGCGAAGGGCAAGCTGCAAGCCGATCACAACTGTAGGGTAAAGGATTGTCATACTAGCTTTACTAGTTCTATGCGGATATGGACGAGCGGGCAAGGCGCTGCGGCTCATGGCTCGGCCCCAAACAGCTCTGGGCCCTCGCTTATCGGCACGCACGACCACACACGCCTATGGCTACAATCAAAGCTTGCCGTTGACTGGAGCGCCCAGACTGGTGCTAGCGGCATGACGGACACTCGCTCCCATAAGTCCGCTGTAATTGGCCACCTGGTAATTGGCGACCGTTCTCCGTCGCCGCGCCACCAATCCCCGCCGAACCGCCCATTATAGCTAGCTAGGTAAGCATCCCATATAATTCGGGTCAACTTACCAGAATGCCTCCAATAATTGCGGGCTAATACCAAATCCAAGCAATAACATCTGGGCATCTGTTTTCCCTCTGTTCTGCCTGTACTCGCGGTTCACATGCGAACCTATCCCAACTGCTTGCTCTTGTTCAACTCAACTACACACATCTGGGCATAGCGTCGTCCGCCCTGCTAGAGTGACCTATATGCACAAACACAAGTCCCAAGCAAAAGCGCTTCCAATCCCAACAGTGCACACCCATAACGCCCGCTGGCTGTAAGTGAACATTCCGAACACGGCGGCTATTCTAACTCCGCACATCCGCCTTCCCTCACCCCTGGATTGTGTTGTTGTACTTATTTATAATTTTCCCTCACCCCTGTGCAGCACCCTGAGCAGCCCCCTGCCGCCGCCCGCACGCCTCCTTATGCCCCCCTGGAGCCCGCCAATGCGCCGTCTGGCACTCCCGGCAGCAGTACCACGCCCCTCCACACCGCGCGCACGCCTTCAGCGGCAGCTCCGCTTCGCTGTCCCCCTTCAGGTTGACACAGGCGGGGTTGCTGCAGGTGCGCAGCAGGCGGCGTGCCTCCGCCGGCGGCACCAGGAACCGCCGCATGACCCCCAGCACGTCCGGCACCGACATGCCCCGCTCACTGGCCCGCTGCCGCAGCCGCTCCGGCACACACCTGAAGCTCAAGGCACTGCTCCCGGCACCTTCTTCAGAACCCCAGGCCTCCAGCCGGGCTGCCAGCGCCAAAGCGGCGTCTGCCGCTTCCCCACGCCCGCTCTCCCGCAGCTTCGGCGCCAAGCCGCGCACCTGCGCTGGCGGCCAGGCGAACACCGGCGGCGCAATGGTTGCCTGCTCGGCTTCCCGCACCGCCGCCTGCACCTCCTGCGGAAAGGCACTCGCCACCACGCCGCAGCAGTCCAGGAGTTCAGCCAGGTCCGCCCCCTTGTTCGACTCAACGCTGCGACAGAGGTGCAGCAGCGAGCCCAGCAGCGGCACCACCGCCACCTCGTGAAGCAGGAAGGGAACCCAGCCGCCGCCGCCGCTGCTGCTGCTGCCCCCGCAGTCTGCATCGCCGCTGCGGCCCTTGCAGGACAGCACCAGCCCAGATAACCAGCGCGCCAATGGAGCGATGTACGTGTCCCAATACCTGTTGATGCCTGCCCCCTGAGGGGCCCCAGCGATGGCACACTGCAACGCCAGCTGCCGCAGGACGAGTGAGGCGGTTGGCAGCCACTCGCAGACCGCAAAGGAAACCAACCGACCCAGATGCTGAAGCCCCGCTGGCTGCCCGACGTCATCACCAGCAGGGCCGCCCTCGGGCACCAGGGTTTCAGCCCGCGGCCCGGACGCCAACTCCTCCATGTGCTTGAGGAAGACGCTCGTGCGGCGCTTGGCGCAAGTAGACAGATACCCTTTCTCAAGCCGCAGCAATTTGGCGTGTGTCACCACCCACGATGCCGCCTGGCGCGGTTCAGAATATGTGAAGAGGGCGAGCCAGGTCTCGACTTCTCTGTCGCGGGTTCCATCCAAGAAACTACTAAGGACCTGTCCCTCGCGGCATTCCGGGCCAACTCGTGTGATTTGAAACCGCTGCAGACCCTCCAGCCAGGGCAGCAGGCCAGCTGCGATTGCTGCGGCCACAGACGGGCGAGGTACCGGTGACGGCGCCCAGCTGGATGAGGCCTCGCCTGGAAAGGATGAGTAATGGAATGTAGGGTACGATGAGCGGACCAGACCGAACGGACCAGAGGAAAGGCCGACATGGCTCATGAACAGAAAAGGAAAAGCCAAGTACAGACCAGAAGTGCGCGCCTTGGTATGACAGGCGCATCGCTTTACCACAACCTACCATGTGGATCTATTGGGCTCAGCGCCTCTTGGAGCGCTTCCCCCAGTCCGCAGCAGGTGTTTCGATCAGCATGCAGGCAGACGTGCCGACCAGTATCCATCGCCAAACGCCATAACTCCGCCATAAGCTCCCCCACATGCCCGCTTCTGCTGGGGATTGTTGCCCAGGCAAGCTCCAGAGCTTGAACCGCAATATCCCAGACATTCTCCTGGCACAGCACTAGGCGGCTGGTTCGTGACACAGCATGGGCAGCCAGCGGTGCCGGCAATGCGCCAACGTCAGTTGCAGCAGTGCTGGAAAGTGGAGCAGCCGCCGCCGCACCAGCAGCAAGCTCGGCGGCAGCTGAGCCACCAGGCTGCAAGTTGCCGCGTCGCAGCATAAGGCGCAGGAGGCGAAGTGCCAGCATGTGGGGTGTCCTGCGGTGCAATGGCTGCTTTGACTGCCTGCGCAAAGCGGCTAACATCGCCTTGAAGCAGACCGGGTCCAGCTGCGGCTCTTGGCCTGGAGCCGGTGCGGGAGTTGACACCAGGGCCCCTAAGGGCTCGGTCAGAATGGGCAGCACCCCGAGCAGGTCCGGCTGCAAGCCGTAGGCGGGGCCACCATCATCCTCGCATAAGAGCGTTAAGCCGTGGGCCACTGCCACGTGCTGAGCACAAGAGCCCTCAGCTGCGGCAGACAACGCAACAAAGCCGTCTGCTTCGACAAAAGCAGTTAAGAACATGAACGATGCCTCTTCTGCTTTCTTGGTTAGGCCGCCTTCAGCTGCAGCCAATGTATGGTAAAGAAGCAGGGCTCGCGCCGCATGCTCCATGGGGCAGCTGTTCCTAAGTACAGAGCCGAGCCGGATGTAATACTGTTGCTGCTGTTCGACGCCTGCAGCCCTTTCCCAAGACAACATTCGGTAGGAGATGCCTATCATGCCAGCAAGCAGCGTTAAGGCAGGCAACACCGCCTGGCTGAACACTGTATCCAGTGGCTGCTGCTGAACGCCCTCCTTGCGAACGTTAAGCAGCCACTCGGCCGTGGCAGCTAGCTGACGGCTACAAGCTTGCACTGTTTGCATGCTGAAGAGCTTCCGCACGAAATCCAACGGCCCTCGAAGTTTATGGGTTTCTGCTTCTGGAACGTACCGGTCCAGGTGCGTCATGAACATGAGCAGGTTGCCGGCAAGCACAGCGCCTTCCACCACAAGCTCGTCCACCAAGCCATCGCAACGACCTGTGGTTGGCAGTATTCGCACCGCCTCCGCCGTAAGCCTTAACAAGAATGCACGGACTCCGGTTAATGTTACTATGGCTGCGGAGGCGGATGCCCTGCGCTCTGTAGACAGTGACCACATATATGCACTAATCTCCGCAAGCTGCTTTCTAGCATTCCCCAGGTCTCCATTGAAAAGACAATTTATGGTGACTCCCGTCGGCAATTTATAGGCTATGTCTGAAAGCGCCTTTAGGGCGGCCTTCACCGTGTGAGGGACTTTATGGTTATCCATATTCTGTATGACCTGTAGGCTTTCATATTCTGTATGACCTGTAGGCTTTCAAAAGCATATCTGTCCTCTGACCATGGCGTATGCCTGAGACGACGGCCGAACTTGCTCCGAGACCTTAACCGCCATTAGCGCAGACCAATCTAACGTCCTAGCTGCTTACCATGTTTTTTTTGCACAGAAGGCGTTGACAAGTCGGTACAAAAAGCTTTCCATTGTTGCTGATTTGCCGTTGTTGGCAAGCCGGATTCCTTGCTGGCGCGAAGGGCAAGCTGCAAGCCGATCACAACTGTAGGGTAAAGGATTGTCATACTAGCTTTACTAGTTCTATGCGGATATGGACGAGCGGGCAAGGCGCTGCGGCTCATGGCTCGGCCCCAAACAGCTCTGGGCCCTCGCTTATCGGCACGCACGACCACACACGCCTATGGCTACAATCAAAGCTTGCCGTTGACTGGAGCGCCCAGACTGGTGCTAGCGGCATGACGGACACTCGCTCCCATAAGTCCGCTGTAATTGGCCACCTGGTAATTGGCGACCGTTCTCCGTCGCCGCGCCACCAATCCCCGCCGAACCGCCCATTATAGCTAGCTAGGTAAGCATCCCATATAATTCGGGTCAACTTACCAGAATGCCTCCAATAATTGCGGGCTAATACCAAATCCAAGCAATAACATCTGGGCATCTGTTTTCCCTCTGTTCTGCCTGTACTCGCGGTTCACATGCGAACCTATCCCAACTGCTTGCTCTTGTTCAACTCAACTACACACATCTGGGCATAGCGTCGTCCGCCCTGCTAGAGTGACCTATATGCACAAACACAAGTCCCAAGCAAAAGCGCTTCCAATCCCAACAGTGCACACCCATAACGCCCGCTGGCTGTAAGTGAACATTCCGAACACGGCGGCTATTCTAACTCCGCACATCCGCCTTCCCTCACCCCTGGATTGTGTTGTTGTACTTATTTATAATTTTCCCTCACCCCTGTGCAGCACCCTGAGCAGCCCCCTGCCGCCGCCCGCACGCCTCCTTATGCCCCCCTGGAGCCCGCCAATGCGCCGTCTGGCACTCCCGGCAGCAGTACCACGCCCCTCCACACCGCGCGCACGCCTTCAGCGGCAGCTCCGCTTCGCTGTCCCCCTTCAGGTTGACACAGGCGGGGTTGCTGCAGGTGCGCAGCAGGCGGCGTGCCTCCGCCGGCGGCACCAGGAACCGCCGCATGACCCCCAGCACGTCCGGCACCGACATGCCCCGCTCACTGGCCCGCTGCCGCAGCCGCTCCGGCACACACCTGAAGCTCAAGGCACTGCTCCCGGCACCTTCTTCAGAACCCCAGGCCTCCAGCCGGGCTGCCAGCGCCAAAGCGGCGTCTGCCGCTTCCCCACGCCCGCTCTCCCGCAGCTTCGGCGCCAAGCCGCGCACCTGCGCTGGCGGCCAGGCGAACACCGGCGGCGCAATGGTTGCCTGCTCGGCTTCCCGCACCGCCGCCTGCACCTCCTGCGGAAAGGCACTCGCCACCACGCCGCAGCAGTCCAGGAGTTCAGCCAGGTCCGCCCCCTTGTTCGACTCAACGCTGCGACAGAGGTGCAGCAGCGAGCCCAGCAGCGGCACCACCGCCACCTCGTGAAGCAGGAAGGGAACCCAGCCGCCGCCGCCGCTGCTGCTGCTGCCCCCGCAGTCTGCATCGCCGCTGCGGCCCTTGCAGGACAGCACCAGCCCAGATAACCAGCGCGCCAATGGAGCGATGTACGTGTCCCAATACCTGTTGATGCCTGCCCCCTGAGGGGCCCCAGCGATGGCACACTGCAACGCCAGCTGCCGCAGGACGAGTGAGGCGGTTGGCAGCCACTCGCAGACCGCAAAGGAAACCAACCGACCCAGATGCTGAAGCCCCGCTGGCTGCCCGACGTCATCACCAGCAGGGCCGCCCTCGGGCACCAGGGTTTCAGCCCGCGGCCCGGACGCCAACTCCTCCATGTGCTTGAGGAAGACGCTCGTGCGGCGCTTGGCGCAAGTAGACAGATACCCTTTCTCAAGCCGCAGCAATTTGGCGTGTGTCACCACCCACGATGCCGCCTGGCGCGGTTCAGAATATGTGAAGAGGGCGAGCCAGGTCTCGACTTCTCTGTCGCGGGTTCCATCCAAGAAACTACTAAGGACCTGTCCCTCGCGGCATTCCGGGCCAACTCGTGTGATTTGAAACCGCTGCAGACCCTCCAGCCAGGGCAGCAGGCCAGCTGCGATTGCTGCGGCCACAGACGGGCGAGGTACCGGTGACGGCGCCCAGCTGGATGAGGCCTCGCCTGGAAAGGATGAGTAATGGAATGTAGGGTACGATGAGCGGACCAGACCGAACGGACCAGAGGAAAGGCCGACATGGCTCATGAACAGAAAAGGAAAAGCCAAGTACAGACCAGAAGTGCGCGCCTTGGTATGACAGGCGCATCGCTTTACCACAACCTACCATGTGGATCTATTGGGCTCAGCGCCTCTTGGAGCGCTTCCCCCAGTCCGCAGCAGGTGTTTCGATCAGCATGCAGGCAGACGTGCCGACCAGTATCCATCGCCAAACGCCATAACTCCGCCATAAGCTCCCCCACATGCCCGCTTCTGCTGGGGATTGTTGCCCAGGCAAGCTCCAGAGCTTGAACCGCAATATCCCAGACATTCTCCTGGCACAGCACTAGGCGGCTGGTTCGTGACACAGCATGGGCAGCCAGCGGTGCCGGCAATGCGCCAACGTCAGTTGCAGCAGTGCTGGAAAGTGGAGCAGCCGCCGCCGCACCAGCAGCAAGCTCGGCGGCAGCTGAGCCACCAGGCTGCAAGTTGCCGCGTCGCAGCATAAGGCGCAGGAGGCGAAGTGCCAGCATGTGGGGTGTCCTGCGGTGCAATGGCTGCTTTGACTGCCTGCGCAAAGCGGCTAACATCGCCTTGAAGCAGACCGGGTCCAGCTGCGGCTCTTGGCCTGGAGCCGGTGCGGGAGTTGACACCAGGGCCCCTAAGGGCTCGGTCAGAATGGGCAGCACCCCGAGCAGGTCCGGCTGCAAGCCGTAGGCGGGGCCACCATCATCCTCGCATAAGAGCGTTAAGCCGTGGGCCACTGCCACGTGCTGAGCACAAGAGCCCTCAGCTGCGGCAGACAACGCAACAAAGCCGTCTGCTTCGACAAAAGCAGTTAAGAACATGAACGATGCCTCTTCTGCTTTCTTGGTTAGGCCGCCTTCAGCTGCAGCCAATGTATGGTAAAGAAGCAGGGCTCGCGCCGCATGCTCCATGGGGCAGCTGTTCCTAAGTACAGAGCCGAGCCGGATGTAATACTGTTGCTGCTGTTCGACGCCTGCAGCCCTTTCCCAAGACAACATTCGGTAGGAGATGCCTATCATGCCAGCAAGCAGCGTTAAGGCAGGCAACACCGCCTGGCTGAACACTGTATCCAGTGGCTGCTGCTGAACGCCCTCCTTGCGAACGTTAAGCAGCCACTCGGCCGTGGCAGCTAGCTGACGGCTACAAGCTTGCACTGTTTGCATGCTGAAGAGCTTCCGCACGAAATCCAACGGCCCTCGAAGTTTATGGGTTTCTGCTTCTGGAACGTACCGGTCCAGGTGCGTCATGAACATGAGCAGGTTGCCGGCAAGCACAGCGCCTTCCACCACAAGCTCGTCCACCAAGCCATCGCAACGACCTGTGGTTGGCAGTATTCGCACCGCCTCCGCCGTAAGCCTTAACAAGAATGCACGGACTCCGGTTAATGTTACTATGGCTGCGGAGGCGGATGCCCTGCGCTCTGTAGACAGTGACCACATATATGCACTAATCTCCGCAAGCTGCTTTCTAGCATTCCCCAGGTCTCCATTGAAAAGACAATTTATGGTGACTCCCGTCGGCAATTTATAGGCTATGTCTGAAAGCGCCTTTAGGGCGGCCTTCACCGTGTGAGGGACTTTATGGTTATCCATATTCTGTATGACCTGTAGGCTTTCATATTCTGTATGACCTGTAGGCTTTCAAAAGCATATCTGTCCTCTGACCATGGCGTATGCCTGAGACGACGGCCGAACTTGCTCCGAGACCTTAACCGCCATTAGCGCAGACCAATCTAACGTCCTAGCTGCTTACCATGTTTTTTTTGCACAGAAGGCGTTGACAAGTCGGTACAAAAAGCTTTCCATTGTTGCTGATTTGCCGTTGTTGGCAAGCCGGATTCCTTGCTGGCGCGAAGGGCAAGCTGCAAGCCGATCACAACTGTAGGGTAAAGGATTGTCATACTAGCTTTACTAGTTCTATGCGGATATGGACGAGCGGGCAAGGCGCTGCGGCTCATGGCTCGGCCCCAAACAGCTCTGGGCCCTCGCTTATCGGCACGCACGACCACACACGCCTATGGCTACAATCAAAGCTTGCCGTTGACTGGAGCGCCCAGACTGGTGCTAGCGGCATGACGGACACTCGCTCCCATAAGTCCGCTGTAATTGGCCACCTGGTAATTGGCGACCGTTCTCCGTCGCCGCGCCACCAATCCCCGCCGAACCGCCCATTATAGCTAGCTAGGTAAGCATCCCATATAATTCGGGTCAACTTACCAGAATGCCTCCAATAATTGCGGGCTAATACCAAATCCAAGCAATAACATCTGGGCATCTGTTTTCCCTCTGTTCTGCCTGTACTCGCGGTTCACATGCGAACCTATCCCAACTGCTTGCTCTTGTTCAACTCAACTACACACATCTGGGCATAGCGTCGTCCGCCCTGCTAGAGTGACCTATATGCACAAACACAAGTCCCAAGCAAAAGCGCTTCCAATCCCAACAGTGCACACCCATAACGCCCGCTGGCTGTAAGTGAACATTCCGAACACGGCGGCTATTCTAACTCCGCACATCCGCCTTCCCTCACCCCTGGATTGTGTTGTTGTACTTATTTATAATTTTCCCTCACCCCTGTGCAGCACCCTGAGCAGCCCCCTGCCGCCGCCCGCACGCCTCCTTATGCCCCCCTGGAGCCCGCCAATGCGCCGTCTGGCACTCCCGGCAGCAGTACCACGCCCCTCCACACCGCGCGCACGCCTTCAGCGGCAGCTCCGCTTCGCTGTCCCCCTTCAGGTTGACACAGGCGGGGTTGCTGCAGGTGCGCAGCAGGCGGCGTGCCTCCGCCGGCGGCACCAGGAACCGCCGCATGACCCCCAGCACGTCCGGCACCGACATGCCCCGCTCACTGGCCCGCTGCCGCAGCCGCTCCGGCACACACCTGAAGCTCAAGGCACTGCTCCCGGCACCTTCTTCAGAACCCCAGGCCTCCAGCCGGGCTGCCAGCGCCAAAGCGGCGTCTGCCGCTTCCCCACGCCCGCTCTCCCGCAGCTTCGGCGCCAAGCCGCGCACCTGCGCTGGCGGCCAGGCGAACACCGGCGGCGCAATGGTTGCCTGCTCGGCTTCCCGCACCGCCGCCTGCACCTCCTGCGGAAAGGCACTCGCCACCACGCCGCAGCAGTCCAGGAGTTCAGCCAGGTCCGCCCCCTTGTTCGACTCAACGCTGCGACAGAGGTGCAGCAGCGAGCCCAGCAGCGGCACCACCGCCACCTCGTGAAGCAGGAAGGGAACCCAGCCGCCGCCGCCGCTGCTGCTGCTGCCCCCGCAGTCTGCATCGCCGCTGCGGCCCTTGCAGGACAGCACCAGCCCAGATAACCAGCGCGCCAATGGAGCGATGTACGTGTCCCAATACCTGTTGATGCCTGCCCCCTGAGGGGCCCCAGCGATGGCACACTGCAACGCCAGCTGCCGCAGGACGAGTGAGGCGGTTGGCAGCCACTCGCAGACCGCAAAGGAAACCAACCGACCCAGATGCTGAAGCCCCGCTGGCTGCCCGACGTCATCACCAGCAGGGCCGCCCTCGGGCACCAGGGTTTCAGCCCGCGGCCCGGACGCCAACTCCTCCATGTGCTTGAGGAAGACGCTCGTGCGGCGCTTGGCGCAAGTAGACAGATACCCTTTCTCAAGCCGCAGCAATTTGGCGTGTGTCACCACCCACGATGCCGCCTGGCGCGGTTCAGAATATGTGAAGAGGGCGAGCCAGGTCTCGACTTCTCTGTCGCGGGTTCCATCCAAGAAACTACTAAGGACCTGTCCCTCGCGGCATTCCGGGCCAACTCGTGTGATTTGAAACCGCTGCAGACCCTCCAGCCAGGGCAGCAGGCCAGCTGCGATTGCTGCGGCCACAGACGGGCGAGGTACCGGTGACGGCGCCCAGCTGGATGAGGCCTCGCCTGGAAAGGATGAGTAATGGAATGTAGGGTACGATGAGCGGACCAGACCGAACGGACCAGAGGAAAGGCCGACATGGCTCATGAACAGAAAAGGAAAAGCCAAGTACAGACCAGAAGTGCGCGCCTTGGTATGACAGGCGCATCGCTTTACCACAACCTACCATGTGGATCTATTGGGCTCAGCGCCTCTTGGAGCGCTTCCCCCAGTCCGCAGCAGGTGTTTCGATCAGCATGCAGGCAGACGTGCCGACCAGTATCCATCGCCAAACGCCATAACTCCGCCATAAGCTCCCCCACATGCCCGCTTCTGCTGGGGATTGTTGCCCAGGCAAGCTCCAGAGCTTGAACCGCAATATCCCAGACATTCTCCTGGCACAGCACTAGGCGGCTGGTTCGTGACACAGCATGGGCAGCCAGCGGTGCCGGCAATGCGCCAACGTCAGTTGCAGCAGTGCTGGAAAGTGGAGCAGCCGCCGCCGCACCAGCAGCAAGCTCGGCGGCAGCTGAGCCACCAGGCTGCAAGTTGCCGCGTCGCAGCATAAGGCGCAGGAGGCGAAGTGCCAGCATGTGGGGTGTCCTGCGGTGCAATGGCTGCTTTGACTGCCTGCGCAAAGCGGCTAACATCGCCTTGAAGCAGACCGGGTCCAGCTGCGGCTCTTGGCCTGGAGCCGGTGCGGGAGTTGACACCAGGGCCCCTAAGGGCTCGGTCAGAATGGGCAGCACCCCGAGCAGGTCCGGCTGCAAGCCGTAGGCGGGGCCACCATCATCCTCGCATAAGAGCGTTAAGCCGTGGGCCACTGCCACGTGCTGAGCACAAGAGCCCTCAGCTGCGGCAGACAACGCAACAAAGCCGTCTGCTTCGACAAAAGCAGTTAAGAACATGAACGATGCCTCTTCTGCTTTCTTGGTTAGGCCGCCTTCAGCTGCAGCCAATGTATGGTAAAGAAGCAGGGCTCGCGCCGCATGCTCCATGGGGCAGCTGTTCCTAAGTACAGAGCCGAGCCGGATGTAATACTGTTGCTGCTGTTCGACGCCTGCAGCCCTTTCCCAAGACAACATTCGGTAGGAGATGCCTATCATGCCAGCAAGCAGCGTTAAGGCAGGCAACACCGCCTGGCTGAACACTGTATCCAGTGGCTGCTGCTGAACGCCCTCCTTGCGAACGTTAAGCAGCCACTCGGCCGTGGCAGCTAGCTGACGGCTACAAGCTTGCACTGTTTGCATGCTGAAGAGCTTCCGCACGAAATCCAACGGCCCTCGAAGTTTATGGGTTTCTGCTTCTGGAACGTACCGGTCCAGGTGCGTCATGAACATGAGCAGGTTGCCGGCAAGCACAGCGCCTTCCACCACAAGCTCGTCCACCAAGCCATCGCAACGACCTGTGGTTGGCAGTATTCGCACCGCCTCCGCCGTAAGCCTTAACAAGAATGCACGGACTCCGGTTAATGTTACTATGGCTGCGGAGGCGGATGCCCTGCGCTCTGTAGACAGTGACCACATATATGCACTAATCTCCGCAAGCTGCTTTCTAGCATTCCCCAGGTCTCCATTGAAAAGACAATTTATGGTGACTCCCGTCGGCAATTTATAGGCTATGTCTGAAAGCGCCTTTAGGGCGGCCTTCACCGTGTGAGGGACTTTATGGTTATCCATATTCTGTATGACCTGTAGGCTTTCATATTCTGTATGACCTGTAGGCTTTCAAAAGCATATCTGTCCTCTGACCATGGCGTATGCCTGAGACGACGGCCGAACTTGCTCCGAGACCTTAACCGCCATTAGCGCAGACCAATCTAACGTCCTAGCTGCTTACCATGTTTTTTTTGCACAGAAGGCGTTGACAAGTCGGTACAAAAAGCTTTCCATTGTTGCTGATTTGCCGTTGTTGGCAAGCCGGATTCCTTGCTGGCGCGAAGGGCAAGCTGCAAGCCGATCACAACTGTAGGGTAAAGGATTGTCATACTAGCTTTACTAGTTCTATGCGGATATGGACGAGCGGGCAAGGCGCTGCGGCTCATGGCTCGGCCCCAAACAGCTCTGGGCCCTCGCTTATCGGCACGCACGACCACACACGCCTATGGCTACAATCAAAGCTTGCCGTTGACTGGAGCGCCCAGACTGGTGCTAGCGGCATGACGGACACTCGCTCCCATAAGTCCGCTGTAATTGGCCACCTGGTAATTGGCGACCGTTCTCCGTCGCCGCGCCACCAATCCCCGCCGAACCGCCCATTATAGCTAGCTAGGTAAGCATCCCATATAATTCGGGTCAACTTACCAGAATGCCTCCAATAATTGCGGGCTAATACCAAATCCAAGCAATAACATCTGGGCATCTGTTTTCCCTCTGTTCTGCCTGTACTCGCGGTTCACATGCGAACCTATCCCAACTGCTTGCTCTTGTTCAACTCAACTACACACATCTGGGCATAGCGTCGTCCGCCCTGCTAGAGTGACCTATATGCACAAACACAAGTCCCAAGCAAAAGCGCTTCCAATCCCAACAGTGCACACCCATAACGCCCGCTGGCTGTAAGTGAACATTCCGAACACGGCGGCTATTCTAACTCCGCACATCCGCCTTCCCTCACCCCTGGATTGTGTTGTTGTACTTATTTATAATTTTCCCTCACCCCTGTGCAGCACCCTGAGCAGCCCCCTGCCGCCGCCCGCACGCCTCCTTATGCCCCCCTGGAGCCCGCCAATGCGCCGTCTGGCACTCCCGGCAGCAGTACCACGCCCCTCCACACCGCGCGCACGCCTTCAGCGGCAGCTCCGCTTCGCTGTCCCCCTTCAGGTTGACACAGGCGGGGTTGCTGCAGGTGCGCAGCAGGCGGCGTGCCTCCGCCGGCGGCACCAGGAACCGCCGCATGACCCCCAGCACGTCCGGCACCGACATGCCCCGCTCACTGGCCCGCTGCCGCAGCCGCTCCGGCACACACCTGAAGCTCAAGGCACTGCTCCCGGCACCTTCTTCAGAACCCCAGGCCTCCAGCCGGGCTGCCAGCGCCAAAGCGGCGTCTGCCGCTTCCCCACGCCCGCTCTCCCGCAGCTTCGGCGCCAAGCCGCGCACCTGCGCTGGCGGCCAGGCGAACACCGGCGGCGCAATGGTTGCCTGCTCGGCTTCCCGCACCGCCGCCTGCACCTCCTGCGGAAAGGCACTCGCCACCACGCCGCAGCAGTCCAGGAGTTCAGCCAGGTCCGCCCCCTTGTTCGACTCAACGCTGCGACAGAGGTGCAGCAGCGAGCCCAGCAGCGGCACCACCGCCACCTCGTGAAGCAGGAAGGGAACCCAGCCGCCGCCGCCGCTGCTGCTGCTGCCCCCGCAGTCTGCATCGCCGCTGCGGCCCTTGCAGGACAGCACCAGCCCAGATAACCAGCGCGCCAATGGAGCGATGTACGTGTCCCAATACCTGTTGATGCCTGCCCCCTGAGGGGCCCCAGCGATGGCACACTGCAACGCCAGCTGCCGCAGGACGAGTGAGGCGGTTGGCAGCCACTCGCAGACCGCAAAGGAAACCAACCGACCCAGATGCTGAAGCCCCGCTGGCTGCCCGACGTCATCACCAGCAGGGCCGCCCTCGGGCACCAGGGTTTCAGCCCGCGGCCCGGACGCCAACTCCTCCATGTGCTTGAGGAAGACGCTCGTGCGGCGCTTGGCGCAAGTAGACAGATACCCTTTCTCAAGCCGCAGCAATTTGGCGTGTGTCACCACCCACGATGCCGCCTGGCGCGGTTCAGAATATGTGAAGAGGGCGAGCCAGGTCTCGACTTCTCTGTCGCGGGTTCCATCCAAGAAACTACTAAGGACCTGTCCCTCGCGGCATTCCGGGCCAACTCGTGTGATTTGAAACCGCTGCAGACCCTCCAGCCAGGGCAGCAGGCCAGCTGCGATTGCTGCGGCCACAGACGGGCGAGGTACCGGTGACGGCGCCCAGCTGGATGAGGCCTCGCCTGGAAAGGATGAGTAATGGAATGTAGGGTACGATGAGCGGACCAGACCGAACGGACCAGAGGAAAGGCCGACATGGCTCATGAACAGAAAAGGAAAAGCCAAGTACAGACCAGAAGTGCGCGCCTTGGTATGACAGGCGCATCGCTTTACCACAACCTACCATGTGGATCTATTGGGCTCAGCGCCTCTTGGAGCGCTTCCCCCAGTCCGCAGCAGGTGTTTCGATCAGCATGCAGGCAGACGTGCCGACCAGTATCCATCGCCAAACGCCATAACTCCGCCATAAGCTCCCCCACATGCCCGCTTCTGCTGGGGATTGTTGCCCAGGCAAGCTCCAGAGCTTGAACCGCAATATCCCAGACATTCTCCTGGCACAGCACTAGGCGGCTGGTTCGTGACACAGCATGGGCAGCCAGCGGTGCCGGCAATGCGCCAACGTCAGTTGCAGCAGTGCTGGAAAGTGGAGCAGCCGCCGCCGCACCAGCAGCAAGCTCGGCGGCAGCTGAGCCACCAGGCTGCAAGTTGCCGCGTCGCAGCATAAGGCGCAGGAGGCGAAGTGCCAGCATGTGGGGTGTCCTGCGGTGCAATGGCTGCTTTGACTGCCTGCGCAAAGCGGCTAACATCGCCTTGAAGCAGACCGGGTCCAGCTGCGGCTCTTGGCCTGGAGCCGGTGCGGGAGTTGACACCAGGGCCCCTAAGGGCTCGGTCAGAATGGGCAGCACCCCGAGCAGGTCCGGCTGCAAGCCGTAGGCGGGGCCACCATCATCCTCGCATAAGAGCGTTAAGCCGTGGGCCACTGCCACGTGCTGAGCACAAGAGCCCTCAGCTGCGGCAGACAACGCAACAAAGCCGTCTGCTTCGACAAAAGCAGTTAAGAACATGAACGATGCCTCTTCTGCTTTCTTGGTTAGGCCGCCTTCAGCTGCAGCCAATGTATGGTAAAGAAGCAGGGCTCGCGCCGCATGCTCCATGGGGCAGCTGTTCCTAAGTACAGAGCCGAGCCGGATGTAATACTGTTGCTGCTGTTCGACGCCTGCAGCCCTTTCCCAAGACAACATTCGGTAGGAGATGCCTATCATGCCAGCAAGCAGCGTTAAGGCAGGCAACACCGCCTGGCTGAACACTGTATCCAGTGGCTGCTGCTGAACGCCCTCCTTGCGAACGTTAAGCAGCCACTCGGCCGTGGCAGCTAGCTGACGGCTACAAGCTTGCACTGTTTGCATGCTGAAGAGCTTCCGCACGAAATCCAACGGCCCTCGAAGTTTATGGGTTTCTGCTTCTGGAACGTACCGGTCCAGGTGCGTCATGAACATGAGCAGGTTGCCGGCAAGCACAGCGCCTTCCACCACAAGCTCGTCCACCAAGCCATCGCAACGACCTGTGGTTGGCAGTATTCGCACCGCCTCCGCCGTAAGCCTTAACAAGAATGCACGGACTCCGGTTAATGTTACTATGGCTGCGGAGGCGGATGCCCTGCGCTCTGTAGACAGTGACCACATATATGCACTAATCTCCGCAAGCTGCTTTCTAGCATTCCCCAGGTCTCCATTGAAAAGACAATTTATGGTGACTCCCGTCGGCAATTTATAGGCTATGTCTGAAAGCGCCTTTAGGGCGGCCTTCACCGTGTGAGGGACTTTATGGTTATCCATATTCTGTATGACCTGTAGGCTTTCATATTCTGTATGACCTGTAGGCTTTCAAAAGCATATCTGTCCTCTGACCATGGCGTATGCCTGAGACGACGGCCGAACTTGCTCCGAGACCTTAACCGCCATTAGCGCAGACCAATCTAACGTCCTAGCTGCTTACCATGTTTTTTTTGCACAGAAGGCGTTGACAAGTCGGTACAAAAAGCTTTCCATTGTTGCTGATTTGCCGTTGTTGGCAAGCCGGATTCCTTGCTGGCGCGAAGGGCAAGCTGCAAGCCGATCACAACTGTAGGGTAAAGGATTGTCATACTAGCTTTACTAGTTCTATGCGGATATGGACGAGCGGGCAAGGCGCTGCGGCTCATGGCTCGGCCCCAAACAGCTCTGGGCCCTCGCTTATCGGCACGCACGACCACACACGCCTATGGCTACAATCAAAGCTTGCCGTTGACTGGAGCGCCCAGACTGGTGCTAGCGGCATGACGGACACTCGCTCCCATAAGTCCGCTGTAATTGGCCACCTGGTAATTGGCGACCGTTCTCCGTCGCCGCGCCACCAATCCCCGCCGAACCGCCCATTATAGCTAGCTAGGTAAGCATCCCATATAATTCGGGTCAACTTACCAGAATGCCTCCAATAATTGCGGGCTAATACCAAATCCAAGCAATAACATCTGGGCATCTGTTTTCCCTCTGTTCTGCCTGTACTCGCGGTTCACATGCGAACCTATCCCAACTGCTTGCTCTTGTTCAACTCAACTACACACATCTGGGCATAGCGTCGTCCGCCCTGCTAGAGTGACCTATATGCACAAACACAAGTCCCAAGCAAAAGCGCTTCCAATCCCAACAGTGCACACCCATAACGCCCGCTGGCTGTAAGTGAACATTCCGAACACGGCGGCTATTCTAACTCCGCACATCCGCCTTCCCTCACCCCTGGATTGTGTTGTTGTACTTATTTATAATTTTCCCTCACCCCTGTGCAGCACCCTGAGCAGCCCCCTGCCGCCGCCCGCACGCCTCCTTATGCCCCCCTGGAGCCCGCCAATGCGCCGTCTGGCACTCCCGGCAGCAGTACCACGCCCCTCCACACCGCGCGCACGCCTTCAGCGGCAGCTCCGCTTCGCTGTCCCCCTTCAGGTTGACACAGGCGGGGTTGCTGCAGGTGCGCAGCAGGCGGCGTGCCTCCGCCGGCGGCACCAGGAACCGCCGCATGACCCCCAGCACGTCCGGCACCGACATGCCCCGCTCACTGGCCCGCTGCCGCAGCCGCTCCGGCACACACCTGAAGCTCAAGGCACTGCTCCCGGCACCTTCTTCAGAACCCCAGGCCTCCAGCCGGGCTGCCAGCGCCAAAGCGGCGTCTGCCGCTTCCCCGCGCCCGCTCTCCCGCAGCTTCGGCGCCAAGCCGCGCACCTGCGCTGGCGGCCAGGCGAACACCGGCGGCGCAATGGTTGCCTGCTCGGCTTCCCGCACCGCCGCCTGCACCTCCTGCGGAAAGGCACTCGCCACCACGCCGCAGCAGTCCAGGAGTTCAGCCAGGTCCGCCCCCTTGTTCGACTCAACGCTGCGACAGAGGTGCAGCAGCGAGCCCAGCAGCGGCACCACCGCCACCTCGTGAAGCAGGAAGGGAACCCAGCCGCCGCCGCCGCTGCTGCTGCTGCCCCCGCAGTCTGCATCGCCGCTGCGGCCCTTGCAGGACAGCACCAGCCCAGATAACCAGCGCGCCAATGGAGCGATGTACGTGTCCCAATACATGTTGATGCCTGCCCCCTGAGGGGCCCCAGCGATGGCACACTGCAACGCCAGCTGCCGCAGGACGAGTGAGGCGGTTGGCAGCCACTCGCAGACCGCAAAGGAAACCAACCGACCCAGATGCTGAAGCCCCGCTGGCTGCCCGACGTCATCACCAGCAGGGCCGCCCTCGGGCACCAGGGTTTCAGCCAGCGGCCCGGACGCCAACTCCTCCATGTGCTTGAGAATGACGGCCGTGCAGCGCTTGGCGCAAGTAGACAGATACCCTTTCTCAAGCCGCAGCAATTTGGCGTGTGTCACCACCCACGATGCCGCCTGGCGCGGTTCAGAATATGTGAAGAGGGCGAGCCAGGTCTCGACTTCTCTGTCGCGGGTTCCATCCAAGAAACTACTAAGGACCTGTCCCTCGCGGCATTCCGGGCCAACTCGTGTGATTTGAAACCGCTGCAGACCCTCCAGCCAGGGCAGCAGGCCAGCTGCGATTGCTGCGGCCACAGACGGGCGAGGTACCGGTGACGGCGCCCAGCTGGATGAGGCCTCGCCTGGGAAGGATGTGTAATGGAATGTAGGGTACGATGAGCGGACCAGACCGAACGGACCAGAGGAAAGGCCGACATGGCTCATGAACAGAAAAGGAAAAGCCAAGTACAGACCAGAAGTGCGCGCCTTGGAATGACAGGCGCATCGCTTTACCACAACCTACCGTGTGGATCTATTGGGCTCAGCGCCTCTTGGAGCGCTTCCCCCAGTCCGCAGCAGGTGTTTCGATCAGCATGCAGGCAGACGTGCCGACCTATATCCATCGCCAAACGCCATAACTCCGCCATAAGCTCCCCCACATGCCCGCTTCTGCTGGGGATTGTTGCCCAGGCAAGCTCCAGAGCTTGAACCGCAATATCCCAGACATTCTCCTGGCGCAGCACCAGATGGCTGGTTCGTGACACAGCATGGGCAGCCAGCGGTGTCGGCAATGCGCCAACGTCAGTTGCAGCAGTGCTGGAAAGTGGAGCAGCCGCCGCCGCACCAGCAGCAAGCTCGGCGGCAGCTGAGCCACCAGGCTGCAAGTTGCCGCGTCGCAGCATAAGGCGCAGGAGGCGAAGTGCCAGCATGTGGGGTGTCCTGCGGTGCAATGGCTGCTTTGACTGCCTGCGCAAAGCGGCTAACATCGCCTTGAAGCAGACCGGGTCCAGCTGCGGCTCTTGGCCTGGAGCCGGTGCGGGAGTTGACACCAGGGCCCCTAAGGGCTCGGTCAGAATGGGCAGCACCCCGAGCAGGTCCGGCTGCAAGCCGTAGGCGGGGCCACCATCATCCTCGCATAAGAGCGTTAAGCCGTGGGCCACTGCCACGTGCTGAGCACAAGAGCCCTCAGCTGCGGCAGACAACGCAACAAAGCCGTCTGCTTCGACAAAAGCAGTTAAGAACAGGAACGACGCCTCTTCTGCTTTCTTGGTTAGGCCGCCTTCAGCTGCAGCCAATGTATGGTAAAGAAGCAGGGCTCGCGCCGCATGCTCCATGGGGCAGCTGTTCCTAAGTACAGAGCCGAGCCGGATGTAATACTGTTGCTGCTGTTCGACGCCTGCAGCCCTTTCCCAAGACAACATTCGGTAGGAGATGCCTATCATGCCAGCAAGCAGCGTTAAGGCAGGCAACACCGCCTGGCTGAACACTGTATCCAGTGGCTGCTGCTGAACGCCCTCCTTGCGAACGTTAAGCAGCCACTCGGCCGTGGCAGCTAGCTGACGGCTACAAGCTTGCACTGTTTGCATGCTGAAGAGCTTCCGCACGAAATCCAACGGCCCTCGAAGTTTATGGGTTTCTGCTTCTGGAACGTACCGGTCCAGGTGCGTCATGAACATGAGCAGGTTGCCGGCAAGCACAGCGCCTTCCACCACAAGCTCGTCCACCAAGCCATCGCAACGACCTGTGGTTGGCAGTATTCGCACCGCCTCCGCCGTAAGCCTTAACAAGAATGCACGGACTCCGGTTAATGTTACTATGGCTGCGGAGGCGGATGCCCTGCGCTCTGTAGACAGTGACCACATATATGCACTAATCTCCGCAAGCTGCTTTCTAGCATTCCCCAGGTCTCCATTGAAAAGACAATTTATGGTGACTCCCGTCGGCAATTTATAGGCTATGTCTGAAAGCGCCTTTAGGGCGGCCTTCACCGTGTGAGGGACTTTATGGTTATCCATATTCTGTATGACCTGTAGGCTTTCAAAAGCATATCTGTCCTCTGACCATGGCGTATGCCTGAGACGACGGCCGAACTTGCTCCGAGACCTTAACCGCCATTAGCGCAGACCAATCTAACGTCCTAGCTGCTTACCATGTTTTTTTTGCACAGAAGGCGTTGACAAGTCGGTACAAAAAGCTTTCCATTGTTGCTGATTTGCCGTTGTTGGCAAGCCGGATTCCTTGCTGGCGCGAAGGGCAAGCTGCAAGCCGATCACAACTGTAGGGTAAAGGATTGTCATACTAGCTTTACTAGTTCTATGCGGATATGGACGAGCGGGCAAGGCGCTGCGGCTCATGGCTCGGCCCCAAACAGCTCTGGGCCCTCGCTTATCGGCACGCACGACCACACACGCCTATGGCTACAATCAAAGCTTGCCGTTGACTGGAGCGCCCAGACTGGTGCTAGCGGCATGACGGACACTCGCTCCCATAAGTCCGCTGTAATTGGCCACCTGGTAGTTGGCGACCGTTCTCCGTCGCCGCGCCACCAATCCCCGCCGAACCGCCCATTATAGCTAGCTAGGTAAGCATCCCATATAATTCGGGTCAACTTACCAGAATGCCTCCAATAATTGCGGGCTAATACCAAATCCAAGCAATAACATCTGGGCATCTGTTTTCCCTCTGTTCTGCCTGTACTCGCGGTTCACATGCGAACCTATCCCAACTGCTTGCTCTTGTTCAACTCAACTACACACATCTGGGCATAGCGTCGTCCGCCCTGCTAGAGTGACCTATATGCACAAACACAAGTCCCAAGCAAAAGCGCTTCCAATCCCAACAGTGCACACCCATAACGCCCGCTGGCTGTAAGTGAACATTCCGAACACGGCGGCTATTCTAACTCCGCACATCCGCCTTCCCTCACCCCTGGATTGTGTTGTTGTACTTATTTATAATTTTCCCTCACCCCTGTGCAGCACCCTGAGCAGCCCCCTG
The DNA here is from genome assembly GCA_021605115.1 of Astrephomene gubernaculifera. Taxonomy (NCBI): domain Eukaryota; kingdom Viridiplantae; phylum Chlorophyta; class Chlorophyceae; order Chlamydomonadales; family Astrephomenaceae; genus Astrephomene; species Astrephomene gubernaculifera. Next base: position 54,784 of record BMAR01000040.1, read on the forward strand.
CCGCCGCCCGCACGCCTCCTTATGCCCCCCTGGAGCCCGCCAATGCGCCGTCTGGCACTCCCGGCAGCAGTACCACGCCCCTCCACAACGCGCGCACGCCTTCAGCGGCAGCTCCGCCTCGCTGTCCCCCTTCAGGTTGACACAGGCGGGGTTGCTGCAGGTGCGCAGCAGGCGGCGTGCCTCCGCCGGCGGCACCAGGAACCGCCGCATGACCCCCAGCACGTCCGGCACCGACATGCCCCGCTCACTGGCCCGCTGCCGCAGCCGCTCCGGCACACACCTGAAGCTCAAGGCACTGCTCCCGGCACCTCCTTCAGAACCCGAGGCCTCCAGCCGGGCTGCCAGCGCCAAAGCGGCGTCTGCCGCTTCCCCACGCCCGCTCTCCCGCAGCTTCGGCGCCAAGCCGCGCACCTGCGCTGGCGGCCAGGCGAACACCGGCGGCGCAATGGTTGCCTGCTCGGCTTCCCGCACCGCCGCCTGCACCTCCTGCGGAAAGGCACTCGCCACCACGCCGCAGCAGTCCAGGAGTTCAGCCAGGTCCGGCCCCTTGTTCGACTCAACACTGCGACAGAGGTGCAGCAGCGAGCCCAGCAGCGGCACCACCGCCACCTCGTGAAGCAGGAAGGGAACCCAGCCGCCGTCACTGCTGCTGCTGCTGCCCCCGCAGTCTGCATCGCCGCTGCGGCCCTTGCAGGACAGCACCAGCCCAGATAACCAGCGCGCCAATGGAGCGATGTACGTGTCCCAATACCTGTTGATGCCTGCCCCCTTAGGGGCCCCAGCGATGGCACACTGCAACGCCTGCTGCCGGAGGAGGAGTGAGGCGATTGGCAGCCACTCGCAGACCGCAAAGGAAACCAACCGACCCAGATGCTGAAGCCCCGCTGGCTGCCCGATATCATCACCAGCAGGGCCGCCCTCGGGCACCAGGGTTTCAGCCAGCGGCCCGGACGCCAACTCCTCCATGTGCTTGAGGAAGACGCTCGTGCGGCGCTTGGCGCATTCAGCCAGATACTGGTACCCTTTCGCAAGCCGCAGCAATTTGGCGTGTGTCACCACCCACGATGCCGCCTGGCGCGGTTCAGAATATGTGAAGAGGGCGAGCCAGGTCTCGACTTCTCTGCCCCAGGTTCTATCCAAGAAAGCACGAAGGACCTGTCCCTCGCGGCATTCCGAGACTACTTTTGTGATGTGATACCGCTGCAGGCCCTCCAGCCAGGGCAGCAGGCCAGCTGCGATTGCTGCAGCCACAGACGGGCGAGGTACCGGTGACGGCTCCCAGCTGGATGAGGCCTCGCCTGGAAAGGATGTGTCATGGAATGAAGGGTACGATGAGCGGACCAGACCGAACGGACCAGAGGAAAGGCCGACATGGCTCATGAACAGCAGATAGGAAAAGCCAAGTACAGACCAGAAGTGCGCGCCTTGGTATGACAGGCGCATCGCTTTACCACAACCTACCGTGTGGATCTATTGGGCTCAGCGCCTCTTGGAGCGCCTCCCCCAGTCCGCAGCAGGTGTTTCGATCAGCATGCAGGCAGACGTGCCGACCTATATCCATCGCCGAACGCCATAACTCCGCCATAAGCTCCCCCACATGCCCGCTTCTGCTGGGGATTGTCGCCCAGGACAGCGCCAGAGCTTTAACCGCAATATCCAAGACATGCTTCTGGCGCAGCACCAGATGGCTGGTTCGTGACACAGCATGGGCAGCCAGCGGTGTCGGCAATGCGCCAACGTCAGTTGCAGCAGTGCTGGAAAGTGGAGCAGCCGCCGCCGCACCAGCAGCAAGCTCGGCGGCAGCTGAGCCACCAGGCTGCAAGTTGCCGCGTCGCAGCATAAGGCGCAGGAGGCGAAGTGCCAGCATGTGGGGTGTCCTGCGGTGCAATGGCTGCTTTGACTGCCTGCGCAAAGCGGCTAACATCGCCTTGAAGCAGACCGGGTGCAGCTGCGGCTCTTGGCCTTGGGCCGGTGCGGGAGTTGACGCCAGGGCCCCTAAGGGCTCGGTCAGAACGGGCAGCACCCCAAGCAGGTCAGGCTGCAAGCCGTAGGCGGGGCCACCATCATCCTCGCATAAGAGCGTTAAGCCGTGGGCCACTGCCACGTGCTGAGCACAAGAGCCCTCAGCTGCGGCAGACAACACGGTATGTTGGTCTGCTTCAACCAAAGCAGTTAAGAACAGGAACGACGCCTCTTCTGCTTTCTTGGTTGGGCCGCCTTCAGCTGCAGCCAATGTATGGTAAAGAAGCAGGGCTCGCGCCGCATGCTCCATGGGGCAGCTGTCCGTAAGCACAGAGTCGAGCCGGTTGCGATACTGTTGCTCCTCTTCAACACCTGTATCCACTTCCCAAGACCACATCCGGTAGGAGATGCCTATCATGCCAGCAAGCAGCGTTAAGGCAGGCAACACCGCCTGGCTGAACACTGTATCCAGTGGCAGCTGCTGAATGCCCTCCTTGCGCGCATTAAGCAGCCACTCGGCCGCGGCAGCTAGCTGACGGCTACAAGCTTGCACTGTTTGCATGCTGAAGAGCTTCCGCACGAAATCGAGCGGCCCTAGAAGTTTATGGGTATCTTCTTTTCTAACGTAGCTGGGCAGGCGCGTCATGAACATGAGCAGATTGCCGGCCAGCATAGCGCCCTCCACCACAACTTCGTCCTTGAAGCCATCGCCATGATGTGTGGTCGGCAGTATTCGCACCGCCTCCGCCGTAAGCCTTAACAAGAATGAACGGACTCCGACGAATGACGTTACTATGGCTGCCGAGGTGGATGCCCTGCGCTCTGTAGACAGTGACCACATATACGCACTGATCTCCGGAAGCTGCTTTCTAACATTTTCCAGGTCTCCTTTGGAAAGACTATCTATGGTGACTCCCCTCGGCAATTTATAGGCTATGTCTGAAAGCGCCTGTAGGGCGGCCTTCACCGTGTGAGGGACTTCATCCATATTTCGTATGACCTGTGAGCCTTTGAAAGCATTCGTATCCTCTGACCATGTCAAATGCCTGAGCCGACGGCCGAGTGGGCAACGCTCGAACTTGCTCCGAGACCCTAACCGCCATTAGCGCAGACCAACCTAACGTCCTGCTTACCATGTCTTGTTTGCACAGAAGGCGTTGACAAGTTGGTACGAAAAACTTTCCCTTGTTGCTAATTTGCCGTTGTTGGCAAGCCGGATTCCTTGTTGGCGCGAAGGGCAAGCTGCAAGCCGATCGCAACTGTAGGGCCAAGGATTTCCATATTAGCTGTGCTAAGTCTATGCCGATATGGACGGAGCAGCAAGCGGGCAAGGCGCTGCGGCTCATGGCTCGGCCCCAAGCAGCTCTGGGCCCTCGCTTATCGGCACGCACGACCACACACGCCTATGGCTACAATCAAAGCTTGCCGGTGACTGGAGCGCCCAGACTGGTGCCAGCGGCATGACGGAGGAGCGCCTTCATGCTCTGATGCGCACATTTGGCAGCCTGGACAGCATGGTTAAGGTACGGGACTTCCTAGTACTCACCTCTAGTACTCCAGTACTCATCTCTGCATACATAAATGAGCTTGCCTTTAACTCCACAAAGTCGCGAGCACCAGAAGACCAGCTAGCACTCCATGTGAGGTTCACGTACGCCTTGCTTACACCCCTTTCCTATGACCGCGGCCCAGGTTAGGTTGCTGCTCGCCGGCCTGTTCGTGCCGCGCCCTGAGCGGCCGCGGCTGCAGCCGCTGCTGCAGGAGCTTTCCACTCAGGCCGCAGGCAGCCAGGATGAATGGGTGCGCGCGACTGCAGCTGCGGTGGGCGACTTCAGCGGTCCGCTAGACATGCGCGCGCTCATGGCACATTTCCCGCTGGTGAGGAGCTGAGCGTTTGGGGCACCGGTTTACCAACCTCATCCCTTCAACGCGCTGCACGCTTTACGGCCTCGTTCCCACTTCTCCCACACCCCCGTACGCCCCACACCAGGTTCGAGACACCATGACGGGCCTCAGCGCCCAGCTCTCCGACCTCACCACCCCAGCGGCCCTGCTGCCTCAGTCGGTGAGGGGGAAGGGGTGGGAGGCGGTGGCGCTGTGCGGTTGGGGGGAGGGGAAAGTAGAAGGAAAACACATGTTGTATACGACAGTAGTTTGGAGGGGAACAGACCTGGGAGGATCGGTTAACTTGGTTACTTGCAGCCTCCCTCCTGCTGCTGCTTGATGCTCAACCCTCCCATACCCTGTCCTCTGGCCCCTTCGTCCCTTACCCCAGCCTCCTTGCTCTCCTCCCTCTCTCCCCCTCCCCGCCTCCCCGCCCTCCCCCCTCCCCCTCTCCCCCCAGGAGCCCTACATGCACCAAGACATCAGCCGCCTGCCCCAGCCCCAGCCCCCGCACGACCCCACCTCCTCCGCACCCTCCACCTCCTCCGCACCCTCCTCCGGACCGCACTTTCGTCTGCGTCAGCCGCCCGCCACCACCCTTCCCGACCTGGGTTTGCTTCCCGGGCCGCAACCCGGCAGCAGTGGACAGCCGGGGGCAGCGGGTCGGGGGGCAGCAGCGGCAGGGGGAGGAGCGGGACCAGGGGCAGCAGCAGCAGCCGGAGGGGGCGGGGCGGGTGGCGCGGCGGCGGGGGCTGCCGGGGCGGTGGTGGGGGGCCTGCTGGGAGCAGGTCTTGCATCGGACCCCATGGCTCGTCGTGGTCTTGGCGGTGGGGAGACGTCTGTCCTGCGTAGTCGGGCGGATCTGATGCATGGGAAGGACAGCAAGGTGGGGTGGGGATGAAGGGCGGGACGGGGGAGTCGCGTTGACGGGGTTACCCGCACGGGCCATATGTACGGGTGGACGTCATGAGGGGATGATGGAGGCGTTATGGAGAGAAACCAAACTGAAGTTCGGGGGGTCTTGACCTACTCACGCGCTGGCTGCGGTACATGTTGGTAATCATCAAGTCGCTACCCGGCACGTCTGATACACTGTCTGGGCCGATAGCCTGACCCCTACTGCTGCCCCACCGCACACCCCACTCCACCCCTCAGGCTCCCCCCACGCCCCGAGGAGGCAGCGGAGTGGGGGTAGCGCCCGGCCCCGCCCTCACCCTTCGAGTCCAGCGCACTCGCTCGCTGGTGGGCTCCGAAACCACCGACTCGCCGCACCCACTGTCAGCTACTGCAGCCGCAGCAGCAGCAGCATCAGCGGCGGGGGGTCAGCAGCCGCTTTCAGCTACGGCTGCTGCTGCAGCGGCGGTAGTGGCAGCCACCGCAGCAGCGGCATCCAGTGCTGGAGGTGGTGGAGGTGGCGGTGCTGCTGCGAGCAGTGGCTTCACCTCGCACCCCTCTGGCAGCCTCACAGGCTTCCCGAGCGTCAGCAGCGGGGGAGCGGCGGCAGGCAGCGGCGGAGTCGGCGGCATGGCGTTGCCGCCTTTGCCGCCGCCTGGGGTCCACTTCCCCCACCCGCTCCCGCACCCCCAGCAGCACCCTCAGCAGCAACCCCACCCCCAGCAGTTGCCACCGCTGCAGCTGCACCCGCTGCCTGCCGGCCCCCCGCATGGCCCCCCGCAAGCAGGCGCCCATGCAGCCCCGGGGTCAGGGCTCATCTCGCTGGTTCCGCTGGGACGACGTGAGTCACTACCTGGGGCGTTACCGGTAAACCGGGGAGGTGCGGGTACCGGTAACCCTGCCGGCCACTCGTACCCGCAGCCCGCCTCAGCGTCCCTCTTCCCTGCAGCGGCTGCTGGTGGTGGTGGTACTGGTGTTGGCGCGCCTGCATCTGCTCAGCAAGCGGCGGTTGGGGTGGGGTCGGAGGCTGCAAGGCAGCCGGGTGCAGCAGGGGGGCAGCAGCTGGCGGCAGTTGGGAGCCTTGCTGCAGATGCTGGGAGCATGGAGGGAGCAGGGCAGGTGCTAGGCAGGGCGGGTAGCATCGCTGCTGCGCAGCAACAACAGCTGCAGTGGCTGCAGCAACAGCAACAGCAGCAGTTGATGATGATGCAGAGTCCTTTCATGCCGCCGCAAGATGAGATGCAGGGGCAGGAGCACAGGGGCGCAGGCGCTTTAGGGGAGTCGGTTGCAGGCGGCTTGGAGCTAGGCGGGGAGCAGCAGTACTACCAGTACGGCAGGGCTGGTTCGCTTGCGGGCGGAAGGTCGTTGGAGGGGGTGGATGATGAGGTTGGAGAGCCGGAAGCTAAACGAGCTCGTGCGGAGGAATGATGGAATGAGAGTGTGAAATGCGTTGACAATAGTGGGATGTCTGCATGGTGGAGAATTTCCATGCATTAGAGGGTCATGTTGAGCAGTCAGTAGCGTAGCGAAGGGGTCCTAAATGCGTGGCTGCGAGGGCAGCAAATCGCGCTCGTCGTCACACGTCCATGATCAACGGTTTGAGGACAAGTGGTGGTACTCCGTATCCGGACGAGCTTGCGTGCATCATAACATGCGCATGCAGGAACACGTAATACCCACCCCGGGAAGGATATCGCAGTTCCTTCTTCCTTGTTCACAGACAATGTAGTACGGCAACACCGCGGAAACCTTCGAGTGCCGCGCTACGTCGCAGGAGCTGAAAGTTCTATACCATTCGCACTTGGTTTACAGCAAGATACCTAATTGAAAGCTACCGCTGCTAGACAGGAAGTCAAAGGCTTTGCTTTATTGCTCACAAGTCATTTTGCAAACTAACTTTTGTATACAATACTACATAAATCAGAAGTCTATTTCGTTGACTTGAACACTCTGTAGAACATAGGGTTAGAATGGACGTAGAACCCATCTTCTGCGCGGAGCAGGTGTGGCTCTACCTCCAAGCGTGCTGCTTAAAAGACAGCCTTAAGAAATGGGTTACTGACTTGTATATGGCTTGCGATGAATTCAGATTGTCATCCCTCACAACCTGGCAGACATTCTTAAAGCGTACACGAAGGAGGTTATCCGACGACAACCCAATGACATCATAGCGTTTTCAGCAAAGTAAGTCTTCCCTAATAGTTTCCCGCTCTTAGACGCTATGCCGCTGGGGCGCGGCTGGGGCGCATGTATGTTGCCCATTTCACTTCCCTTCCCTTCCCTTCGGCCCTACGAACCCATCCCTTGCTTGCATCGCCTTCACAGGTACTTTACAAACCTAGCAAACGTAGCCTCAGGCGCAACCAGCACCCCAGCACCCGGCAAAGAGCAGCTACGACAAGTGTACGGCCGTGGCGGCAGCGGTGGCGCAGTCCTCACCGAATCCCAGGTCAACGGCCTCTGCCAGCAAGCCGGCATCGCGGACCCAGTCGTCGCCAAAGTCCTGGAGGTCGGCAACTTCGACCCCGCGGCCATCGACCTGCACAAATTCGTCTTCCTCATGCTGGCCATGAGCTGCGAGGACTTTAACCGCGTGTGCATGGGCGTGTTCGATGTTTTCTCGGACAACGGCTCGCTGCCCACGGAGCAATTCCTGACGTTGATCAGCTACCTGGGGCCCGACATGGATCCGGACGTGACGCCGGCGTTCCTCACGGCCCTCGAAAATGACCTGGCGGGTCCGCCCACTGTGACCTACATGGAGATCTGCGAGGCCCCCACCATGAAGCCCAAGCTGGGGCTGTCGTAGGAGAGGGCGCGACGCATGGAGGCTGGGGGGGGGCTGTTGGGAGGCAGGGGTGAGGGAGAGGTGAGGGAGGGGTGAGGGAAGGTGGGAGGAAGGAGGAGGAGGAGGTACTTAGGGGAGGAACTCGAGCGCGGAAGGAGGGGCGGAAGCTGAGGGCGGGGCTACATAAGGGCAGCCACCCTTAGGCGGCGGTAGGTGCGGAGGGCTGGAGAGCAATGGCGTCCGTATGACAATGATATGTCACAGCGGCGCGGTAGAGTGTGTGATACTGGTGATCTGGTGTGTTGGGCAATGCCGGCTGCATGTTGACGACCTTGGAGCAGGTGCCCATTTAAGGGCAACAGTGCGAAAGCACAGCTTGTGTGTGGGGGTTAATAGGGATACATATTCCGCATTAGGCTGGATTTAAGGATTTCGGGGGGGAACGGACGGCGTGAGCTAACCCCAATTAGGCTGTTATGACGTGCCTTCCCTTGCCTTCTTGTTTGTGATCGCTGTAACGGTCATTCATTCATACCTGCTCTCGGGGTTGCTTCCTACTCCCTGTGCTCTTTCTTCTGATGGGAGGATGCAAGGGCTGGATGCGAAGGGCTGGATGCAAAGCGCTTGATGCGGGAGTTCGGTCAGTCCTGGGATCAGTTCGTGAACCATCCCTCCCTCTCGGTGTGCCCGGAACGTACCGGTACTGGATGCGTGTATGCGTGGTGTGTGGAATCGTGGTGCGTCGAGCACGTTTATTTGCGCCACGCACTTGGACGTCCTTACGGGCAGCAGCAGGCGTTTACTTCCTCCATCCACCTAGGTCATGCGCGTCCGCTTGATGATTCGGAACGTTGGGTGTGGTTACAGCCCGTTTGGCGTGTGTGCGCCCGTGGCGTGGTGCTATATAGCCGTGGAGGATTGATTGTTCACGTGCCGGCGAGAGGTGCTGGGGGCTGGTGTTCCAAGCGTCCTGAAAGCCCAAGGACATGCAGGCGGGACCAAGAAATGAGAGGAGCGGCGTGTAGCCTTCTTAACCTGTGTTACACGGGGAAGGAAAGGTCCTTCAGGCCCACCTTCAGTCTCTGCTCATGGTTGCATAAACTGTTTCCCTTTCATACCCGGTGTCACGGTGGACCCCCTTCCCCCCGCCGGGCTTCGACTACCCATACGCATAAGCAGAGGGCTTTCCTAGCAGCAGACTCAGCACAGTAGCAGCAGAAGAAGAAGAACCACCCCCCATGTCTCCTCCTCCTGCTGCTCCTCCTCTTTCTCCTCAGCGGCTGCACCCCCAGCACATCCCCACACCCAGCCCCGCCGTCGCACGCTCACACCTGGGAAAGCGGCCTCAAGGTGCCGCACCTCGTACGACCCCCGTCATCTCCCGCATGCTACCAGTGTGCCAGGACAGCTGCGGGCCGCCCGCATCCACTGTGGTGCAGACCAGCAGGTCGGGCAGCAGGATGGGAGCCACCTAGGCAGGACGGCAAACGGCTGGCAGAACTGTATCGTCATATAGCAGCAAGGAACCTAACCGGACTCATCATGCTTTTGTTGGAGGACAGCTCCTCCAAGCAATACCCCGTCCCCTTTAACGTTTACTCGCAGTTTCACGTCTCACGGGTTAGGAAAGCCCCCCGCCCAACCCAACCCCATCCAGGGCGCATGCATGGTCTGCACGCGCCATTGCAGCCATCAAGCCGCAACTCACGTGCGGCGTTTGGAGCTTGACCCTCCACCATGCATGCATGCAGGTCGTACATCGAACAGACACGCTGCTTCCAACTGTGTACCGTCACGCGCGCACACACCTGATGACAGCACACAACAAACAGCAGGCCTACCAGTCCCCCGTACACCAAATGTAAGGCCAACACAGCAATTAGCCCGTTCACACCACACAAGCCAACTAGCCAGAGTGTGTATGCAGCCACCTATAGTGCAACAATATGATACTTGCACAACAGCTCATTGCCTACCTAGATGTATTGTCATTTCCCCTTCCAGCACCAACACCACACACAACCGCCTCCGCTCACATAACCGAGCACCCAAGCAATCCAGCAACCTAACAAAGCAACCTCCTCCTTCTCCTCACGACATCGGGTACGACATATCCGGGCACTCCCTGCCGTACGGCTCGTACTGCGTATCAGCTGGCGGTACGGGCACCAACGCGCCGGAAGCAAAGTACGGCGCCAATGCTGGTACGGCACTCAAGTTCACCGCCTTCTGGGGTGTTGGTTGCGAAGCATTAGGAGCCACGGAACCATCAACACCGGTGCTGCTGTTGGTGTTGTTCTTGTTGGCTGCTGCTAGCTGCCGCAGGGTTGTCTCCACGGTGTCAATTGCCTGCCAGCCGCCGCAGAGGGCGACCCGTGGGTCACCCGCGGCGTCCATGGCCATGCAGGCCACGAAGTCGGGGTTCTTGGGGTAGTAGAGGATGAAGTTGAAACACATCTCGTCCTCAGTACTCTCACCGAACCTGCATAAGGTGTAAGATGCATGTGTAATACAGATATGTTCATATGTACCATAAAAGTGTAAATACACAGCAGGACGGTGAGTGGGCGCGACAGGGAAGACGGTGGTAAGAGCCACTACACACGGCCAACAGAGATGAGCGGCACCGCAGAGGACCGAACAACGATACATAAATACTGCCAACGGGGCAGATGCTCGGTAGGGAGGTGCACGAAGCCCTCAACAGCTCGAGGCCCAACAGCTCCCTTGCATATAAGAGGTGTTCCCGGGGTAAGGCTTCTCTGCCGCCGGGCAAGAGACCCACTTTGTGACATTGGTTCGGGAGGTTGAGTCGTAGGAGCAGGTGGTGATGAGCGCGTCCCCGGGGGCCAGGATGGAGGTGTCCAGGGCCTGATGCGCGGCGGGGGGGGGGGCAGCAGGGAGAGGAGCAGGAGTTGGGGTCAATGGGAGTGCAGAATTAAATGCGTGGGAAAAGTAAGCGAGCCACGGAAGGGCCGGGCAGAAGCGATGTTCCTATCTACAGCAAGGGGCGTGCAGTGCATGGAACACGACTCCTTTCTCCTTCCAACCATTCTTTCCTGGAGGACTCCAGACTGACCAACCGGCCAGTCTTACCACTGGCTTTACGGAAGATGCATCCAGCCTACCACACAAACCCCTCGGCTATCAGTCCATCCGTCCATCACCCACCCAGGGTTAGACTCACCACAGGGTCAACGGACTGGAAGTTGAAATCGTAGAAGCGCTTGGAGCCGACCGGCGGCAGCTCCGTGCCGTTGCGAATGTGCTGCGGGGGTGGCGGGTTGGGTGCGAGTTGATAGCGGGCTGATTGGGGGTTTTGCGGTTGCGGGTATAATTGCGGACTGATTGCGGGAGGCGGGAGACGGCAGGGCCAGGGGAGGTGCGTGGATTTAATGACAGTAAGACGGAGATAGGCAGTGGGCAGGAGGGGGCGGTGAGAGAGCAGGGAGGCAGGGATGGGCGAGGCCAGCAAGCCGGCTTGTCCGCCGAGCCAAACACACCACCAACACCACCACCCCGTCCTTCACCGTCTTCCTCCGTCTCCACCTCCCCGCCCGTCGCCGCCCTCCCCAGCCCTCATCATCACCTGCGTCACGATGCTGCGCCCCTCACCTGTGTCACGATGCTCCGCCCCAGCGTGTGCATGTGCAGCCCGCTGCCCAGCAGACGGAGGGGGGCGGTCAGGCGGGAGGTGCAGGTGGAGGGACACACCTGGCAGGAGGGGGGAGGGGAGGGGAGGGGAGGTAACCAAGACCAGGGAAGGGAAGTAAGGGAGGTTGGGGACATGGGACAGGGAGGGGCGCGGAGCATGGAATAGCATACGAGCAGAGTCCAGTTCGGCCGTGACGTTCAAGATCGTTCAACAGGGGAGTGGTGGGCAACCGAGCAGCAACGGAACGGGGCGAGTCGTGTACGTGTTGTGCCGGGGCCGTGGCATAGTGGCAGGCGGAAGGGAGCTAAGCACGCGGGTTCTTCCCCTACTTCCTTCTTCAACTCCCCTCTTCTCCTCGACTCCCTCTTCTCCTCGATTCCCTCTTCTCCTCTCCTCTTCTTCGACTCCCTCTTTCTTCTCCCCTCCCCTCCTCTCTCACGTTGGGTTGCAGCGAGTGGTTCCTGAGGCCCGGCGGGATAACGATGGCTCGCTGCCCAACCGTCAGTACGGCGGCGTCGTACGGCCGCAGCCTGGGTGTGTAGTACAGCTTGAAACCCGAGTTGTCCACCACACCCGCCTGGCCCCCGGGGTTGTTGTAATGCACCTGGGGGTGTATGTGGGGGTTGAGCGATAGCTGTGTGTTGAGAAAACAGGCCGCGAGTAGGAACAACTGAACTGCGAGGGTGACCTCTCGAGTGGAGGGATTACCGGCTAAACTGCAGAGAGATATGCTCTTTAATTTTCCTCGTCCCCGTGCACCCTACCCCCGCCTGCATTTTCATGCACCCTACCCCCACCTGCAGGGAGAAGTAGGTGGAGTCCGACTCGCCGATGGGCAGTCCTACGGAGGGCGGGTAACCGTCGCCGCCGCGTCCGGGGGCCCAGCCTGGGGGGCGGGCGGGGCGGGAGGTGGGTTAGTTGGGAGCCTGGGAGCGAGGGTGCGACAAAAGGAGGGTGCGAGGGGGTTACGTTTAAAGGGGGGCTGAGTGACGCTTTCTCGTGGGGACGACGAGAGCAGATTCCAAATCTACATGAACAACCAAATTGTTTGTCTGTTGTTCCTAACTGCTGCCGCCCAGTTTGCAACCCCAATCGTAACCCCAACAAACAAGCATGCACAACTATACAAGGTATTGCACCTCCTCCTGCCCCCCCCCCCACCACATGCACGCACGCACCAATGTAAAAGGTGTTGCAACCCTGCCCGCCCCCGGTGGCCACGCAATCGAACACGCCACCCCGCTGCAGCTGCGCGGGCGGCTTCTCGCACGCGAACAGAATCATGTGGTGGATGAGCGGCGAGCGAACCAGCGCGTCAGAGCTGGGGGAGGCAGGGGGGACGACGAGGGAGGCAGGGGGGAGGGGACAAGCAAATGAAATTATGAAAAATAAAGCAACGGGATCCCAATTAAGAGGTAGGGAGGTAGGGAGGACGAGGGAGGACGAGATGATGGAAGAAGGGAAGAGGAGAGGGTGGCGAGCGTTACGGAGGGGTTGCAATGTTGCATGTGTGCAGGAGACATTAGGCGAACTAAGCCGACCCCGCCGATTACACACTGTGTTACGCCGTCCCGGGCGACCCCGCCTAGCCCGCTCTGACAAGCTCTACAAGCACTACAAGCTCTACAAGCACTACAAGTACTACAAGCACTACAAGTACTACAAGTACTCCAACCCTGTCTCTTTCCTTCCTCAACGCCTCCCTCCACCCCGGCAGCAGGCGCCTCACCGCACGATGTGGTACTTGCGGTCATTTGGCAACTGAATGTGAGTGCACAGGTAGCTGGTGGTCTGGTTGGCGGGAACCGACGCGTTGGGCATCAACACGTCCAGCGTCTTCAGCTCTCCATCTGACGTGGATGCATCTCCTCCTCCTGCAAGCATGGGATCATCGTCGTCGTCTTGGTCGTCGGAGGCGGCGGCGGGGTTGGTGGCGGTGGCGGTGACCCGTGGGTCAGTGGCGGCGGCGGCGCCATCCGACTTGGTAACCAGCGGCGCAGCAGTTGCAGTTGAGGGCGAGGCGGCGGCTTTGGAAGATGCATTTGTCAAGCCAGCGACAGCACTGAAAAGACCCGAGTATGCTCGCCGTTGCTGCTGCTGCTGCGGCTGCAGTGCCGTCGCGGCGGCTGCAGTAGCAGTCCCAGCAGCGCTGTTAGCAGTTGCCGTACGACCGTTGGTTGCGTTAGTTGGCACGTTAGCGGTTGAGGAGTTGATGATGTTGTTGCCAACGCCCCAGAGTCGGTCGGCTTCCGGGACGAAGAAGACGGAGGAGTCCCCGCGAGATGTGTGCTGGGAGGGCCAGCCGCGGCCGATTGCCCAACTGACAGTTTGGGGGATGCCCACCTGCATACACGTCGGGGTCGGGTAAAACGTGTGTGTTTTGGGGGGTTACGGGGGCTGGAATCCAGCGCGGGCGCATACCCGCCCACTGGGCCAAAACGTGTGTGCATAGATGCACGGGTGGACCTCAAGACGACTGTTTGTAGACGCGGCTCACTCGCTGCGAGTCCCCGTTTAACACTACCGGCATGAATGTCCAAGACCCCCAGTCGTCCCCGCACCTGAATGCGCATGTCCCACGGGTCACATGTCTGCATCCGACGTGTCACCACAGCCACCGTGTGGTTGGAGCCGCTGAGAGGCACTCCGCGCAGGGACACATCCTGAGGTGGGAGGCACGTTGTGTGCGCGGATTGTAAATCAACATGCAGGTGAGATGGTAAAGCAACATACACATCAGAAGTACGGTGGGAGTACGGCTTTGCGGTTGTGTATCACGGAGGGTTGCGGTTGCGGTTACAAACATCCGATCAAACCAGTAAAGCAACTGGTTGCGAATGGCATGATGCGTACGGCAGCCCCTCTTCGTTACCTGTTTCGTGTCGGGTTTGGGCGTCCGGAAAGCGATCGAGTGTGCGTCAACCGCTCGCCAACCGCCCGGGCCTGCAGCACCTCCCGCTGCCTGGGTTGCGACACCCCCGTCGGCAGCGTCTTCGTCGCTGTCTCCCGCGGAAGGACCCGCGACAATGATCATGTCGGCACCCTTCATGCCGCCTCCTTCGCTGAGCCCGATAGCCAGCCAGGAATCCGGGTAGCCTGCGGGCAAGAGGCAACAGGAAGAAGTAAAGAAAGGCTCAGTAACTGCAATGCTTTTCCAGCGAGCAGGAAGCAGCTGCGGCCAACCGTTCTTGCGCCCAAATTCGCATTCTTTTAGAAACGTTCTGGGAATTAATAATCGGAACCCGCTAAATACACTTACCTCCGGTCTCCGCATCCATTCCCAGCGTAATATTGTCACCGCGGACCGCCCAGTGCAGTGCAAACTGAGGCGACAGCAACTTGCAGTGCGGGAAATCTGCGCGAGACAGGGAGCGGTAGCAGCTCGCAGCGGAGACCCCTCCGAAGGCAAAAGCAAACAGAAGGAGCAGCGGCAGCAGCAGCAGCGGCGAGAGCGGGGTCGGGGCCACGTGGCCTGCGACCGCTGCGGCCGCCGGATAGCGCCTCTTGGCGCCTAACCGCAGATGGCTACCAGCCATTGTCTCCGCTGTTGAACCAGGCTGATTGCCTGGCAGGTCTTGAAATGGCTTTGCTGTTATTTGCTGGTATGCCGGTAAGCAAAGCGAAGGAGAATACCACTAGAAGGCCACAACGGCAACAGAGTCGTCAACCTTGCTTCTAACTGGTATCTATTGCTATGATGAGTACCGGAACTACAAAGGATGCTTAGCAGCAGAAGCAATAAGAAGTGTAGGAAGGCCCAAGAAGCAAGCGTCTAAGGCGACGTCTATCAGTCCAATGCCGCAATACGACCGGCCGCGCGAACCGCTGCCCCGAGGCCCCGATTGGTAGCGACGTTTGCGTAACCACAGACAACGGTTAGGCAGGTGCATAAACCAAAGTGCGTAAGCTTACCAAAACTGTGCATAACCTGTACAGCAATTACATGATTTAGTAAGATGGGTGCCTGAAGTTACAAGGTTGGCGATTGGGAGGTTTACAACTGTCGAGCAAAAGGGGCTACCTTGCGCTGCAACAAATCTTACGCCCAGCGTTCGTTTTCACCAGCAAACCGGCTGGGTGATAAGCAAGACTTTGCAAGGCCCCGGCACGCAAAGACCCGAGGGTCACTTGGGCACGGGCGAGCCAGGGACGCGTTGCTAGACCGCAAACGAAGACGAAAATGTGCGGACAGTAGAACATGACTATGTTCCCGAACACCCGCAGGCACCTTTACCCCTGCTGACTTCACAGTAATGGGGTTGAGTAATGATACGTTGCCATTTTATGTGGGCTTCCCTGCGTCCCCGCGAGAACAGTGGTACAAGGGGTGGGATGGGGTAACGAACGGAGGGAAGAGGGACGCACTGCTAACTGACCATGCCGCATGCTGCAAACCAGTACACTCATTTCGTCAGTATGCGAGGATTATAGGGGAGTCGGAATCCATTTCGTCAGCCGGCTCAGCACAGCAAGTCGGCGGAAAAGTAGTACGGCATCCAGACGGGCATCCAGACGGGTACCGGTACCGCAAGTCCCCCGCTGTGGCCTCAAATCATGCGCATCACCGACTCCCGCCTTTGTCAAGCTGGTTTCGGGGCTGTTTCTTAGGGGCGATCTCAGTCACCTGCTGTTGCTTGTCTGTCCCACGTTCTCTTGTTGGGCTAGCTGCGTCTGCCTGTGCTTGGAGACTGGGCAAGAGGGCACTCGGGAGGAGGCCCGGGCCGGGTTAGGTAAGTGGTAGGTTGGGTAAGGGCATATTTCCTGAGGGCTTGCCGGCGCCGCACTGTGAATGCGAGGGGTTGGATGCTCAAGCTCTATGTGCCAAGGTAGAGGGGATGAAGCGGCTGCTCGGTCGCTGCTCATTCCTGCCAGCGGCTGCCAGGGTCTCTCGCAATGAGATGCTGCCTGGGGTCAAGGACCCTGTGTGGCTGCAGCCACTGCTTGTGTGGAGGAGGCTATGTCGGCCACCGGGACCCCACCCCAATACGTACGGCACAGGACCCGCTGGGCCGACGCTTGGACGAGTATCGTGGTCGAAGGGGTCCCGGTTACCCAACTTGTAAAGCTAGGTCTGCCCTCTGTAGTTATTATGTTGTAACATTACAACTGGGCTGTTTGCGCAAAAGCGAGAGACAGACAATGAACTCGTTCTTTCTTTGGCTATGACATGAGTGTCACAACGCTCAGTGCCTTGGGTGCTATAACTTTAGGCTTGATCAGCCTAGTTGCAACAGACTCCTTCTGCCAATTATTATTTGCATTCAGGCTGACACCTCGGTTTGCAACGTTCGGAATCGTGGATCCGAGTTCCGCATTGGATGGGTTTCCGCGAAGGTCCTGGGGCCGTCATAAACGGAGTCAGCCTGCAGTGTTGCCAGTTCATCGTCGACATTAACGACAGAAGCTCAGCCAGACATATAACTTTTAGGGGAAAAAGGTGCGATGCGCAGCTAATGCTGGCAGCGATTCCTCAACTGGAAAAGAGCGCCCAATACCTTGCGAAGCAATGCCATTTTCCTAATTTAACTAAGAGGCTAATGAGCAGCAGTTGTGGAATCTCTCAGTCAGCAGCTGCTGCAGCTACCACTCAAGAGCAGCTGAGTAATGTGGTATGCGAATTGCAGCAAGCCCTCTCCCGCATGGAGAATGAGTTAGTTGAGCACAAATTCCTATCACAGCACCGGTTCTACATCAGAGATTTCATGGATATCGTTGTGGTGAAGGTGGGACTACCCAGCTGGGAGAGGCTGTCACGGCTCCTGAGGCAGGAGGCGCAAAAGCCAGGCTACCTGCGCACACACACTATGGTTCTCAAGCACACAGTACGAACCATGGGGTTCAGCTGGGATGAATGGTGCCAGCTTTGCGCCCTGGCTGTCGCAAGTGAAGCGCGCTTCTACGCTGTTGGTGAAAGCGAGCCGACATCCTACGCCGCTGCGCTGGCAAGGCTACTGGCCCAGCCTGTGCCCCACAGCCTTCAGCACACCAAAGAGTTAGTAACGAAGGCCCTGGAATACCTCAACAATGCACCTGACATCTGAACGATGGTGAGTTTCCTAGCCGACAACGACAGCCGCGATCCTGCACATCTGTATGTGGTGCAGCTGCTGCAGGCGGACGCCAGCGCCGTTGTCATGTCCTTTACTTCTCCAGCTGTGCTGTGATTTTCAACGAACTTTAGGTTCGTTGCAATGGAGACCGGCATGAAACCCGCTGCTGCATGGGGTGAAGGAGGGCAGGCTTGTACGGCACTGTGTGTGCTGCGTGGCCATGTACACTTGCCAGCTACCTCCCCTCAGTGACTCGTACGTGCGTTCTCATTCTGGTAGGGCTAGTGGCTCTTATGGTGTTGCGGTGGGCATGCTTTTGTGAGACCATGCCCTTGTTGGACAAAAGCGACCCGGATGGCTGGAAGCGGCTGTGGGAAGAATGATATCGTTGTTAGCTAGCGTGCTAGCTGGTGAGTGCAGTGATGGGGCTGTTATGAGGCCGTGCACATTACGAGTACACGACCCACGGCCCGCACTCCCGTATGGCAAACCAGCCTAATTGTTCGTCACCTGGCATAACAGGTGTTATGGTGTTAGGGTTGGGATTTTGGGTCGCACACTTGCGGCTGATGTAAGGGTTAGTGGTACGTCCACATCCGCCTCTGTGCTGGGTGCTACGGACGAACCCCATAAATTGTGCCAGTGGAGTGGGCGGCATGCCCACCCGACCTTTCTTGCAAGGTAGAAGCGGCTTTGGGGGTGTCCTTTCCATCATAGGACGCCGTGGGCAACCCAGGAACCGAGAAGATGCCACGTCATAACCAAGTAAACAGCATCAAGAAGCCTTGGTAAAGATGAACACCCAAGCTTGCAAGTCTAGAACAGCTGTCGTTGTTGAGAGCTGAAAGGGTTCAGGGCAGCAAGTCAGCGCAGGACACTCCCACGGCATCCAGACGGGTACGACATTAAAGAGCGGTATCAAGGCATCAATCCGCCACAGGGACACTGCTTTCGATGACGCTCGGAAGACCCTGTGCGCCACCGCCCGGGTAACACACCGCCGGAGACCCCTGAATGAAGTCAGGGTTGCGACCGAATTTCCGCGCGCAGAATGGCAGGCGATTAAACGACACATGCTAAGCCTACTTAGCACACGCAGAGAACTACGTTATCTGGTTAGCTGGGATTCACACATCCTGCTTTGACCAGTAAGGGAAAATCGCAGCGCCGTGAAACCACACCTCACTAGCTGGCGACAAGAACCACCTGGCCACGCCACGCCATCCACCCATAGCCAGCGGTCGGGTTTCTCTAAGGTTATGGAGTTTGGTTCATGTACATGAATAGACAACAGCGGGGTAAAGGCCAGACCCCTGCATCATTCCTAGGTTGCAGACCTGCCGTACCATACACAAAGTACGACAGAATGTACGACAGATATCGTATATGTAATCGCGGAGGGTAGAGATAGGGGTACGCACGCTTGGTTTGGCAATCCACACGTGCCTGCTACAGGGTGTCCTCATCCCCTCCTGTATACATCCACTAAACCCCTGCTGCTCGACGCATTCACTGCAACGACGACGACGACAACATTTTAGCCTTCCTGCTGCCCAAGGCATTCCCCTCCGCTTCCACTCATGCTTCACCCGCCCTCACAAACTGCACCCCGCCCTCCACCCTGCCTTCGCCACCACACGTCCCATCCCTATCAGTGCCGGTATGAAACAAACAGCAGCTGCCGCAGCTGCCGACATGGCAGCCCTGCACCCGCACACCTGCACATCCCTAGTCCCCTGCCCTAGTAGTCCTGCCCTTTCCCGCCTCCCTTCTAATACCGGTAGCGGCTAGTAGCGGTAAAAGTAGGCATGCGAGCCAAATGCCATGACGAACGTCTCCCGCCCCACCGCCACACACGCGGGCGCCGCGAAGCTGGTGTACACGGGCACCTGCCGCACCCGCAGCCGCCCGCCACCCGCCTCCACATACGTACCAGCACCTCCAGCACCGGCAGCAACAACACCTCCTGCATTGTTACCTCCGCCGCCACCGCCATTCCCACCATTCCCACCACCGCCAGGCGCCTCCGTCACCAGCGTCAGGTGCGGCGCATGCTCTAGCGCCGAAACCACAGTGCACAGCACCCCTCCCTCTCCTCCTGCTCCTCCTCCTCCCACTCCTGCCAGCATCGACGTTTCGTCCCCCGCCATATACGCCGCGTGCACCGAATACACCGCCTGCCCGCTCCGTACATCCCACACGAACACCGACCCCGCCGCTCCACCCCCCCTCGACCCACTCGCCAGCAGCCCCCCACTCGCACCCCACACCAGCCTCCCCACGCCCTCCTTATGCCCCTCCAACACCGTCACCTGCTGCCCCCCTCCTCCTCCGCCCCCCATCGCCCAAACCCGCACCGTACCGTCCTCACCCCCCGACGCAAGCAGCCCTCCGTCCGGACTAAACGCCAGCCGCATCAACGGTCCCGCATGTCCCTTCAACACCGCGACCGAGCGCCCCACGGAGGGCCCGTTTGCCGGCCACAGCCGGATGCTCCCCTCCTCGCAACCCGAGGCGACCAGGTCCCCAAAGGGCGACACCGCGACGGCCCTCACCGCGGCGGTGTGCCCGGTGAGGATGGCGGTCTGCTGACCGGTGTCGCTGTTCCAGAGGCGCAGGCGGCAGTCCTCGGAGGCGGAGGCGAGCAGCGGGGAGCCGTCGGGGCTGAAGGCCAGGTCGGTGACGGCGTCGCTGTGGCCCTGTGGGGCAAGGCAGGAGCGGAAGGACGGAGGAACGGGAGGAGGGAGGGTTGGGGAAGGTAAGGGAGTCGCTGTGGCCCTGTGTGGGCAGGTACGGTAATGTGTACGGGATTACATATGGCACTTGAAAGGGTTGGTAAGTGAAGGTCACATCATTCATCACACCAGTTTCCACCCCACCTTGAGCCGCGCGCGCAGCCTGCCGCTCGCCAGGTCCCACACCCGAATCGCTCCGTCGCTCTCCGCCACCGCCAGCGTGCCCTCATCCGGTGACATGCGGGCCACGGTGGGGCGGGAGGAGGCGCCGTGCCCGGGGCGCTGCGGGGGCGCCATGGGGGCGGCGGCCGCTGCGTCCCACATGGTGAGTGTGCCGTCCTCCGCGACCACTGCGGCTGCCCGGCCGCTGTGGCAGTAGTGCACGGAGAAGGTGACGGCGCCGGCGGGAGCCTTGGGGAGGAGGGGAGGGGGAGAAGGAGGAGCAGGTGGGGGAGCAGGTTGGTAAGGAAGGGCGGATTGGGCAGCCAAAGGACAAACAGCCCGACGCAACGTGTCTTGTCGCTACTGCAAAAAACACATGCGCAAGCAGCTAACTCTCAGTTGCCAGCCACCATGCACGTCTTCCCCTCTCGCCTCCGCACAACCTGCTGCTCCGCATCCACTGACCGCCCCCACCCCGCTCCCCTCACCTGCACCTCCTCGCCCTCCCCAGCCTCCCTCAGCGCCGTCCTGGGGTCCCACAGCCGCAACGTGTGGTCCTCCGACGCCGACACCAGACCGCACCCCCCAGGCGAGAACGCCAGCCTGCGCACCGCCCCAGCATGCGCCGCACGCACCGTCGACACACCCCGCCCTCCTCCTCCTCCTCCTCCTCCTCCTCCTCCTCCTCCTCCTCCTCCTGCTCCTCCTCCTCCTCCTCCGCCTGATAAGCCCACTGCAAACACATGCAGCTCGCCAGTAGCTGAACCCGACGCCACCAGCTGTCCATCCGGGCTCACTGCCAGTGCAGTCAGAGTACCGTACGACTCCGCTTCCAACACGGCGAGCGAACGCACGCCGGCGGGAGGACCGCCGCCACCGGCAGCTCCGCTGTTACGCGTCTTGGACGTCATGGGCCTTCTGGGACCTCCGCTTCCGCCGGCCCCTCCGCCGCCGCTGCCGCCGCAATCTCCCATGGCCCAGAGGCGGAGGGTGTGGGAGGTATCCGCGGACACCAGGATGCCGCCGTCCGGGGTGAAAGCCAGGGCGGCGACGGGGAAGATGTGGTCGTTGATGGCGCCGCGGGAGGCGCCGCTGGCGGCGTCCCACAGCCGTACGACGTCGGCGGCGGAGGCGAGCAATGGCGCAGTGGGGGAGAAGGCGAGGGAGGTGACGCCCTGGCGGTGCCCCTCTAGCGCAGCCTGCGGTTGGGGATTTGCAGTGATGCTTTTTCGCAGAATCGCTAAACATTAATGAATTAGTAAAACAATACCGGTAGAAACGTTAGCCACAGGGCGCCCAAGCGCGCATGGATTACTACCGCTGTACTGCTCACCTGCAGCGTCCCCTCCGCCGTATTCCACAGCCGCACCACCGGGTCACCCGCCGCCGCCGACGCCAGCCTGCTGCCATCCGCAGAGAACGCAAGCGCCAGCAGCGGCCCGCTGTGACCCTTCAGCTCCGAGCCCCGCGACGATCCGTCTTCCGCCAGCCAAACCCGCACTCGCATGTCGCGGCCCCCCGAGGCCAGCAGGGCTCCGTCACGGCTAAACGCCACCGCCGTCACTGCCTCTCGATGTCCCTTGAGCTCCGCATGTCGAAGACCCGTCGTTGGATCCCACAAGCAGACGCTGCCGTCGTCGCCGCCGGTCGCCAGCAAGTGACCCGTGGGACTGTACGCCAGGCAATGCGTCGGCGGCGCCGCCAGCGCCGCCTTGGGTTCGCCACTGTCGGCGTCCCAGAGCCGGAGAGATCCGTCTAGGGAGGCTGAGATCATCAGTCGGCCGTCAGGACTGTACGACACATCCGGAACCGGGGCCTTATGCGCCGTGAGGGCCATAACTTCCAACGGCCAACTGTAGGGTTCGTTAAGCATATCGACGGAGGGTTTGTGGATGACCATGCCGCTGTTGCTGCCGCTGTTGCTGGCGGCGGCGGCGGCGTCAACGGCGGCGGCGGCGGCGCGGTTGCCGACCTGCCAAACAATGGAGCAGCGCGGCGCCTCCGCCGCCAATTGCCGTACGGCACCCGGATGAGACCAAAGTACGGCACCATGCAATCCGAGCCATCGTACGACGTCCGCTACGACGGGAGATGTACGGCAGGGGGGCAGGGAGGCGAGCTCCGCGTGGAGTTTGAATACGTCGCCGGTACGACAAGCAGCTTCCAGGTAGCGCAGATCCTGAGGAGGAGGAGCAGCAGGGGTGGTGGTGGTGGTGGGAAGCGGAAGAGGACGAGGGTTATTGAGAGGGGAGGGTCACAGTCAACAGCGGTTGCGAGCGGTTGCTTAACTGCAGGGCAAAGTGTGTGTTCCTTCAACCGTTAGCAGGAAGGAAAGGGGAAGAAGCGGCAAGGGCTTAGTATTAGTCAAAAGTCGGAAGGAGAATTAAAAGTGTTTACTCCTGCAGGCCTATATCATTCTCATCGTCCTCCTCAGGGTACCTGCAACGCCGCGTCCAGCAGTGCGGGTTCGCTGCCCGCCTGAATGAGGTGGGTGGCCAGGTAGCGCGCGCCGTACACCCCCAGCGGCCGGGACGTCAGCAGGTGGCGACCCAGGCGGGCATGACCGCGGCGGGCGTCGGCGTGGCGGGGACCCGAGGCAGCGGGGTCCTGCGCAGGAGGGGGGGAGCGGGTGGGCGGGGGGTTTAAGGGTAAAGGACTAAGGAGGGGAAGAGCGCGTGTTGCGCGGAGCATGGTTAGGGGTTAAGGGTATCGGAGGGCGTCAGCGGGTCAACGGTCTCGGAGGACGGGAGGGTTTCGATAGGGTAGTGTGTAGTTGAGCGGAAACTCCCCTCCCAGCCCCCTCTGCATCCGCTCTCTCCCTCCCTGCATGAGTCGGGATATGCGATTGGGACCGCAGTTGCTTCACTTCTCATGTAATGCTTGCATCCCTCCCTCCCTCCCTCCCTCGCCCCTCCCTGCAGCCCCCACCTGCAGCCAGTCTATGAGAGTGCGGTGCAGCACGTGAACCGCATGGTCCCGCTCGAAGAACAGCGCCCCCCAGCCCGGCAGCCCCCGCAGCGCCTCCCGCAGCCCCAGACCCGCGATCAGCGACATGGGGGGCGGCTCCTGCGCGGCAACCAGCACCTCCAGCAGCTGCTGCACCTGAGTAAGGGAGAGGGTGGGGGAAGAGGGAGCGAGGAGGAGAGGGTTGAGGGAGAGAGGTCAGTTTGGCGGCCAACGATGGGAGAGGAGCAGAGTATGGAGGGAGGAGGGAGAGGAAGGTTGGGACGGCTACCTAGCTACATGACACGTGTATGTTGCACGCGGGCTCCCCATGACGACACATCAGCACCCGGGCCCTGGACCCCCTCACGGTTACGCGGTTTAGTTCTGACAACACACCGCCCACACTGCCCCCCCCCACCCACGCACCTGCTCCCCCAGCCCCTCGTCCTCCCCGCGCGGCCACAGCTGCCGAAACACCTCCGCGAAGGCCGCCCCCAGGCTCCGCGGCACCCGCTCCGGCGGCAGCGGAGGGGGCAGCAGCGACACAACCGGGAAGTACACTAGCGTGGAAGAAGAGGAGGAGCTTGAGGAGGAGGGGTGAGGAGCGGAGAGTGAGGCGGAGGCGTCTTCGCTGCTGTCGTCGCCTTGTGCAGTGCTGCGGCCGCTGCCGCCCTCACCGCCGCTGCCACTGCCGCTGCCGGATGCGCTGCCGCGCTGGTTACGGGGTTGCTTCTGGGTGCTGACGCCGGTACCGGTCTTGTTAGGGCCAGTGGTGGCGCCTGCCCCTGCTCCTCCTGCTCCTGCCCCTCCGCTGCTGCCCCCACCGCCCCCGGCTGCCAGGATCATCCGAGCAGTGGCCTCACCGAACCGCTCCACTAGGCGAGTCTGGGGATGGAGGACGGGGTGAGAGGGGATTGCGGGCGCTGTGTTGGGCGTTGTGTATGGCGAGAGAACATGAGACCGCGCAGGAAGCAGGAAGCAACAATCTCTTCACACAACATCTCTTCGAACGCTTTTGCTCGAAGGGGCAGTGGTCGTGACAATGATACCTCCTCCGCTCCGCCTAGACACGTACCCCTCATGCCCCCCCTAGCCCCCCTCCTACCCGCATGCTGGCCTGCGTCTTGTCCGCCTTCCACAGCTGTGCGGGCGTGAGCTCCAGCATGCCCGGAAAGCGGCAGCGCAGGGGCTCCAGCAGGTGCGGGTCGGGGCGTGCGGTCGTCAGGATTCGAACCCAGGCGGGCAGCTGGGACAGCTGGTGCAGCAGCAGCTGGAGCACCTTGTTGTCGAGCGCAGAGGGTGCCGAGGCGGAGGAGGGAGCGGATGACCCGTGGGTCGGCAGGTGGGTGGGTTTGTCCGCCTCGTCTAACGCGTCCAGGACCAGCAGGATCTGGAGGTGAGGGAGAGGGTGAGGGAAAAGGTGAGGGAAAGGGCGAGGGAACGCGTGAGAGAAAAGGTGAGAGAAAGGGTGAGGGAAAGATGAGGAAAACCAACGACGATGAACGACGGCATCCAGGCCAGCTCAGTCTTCACTTTTCAGCACATACCGGTACCAACAGCACATCAGGGTGTTAAGAGGGAATCCACCATGCACCACCACCGGGCCCCCCTCCCCATCCCTCCCATCCTTCCCACCATGCAACCCCCCCACCCACCCCCTCACCTGCTGTCCCTGCACATGCTGTTGCACCAGCGGCGCCAGCAGCAGCTCCCGGCACGCCGCATCCGGCTGATGCAGCTGCATCAAGGTGCCCGGATCCAACCCGCAGTAGTACGGCTGCAGCGCCGGCAGCGTGTGAGCCAGCTGGTAGGCCAGGCTCTTCACCACACGCACCGGGTCCTGACGTCGAGCGTCGCCGAACTTGCAGAAGTGGTAGGCGTGCACCGTCACGCTGGGGCCGCTGGCGAGGGGGGCGCGGGGGGGTTGCGAGGGAGGTGAGAGTCGGGCTGTGGCGGGACGGTCGGGTTGCTGTTGCTGCAGCTGCGGGTTGTCACCGGCCCCGGGGGTTGTTGCAGCTGCTGCTGCTGCCGCGGCAACCTCGGCTGCTGCCTCGGGGCCCATGCAGATGACCGCACTGACCGTGGACTTGCCTGTGGTGGGCGAGGTGGGGGCGGGATGGGGGCGGGATGGGTTTGGGATGGGGGCGAGGGAAGGATCGTGGCCGGGGACGGATGGGGGCGGGAGGCGGAGAGGCGAGGCAGTCGGTTGTTGGGTTGTTACCCCCAAGTGAAGCAACAGGACCCCCACCCACTGCAAACCATGATGACGCCTTGTCACACGGTTCGTTAAGTCGTTTCCGCTTTACCCCCCATCCCCCCCCTTGTCACCTGCTCCCGGCATGGCCGCCACCACCGCCAGCTGGCTGCCCCGCCCCTCCGGCTGCCCCAGCCACCCCGCCAGCGGCCCGAAGTCCCACTGCGCCGGGTCCGCCCCCGCCCGGGCCGCCAGCGCCAGCATGTCGGGCTTGCAGTCCAGCGGGTCGAGCAGGAAGCGCAGCTTCAGCTTGGCGTTGAAGGCCTGGAGGAGGGGGGGGAGGGGAGAAAAATAAGTGATAGTGCATCAGCTGGAGTGCAATTGCGAGATTGGGGGAGGGGGAAAGGGAGGGAGGCAGGGGAAAACAAATAGGAAGAAGGGAGGATGAAGTTGGTGCTTGTGAGATTGTCTGTTCGCAACGGGGCACATGAGGCTGATCGAGGAAAGCTGATGTCTGGACGGGGGGGGGGGGGTCAGGACCTAGGGGTCAGGGCCCAGGGTTAGCTTGGCGGTGTACCGGTGGGCATGGCAGGTTTCTTCTTCTTTACCCTCCCCCCTCCCGGCCCCGCTGCTCCCCCCCCCCCCCCCTCACCTCCGTGGACCCGTGCTTCTGACGGATGTCCGCCAGGATCATGTCCTTGTCGGACAGCACGGTGGCCTTGGCGGCGTCAACGTCGATGGAACTGAGTGGAGGGGGGGAGCGGGGCGGTGTTAGGCGGGCGTGGTGACCCGTGGGTCAGTGGCTGGGTGTATGTCAGAAGAGTCGGATCGGCAGATAAAGACCACAAAGTCTGAATACCGGAAACGAGCCCCTTACCACCCCGGATCTACCACGCCAGTGCACCATCCTCCTCCCCCTCTTCCTTCCCCCCTTTCCCCTCCTCCCCCTTCCCCTCCTCCCCCTTCCCCTCCTCCCTCCCCCTTCCCCTCCTCCCTCAATGCGCTCACTGCATGAGTCGGGATATGGGATTGGGACTTAGTTGTTTGCATTTCTTATATAATTTTCCCCTCCTCCCTCCCCCTTCCCCTCCTCCCCCTTCTCCTCCCCTACCTGAATATCGACGCCACCTCTCGAATGCTGAACCCCGGCGTCAGCAGCACCAGCGCATCCGCCCCCTTCAGCGCCAGCGTGTTGTCGAACTCGTACAGGCACCACACCCGCTCCAGGGGCGTCCCCGCCGCGTCCAAACACACCAGCGTGGCCTGGCTGGCCTTGATGGCGGTGCGCAGGTTTGCCAGGTCGTCCTGCTGCTCGGCTCCCGGGTGCTGGTTGATGGCGAAGATGTCGAGCCACACGCGGGTGGAGTCCAGGGCGCCCTGGGGGGAGAGAGGTCAATTTAGGCCAAACCATTGAAACCCCAAAAGGGAAAATTAGTTGGGGAATGAGGCAGGGAGGGGAGGGCGGAGGGAGAGGGGGAGAAACGAATGAGGCAGAGAGCACCTTTAGAGAGATCACCGGTGCCGACTTTGCACCCTGCACAGCCCGTTGCAGCTAAACCCCCATGATCGCCGTCACCGGTCCCCCTCCTCCCATGAAACACATGGTGGAGCCGTGTCACATGGTTAGTTTGCTTGCCTGTCCTCCTCTGCCTCTTTTCCCACCCCCGCTAACCCCCCCGCTACCGGTAACCAACACCTGTTCGGTGGCACCCTGCCGCTTCCCAGCCATTGTCTTGCCTTAACCTGTGGTTTCCTACGTTTCGGCATGGTCTTTGACCCCCCCCCCCACCTGCAGGTGGTCGAAGAAGCAGTCCAGCAGCTGCAGGAAGGGCATGGACCAGGCGTGGCTGATGAAGTAGTCGGGCGGCCCCACGTCGCCCTCGCCCACCAGCGCCAGCCCACCACCCGACCCCAGAGCCAGCTCGGGCAGGTCGGTGAGGCGGCAGGTGGCGCCCGAGGTCATGGGCTTGATCACCTGCTGCACAACCTGGAGGGAAAGAAGAATATGAGCATAGAATGTGTTGAATGAGGAGGGGTGAGGGGAGGGAGGAGAGAGAGGAGGGGACATGGCGGTTTGGTAGGATGTTGTTGTACCTACCTGGCCCCCTAGCCCTTTCTGCTTTTCTCTTTGTGCCCTGTCTCCGTTTCCCCCCCCCCCCAAAATCCCACCTTGCCCCAACCCGCTTTTCCTTTCCCGTCAGGTCTCTTCATCTCCTCCACGAGCGCTGTGCGGGCCCCTAACCCCCACCCCCCATGCATCTGCCTGGTACACAGCACGGCTACCCCCCCACACACAGACAGGTTTGTTTACCTCTGTTTTCCCTCTGTTTTGCCTGTACTCGCGGTTCACATGCGAACCTATCCCAACTGCTTGCTCTTGTTTTACTCAACTACACACGTACCCCCACACTCCCCCCACCCTACCTGGCTGGTACACAGCGCCGCGGCATCCGGCCTCTCCCGCATCAGGTGCGCTCGGAAGCGGCGCAGGAAGGCGAGCGACACCGCGCACATGGCCGCGTTGCGCCGCGTGTTGAACACCTTGGCAGCAGCAACCAACTTGCCGATGTGCTGCTTGGTGCGCCCGCCGCTGTCACCGCCGCCGCCACCTCCGCCGCCGCCAGCCCCGCCGTCGCTGCTGCTGGCGGCCTGGAGGGTGGGATGGGGCCACATGGACACCAGGTTTTATGGCATAGCAGAACGATACACTGGTACGGCACAGCAGCAGCAGCGGCAACTGTGTGCATGGAGAGTGGAGACCAGACAGCAGCACAGCAACAGGTACCCGGCACAAAGGCAGCAGACACTCCTTCCCCACGCATCCTGTGTTCATGACGCGACGCGTTTCATGCTATACCCCCAGCTGCATGCGGACCCCATGCGGACCCGGTATGCACCACCCACCCTCGGAGGCGGCGGTTGCGGAGTCCTGGCGGGAGGTGGGCTGGGAGCAGGCGGAGGGCCCGCGCCGCTGGAAGACCGTGACACCGCCGTTGCAACAGCCTCGGGAGCCGCTACATGGGACTTTGCTCGTCCCATGAAAGCACCAGTACCAGCACCAGCACCAGCAGGGGAGGATTCCTGGCGGTCCTCATTTGCTGACGCAGCCGCGGCGGCTGCCAGCGGAGCCGATAACGCTTTCGGCCTGGCGGAGGCGGAGGATGGGGGCGCGGGCGCGGCCGCGGGGGTGGAAGCATCAGCGGCATGTACGGCATGGGAAGCATGTACGGCAGCAGGTCCCGCCGCCGCTGCTGCTGCTGCAGGAGGAGGAGGTAATGGTTCCGGAGCACGAATGGCTCCGCTGGGGGAGCGGCCGATGCCTCCGGGACGTACGGGAAGCTCCGGCGGATCCTCCGTCAGCTGTGTCCGTACGTTGCCGGGCCTGATGCCGCCTCCGCCAGGGTGCATGGCGAACCTGGGGGAGGGAGCGGGGCCGTCGGGAGCGCCGCCCGGCGATGAAGGCATGCTGTTTGCAAGGATTGTACTGCCAGGCCTTCCGGACATGGGCCGTACAGGGCCGCCTCCGCCGCTGCCCCCAGCGCCGCCGCCGCCGTCACCACTGTTGGTGCCGCCGCCGCCTCCGCCAGGGCCGAACGTGAACATGTCGGACTGACCGCCGGAAAGCGGCGAACCGCCGCCGCCGCCGCCACCGCTGCCGCCGCCTCCGCCAGCTGCCGCTCCGAGACCATGAGCGGCAGCGAACGCGGGCGACATCCGCATCCTCCCAGCGCTCGGAAGCCTACCAGAACCTGCAGCCGCCGCCGTCGCCGCTCCTGCCGTACGCGCAGGGGATGCCGGTCGCAGCGGCCCGCCCGCATGGGCACCGCCGCCGCCGCCGCCGCCGGCAGGGGTGATGTTGACGTGTACCGCCCCACCCCACGTGCTCCGAGGCCCCGCGGGGCCGCCCGGCGGAGGCGAGGGATGCGGGGGTGCCAGCGCAGATCGCTCAGGACGGCTGGCGCTGGCTGGCCGTACGGCGGCAGCAGGGTTGATAAGGCCCGTCTGGCTGGTCCGCCGGGCCGCCGCCGGTACGGCAGGCCCAATGCCGCCAGCTACACCCCCGGCCCCCATGGCGACGGTGCCGCTAGGGACAATGCCGCTGAGGCTCGGTCGCCTGACGGGCGACGCCAGCGCAGGCGCGACGACGCCGTTGGGGTGTCCTCCCCGAGCCGCCGCTGCCGCAGCTGCGGGGCCGTTAGCCAGCAGCGACGTCGCTGCCGCCGCGCCGATCCCCGTCGGCGTGCCCGTACGCCGTACAACCCCTGTCGGCGTTACCGGCGACGCTGGCGTCCCCGGGGAATGCTCCGCTGACCCTGGTCCCCGCGTGGCCCATGGAGGAGGCCCGGGCCCACCACCACCTCGGCGGAACGGCGAGAGCCCACCCGGCGTGTCATCCGGAGAAAGCGGTGCTCCAGGGGAGGCCACACCGCCTCCGCCGCTTAGGCTGCTGCCAACACCACTAAAGCTGCTGCCGCTGCCAGCACCGCTAAAGCTGCTGCCACTGCCGGCGCCGGCGCTGGTAAAGCTGCCGGCGCCTCCGCTGCTGAAGCTACTGCCGCTACCGGCGCCGGCGGCTGCTCCGCCCGCATGGCCCGGACCCGAGGTGGTTGTGGTGACCTCCGTACGGACGCGGCCCGAGGGAGTGCGTGTGACCACCGTCTTGGTGACAACGGTGCGACCTGATGGGGATGAGGAAGGGGTTAGATCCTTGGATGCCTGCTCGAACGCCTCACAGACCTCCCTTTCGTTCCATTTCGTACCCTTTCAATCCATTTGAAGCTTTCCTTACTTGCGTCAGCTTGCGCCCCATCGCTACTGACCAAAACAAGCCCAGCGTTCGAAGTACAAATGGAGGAGACGGAGGAGATAGCCCGGTCAGCCACCCAAGGAAGGCTCTCCCCGCCAGCATCCTCACCTTGCGCGTCCGTCTGCGAGGTGGTCGTGGTGATGGCGCCAGGGCGATCCGGCACCTGCGCCTGCGGTGGCTGCGAGGCCCGCATCCCCGCATGCGCATGCCCCGCTGACCCAGATCCCGGGGGTGCCGGCACGGGGCCTGTCAGCGCTCCGCTGCCCATCCGCCTAAGCCCCAGTCCTCCCGGGCCGCCGGTGCCTGACAACCGCCCGCTCGGGCCTCCGACAGCACTGCCGCCTCCGCTCACGCCGCCACCACCTGAGCTCCTGCCGGATCCCGGACCAGGTCCCGGGCCGTGGCCGCCCCAATCCTGCTCCCAATCTTGCGTTTCCCCGCTTTGGCTGACCCCGTTGACTAAACGTTGACCAGGGAGTGCTAGAGGTGATGGTGCGGGGCGCAGGCGGCCACCTGAAGGCGGCCGTACCAGCCCGCGACCTGCCATGCCGCCACCACCCACATAGGCGGCAGCGGAGGGGGGGTCAAGGGAGGGGGTGATGGCTGCAGCAGCCGCAGTTGAAGCAGCAGCAGCGGAACCGGAGCCTGCCAGCGTTGCTTCCAGCTGCTGCTCCGCTTGGTCCAACATCTGCTCCAGCGCCTCAAAGTTTGTTGGGATCTGCGGTACAACCAAGCATGCGTGCGCATGTGTACGGAAGTACAAAGGTCACCATGCGGGGTTACGATATGAAGAGCAAACACGCAGCCCGCAACCCGTGCATGTTTGAGTCTGCAGGCATGGGTACGACACACGCCCCACGGTACGACTACGTGGATCACGCATCAACCAAACCCTCAACCACTTGGCAAGGTGTACCCAGACCCCAGACCTAGTTGCATTTCTCCCAAGAACTTGCCTGGTGATCTGGGATGTGGTGCTGCAGCCCATGCGCGTCGGCGCCGCCCCAGCCCATCATGCCTCCTCCTGATCCTTGGCTAGGCGCGCGGGCCCGACCCGGACCCCGCCCCGGGCCCCTAGGGCCTCCGCCGGGCGCGGGAGCGAATGCCGAGTCATCCAGGTCGTCTGGGTTGAACCACTGGTTGTTGTTGGATCGCAGGTTGACGGTCCTGTCGGCGCCACCCCTGGGGTGTAGCGGGAAGGTGAGGCGGGGCAAGCGACGGGTCGCGATTTGTTTAGGTAGGGAAGAGGAAAATGCGGAAGAGAGGTCGCAGGAAGCCTTTCAAGGGAAGGGCATGTGGCCTAAGGGGCAGCAGAAAGGAAGGTAGCCACACGTTGAGATGGGGTATTCATAGGTGTGTAAGGATTGCGAAGTGCTGCAGCGAGGAAGTCAAGGCGAATGGCCTTGGATGGGCTGTGGCAGAGGCAAGCACGCTAAAGCCCTGATCAGGTACTGCGAAAGAGCTACAAATCACTCTTTACACTGCGAGGACAGGGCATTGCCCACCGGTTTGCAGCCTTCTTTGACGAGTTCGCTTCGCAACATGACAAACCGGTACTCTTTTCCGCCGCAACGCAAGGAGGTCGTAAGAAGCAACGTCCGACTATGCGTTGCCGGGATGGCGTCTATGGAAACGCCATAAAATCTGAAGCATCTACATGTAACAAAGCCAGACCCGAGGTGCAGCTCTTACCTCGACATCTTATGTCAGAGAGCTATATGAAGATGAAGATACTGTAACACATACTCAAACTGTTTGAAGGTTACTGCTTTAGCCAGGCTTGCGTCGACCGCGCAGTGACGCCGAATGCAGCTTCATATAGACGTTGTACACAACTTAAAGGTAGGACGGTGCTACGAAACAACATTAATTACTGAACTCCCGTATGCTGAGCTGCAGCGCTGGGACAGAAAAGGTTACGGTAATAAATAACGTGCTTTATCGGTGTTTTTAGCGCCGGGGACGTGCCGGGGACGTACTGTTATGTTCGAGTAATGCAGAACTGTATGAACGTTAGGATGCGAACTGCGACAGCAGCACCCCATGCCGTACATCATCAAGTTTCACCGTACAAGCCCGACCATCCTCCGCGTATGCGCCACAGTTGGGACAGTTGGGATTCATCACTTTCCAGCTCTGTTGCTAAATACTCGCACGCTACAGTTCTTTTACCGATTGCTATCTCTGGAGGTGGCTGTGTCCGTGGGTTTTTATCATCCTCTGTACAATTCACGGACGGTTCTGGCGCAGGTGAAGTACATCTTGTGAAGTACATCCTGCTGCGCTGCAGGTACCAGTGCCTCTGAAAGCCATTATTACAGACAAACGCCTTTGAAGACGCAGTACGCACTTGCGTCTTAAACCAACATGCCATACATCGAATGCCTAGCACCACGACGTTGTCGTGCCCCAACGCTGGTTTGGCCAACTAGTGCCCCCGGGGTCGGTACCAATTGACACCGAAACCAACCCAACACATCCCACATGCGCCATCTCCCTGTTCCTATCCACTTGGCCACCACTTGCTATCCCGCCTTGCCTGCCCTGCTCCTCCCACCCTCCCCTCCCCTCCCCTCTCGTTGTTTCACATATTTAATTTTTTCCCCTCACCACCACCTACCTCCTCCCACTTCCCCCCACCTTCCGCTCCCCCTCCCCCTCATCTCCCTCCAAAGCCAGCCATTCCTGCCGCCCCTTAATCAACCGCCCATACACAGCCAACAAATCCCCCAACCGCGGCCTCGGCAGTCCCACACCCGCACTCTCCCACCTCGCATCCCTTAGCTCCACGGGCGGTGCAGGGCTCCGGGCCTCGTACAACTGCCCCCAAACCCGTACGTCGCCGCTCCGAACCAGCATCTCGCATGCTACCAAATCCTCACGCCAATCCGCTAAACGAGCCGCGACCGCCTGCCACAGTCGAGCGCATTCGGCGCGACGAAGCGCGGCGCCTACGGAACGGCAGCCGCCGCCACCGTTGCCGCCGCGGCGGTCGTGGCGGGCTTGCGAGCCGCCGGCGCTGTGCCTGTGCGCATTGGCGGGTAATGGCGTTTGTACGGCAGGGTTGTTCATTGGCTTAGCAGCACATGCGTCACGCAGCACATCATTGCTCCCATGGAGCGTTGGGTGCATTGCGTCCCCCTGCCAGCTGCCACGTGAATTACACACCCAATCCTTCAACGCCCCCACCCGTCCATCGCAGGCATGCAGGCGTTCCCAGCAGGGTACTTTTTACTTTTATATCTCCCACCTCCCATCCGCTTCCCGCCCCGCTCCCCCCCCCCAGCCCACCTGACTGTGTATCCGGTTAGCACCTTATGTCGCACCAGCCGCCCGCCCCGCCACACCCCCAGCACCGAGCTATCCGCACTCAGCAACACAAGGGCCACATCAACAGCTGGCACACGGGACGGCGGCGGCGGCGGCGGCGGCGGGACCTGTGTGGAGCTACCCCAAGCAGCGACAGAGTGTACGGCGGTTGTGCCGTCCGTTGATGCTTCGGCTGCATGATGCGGCGAGGCTACCCCCGTCCCCGCCCCAAGAGGTGCGGCAGCCTCCACCGCCTCCTCCACCTCCCGTTCCGCTTCTGCCAGCATGCGAAGCTCCTCCTCATTCGCAGCCACCTCCAAGTCCACATCCCAAGCCTCGAAAGCCTCCGCCGCCTCCGCCGCCGGCGCAAACATGTCTGGTTTCCTCCACCCAACCCCTGCGTCCTGCCCCAGCTGCTGCTGCCCCAACTGCTGGCCCCCCGCATGGCCCTGCTGCTGCTGCTGCTGCCGCTGCCGCTCATACTGCTCCTCCCCACCACTCCGACACTCCTGCGCCTGGAGACTCCTGGCACGCAGCTCAGATATATACGCAGTCAAGAGGTCCCTGCCGCCGCTGCTGCTGCTGCTTTGGCCCATGACGCCTATGTAGTAACCGGCCCCCACACCAGCCGTCGCGGTACCCCACCCGTCCGAAACCCCCATCTCCCATCCCTCTCCGCCGGCCAACTCCGCTCTTCTCCTGGCTCTGCTGCTTCCACCTCCACCGCAGCCGCGGCCTGCATGCCCCAACCCGGGGGGCTTGGGAGCCAGCCGGGGCAGCACCACTCGCACCGCTGGAACCAGCTGTGGAGGCTGCTGCTGCAAGGGAGGCGTGCAAGTGCGGGAGGGAAGAGCGGCGGCTCCTTCATTGTAGTAGCAGCAACTACCGCTGCCACTACCGTTACTGCCCCACATGGGGTGGACGGGGCCGCTGCTGCTGCCGGCCCCTGTGCTGGCAACCACAGCAGCAGTAGCAGTAGCAGTAGCAGCGGTAGCAGCAGCGGGGGCTGCTGGTGGTGCTGCATGTTGCAGCGCTGCTGCTGCTGGTGATGCTGCTGCTGGTGATGCTGCTGCTGCCCCCGTCCACGACCGCGCCTCCGCCAGTCCACAGCTGCAGGCGGCGCAGCGGTGGGCTAGCCAGGCCAGCCGCCGGGCCTCCCAATCCACCCTGGAGCGGGAAGAGGAGCCGGAAGCCGGGAGAGGAGTGGGAGAGGAGTGGGAGAGGAGCGGGGAGAGGAGTGGGAGAGGAGCCGGGAGAGGGGCAGGGTGCAAAAAAGTGTAAAAGAGGAAGACTCATTAGGAGGACTAGCCATCTGGCAAGGCTCCATCGTAGTTGAGGCGGGGCAGCTCGCCGAGTATGGCAGGAAGTGGTTTGTTACGTTGGGTCAATAGCGTTAGCCGCTGGTATGCCTGCAGGCATCGCTGGCATTCTAGCACCATATGCGGCTAGGAGCCCCCTTGTTGTTGTCCTTCCTCCCTAGTAATGGGGACCAGAGGAAAAGGAATCCTCTGGAGCTCTGCTCCCCATTTGCGTGCGCTTCCCATCAGCAGCAGCCTCACCTGGGGTAGGCCAGCAAGGGCTCCAGTACGGCAATCAAGTCGTGCACGTGGATCTCGCGCCAGTGTACGACAACTGGTTCCGTTGACTGACCTATGGGACCAACGCCGCCACGACTGCCTTTGCTGCTATTGTTGTTATTGCTGTTGCCGCCTCGAGAGCGCTTCTTTTGCTTGCTACTGCTTGACGACTTTGCTACCTTTTGCGTGTCTTCTGCTGTGTCTGGCTGGGGCAAAGTGGGGGAGGACTTGGACCTGGAAGGAGGCGTTAGGGTTTCTGGCGTCTCGGTTGTCGCCGGATGCAGCGCCGCTCCGAAGCCTGGTAGAGGGTTACTCTGAAGCCAGGATTCGAAGGCGCCCTTATCGCTAGTGGGATGAGTCCGGCGGGAAATGTTGGCGGGGATGGCGGTGGCATCGTGAAGACGATTATGCTTACAATTAGCAAAACCAAGCGTCTGAAAATTAGAAAACGCTCTAAATGAAGTCACAGCTGGCGCCGCGGGATGGAGCAGCAAAGCGCCTAGTCGGCAAGACATGGCTGATGGCTCGATGGCTGGAAGCAGTTGGCTAGCTCTTTACCACTGAAGGACGTCTTGATCTTTTTAGTTTGTGAAATACGTCTAAACTGGCACCGCATAGGTAGTTGTGCTGGAGATTAGAAGCCAGCTTGCTTCCTGCTTGCTGGGCTCGGCGCTGTCGGAAAACGATAAGAAGCCAATGACAGTGAACTGAGAGCAGCGTTTCTTACAGCTGCCTAGCTAGCTTTTACAATGGTTTGAAGAACAAGAAGGATGCGAGCCGTTTACGACGGTTGCCGTGCAGATTAATAGCCCCAGCAGAGGTTTTACGCACATGTGCTAATTAAAGTGCGCCAAGCTTTATAACCTCAATTGTGAATTCCTATACAGCCGACCTGTTAAGCTGCCTTTGGCTAAAAGACGGCTGCACTGTAACTACTTCTGCATACCTTTACTACCGGTACTCAATCGATGACTGGTTTGGTGTCGCTCCGAATTGCCGTCATGCCTGAGCCGTAGCGCCGTACCAATGCACCTACACAGGCACCAGGCACACTCGCACTTCCACATTTACAATACAGTTACCCGGACGAGCCTTATTACTCCTGGAGCTTTAGAATCATTACTGCTACCAGATTCTTGCTGGTACTTCTTTGATGGGTATTGTCAGCCGCTCACCTGTACAAAACTCATTCCAAAACCCAATCCGGGAAGTAAGCCGGCTTCCCAGGAGGTGCTGGAGCGAGCAGGTGAGGCCACTTTTGCGGGCAGCACTGCCAAGCTCATAGAAATAGGAAGTTTACGGTCGAGGTGGGCCCTTGGTGGCAGCAGTAGCTGGTGACCTAGACTGCTTCGCTTGGGTGTCCATGGAGGCGCACGAGCAGCATGGCGTTCCCCTGGGCACTGCCGCGATGCAGGAAGGTTTAAATCCAAAGCGGCTGGAAGGTGGGTTGTTAGGACAGGCACGGAGAGAGAGCCTGGACCATCAAAGCTTGGTTGCCCAGCTGCGAACTGTTATGTTTGCATCCCACCTGCACAACACCATCCGTGCTGCCAAGAGCTTCAGTCTAGGGGCTTCATTAAGTGCACTTCACCTCCTGCTGCACTTCCTGCTGCCACCTTGCCTACCGGTATTGCTTGCCATGTAGTGCGACCCCATGCAGTCCACTCTCACGGCGTAAAGCATTTTTAGCAGCCGCCCACACACCGCAAGGCAGAGGGGGCCACCAGGGCTGGAGGTGGATAGAAGTCGTACGAGCAGGTTGCAAGCAGGCCCCAACAGCCCCAACTGTTGCCCTGTCCCTTACTTCAGGACCACCCTCCAAGGCACTGCCTGATACGGGGCCGGAGCTGCACCCGTACAGCAAGACGGAATCCGATGAAACGGATATCTGGCGGATCCACTACAAGGATGGCCGGGAGGACGCGTTCTACCTGGACCCGTCTGCTGGAATCCAGGAGCTCGTTGAAAAATGGGTAAAGGCCTGTCATTGGCTGGCCGGGCATTATCGAATCCGTCAAGACCGGCGCTACGGGCTCGCACCCCTTATCATCTCTGGGCTAGCCAAGGTGACAGGAGAGGAACTGCTGGGTGGACTCTGCATGTGACAACCTGGGTGCATGCCTACCTGTCAGGCATGCGTGTTCAATGCCTGTGAGGAGGAGTGACACCATGCTGCAAACAGGACCCTGCACACATCATCAAATGCGTGTACTGAAGTGTAGAACCAACCTCTGTTATACTGCATGTTGATCTTGCATTCTTACACCTCTACACACGCGCTGAACATGCTTGCAGTCTGGGAAGACATACACGATGCGGGAGCTGGTCCCCGCCATCGTGTCCAAGGCACTGCGGGAGCTGCCAGGCCCCAGCCCCCTCGACGGCAGCATCACGATCCTGCGCTTGCAAGGAGACAAGCTGGATGGGCAGGCAAGTTGCAGCACAAACACCTACCGTCATCTGCTGGCCGGTTGCACATGTGTGGTGACGTAGCTTACGTTTTCAGTTCATGGGCTGTGTGTCTCTTGTGCGCAGAAGGGTGTCAGGGTACTAATGCACGACCTGCTGGGGAAGCTGGTGCGGTGGGCACAGGAGGAGAAGGTGCTCATCAAGGACTTCGACTGGCAGGAGGCGCAGCGTGTGGCGGCAAAACCAGTTGGATTTGCGGACTATAACACATTGTGCAGGGCAATCCGGCAGTTCTTCAGCTCGATCAAGGTTCCTGTGCTGGTCCAGTTTGGTGGGTCATCAGGGATGGAGAGCTGCGGTTACAGGGGTTTGCATGCACTGCCTGGCATGGCTTGGCAAGCCATATACTTGTATGGGCAGGGTCCACGCAAGAGGCATAGCAGATGCGTTGGAGACATGCTAGGGCAGGCAAGTTCCTATACGTTGCTCAAGTTGCATGCGCTACTTGGGGCGTCCATGTAATTGCCATACGTGCCGTACATGCCGTACACGTGTCCTGGGAGCCACTCTGGCACCACCTTTGTGCTGCATTGACTATGATATACTATCATTTAGCAGTGCTGCCCAATGTGCTGCCGTCTGGTTGCTTCTCCAGATGAGATGCAGCGCTTCTTGCAGCCCACCCATGGCCATGAGCGGGACGGGTACCTCCGCGGTGCGCTGCTCGACGAACTGCTGGGTTACAGCTCTCCTAGCGTGATGTGGTGCATCACTGGAGACAGCATGGCGCTAGCGTGGTTGAACTTTCAAGTTAAGCCATATGACGGCTACACGTTGTTTGGCGACTACGCAAAGCTGGACCTGCCCATCACCTACCCCGAGCGACACCTGCAGCTGGCGTGGAGCAGCTTGCAGAGCAAGCATGTCCTCGGGGCGGATCCAGGGCTGGTCAGGAGGCTGCTGGAGTGGTGCGACTCACCCTCGCCCGGGCTGCTGACGGTGCTGGTGGAGGAATGGGTGCAAGCTGGCAGGCCCAAGGACCTCGACCGGTTTGTGTCCACGTTCCTGGTTGCAAAGCTCTTCAACGGGGTGAGACAAGCTTCATAGGCAGCTTTACGGGCCAGTAGCTACGGTTGTTGGTCATCATGCCCGGGGATAGAATCAGCAGGCAGCCCAGGTTGGGCCAGTAGAGGAAGCGTGTTTGTAAGACAGCTGATACGGCAGTGCGCCTGCCAATATCCACCTTGTTTGTCGCGGTTTGCATGTACGAGCTGGATTCGCTAACATGCGTCGGCCTTCCTTGTGCACTACTACACTCCCTCATCCTTATCCTCTCCTTCCTCAGCCGCTGGAGGAGTGGAAGCTTAACCTTTCGAGTATGTCGGTGAAGGGCCGCAGCACTTTGCTGGTCCTCGCGCTCAAGGGAACGGGACTGGACATTAAATGGATGGGATACGGCCTACGTACTTTCCTCGAGCCGTACCTGGAGAGCACTCACGATGGGCGGTACTACTTGAAGGACGGCTATCAGCGGCTGGTCCTGCAGGTGTGTGGCACCTGACATGTGCACTGTGAAGGCGGAGAATGTGTTTGGGGCGTTTGATTGCAGGGGATTTGCAACCTTGTCGAAGGCTCTACTTGCTTGCTCCAAAACACCGGCACGTTTGGCATTTCGGCACTCGCTTCTGTGGAAGCTCTTGCATGCAGAATCCCAGCCCTCCTTGTCCGTCTGCCATGCATGCTAGCGCCGTTCCTAACAAGCCCTCCTTGCTAAGGCCCCTTCCCAACCCACGTCTGGTTGGATAGCCGGGGGGCCGGGTGGATGAAGATGAACGAGGATCCCAGTGGCATGCCAACCAGCTGGGGCAGCAGTTACATGCACTCTTACGCTATCCTGCAAAATGCATGCCGCATCCTCTTGCAATACACCTAGTCTTCAAGTAACTGGCAAAGCTGTTTGGCCTGCACACGTAACCTTGTTACCGGCTTGCAGGTGCTCATCAAAACCGACGGCAGACTCAACCCGGACGGCAGCCTGCGAGACTTGTGGAACCCCCCCGTGGGTAGCGTGCCGTATGTGCAGCTGCTAATGTGGTGGTGCATGCTGCTGGGAAATGTCGCGGACCGCCTGTTTGGCTCTGGGTCGCCGCACAACTGGGCTGGCAAGCGGGGGCCCTACGGCAATAACAACCCTGCTCGCGTGGACTGCGCGGGGAGGCCACCATCGGACAGTGATGGCATCGATGACGACATAACCAGCAGCAGGAGCAGTGGAGACTTCAAGCACGGATGCAGCTGCATCGCCCGCAACAGCAGCAGTCGCAATGGCCACTGCCGCAGCGGCCTTGGCGACGGAGGGGGCCACAACAGCAGCAAGCGCAGTGGAGGGGAAGGCCGCAACAGCAGTAAGTGCAGCGGAGGGGAAGGCCACAGCAGCAGCAACTGCAGCGGAGGGGAAGGCCGCAACAGCAGCAAGCGCAGTGGAGGGGAAGGCCACAGCAGCAGCAACTGCGGTGGAGGGGAAGGCCACAGCAGCAGCAAGCGCAGCGGAGGGGAAGGCCACAGCAGCAGCAGCTGCGACGGTGGCAGCGGCAACAGCAGCAGGGGTCGCGGCGGCGGCAGAGGCCGCAACAGCAGCAAGCGTGGAGGCAGAGGCCGCATCAGCAACGGCGACAGAGGAGGCCGCAACGGCAGCGGCCACGGTGGCGGAGGCGGAGGCCGAAGCAGTAGCAGGGGTCACGGCAGCAGCAGCAGCAAGCAGGCCGTGCCCTCCCAATCGGCTGCTGCCTCCATGCGCTATGCGGTGGGCCCCTGCTGCCGCCCGCTGCCGCGGGGGCTTCCGTCCCCACCCGCGAGGCTGCCGGTGGTGCCCTCATTGCGCCTTGCTGCGGCGCGCGCTCCTTTCACCCGGGTAGGGTTCCGGCCCAAGTAGTGCTGCTGCCTGGTGTATGTCAACTGTGACGTACGGCATGCGTTGCAAGACAGGGTATCAGCGGCGGCTGCATGCTTCGTTCTCGGTGGACGATGCGCGGCGCAGCTATTGGTATGCAAAGCAGGGGCGTGTTGATGCATTGACGGGGGTGGGGTAACACAAGGCCGGCGCGGTTGCAGGGAAGATGCGTCGGTGTAGAGGGGGTTTGCGTCTTGCAGGTGCACAAACGTATAGATGGGTACGGCAAGGAGTACTATTCATCCTTTCCGTTAGTACACACGGTAATGACACCCGGCTTGCGGTTGGCTTCACTTGGAGTCGTAGTGGGGTTTTCAGGGCCTTCGGGACATTTCAAACGCTTATTAACTGATCAACCTGTTATTTAATGAAGTGCAAAGACACTGTTCACTATTGTTAGTCATTCGATGGATCTGCCATCCATCCACCAATTGAATTTGGAGGCGGGTACAACACCCGGCTTGCGGTGGGGTTTCGGATATCGTAGCTATTGGACATGACAGGTTACCAGACCGAAGTGATCCCATGGCCTGTCCATGTGTTGTGTCCCCGTGTGTTAGCAAGCATGAATTGGCTGAGCTGTGCGTCTGGACGTGAAGGGGCAAATGGGTTTGGGTTAGTTCCAAGACTTGCGGTTGTCAAGACGGTACACACGTGCCATGGCGGTGTCAAGTGTAATGTTCAAGGAGCAACAGGTAATGAGCGGAACGGTCGGGGCAGGCTCGCCTGTCTGAAAGCTGCCTTTGTTGTCGGCACCGAGACCTCCTTTCTCGCCGTCTCCAACCTACCTCCCAGAGTTGCTGCCTACAGACTCCTTTGCGACGACAAATGTTGAGCGTTCCTGCTCGAAGGTACAATACCCTCCGTCCTCCGTTCTCTCTTATGCATTTTTGTCGTACCACTTCGCTCGCTTTTCCGGTGGATGGTTGCCATTGCTTTTGTGCTGTTTTAAGCAGTGTTGCAAGCTGCTGGGGGCCAGGTCGTTACTTGCTTCAAGTCGCGAACGCCAACAGAGGGCTACAGTACGGCAGGCGGCTCCTCCACATGATTCTTACGTGAACGTACGACAAGTGGTTCGCAGCCTCAGTCGCTCAAGCGAGCTGACACCTTCGCGCAGCTTCCTGTCGTGTATGGGGGACAACGGTAAACGGAATGCAAAGTATCGCCATTGAGCACAGGCAGCCGCTGGACAGTTTGCGTAGTATAAATGCAGGCAGGGCAAAGGCGGATCCTGGCTAAAGTCGCAAGAAGGCTGATTGTACTGCATTGCAGCTAGCAAACAGCAGCTCCCATGACAACAGGTAGCATTTGACAAACGCTGCTATAGGAAGCTAACGTGAGGCATGGCTACGGCGGCTGCGGAAGACAGAAGCTTTAGCATCGACGCCAACGACATGCGCTCAATAAGCGCAGTCCCTTTCCGGACCAAAGCACGCTGACAAATCCAGGCTACTACAAGCAGCGAAGCAACATCAAGTCGCAACGGTTCCTCAATCGTATAAGACCCGTGCTTGAGCACGGACTCCATGCCAACATGAAAGGTGCAAATAACCGACAACAGGTCACTTACAGTGAGGGAAACGTAAGCATTAGAGATGTTTGCAAGGTAGCACCATGTGCGCATACATGTAAGGGGGGATGGGGGTATGGGGGAAGGGGCACCAGCCCCTTCCCCCACCACGATGCATACGGTGCCAAAGGAGACATGAGCTCCACATATGGCTGCGACACTCCACGCTAGTTCGTTCGCAGCCTCAGTCGCTCAAGCGAGCTGACACCTTCGCGCAGCTTCCTTTGTCGTAGAGGAGACAACTGAAAACGGTACGCAAAGTAGCACCATTGAGCACATGCAGCCGCTGGGCAGTTTGCGTTGTATAAATGCAGGCAGGGTAAATGCGGATCCTGGCTAAAGTCGCAAAAAGGCTAATTGTACTGCATTGCAGCTAGCAAACAGCAACTCCTCCCATGACAACAGGTAGCATTTGGCAAACGCTGCAACAGGAAGTTAACATGAGGCATAGCTACGGTGGCTGCGGAAGACCTAAGCTTTAGCATCGACGTCATCAGCATCGACATGCCCTCAACAAGTGCAGTCTCTTTACCGACCACACAACACTTACAACATTCGGTCTACAAGTGGCTGCGAAATATATATCCAGTTGTAACAGTGCCTTGCATGCAGAAGACCTGAGCTTGAGCCCGGACGCCATGCCAACAATAATTTGCGACAATCCAGAGAAACAACGGCAAAAAGCCATAAGATGCAGACAAGGAAAGCTAAGCGTACAACAATTCCCAATGGAATGGGGGAATGGTGCAATATCAGGTCGGAGGCAACGTATTTCAAGAGCAAACGTTTATCCCTTTTTGCATCGGATGCGTTTGCAAGGTAGCACCTTGTACGCATGCATGTAAGGGGGGATGGGGGTATGGGGGAAGAGTACGCATGCATGTAAGGGGGGATGGGGGTATGGGGGAAGGGGCACCAGCCCCTTCCCCCACCAAGATGCAGAAGGTGCCAAGGGAGGCAAGAGCTCCACAGACGGCTGCGACACTCCACGCTAGTTACCGTGGACTGACCCATCCATGGGACCAACGCCGTCACGATTACCTTTGCTGCTGTTATTGTGGTTACTGTTGCCACCTCGAGAGCGCTTCTCTTGCTTGCTACTGCTTGACGACTTTGCTACCTTTTGCGTACCAGCATTGTCTTCTGCTGTGCTGGCTGGGGGAGGACTTGGACCTGGAAGAAGGCGTTAGGGTTTCTGGCGTCTCGGTTGTCGCCGGATGCAGCGCCGCTCCGAAGCCTGGTAGAGGGTTACTCTGAAGCCAGGATTCGAAGGCGCCCTCATCGCTAGTGGGATGAGTCCGGCGGCGGGAGATGTTGGCAGGGATGGCGGTGGCATCGTGAAGACGATTATGCTTAAAGCCAGCAAAACCATGCATTTGAAAATAAGTAATTACTCTAAATGAATTTACAGCTGGCGCCGCGGGATAGAGCAGCAACGCGCTTAGTCGGCAAGGAATGGCTGATGGCTCGATGGCTGGAAGCAGTTGGCTAGCACTTTAACTCCGAAGCAACGTATTATCTTTAAATATGTGAACTACATCTAAAGTGATGCCGCACAGGAGGTTGTGCTCGAACCTAGAACCCAGCTTGCTTCCTGCTTGCTGGGCTCGGCACCGTCGAGAAACGTTAAGCAGTCATTGGCGGTGCAGCGCGAAAAACGTTTCCATAGCCAACGGGCTAGCCGTTCACAAAGGAGGTGAAGGATGCGAGTCGTTTACGACGGTTGCCGTGCAGACTAATAACTCCAGAGGGTTTACGCACAGGCGCTAACCAGCAATGCGCCAGGCTTTATAGCCTCAATTGTGATTAACCTATACAATCGGCCTATTAAGCTGCCTTTAGCGTTCGCTCAGCTTTCGAGCGACGGGGCGGCCGTCAAAGCCACTCGCAGAAGTTTATTCACATTTCGTTTCACCTGTAAAAACGCCACATCATGTTGGGCTTTCAGGGCCCGATTGCTTTGGAGCGAAGCCCAATGACGGGCCAAATGCCCATCGCTAGCACGTCCAGCTCGACTTCATGCGCCAAGACGGCGCTCCTGTACCCACGTAAAGTGCGGGGACAATCTAGCTCAACTCGGCGTGTGGCTACAGCCGCAGCGACGGCGCCTGCTACGCCCCGGCTGTCTCGACCACTCAAGGTTGGGTCGGGCTTTGTGGCGCAAAACCAGCGATACCCAACGCACCCCAAAGCGCTCTCTCCAGCAGGTTTCAAACGTCACCCGTTTTGCCTTTCATGTGCCCACCTTTCGTGTGCTTTGCTTTGGTTTAGCTGCTAGCCCTGCACCCATTCTATTGTTATTTCGTTTTGTACACCTCTTAACCTATGGCCCATCCCCTTTTGCATTCGTTCACCCATCCCACCCCTTCACGCCCTGCCCTCACCCAACTCACCGCGCCTGCTTCAGATGGTCAATCTGGGCTCCAGTGACCTCATGGTTTCTGAAGTCTGCATGGGAACGATGGTGGGTGGCGTCGGTGGTGGCTGAGACCCCAGGGATCGCTGGGAGGATTGCTGGTTGCAGCTTGTTGTAGGGGCATTA
This sequence comes from Astrephomene gubernaculifera, assembly GCA_021605115.1. Classification (NCBI taxonomy): domain Eukaryota; kingdom Viridiplantae; phylum Chlorophyta; class Chlorophyceae; order Chlamydomonadales; family Astrephomenaceae; genus Astrephomene; species Astrephomene gubernaculifera. The sequence continues at coordinate 99,218 of BMAR01000040.1, forward strand.
GGCCCGGTTGCCAACGGGCATTAGTCATGGTACAAGCGCCAGCCAGCCACACGCATCTCTAGCATCTTGTCTCATCCTTCTTATTATGCCCCGCTGCCCGCGATCGGTACCGGCTCTGTCTTACACTCTTAACCTTGCCTTATTCACTTCTTATCCTTGTTATGCCTCTTCGCTGCCTCCTCCAGACATTTGGTGAGCAGAACTCCGAGGCCGAGTCTCACACCCTGCTGGACATGGCAGCCGAGCACGGCGTGAACTTCCTGGTACGTGTGTGTGGCGCGGATTCCTTCTTCTTGCAGCTTCTTTCCTTGTCCGTATCACTCGATCGCTGCTGCTGGTGGTGATGTAACCTATGATGTAAAACCTAACCCTACCTATGGTTCATAAATGATGCTTACTTGCGCACATACACTCAGGATACCTCGGAGATCTACCCGGTGGCTCCACGCCCCGAAACCGCCAACCGAACCTCCACCTACATCGGCAATTGGCTGCGGCACCGAAGGCGAGAGGACTTTGTGGTGGCGACCAAAGTGGCAGGTGGGGTGGCGGCTGGTTTCGGGGTTGGCGCGCAGGGGCTACCGATACATACGCTCTGCGCTCTTTGCTTTCCTGCACTTTCCTGCACTCTGCGGTCTTCCTGCAAACCCAACAATCACGCCACCCTGCCTGCCTCTTCGCATTCACCCCGCACACTGCTGCATGTGTGGCCAACCAACCCGCACAGGCCGGTCTGACACGCTGCAATGGGTGGTGGCGAACCGCACCGACCCGCCGGGTCGGCCCGCCCTGCCGCGTCTGGACGGCCCCTCCATCATCGCGGCTGCGGAGGCGGAGCTGCGGAGGCTGCGGAGCGACCACATTGACTTGTTACAGCTACACTGGCCGGACAGGTATGCGGGAGGAACAGCTGGTGTGTTAAAATAACTGGCCGCGAGGCGAAACGTACTGTGATTGCTGGTGTGTGTACGAGGTGGAATTAGTAGTTTGCACAGCTTTGCACATGGTTTTACATTCACTGTAAGCACATCTCTATGCATGCCTTGCGTGCCCACACACGCGCACGCAGGTTCTCTTCTGCTGTTGTTGGCCATCATATGATGCCATGCCCATAACGCTGTTCCCTTGTGCTAAACCTTGCACGGAGAATAACTGTGCTAAAACATGTGTTTCTGGCACATGCTGCCGTACACACACGCGTCCGCACCCCTGCAGGTATGTTCCGGGGTTCGGTCGCTTCCAGTACCGTCTTGATGCGGCGGCGGCTCAACCGCGACTGGGGCTCGACAAGGCGCCAGCAGCAGCAGCGAGTAGTGACGGAGGAAAAGGGAGCAGCGACGGGGCCGGTGAACGGGGGCAGCAGCAGGAGGAGGGAGTGCCTGTGAGCAGCTTTGAGGAGCAGGTGGAGGCGATTGGGAAGCTGCTGCAGCAGGGCAAGGTGAGGGGGTTGGAGTGGACGGGGCATTGCGCGGCGGTGCCTCAGCCCTTACCACCTTCCTCGTCCATAACGTTCGCCGCGTCCTCCCACCCGACACCCGATCCACAACTGCTGCTGCCCCGTACCTTCCCCACGACTTGTTTGTCAGCCTCATTCGACACATTGGGTATTCTTCTTTTCTCCCCACGACACACCTACATACGCCATCATCGGCTCCCGAGGCGTTTCTGTGGGGACTTCATCTTCCGGCAATCACAGCACGTTCCGACTCGCGGCCAGTTTTCTTAACACAAGCCCCCCTCACCCCGCCTCAACCCGCCTCAGATCCGCGCCTGGGGTCTGTCCAACGAGACGAGCTGGGGCGTGATGCGGCAGTGCGCGGCTGCGGATGCCGCCGGACTTCCCCGGCCTGCAACCCTCCAGAACAGCTACTCGCTGCTGCACCGACAGTTCGAGGTGGGGCCGTGAGGGGCGCGTGCGGGGAAAAGGATGGGGTGAAGGAAAACGTGGGAAAGAGGGGGAGGAGGTCCAAAGGCCCTTGTCGGGGTTACCGGTAGGCCTTGAGGTTGGAAGAGATCCTTTTTTGCTTCCCGTGATCTGGTCTGGTCTGTGATCACCCCCACAGGGGGATCTGGCGGAGGTATGCGCGCCGCACCACCTCAACCTCGGACTGCTCCCCTGGAGCGCCCTAGCCGGCGGCGCCCTCTCAGGAAAGTACCTGCCGTACGGGACCCTGCCACCCGGCTGCCGCCTCACGCTGTTTCCGGAGCGCTACGCGCGCTTCAACACGCCGCGAGTGGCGGCGGCGGTGGCGGAGTACGTGCGCGTGGCTGCGGAGGCGGGACTGACGCCGGCGCAGCTGGGGTATGCGTGGTGCAGGTGGGGAGCGAGGGTGAAGCAGCAGCGGGGGGGGGGTTGGGTGGGGCAGGTTGCGTATGTACGTATGTGGGGGTACTGGGGGTTTGGTTGACGTGGAGGAGAGGGACACATGATATGGCTAGCGGGCTTTGCATGGTATACCACCCGGTGTAAGTCGCACACGTGGGCTACTAGCGGGACGCGTTTTGGCTGCACGGTAACACTCTAGCGAATGCGTTAGCACAGTACTGACACGGGTAGTACTGGCCCAGTTGTTGGCCTCTCCCCCCCTCTTCGCCTGACCCTGACCCCCTTCACCTCCCCCATTCCCTGGTCGCCCCCCGCCCCCTCGTAGGAGCCGCTGGTTCATCCCCTCCGTCATCATCGGCGCCACCAGCGCCCAGCAGCTCCTGGAGAACCTGGGAGCCTTCCAATCGCAACCCGCCCTGCAGCCGGAGACGATTGCGGCCATCGAGCAGGTGCGGGGGTATATACATAATTGCATCATTGCAGGTGTGTGCGGGGGGGCGCGGGGCGGGAACAACTACGGTAGCTGACCGTGAGCAGGTGGGGGGGCGTGGGTATAATGGCCTGCGGCGCAAGGGGGATGCCGGATGCGTTGTTAAGCCAGGTAGCGGGGACGGGGTTGCGAAAGGGGTGGGGTTGGAAGGGTTGGTACGGGAAGCCGGGAACCGGAAATAGTATTATTTTCGATTAATAATAACCGGATGCGGAGCTGGCGCCTGGGAGCGGCTTCTGCCACGCGGTGTTGCTTTCCTCTTGGTGCTCTGTTCAGACCCTGTTAAGTCGACCCGCTAACAAAACACGTGGCTTGCGGGCTTGCCTTTTACCTTGCCCCTCACCGCCGCCACCTCTCCCTTCCCTCCCCTCCTCTCACCGCCCGCCCGCAGATTCACCTGAGGCACCGCAACCCCACTCTGTGGGACTAGGTGCACCCGTCATGGGTGCCGTCATGAGGGTGTTGCCGGTGGTGGTGCCATGGGAGCTGGGTGTGGTGGTTAGTGGAGGTCCAGACCCACGCAGGGCGGAAATAGGGAAACTTTGTGAGCAAGCGGAAGAGGAAGGGGTGATCTACCGGGCTGAACGGCCACAGCATTTAAAAGAAAAAGGTTTTCCCACAACCGCTGCGTGCGACCACGTAGTAAGGTAGGGCACTACCGGTAGCTTGCCACCGGCGCGAATATAAACTTTGTGCAAAGTATGTTCTTTGCAGCTCTCCACAGAAGCGAGTAAGCAGCCCCCGCGGCGGTCTGTTATCCCACCGGGAAACCACAGCACCAACACAGCGGCACATAAGGCGCCATACACCGCAACACTCCAAGCAACACCCACTGCAACGACCACAACGGTCAGCAACCCAATCCATTAGTTACAGTCCCTGTAATGCAGCGTAATCGTACATCTGGTGCACCAAACGGCCTAGCTACAACAGCAACAGCCATCCAAATCTCAGCCAGCAAACTCTCAGCTTATAACGCACCCTCTGCCGCCTTCACCTCTGCCGCCTGCCGCCCCCCGCCCAGCCCCCACATCCCCGCCATCACCACCACCACCGCCCGCCATCCCTGCAAGCGGATCGTACGACAGCCCTGCCGTATCCACGCCGTACTGATCCCGCATGCGGCGGCTCCAGGAGTCGTCTCGTCGTACTCTTTGCGGCAGGGGTGTACGGCGGGAGCCCCCCGGGGACTGCTGCTGCTGCTGCCGGTCCGCTCGACGCCTGAGGGGAGGGCAAGGGCAATCAGAAACCCAACCGTGATGCTGCGAGATGATTGGGGAATCCTCCTTGCTCCCCCTCTTTTTAGGCAACCAGCCGGCCCCTCGCAACGCACCAGCCCTTCACATCCATTCGCAACGCACCTGGAGGTCAGGAACGGTGCGGCCGCCTCCCCGTCCGGCAGCCCCAGCGCCTCCTCCGCGTCCTCCGCCGCCTCCTCCGCTCGTACGTAGGCCGAGTGCAGCAAGCAGCCGAGCAGCAGCGACAGAAGCTCAACGGTCGCGGACACCACGTCGGCCCACTCGTACGCCACTAACGCATTCCGAAGCTGAACTCGTATGGAAGCACTGCTGCTGACACCGCCGTACTTCAGGGCTTTGCTGCTGCCGCTGCTGCTGCCGTACATGCTGCTGCTGCCGTACGTCACAGTTGACGAGGAGGTGGTGCTGTGCGGGTTAGAGGCGGCACCCGGTTGGCCCTCCCTGCCGCCGTCGTCCGAGGCCACTGCCGCCGCAAGGCACACCTGACCCGCCTGCAAGGAAGTAGGAGGGAGGAGGCCAAGCGGATGAGGAATGTAGGTACGGACTACGGAGCTTTCCATGTCCAAGTCGCCCCGCAGTACTTTTCCGTCATGCACCGCAGACCACCGCAGCACCACCCCACCACACCAGCACCCCGCCACCCTCTTCACCTCTGATGACTCTTTATCACACGGTCAGTTAGTTGTTTCCTCTTTACACTCTTTACCCCTTACTATGATACATCCGCCCCTCACCAGCAGCAGTGCCAGCAGCACCAGATGCGTGTTGAGCAGCGCCAGGCTGTGCACCGCAGCAGCGCCCAGAGCAGCCGCGGCGGAGAGGCAGGCGAGCAGGCCCATGACGAGGAAGGCGAGGGCGGCGGGGGGCAGCGAGGGCAGGTGGAGGGCGGGGAGCCAGGAGGGCCAGGCAGGGGAGGTGAGGGTGGCGGTGGTGACGTCCTGAGATGTGGACTGCAGTTGTAGGTATTGCTGGCGCTGGGGTGGCTGGGGATGCTGCTGGGTGGCGATTATGTCCCCTGTGGGGAGTAGGTGGGAAGGGAAGGAGGAGAGTTGGGATGGAGAGAGGTATGAAGGGCAAAATGTTCTAGGGCTTCGGTGCCTTCGGCTGTCTTTACTCACCCGCATAGGCTAACATGGCGATGCCTACAAACACCAGCGCTATGTTACATGCTTTGTGTGCGAAAAGAACGAACGACAGCCAGCAGCCAACCCCATGTTCTCGCAGGTAGCGAGAGAGGCGGGACATTCTAGCTTAGAGTTCTAAAACCAACTTTATATAGGCTGAATATGTTTTGAAGTAATGAATATGACGTAAGTAAAAGAGATTAGCGTGAGGCTAAAAACATCGGACTGCCTCGAGCTTCCAAAGAGCATCTGAGCGTGGTAGGAGCTATGGGGTACTGCATGAGATGGCTTATATTTATCAACCAGTCACGCAACGTTGGCCAACTAAGCTAACGAATGTTGCCTTGCCGTTCATGCCGTGGGCCGAGCAATGCTATTGGCAAGGTTATTGCGCGAGCGCTGTGGCTAATCTTTAAGCTTAAGTGTCCATTTGTTTTACGGCCTGCTGCAGTGCTGTGGCTCAGTTGTATGTTCCAATACGGTACGCATGCAGCTGAGGAACTCCCGCTCATACTCCTCCTGTGTGTACAAGACCTCTGATGACGAAAGCAAGTTTGCATAGGGTATCTTGTCAATGAAAGGACTCCAGGACATATCTGGAGTGGCTGCGTTCCGCCAATACCAAAGCCGTTCCCGTGCCAACAGAGCTCGGCTGGGTTTTCACCGCCCCATGTCTGTGGCTTGCCTTCGCATAACTGGCCCCTTCAACGGCGTTACTAACCAGCGGCTCCAATCAGTACAACCAACAGCGCGCGTTGGCCCAACTTTCCGTACAGCGAACTACACACAAAGTACACGCCAACAAAGGCACGTTCTTACGTAAGATACAAGAGCCAATAAACGATGAACAGTTGTTTTTGTCAGGAATATGAGGGAAGACGTACCACAAGGCAGCATGTGGCAGCCAATTAACGTCCTCATCCTCCAGGCGGTGACCGCACCACGGCGCCGCAATGTGCTGCACGTGCACTTTGAGCCACTCCCCGGCGCCCGCACTTAGCCTTGCACCTGCGCCTCGTGCTGTACATATCTGCACGGTACCTTACGGTATCCTCGCACTCCAGACTAATCGTCAACACCTACTCAACACTCAACACTCTGTACGACCATCGTCTCCATTACTATACATCTGAAGCCCGTACAGAATGCCACAAACCTGCTACAATGCCATTACTTCAGCAATTTCGAGGCACTCCAGCGGTCCAGCATTCGAAAAAAGCTGCAAGTTATGTCATTGCCGTACGTTGGTACGATTAACACGCCGTACAAGCCCTACTACCGTAAGGTCGTACACCAGTCATGCATTCTTTACGAGGGTACCTTTGCGGCGCGACTCACCCTTGTATCGAAGCCTTCACTCTGCTACACAAACCTCCTTTTCCCAAGCTTATACAGGTATGGACATGTAAACACTCAGCTAAAACATTTCCACAATTAGCGCACTTGAGCAGTAAGTGTGAACAGCAACCGCACATGAAGCAAATTTCATGCAAATCCTCCACATCCTGCTGCGACTGTGACCCATACCGCATTCAACGCAAAAGCTACAATCAAACAGCGCCACGGTGGTACGACAATGTGCCGTACCACTGCATGCACCGCAAAACACAACTCAAAAGCACGCCCCGAACCCTCATAAATCAGACAACCACACACCTGCATGCATGCACCAGCAATCAATTCGGACGGCTCCTTCACGCCCTGCTATGTAAGGATAGTGTACAACACCAGCCATTGCAACCATCAGCCAAGAGCAACAAGAGCCGCAAAAACCTGTTCGCCGACCATGACACGAAAAGGAGGTAATCCGCCGCGAGTGATCAGAGAGGCGCCATCAAACGGCAGTGGTAGCCGCACCCGACCACACCAGCGTCACCCTCTACAGCAGTCGCCACAGCAACCAGGCAACCACGGCGCAAGGTACGACATACCCCAACATTATCCTCAGCACACCCATCAGACCAGGCCCATCGCCGCCAGCGCACCGGATACGAGGCCCAGTCGGCTAGCCTACCACGGCCACCACGGCTGCCCCGGGCCTGTTGCTGTTGCCATCGCCCATCTCGGTGCCGTCACTGCCTTTGCACTCGGTGCCGCTGCCACCGCCCGGCTCGGTGCCGCTGCCACCGCCCAGCTCGGTGCCTCCGCCACTGCCCAGCTCGGTACCGCCGCCACCGCCCAGCTCGGTGCCGATGCTGCCTCCCACCTCGGTGCCGCTGCCGCCGTTGGCGCCTTTGCGTGCCCGGTACCAGTGCACGACCTCGCGCACTGTCCCCGAGTACCGCCCCACGAGCTTGCTGTCCACCAGGCTGGGCACCAGGTCCTGCATGGCTGTCAGCAGCTCCGATGCCTGCCGCTTGTCGCTGTAGTGCAGCAGCCAGCCCAGTTGCGGCAGTGCCGGCAGGGCGGAAAGGACGCACTTGGCGATGATGCCCTTGTCCTTGTGCGCAAGTCGCGCCAGCTGCAGCAGGCAGGGCAGGTAGCCGGCGGAGAGGGCGGCTGCCACGTCGGGTGGCGGGCTGGGCGGCATGGCTTCTGCATAGGAAGGAAGGAGTGGGGAAGGGCACAGGGCATCCATTCAACACCAGAATGGTGCATGCGGAAGAATTCAGAGGAAGAAGATGCTGACACCGAGGCGACATGAACAATAACAGGTGTTTAAGCAGGCAGTGTATAAGAAACCGCCGATACATGGCAGCACGATAACGGTGTTAGCTTTATCAGTAACTCCTTTCCCCTCGCATTCCCTACCCACACACATGCCGTTTGTCGTATGGCAAGGCCTCCAAGATTGCCAGCCATTGCTAGAAAAAATTCCGCCCTTGTAACCCACCGGGCAACGGCAGCGCCATTTGGCCCTTGGACAGCCGGCGAATCAGCAGCTGCACGCCCTTCCACGCCACCGTGGCATCCGCCCCCTCGCTCCCCACGTTGTCCGCGGTAAAGCGCAGCGACTGCACAGCCGCCCGCCACCACTCCTCAGGCCGCACCAGGGCCCCGCTGCCCTCCGCAGACGCTGCGGCATCACGCCGCAAGCCCTTGGTACGCATGTATGCCAGCGCGTCGTGGGCGGCGATGGAGGCGGAAAGGGCAATGGAGCCGCGCTTCGCCGGCAGCTGCCGCTGAGCGGATGCCCCGCTTGCCCCACACCGTGCCTCCTCTGCGCGAGTGACAGCCGCTACTACCCGTAAGCACAGCTCGTAGGTGGCTGCGGCGCTAATGTAGGACTGCGTGTTGAAGCCGGCTCCGGGGGTCAGCGCCAGGACCCAGCACTGCAGGACGTTCAGCACGCCCGCGTTTAGGTCGCCGCTCAGGTCAACTTCCGAAAGCAGCTTCTGGATTGTCTGTGACGCCTCTGCGGGCAGGCCGTAGCTGGGTCCACCGTCGACCGGTCGCAACACCTCCACTGCCGCCGCCGTCAGCAGGTGCAGCATGCAGGGGCCGGGCAGGCCTAGCTTGTGAAGCGTGGCGCGGTACACGTGCGGCTTAAAGATCGTGGAGGATATGAAGAGCAGCGAGTGGAACAGTACATAACGCCCATGCTCGGCTGCCATCTCGTACATTTCCTTGGCCAGGTGCTCGAACAGGTTTGACTCCGATAGCTCCTTCACCGCCCCGTGGAAGAACCGGGTCGCCTTGTCGCGGAGTTCACTGATGGCGCTGCTGGCCGCACTGCTAGTAGTACCGGTAGCGGCCTCCTGGTTGCTGGTGCCCTCATCGGCGCCACTGTCGGTCTCGACCAGCACCGCCACACCAAACAGGCAACACGATAGGTCTATGAGGAAATCTAACGTCCCGCAGAGGATTATGTGTCGCTCTGATATTCTGAGTTGCTCCGGGAGTTCCCGCACGCGGCCCTGGCCTCCACCACCTGCCGTTGCCTGAGGCCGCGTCGCTGCTGCAGCTGCTGTCCCATACCCACGTGCCAGAATGCGGGTTGCGCACTTGAGGACGCCAGGCAGGACCACGGACAGATCGTCCGCCAACCCTAAACTGGGGATACAGCACTTCAAGGCAGTCCTTACGGCGGAAACACTGAACTGGAGATACGCCAGCCAGTCTACTTCAGACTCATCCACCCGCCGCAGCGCCGCCTCCGTTGCCTTAATCAGCATGCGGCTCGGCCCTGGGCGTGACCAGAGCTTTAGCAGGGTGTTGAAAGAGACGGCAGCCTGCACAACCTCCTCGGAGGAAGGCCAGCTGGTCCCTGCGGACCCGCCTGGGCTCCCCGCCAGCGAGATCCGTGTTGCTGTTCGTAGCACAGACTGCTCGTCGGATTCATTGTTGGAAGCGGAAAGCGTTGCCCCTGCAGTAGTTGCCGCCGTTGCGGTAGAAGGAGAGCCGCTCTTGTCTGCAGTTTCCAAGGCTGGGCGCTCTTGAGAGGTTCCAGAACCGGTGCCGCTCCTCTCGGGCGCCATAGGCACGTTTGATGGCGATTGGTCTGCAAGGACAGCGGCCAAGGAAGATAAACACGGGAGTCAGTCATGAAATGCGTCAAACTCCTGGCAAATCATAGTTGTCAAACTGGGAACATTACTGCTGATGTGAGCGTTCTGAAACCCATTCGCATGACTGCTTAATTTGTTCGTTGCTAAGGCACAAACACAATTGTATCATAAGGAGCAAGGATGACCCAAATGGAAATAGGACAAGATTAGGCAGCATTGCCGAGCCGATTATGCATGTCAAGCCATGACAAGGAGGTCTTCGGCCCTGGGTGCGCAACGACGCATAAAGGAGTGACTTCGCTACAATCATAGCTTACAAAGCTGCCGTCGCGGAAACTGCGATCGGTTACAGCCTCACTACCGCGGAAGGTGCGCAGCAAATGCTTGCCTGCGCGCGGGCGCACCTTAGCCTGACCGTCCCCGATACAGCTTGACTGGGCTTGTCCAAGCGCCCCAGATACGTAACCACCTGCGAAACCATGGTCTTCGTCAGCGGACGTCTTTGTGACTGCCGGAACGGGGCCTGTGTGACTTGCGCCAAAGTGTACCTTTCGCAACAAGTACAGCCAGGGCCCCCCCCCCAAGTCTCTCTTACTTTTGTTATGGCGCCCTGGAATGAATACGTTCAAAGGGTGGAGTGTAAACAGCAAGCTCAAGGGCTATGAGAAAAGTAACAATAAGTTATCAAACCCCGAAAAGATACAGTCAACATCAATTTCGGCTTAAGGTGTATAGGTTGAAGGTCGTTTCTGTATGGCCGTTTCGAAGGCCAGTCCGAACTCCGAAGCGCCAGTCCGAAGCGCTCCCGCCTGCGCTTCGGAGCCAGTACGGAACCGGTTAGATCGCGTTTTGTCCCACATGCCCGCGAACCATGTTTTTGCTGTTTACAGAACAGCGCCGCATCTAATGTTTCACCCCATGTCCTATTTTACAGGTTACATGTACCCGGCACTCTACACAGTCTAGTACCTCGCCCTCTCATGCTCGAGCTCTTTCATGCTCTGCTTGTCGAACCTTAAATTCCTAGCGGAAAGGCAGCGCCGCATGGGCCAGTGTTTGCCGTTGTTTGCGATGTCGTGATGCGCCCAAAGGCTCAGGCTCAGTGAAGCCATCCACATGACACGCAGGGACACAGCAGATACTGTGTGTGAAGGCCCATATGTCTGCCTGGCAATAACCTGTGGACCTCGACCGTAAGCAGGTTTGGTCCGCCTGCGGTACCCTCTAGAAAAAAACGGGTCTGGGCCAAAAGCTCAAGTACCCAAACCCTAAATGCGCGTCGTCTTGGGAAAGGGCTTTACACACAAACAGGACAACATACCGTAAAGAGCAAGTGCCCCCGTAGCTCTCCGCGGGCCCCCTCTTACCCACACTCTGCTCTTCAGTCTTCAGAAATCAGGGCGACACCTTGTGGCTCCATTATGGTCGAGAGTATGCCCAACAGCACGCGTTGCCCCTGGGTGTCAGTTCCCGTACCATCACACTACACCGTACGCTTCTAACAAAGGAAGTCCTTGCGTTGAGCACGTAGCAAGCAGGAGCCAAGAATTGCGGTACTGTCAGGGCACTGGAGCAGGTCAGAAGGGTGAGAGGAGACGACGCATAAGGCCGTATGTGGCAGCCAAAAGAGGTCCAAAACTCCGCTCCGACATGACACTGCGAAGGTGCCACACTCGCATCTAAACCTTGCTACACTCTATGGCACTCCCAAACCGAAAACCTCCGCCCCGTACTGTACACGACCTGTAAGATACGAACTGCGGTATTCCCACACACTTCCGCCTACAGGCAACACCTCACTCATCTGCGCATAGAACACTCTCCACAACCACCGTCTCCATAGTAGTACATCTGAGAGTCCGCACAGAATGCCACACACCTGCGGCGAACGTACAAGGAAGGCATTTCTGCTGTACACCGGCGAACCTTGAGCAGCAACACACGCTGCATGGCACATCTACACAATCGTACAATCCCTCCAATACCGTACATCAAACATGCACTCTAATGGGTGGCCTTGCGACGCTGATTTACTCTTGTGAAAAGCTTCTACCCTGCTATACAAACCCCATTTGTACAGATTTCTATGCATGGACCATGCCTCAGTCAGCTAAAATACATCACAACAAACATAGCTATCTTCATTCAAGCCTTGGCAAACTCCACATCCTGCTGCTACTTTGACCGCATTCGCCGTACGGGTTGCGAACCAGCAGCGCCGGTGGTACGACAATGTGACGTACCGCTCCATGCACCGCAAGACACAACCCTAAGGCACACACACCCGCAACCCTTGAAAAATCAGACAACCACACACCTGCATACCTGCACCAGCATTCGTTACGAAACGCCCCACCACTGCGGCAACATGATAGTTTACATCCCTAGGCAGTACACCCATCAGGCAAGCAATGAGAGCCGAACAAACTGTTCGCCGGCCACGATTCGATAAGGACATCCATGACCCCATTACCATGAGCCGTGAGCCATGGAAGGCGCCCCCAAAGCCGAGTCCCTCGATGCCACTGCCCTAACAGACACAACAGTAACGACAGCCTCCGCACGACCACACCTGCGTACCTCCGCCAGCCAGCCGCGGCTCAAGGTGCCCCTCAGGATACACCTCAAGAGGCGCCTCCAAACCAGGCCAAGCGCACCGCAAGCGACCCAGATGCCACCATGCCCAGCTGCTGCATACCACCGGCCTCCTAGACCATCCCGGAAACTCCGCCGCTGCTGCTGCCGGCCGTCTGCTCAGCGTCCTCGCCGCCTTCGCATACCCCAATTTGTCCCATGCAAAACTTAATGGCGTCCAACAACGCCGCCTCGTACCGCCCCACGAGCTTGCTGTCCACCAGGCTGGGCACCAGGTCCTGCATGGCTGTCAGCAGCTCCGATGCCTGCCGCTTGTCGCTGTAGTGCAGCAGCCAGCCCAGTTGCGGCAGTGTCGGCAGGGCGGAAAGGACGCAATTGGCGATGATGCCCTTGTCCTTGTGTGCAAGTCGCGCCAGCTGCAGCAGGCAGGGCAGGTAGCCGGCGGAGAGGGCGGCTGCCACGTCGGGCGGCGGACTGGCCGGCATGGCTTCTGCATGGGAAGGAAGCAGTGGGGGCGGGGAGGGCGTATGGGGGGAAGTTCGGGAAAAGCAGGTTCTTACATAGTTGCAGCATTGTACTGGGAAGTAAGCAATGCACAGGTAGCTGCCGGTGTTACGGTGTATGGTAATGAGGCAACGATACCTGTTCCGGGTAAAAGCACCTCATTCGCCTTATGGACTTACGAGAGTCATGCCAGATGTAACTACTCTCATCCCCATGCGCCCGTAATTGCTACTCTTGCTAGCCATCCATGAACCGAAATCTGGTACTGATCACAACGCCATTCCCGCCCTTGTAACCCACCGGGCAACGGCAGCGCCATTTGGCCCTTGGACAGCCGGCGAATCAGCAGCTGCACGCCCTTCCACGCCACCGTGGGATCCGCCCCCTCGCTCCCCACATTGTCCGCGGTAAAGCGCAGCGACTGCACAGCCGCCCGCCACCACTCCTCAGGCCGCACCAGGGCCCCGCTGCCCTCCGCAGACGCTGCGGCATCACGCCGCAAGCCCTTGGTACGCATGTATGCCAGCGCGTCGTGGGCGGCGATGGAGGCGGAAAGGGCAATGGAGCCGCGCTTCGCCGGCAGCTGCCGCTGAGCCGTCGCGGCAGCCACCTTCCTTGCCCCACGCCGTGCCTCCTCTGCGCGAGTGACGGCCGCTACGACCCGCAGGCATAGCTCGTAGGTGGCGGCGGCGCTGATGAACGACTGCGGGTTGAAGCCGGCTCCGGGGGTCAGCGCCAGGACCCAGCACTGCAGGACGTTCAGCACGTCCGCGTTTAGGTCGCCGCTCAAGTCAACTTCCGAAAGCAGCTTCTGGATTGTCTGTGACGCCTCTGCGGGCAGGCCGTAGCTGGGTCCATCGTCGACCGGTCGCAACACCTCCACCGCCGCCGCCGTCAGCAGGTGCAGCATGCAGGGGCCGGGCAGGCGCGGTAGATGTGCGGTTAGAAGCTCGGCGCAGTAGACGCGCGGTCGGAACATGAAGGTGCACGCCGTGAGCAGCTTGTTGATCAGTCCGCGACACCCAGCTGCCATCTCGTACATTTCCTTGGCCAGGTGCTCGAGCAGGTTTGACTCCGCCAGCTCCGTCAGCAGAACCGGGAAGACGCGAGTGGCCGCGTCGCCGAACTGCTGTTGCGCTTCGCCACTGCCGCTGGTGCTAGCCGCGCTGCCGCTGGTGCTAGCCGCACTTCCGCTGCAGCTAGCCGCACTGCCGCTGCTAGCCACATTGCTAGCAGCAGCTGCCTCCTGGTGGCTGGTGCTCTTGTCGGCAACGCTAGTGGTTGCAACCGTCTCCACTATAAAGCGAAGGCGAGTCGACAGCTCTAGGAGCAGGGTCAGCGCCTCGTGCAGAACTAACAGTCTCTCCTTGTTCCTCCACTTGCCGCCCTGGCTCCCACCACCTTCCGTTGCTTCAGGTCGCGTCGCTGCTGCTGCTCCGTACCCACGTGCCAGCAGGCGGCTCATGTGCTCCAGGAAGCCAACCGTGGCCGCGAGCAGACTGTCCGACAACATGTAATTGCAGTGACAGAAATTCAGAGCTGCGATTATGACGGAGTTACTGAACTTCAAGTATGCCCGCCGGTCTACCTCCGACTCATCCACCCGCCGCTGCGCCGCCTCCGTTGCCCTAGCCATGATGCGGCTAGACCCTGAGCGTGACCAGAGCTTTAGCAGGGTCTTTTCGCAGGAGGCAGCCTGCATAACCTCCTCGGAAGAAGGCCAGCTGCTCCCTGCGGACCCGCCTGGGCTCCCCGCCAGCGATATCCGTGTTGCTGTTCGTAGTACGGACTGCTCGTCGGCTTCATTGTCGGCGGTGATTTGGGAAGTAGCCAACAGGCGCCGCATGCCCTTTGGTCCTAAGCTCGTAGCCGTCCTCAACATGTCCGGAGGCAATGCAAGGCTACGCATGGCGGAGCTTACTACACTCCAGTCTGCATTCCTCAAGCCCAGGCTTTGTTGAGTGGCTGCTGAACCAGCGCCGCTCCTCTTGGGCGCCATGGCCGTCTTCGGTAGCGGTTGGCCTTAAAGGCCAATAACAATGGCCGGGTGTGCAGGGCAACGGGGTTGACACGGATTATTGTCAGAACCTAATTAAAGTAAGAGAAAAACACCACGGTAAACCTGTGTGCAGTTGGAAATCTCAAGGCTTCACTTCACCCATGTATATGCTTCACATTTGTATAAAGAATGTTATACAATGCACCGTCAAAAGTGTAAACGACCCAGATGAAGGGTAAGGCGAAGGCATTGCAAATACTGGATTATGTGTGGGATGCTGAGGCAAGGAGGCCATCGCTTCTACGCGTGCAACAGTGCCGAAGACAAGTATATCCACATGTCGTCAACCCTACGCGTCAAAACTGTGGAAGAAGACCTATTATATTCGTGAGCGCGACAGGTGCGCCCCTTCTGCTCGTGGGCGCACCTTAGCTTTGGACGTTTCAACACGACTTGGCCTGTCCGGACCAGGCTTCGCTCAAAAGCACCTGCGCAACATTTCAGCGTGTCAGGTGACAATATGTAGAATCCCCATAACAGGTCTAGCGGCTCCAGCTAGGAAGCTTCCCCAGACTCCTCTTACTTTTTTGATCTTCCTGTAGCAAGGGTGGAACCCAAGGGCAATAGTAAACCCCAAGCAATCGGCTGTAAAAAGTAAAGAGCTATTTGTACGGTAGTAGAATCCCGAATGCGACGGCAAATCTGTCCAACTATGTATAGTATTATTAAACGCCAGCACAGTAGAATGGAATCATCTGCAACAACAATGTGATCTACGCAGGTTAACAGGATTCCCCGCCTTGGATTCGGAGCCCGTACGGTATGTTACACACGAAGTCACGAACTTTGCTCTTTGCAGCCTTCCGCACAGAAAGTGAGAATACCATTTGTGCTTTTAGCTCATAATTGGACTAACCTCTGAAGGTTACACGTAATTCCTTCACCAGGAAGTGCGCTTTCCCATGTTCGACCTTTTGCTTGTCCAAGCCTTTTAACGCTATTTAATCCTAGATTTAGCGTGTCCAAGCTTCTTTCTCGCTTCCGGCGGCGCCACATGGACCGAGACTTGCTAGCAGCCGCCGCAGCGGCGGGTGCCGATGTTTGCGACGTTGAAATGCGTCCAGCGCCTAAAAAGCTTTGCGGTAGGACACATCCCCAGTGAGCGGGTCGAGCGGGCCATGGAAGCAAGTAACAGTTGCATACAGCAAAGGCTTAAACTTATAAGCCGTATGAAAGCTTCCGTGGTAGCCTGTTTGTGCAAGCTAGCCGTTGAGCAGCTGAATCCGCCGCTAACAATTCGGTCTTCCTATGGTAACCGCTTGCAACGGTACATTTAGTGCGCAAGCGACAATCCTGGCTCTGGTTTGGCTCTTGTCGCCAGTCCTTTTTATTTTAAGCGTCCTCCGCTCCATTTCCACCTTTCCGGTGCCGGCAACCTAACAGGTGACGCAATGCCAGGGGCTGACGGCTACGTGCCGTACGACGACCCCGGCGTCTTTGAGCTACCTTCGGTAGATGACCTGGAGGTCGCAGCTGCCGCGGCAGCAGCTGCTCTCGAAGTCCTAGCTCCGAAACCGGCAACCGACAGCGACAGCAGCAGCGATGATGACGACGATGATGACAGCAGTAGCGACGAGGACAGCGATGATGATAGTGACGACAGCAGTGACGATAGCGATGACAGTGATGATGATAGCAGCACGAGCACCAGCAGCAGTGACGATACGGAGGAGGAGGCGAAAGAGCGCGAAGACAGCAACAAACAGAAGCAGAAGCGCGCTGCAGCTGCCGCTACCGCCTCAGTAGGGCCCATCTGCGTTCGATTGTTGGTTGACGAGACGGCAGGGAGGGTAACGTTGCGACTTGTGGCTTCAGGCAAGGGTACAGCAGGGGCAGCAGGAGCAGATGCTGACGTGGCTATGCGGGAGGTTGAGACGGACAGCAGTCCTCTGAGCAGCAGCAGCGATGACGAGGGGGATGACGATGCTGCTGCTGCAGCGGCGGCGGCCTCGAACCGCATGGTGGATGAGGAGGAGCTGGAGGTGAGGCGTCCGGGGGAGGGGGAGTTGGGAGGGGTTGGGGGCCCACGGGTCGCAATGGGTAGTTCCCTGCCTCGCTGCTGATGCTGCTCCCCTGATCTCTCTGCTCCCCCCCTGCCCCATTTTTTCGCCCTGTAGTGCCCTGTTTCCTATGGTCTTGGTCTCTTATGACACCCCGTTTGCCCCCCTGCCCCTCACCCTCCCCCCCTCCCCGCTGCTGCTGCAGGCTCTCGACCACGATGGGCTGCGGGCGCTCATCACGCGCGCCTATGCGCAGGCGGATGCGGAGGACGAGGACGAGGAGGGGGGTGCGAGCGGGGGCGGGGGCCGCAGCAGCGCGCTCCAGGACCTGGTGAGCGGCGGCTGGGGGGGGGAGGGGGAGGGGGAGGGGGGGTGGGAGGGAGAGGAGGGGGGGTGGGAGGGAGAGGAGGGGGGGTGGGAGGGAGAGGAGGAGGGTGCGGGGAAGAGGAGGAGAGGGGTGCAGGGGAAGAGAAGGGGGTTGCGGGGAAGAGGAGGGGGGCGCGGGGAAGAAGAGGGGGGTGCAGGACGAGGAGGGGCTGCAACAGCCTCATAGGGAAATGAGGGTGTTGCATGGAAAGCGAGCAAGGAAAGGGGTGACGCTGGCTCAGCCCTTAGCACCATGGCAGTGCCGGTGGTAGCACTGACCCCACTACCGGCAGCACTAACTACCATTCCTTCCCCCCTCCCGCCTTCCCCCCCAGGGTCTGCCCCCCGCTGCCCCTGAGCTGGCGGGAGTGGAGGTGGCGGCGGGGGACGTGTTGGAACCGGCGGGCACCTGCCTGAGTGTGCTGGAGGGCATGGTGGTGATGCAGGGACTGGCCAACAGCAGGCCGCTGGCGGATGGGTGAGGGGGGCGGGGGGCTGAGGAGAGGTTGGGAGGGGTCAGGGTATGGAAACTGAGGAGGCAGCTAACGAGCTGTGTGACAGCTGGGAGGGCGGGTGGGGGGAGGGGGAGTTGGATGGGGTGGTGAAGGGAGAGGGGAAAAAAATAAATTCCAAAGAGGGGAAGGAAAGGCATGTATGCCCCTTCTTCGCCCCTCCTTCCTGCTGCTGCTCCTTCTCCCAACTTCAACTTAATCTACCGGTGCTTCTTCGCGCTACCCCGCCCTGCTTGTTGGTTGCCTCATCAGTTTCCTTATTTCCGCGCCGCCCCTCTCCCCGCCCCTCTCCCCGTCGGGATATGGGATTGGGACTCGTTGTTTCACTTATTTATTTTTTCTCTTACTTGCTTTTGCGCCCCTCTTTCCCCGCCCCTCTCCCCGCCCCGTCAGGAGTGTGGTGGTGTCTGAGGACCGCACGGTGCTGGGTGAGGTGGAGGAGGTGTTTGGGCCCATCACGCAGCCGCTCTACGCCTTCCGCCACGCCGCGGTGAAGGGCGCGCTGCCGGAGTGCGTGAAGCCAGGGGCGGCGCTGTTTGTGGTGCCCCGACTGGCGCGCCACATTGCACCCGAGGAGATTGTGAGTGCGGGGTTGGGGTTGAGGAGGTGGGAAGGGGGGAAGGAGGGAAGGAGGAGGAAGGGAGGGGAGGGAGTGCTGACCTGTGTCTCCACTGTATGACTGATACCGCATCTACTTTCCTCCTGCTCCTCTTCTCCTCTCCCCCTTCCCACCGCCCTGCTGGTCTGCACCCGTAACCAACTATCTCCTGCTCCTCCTCCTGCTCTTCCCACCTCCTCTCTCCCTCCCTCCCTCCTTCCCCCCCTCCCTGCTGTAACTCACTTATACACATGACCCTCCTCTTCACATTACCCTCCTCCTCGCAATGCCCCCCTCCTCTTCCACTGCCGCAGTACGGACCCGGCGGCCGCTGCCCCGAGCCCGAGCCCGCCTCCGATGACGAGGTGTACTTCAGTGACGACGAGGCTGAGCAGCACTACATGCGACAGGTGGGGGGGAAGGGGGAAGGGGGAGGCGGGGGTGAGAGTGCATAGTCCCCTTGTGCTGTGTATCTGCGAATACCCTGCAGAAACCCGCTCAGCATGTGTCCCGTCTTCCTCCGGGTCTCTCCTTGCCTTCTCGACCCACACATTGGGTATTCTTTCTTTCCCTTGCCGTTACCATTACCACCCTGGCTGACTCCCTTCCTGCCCCTGCTGCCCGCACGATTCTGTCCGCCCAGCAAATCGCCAAGCGCAAGGGCGGCCCGGAGGCGGGCCCTGAGGGCGGTGCTGGTGGTGGTACTGCTGGGGGCGCGGGGGCAGCGGCAGGCGGCCGGCCTCGGCAACGCTCCCGGGGAGCGGGCAGCGCCGCCGCCTCTGGTAGCGGACGAGGTACGTGGTGGGGTTGCGGATACCGTGCTGTCAACGTGTTGATCGCAGACCTACACCCCTCTCCAAGCGCCTTCACCTCCCCGCCCAACACCCCTCCCCCCTGCCGCATGCTTTCTTCTCCCCCCCCTCTGCGTTGCATTCCCATTCAACACATCGGGAATTCTTCTCCCCCCCTTCCTTCCTGCCCCTCGCCCTCCCCCCCTCTCCCATGTCGCAGGCGGCCCCAGCACCCAGTTCCGAGTGGCTGCCACCGCAGGCGCCATGAGCGCCCTGCTGGGGCTCGGGGGCGGGGAGGAGCGGGCGGGGGGAGGAGGAGGGGGGCGGGGGGGACGAGGGGGGCGGGGAGGAGGAGGACGGGGAGGTGGCGGCGGAGGGCGGGGGGGAGGCGGAGGGCAGGGCGGCTGGGGACAAGGCCCGTCGCAGGGTGCCGGGCCCGGAGGGTATAGCAGCGGTGGCGGTGCTGGTGGTGGGGCAGGTGGGGGTGGCTCTGGTAACTGGATGCGGCCGATGCGGGATGAACCGCCGCCGCCGCCGCAGCAGCAGCAGCAGCCAGCGCATCTTCCGCAGCACCATCAACCGCCACCGCCGCCGGCAGGGCAGCCGTACTACCGGAACCAGGGGGCGCAGCAGCATCCGGCGCCGTACGGCGCTCCGCCGCCGCAGCATCATCACGATCAGGTGTCGTACGGCGCGCCTCCGCCAGCGTACGGCGCTCCCCAGCCGTACGGCGCACCTCCGCCGAGCGCGGGTTACCGCCAACCGCCACCAACCGGCTACGGTCCACCTCCACCTCACCATCCTCAACACCAGCAACCACCGCCTCAACCGAATCCCTACGGATCGACGGGTTACGGACAACTGCCTCCCCACCCCTCAACCTACGGCCTTCCACCTCCGCACCAACAGCAGCAGCAGCAGCAACACTACCCGCCAAGCGGCCCCCCTCCACCCCACCACTACCAGCACAGCCAGCAAGCGCCGCCGCCGCCGCAGTCGCACTACCAGCCGTACGACACACCCTCGCAGCCGTACAGCGGCGGTACGGGGTACGGCGCTCCGCTATCCGTACCAGCTGCAACAGCGGGTGGGCCGCCGCTAGCAGGCGGACCGGCTGGCTACTACCAGCAACAAGGAGGGCCGCAGCAGCAACAGCAACAATACCCGCCGCAGCAGCAGCAGCAGCAGCATTATGGTGGGCCCCCGCCACCATCGGCATACGGGAATGGGGGACAGCAGCAGCAGCAGCCGAATGGGCAGCAGCAGTGGTGGCGGTAATTTGTGGAGGACAGTTGGATGCTGACGGTTTACGACTTCATGACGTGTTGTTTCGTGTGGGTAGCTTGCCTGGGTGTCGTGCCCCGTTGATGGGAACCATGTGATGGGAAGCATGTGAGGGGGGTGCCATGACTGCCTGCCGTCCTTGAAGGAACCGCGGTTTGCAAAACAGCTGGTGTATTGAGCGCTGCGAATTGATGACTGTTGCTGCACAATAAGCAGCTTGCTTGTCGTGGTTCAGGGACAGATACGGTATTATGAGTTACGGCTCTTTTAAGTTACTGAACGAAGTCTGTGTTTGATGAGCCTGTAAGGAGGTCAAAGGGCTGTGAGCCCAGCTTCCCTCTAATATACTGCCCTCATTGCTTGGTCTACAGAATGCCACCGACTGCATCAAATGGCAAGCCAAGACCGCTGGTCTGGGCTGCAAAATGCAAATACACCGGCTGCGATAGCTGTGCCCGGTTACAGTCAACAAGACATCCGGGAGACCAAAGTCCCCGTATCGTCACTTATGCTACCCTGCTACGGTACCCCTACCTCGTCGATTAGCCGCCCTCACCGTCTAAGATTTACTACTCCTATCCTGATGTAACTATAATGTTAATCCTAACCAGCAGGCTGCAGCAGGATCCGCTTTCCCGCCGCCTTCAGCGAACCTGTACTCCTCCCGGTCCTCACCCCAGCACCCAACCCAACAGGGCCAGGGTCAGTGTTCCGCAGCTCAGCTTATCTAACCCAACGCGCAACCCAGAACACGCCTCCTCGGTGCTCCTCATGGCTCCAGCTCCAACAACGCCTTGCTCGCAAAGCTGAGCTGCCCAAACGCCAGCGGCGCCTGCGCCCGTGCATCCGCCAAGTGATCATCCAACGACCTGTACGGCAACCGTACAACCAGTTGCCGTTGCATCTGCTGGGGCTGGGACTGCTGCTGCTGTTGATGCCCGGGCGCTGTTGCTGCCGCCTTGGCCGCAGGTGGGGAAGCATTGAGTGTGGCGGTGGCTCCCTGGACGGATGCCGCGAACAGCAACGGTACCTGCAACTCTGGGTGCCCCGGAGTCCGCACGAAGAGGCTTCGGCCGCATACCTCCACTGCGACATCGCTGCCTGGCTGAGAGGTATTTAATGACGCCTGGTGCTGTGGGTCTGGTTGGGCGGACGCATGATGACCCGCGGGTCGGTGCGGTGGCAGGTCCACCGTCACTCGGATCCATTCCACCGGTCGCCCCTCGTACTCGACCTTATACGTCATTAACCCCCCTCCTGCTGCTCCTCCTGCCCCTGCTGCTGCCGTCGACGAAGCCACAGACCCTGCCTTCTGTGCCATCGTGGCCGCGGCTGCTGTTGCGCCCCCGCTCTTACCCGCCGCAGCCGCTGCTGCTTGCCCTCCGGCACTGCCCGGCCCCGGCCCGGCAGCTGCGGTGCTGCTGCTACTGCCCGCCTTGGCAGCTTGCTGCTGTTGCTGCTGCTGCTGCTGTGACGGCTTGGTGGTCCGCAGCGCGAAGGAGGGCTCCTCGTCCACATCCCGCAGCTCCGTAACCAGCTTCTTGCGCCTGCAGCACAGGGAGACATGGTTAGGAAAGCAAGGGAGGTGGGTTAGGAAAAGCAAGGAGGTGGGTGATCGGTAGGTAACGAGGGAAGTGGGTTCCTAGGTCCGGTCGCTCAGGCCTGTTACAATGACACCCGTCTACAAACACGACCCCCAAACAGGAGGAACAGCTGTAACGCAGCAACGGTGGTGTTCGCCATGTGCCCTCACCGCCCAGCTCCCCGCATTCGGCATGCCTCCCTCCCCCCTCCCACACCCAGCTCCCCTGCCCCTCCCCCCCACCACAATGGGTGCCGGTATTCTTCTCCACCCCATCTCCCCAACACCCACTTGTCGTCCGCCCGGATGCGCTGGCTGGCCACCACCTCCCCCTTGTACCGCATCTTGGGCAGCTTGTAGCGCGGATCCAGCTCAGCACCCAGCTTGCTGCCTACCCAGCCCGTGGCCACCTCGATCAGCAGCGCCTGCGGGTTTGGCCGATGTGTGTTGTAGCGAGGTGGATAGTACCTGCACAACCGATAAACAATCCGATCCCCCCAATCCCCTGCTCCTCCTCCTTCGCCTCACCTTTAGTTTGCGCGCCCCCGCCGCCACACGCACGACGTCCGCATTGAACACCACGTCGATGACGGTGCAGGGCGCGCCCTTGCGATCCGTGTCGGCGCGGGGGGGCCCGGCAGCCAGCGGGAAGCGCAGCGCCTCCACCTCCCCGGGGGTCATGGTGGCGGCGGCGGCGTCACCGTTGGCAGCCTGGTGGGCAGGAAAGAGGGAGGCGTGTAGGAGGCAGGGAGGGGGCAATCCCCAGGAGGCAGGGAGGGGGAATGAAAAGTGAAGCAACGGAGTCCTATTCCCATATCCCAACTCATGCAGTGAGCGCATACGGAGACGCTATTCTAGAAACACAGGGAGGGAGGGCAGGATGTCGGGCGGAGGAGGTAAGGAGCGGCAGTGACAAAGTGGCAAGTGACGCTTGCGCATCAGTCCGGCAGCGCTCCCTACCTCCCCAGCCTCCGCAAGCACGCAGCCCACCCGCCCCAACACACCTGCAGCTTGTCCAGCGCCGCCGCCACCTCGTCCGGCATCACCCCGCCGTCCCACCCGCCCGGCGCCGCCACGCGAGCCGAGCTACACACATTAATGAAGACCTTGCGGCCGCTGCCTACCTCAGACGTCTTGATGACGAAGCTGGGGTAGCGGGTAGGGTGGGGGGGACAAAGGATACCCAATGTGTTGAATAGGGTGGGGGTGCGGGGTAGCGGTGAGGGTGTGGGGTAGGAGAGGTCAGAGCAGGGGCCGGGAAAGGAGGAAGGAGGCTGGGGAAGAAGCGGTGGTCTGGTCTGATTTGGGCACACTCCTGGACGTGTGTGCTACAAGGTGTGAGAGCAGGGCAGCAGCTTCCGTACATGGCAGCAGCAGTACGTGCCATGCAAGCAGCTGGATGCCGACACCCCGGTACGACATGCTGGGGCATCCAGGATGCAATCCAGGATCGTACCCTGGATCCGGGGTGATCTCCTCCGTGGGGGTGTCAGGCGGCGGCGCGGCGCCTCCCTTGGCGGCTTTCTGGCGCTTCACGTTGTCTAGCATGGTCTGCGACAGGGAATGGGAAGGGAAGGAGGGGACGGAGACGCCGGTGTTTAGTGCGTAGTAGATAAAAGTGGAAGGGTGAAGGGAGGAGTGGCTTATGGGGGGGTTAGAAGTAAACGAAACCTCCTGCGCAGCGTGCTAGGGAATGACCGGCTTTGGGATGGCTGGGTAGCGGAGGATGGGTAAGCGAAACTTGGCCCAGGGGTCATGGTCGAGTGAAGGTGAGTTTTGGCGTGTGTCAGGACGTACCTTTAGGTCAGGTGGGACTTGGTCCATGTTCATGCCCTGCTGCTGCAAGAGCTCCACAAGTGCAAGAAGCTCCTCAGGCGAGGGCATCGGCTCCTCAGCGGCGGGCTGGTTGGGCTTGGATTGTGGTATCATGGCTGTGCAGACGTGCAACCTGCCCAGATGAAAGGAATAGTCTCACTGCGGACAATCCTCGCGCTAAAGCTTTGCCTTGACGAACAGAACCTACGAGAATGGCGCCCGTAGGTGGGCCTAGGAATCAGAAAGGCAAGTAAGGAGCGATCAGTGCCAAGTAAGACTTGCGAGCATGAATAAGCTGTTCAGGAGGGCAGGTTGTTTGCCCTCTAAGAAAATTCCGTACTTCAGTTGGGTTTGTTGTTTCTTGTTTGTATGCCAGTTCACGCGCAAGTCAAACACAGCATTGTGCCAAGTACTCCCTAGAAGCAACCTTTTACATAGTGTTTACATATGCTGCGAGCACCCTAGCGGTTTCCTTTGGTATTGTTTATTCCTGGCCCTACGCATGCCTACCCTGCTCTAAGGTTACATCTAGCTAGAATTTGTCCATCTAGAAGTCATGAGCAGCAAGCGGGTGGGTGAAATGCAGCTAGCCCGAAGGACCGGCAGGAGGATACTCAGCTCAACGTTTCTCTTTTAAACTTGGCAGAGCGGGAGATCATCTATTGCACCGCGGAATCAAGAGGAAGCCCAAGGCGGGGACGCCGCGGAAGCGTCACCCCAACAGAATGGGGGCAATGAGGGGGGCGAGGACGCGCCTGCGCCCGCGTCTGCAGCTGCTGCAGCACCTTCCAAAGGACCCGTCTCGGTTGGTCGCTCTCTCGAGGTGTGTTCTGACACCTGCTCAACGGGAGGTGGAACGGCGTTTCGCTAACCCTTTTGCTAACATGCGTGCAGATACAAAGCACTCCAGACGTTTGCATGGTAAGCGACCGCAAACGTGTTCCCTCACGTTGTTCGTGTTGAAGAACCTGGTCCTCCTCTCTGCAGGAAATGTTGACGGACAAGCTAAAGCTTCTAAACTATGAGGCCGACTTTTGCAGAAAGAAGTGGGTAAATGCTGCCCTATAACACAGCAGAATGGCCATCCATCTCCGGGCTGGGAAATTAGGACGCGCCTCTTGTCGCATGTTGCCAATGCTCTTGCCCTCCCATATGCAGGAAGCCCTACCGAAAACCGCTCTCTAGATTATACTTTGCAGTCCCCATGACGAACACCAGCGAGCAGTTCTTCTACTTTACAAGCTTGGTACGCGGGTCTGAATGGGGATGCCAACGTGCCGGGTGGGGCTGCTACCGACAACCGGCTGCTCCCAAACGGCCTAACCTTAGCACATGCAGTTCTGCGGGAACCCCTCCAGCAGCTGTACCACTCCAGGGTCGGCCGTGACTTGGGCCGTCTCCACCGCAACACCCTTGCCCCTTCTCCCGCATGCCGCGGCCACAGGCCCACTGGTTGCTCTCCCTGGCGGGCCAGGACATGCCCACGCCTAAGGAGTTTGACGACCCCAACCAGACCTGCTCCAACCTGCTGGGGGCTGTGAAGCGGCTGGGCTTTGCGCCGCCCACCTACCACCCCTCCAAGCTCACGGTGGGCAACGGCAAGGAGGTGGTGGGGGTGCTGGACGCGCTCGTGGACTATGTGCTGGAGAAGCGGCACCACACCTACAAGCGGCCGCAGTACACGGACGGGTGAGCGACGGATGATATAGGCGGTAACCGTGGTGAAAGGCTTGGGGCGTGGCCGCGCCATGCTCCATGCGCAGTAACGGGATACCGTGGGGTCAAACTATGTGAAGAAACATGGCCCGAACTGAAGGCCAGGCGGGACGCACGACGGATAAAGGTATCGCATCATCATAAATGGGGAGAACCTAGCATGGGCACCTTGCCATCTGGGTCCGTGAGGCCGCAGCCTGCATGGGGTATCAGGATAGCCACTCCGGCTCCTGCCAGTTCGGGCTTTAGACGTCGGGGCTCAGCCAGCGCCGTGGCAGAAGTGGCGCTGCATGGGTGACATGAGCAGCATGAGCATGGCTGAGCGGCTATGGACCACCGCTCCTGGCAAGCTGGGGGCGAGGGCTGGCGGAGGGTTCACAGCGGGCGTTGGTGGTGTCTAGTCCGCCTGCTGTCGTGCTGCACAGTGCTGCATGGGGGTTAGCGGCTGTTGGCCGAAGCGCTGACGCTCGCACCCGCTTGTGCCACCGTTGCCTGACAGGGGCCCGGACGATGGGTTGATAGTGGACGATGAGGCGGAGTCAGCGGCCATGGAGGGAGCGGACGAGGTAAGAGCCTGCATGCCTGCATGTGTGGGGTGGTGATGGGGGTGGGTGGCTGGGAAGGAACATGGAGAGCGCGAGCAGGCAGACCCTGGGAAGGACCTCGAAAGGCGTGAGGGTCTGTTAGCATGCAGCAGGTGTTGCAGGCGGCTTGCATGGGTGGATCCGTTTAGCTAACTGACCTGCTGCCGTCCGAAAGCGCATACTGCTGCTCGACAGCTCACTGCTACACTTCCCGCCTCCCGTCCTGCAACCCACGCTCCGCAGCTGGCCGCGCCCACACCCGCTGGCGGTGATGACGACGAAGAAGAGGAGGGGGTGTACGTGGAGCCGGGGCGCGGGGACGTGTCGGGGCCGGGGGCGGGCCAGACGGGCACCATCGATGCGGAAAAGGCGGTCCTGGTGTCCAAGGTGAGTGATTGGGGATGCACGTGGAAGGGAAGGGATGCATGGTTGGGTTAATGGGTGAGGATGTATGAAGCCATGCTGGGGACGCGATGAAGAGCTTTCTGAGAGTTGAGCTTGCATGAGGATTGCCGCCATTAAGCCGGACTGCTCGTATGCCTGCACAACATTAAACGGCTGTCCCCTGTCAACATGACAAACGCATGCTGCCCATCCAGCACGTCACGTCACTAGGAGGTGATCCCATAGGTCCCGTGCATACCGGTAGCTACCGTATGAGACGGCTGGTGTGACACCTCTCCGCCCTGCCCGGCGGCCGCCCCTCCGCAGGTGGACCCCACGCTGTGGAAGATCGAGCTGGAGCGGGTTGCACCCAAGCTGCGGATCACCATTGCGGCAGACTCCAAGGACTGGCGCTCGCACCTGGACGAGGCGCACCAGCACAAGGAGGTGCGCGGGGCAGGGAGGGGAGGGCGAGGGAGGGAGGGAGGGAAGGGGGGGGATGCGTTCTGAGGCTTCTGTAACTGTGTCTCAGAAGTGGAACGGCAGCTTGGCGCATGGCAACGCAAATGGCGTGAACACGGGATGTATGCACTTCAGACGAGGAAGGTAAAAGCATGGATGCAACGTGTGGCTTTCCCCATGCATCCAAAGCACCCGTTGCCAACAATGCACGGTCCCATCTGCAAAACCCCATCCACGCGCTCAGGTCATCGGCAAGGCGTGGCCCGACAGCAAGCAGTCTCTGGAGCGCCTGCGAACCGACCTCAACGGCACCCTGGAGAAACTCCAAACCCGCGAGAAGTTCCTAAACGAGCAGTTCGAGAGCCTCATGCAGCAGTACCGCGCCGCCCGTACGGGACTAACTGACGTACAGGAGACGTACAACCGCAAGACGGAGGCGGTTGCGGACCGCAACAGCGAGCTGCACCGGATCGCGGAGCAGCTGGAGGAGGTGAAGGCCATGATGGACGAGAAGGGCAGCAACATTGCGGACGCCACGCCGGTGGCGCGCATCAAGACGGCGATCAAGCAGCTCAACAAGGAGCTGCATGACATGGAGGTGCGGATCGGTGTGGTGAGTCACACGCTGCTGCAGCTGTCGTTGCGGAACAAGCGGCTGCTGCAGGCGCAGGCGGCGCTGAGCGATGAGGAGGAGGACTGAAGGGGGGCTGCTGGCGGGGGTTGTGGCGCATGTGCTTGGTGGTATGCGGGTGAGCTGAGCTGCGACATGCGAGTTTGGGCTGGCGGGAAGGGGACATGCGAGTTTGAGTGGGTGATGTGAGCGAGAGCCTGTTGCGAAGGAGCTGGGGCGAGGTTACGTAAAAACGTACTGGTATATGTGCTACGTGGCCTTATACGTGCGGGTATTGGTATGGCTCTGCACGGGTGGAGTGGAGACACGGTGCAGAGCAGAAAGTGATTAGGACTGTCGGACTTGCTTGCAAGTGCAAGGCGCTGGGGGTTGCGACGCAGGTGTTCTGCCTCTGTTGTCGTACTGGGTACAGTGCGGCGGATAGCAACAGCGCATGCTCCTGGCGAGCGTCATATGATAATCATGGAGGCGTTTATGATAGAAGGCGTTAACGCGAGGATTGTCCTCGCGCTTCGCCTTGCATCCTCTACTTGTACAGAACTTAACTGCCGCTGCGATAGCGGTTGGGACCTGAGTGTTGGACTTGCCGCGGTAATGCGTGGAGTAGGAAAAGCTATTACGCCGGGTATGTTTAGGAACTCGTCTCGGCTGTAGGGGACTTGGCTTTCCGGTCAACATGCTGACATGCGAGTCGCGAGTGTACCCTGCTTGTGAGGTGCCATTAGCAATAATGACCGTGACTATGAAATTACATAGTCTATGAGCACTGCACTTGCGCACGCTCAGCCAAGTGGACTGTAAATGCGTGGTGCAAGCGAACCACACAATTGTGCTATAGGGTACTATCGGCGATTAAAAGAACTCGTTTCACAACTGGACGCGCTTGAAACAGGGTATAGTTTGTGATAATTAGGTGAAGATAAAACGCTGAACTACTTGCTTATTGCACCTCACGGATGCTGCTATCTGGTCGACCCTTACAGCGAACAGGGCTCGCTCAGTCCAAACTCAGTAGATGTACAGCTCGTATTCTAGCGAAACAAAATAGCGACAGGGACCACGTGTGCCAGCCGGTCGGGGCTCTGCCTCGTCGCTCGTTCGGCGCATCGCTGCTTGGCGCGGCTGCCATCTTCCTACTGCCGGCACCAAACGCTAATGCAGGGTGAGCGCATACTGCAGTGGCCCCCCTGGTCGTCGCTGCGCGGGCCAGCGGCTACTGGTCCACATCCAACCCATCGCAGGTTCAAGAAAGAGCTGAAGAAGCGCAAGATCCCTGAGGAGGATTATGCGGCGCTTCGTAAGTTGTCCTTTCCCGACATTTTGCCACTGGGCAGAACATGGGGGCTTGAGGGACGCCAAGGCAGGGCTCTTGCGCTCACAAAACTCCTCAGCTTGCAGAATGCTCGCAGCCAGTTCCTTAAAAGCCCCGCCGCCGCTTTCCGTTGTCCTGCTGCAGCGGAAAACGGGCTTCGCTACTACGACCTGGAGCAAGGCACGGGCCCCGAGGTCAAGCCAGGGGACAGAGTCGTGGTGGGTCCGGGGCAGCACTCTTAGCGCATGACGTATATGCGAGGGGCGTCCTTCCCTGTCTGCATGGATCCGCCGCCTGCAGCACACTCCTACACTACTCCCCTCTAACAGTATTCTCCTGGCTAGGGAAGCTGAGTGTTATACAGCAGGCCTGGTATGCGCTGGTATGACCACTCACATCAGCTGTCGTACGCTTATAGCTTACGAATGCAAGCCACTCCTCACACGTCCCTACCCTCCTCCGCTGACGTCGCCTTCCCTGCCACCATCACCACCACCATCACCCCGTGCATGGTGACGCCCTATCACACGGTTCGTTACTCGTTTCCTCTTAACCCCTCCTGCACCTGCTGCCTCCCCCCCCGGGCCCCCTCCGCCCCAGGTCCACTACGACTGCCTCTACCGCGGACTGGATGTGGTGTCCAGCCGCTCTGCGCGCCTGCTGGGCGGCAACCGGACCATAGCCGAGGTACGGAGCGGGTGCTGGCCATTTAACTGAGCCGCATAAGTGGTACTGATGCAGGGTGTACGGTAGTGGAAAACGGGTTGTGTTGAAAAAACTGGCCGCGAGTCGGAACGTACTGTAATTGCCGGAAGATGAGGTCCCCACAGAAACGCCAGGTGAGCCACGGGATTACGTAATGTGCGCACGGGAGCGGGGTGTTCAGCAGACGCGCAGTTTGACACGGCCGGAATGCTGGTTTCCACACCATGCCACGGCAGCTTTCCCTTTCACAATGTAGGTCATGACAGGTCAACTGTCTCTCATGCGGGTACCCCATGTGAAAGCAGATTAAAGAACCCCACCTTGCATGGCGACGCTGTCCCCGCTCCCCTCCTGCCCACAGCCGTACGAGTTCGTAGTGGGGCAGCCGGTGTCCGCCGCCTCTGTCGTACGGAGGTCGTACGATTCAGACAGCGCCAACCCGCTGTTCGCCGGCGGCAGCGGACCCAAGCCGCCGCAGGCGCTGTCACTGTCGGTCGTGGGCATGAGGAAGGGCGGCAAGGTAGGGTAGTACACGCAGGCGAACACCCAATATCACGTGTTCGTACATGTCGTACACTTACCCTGTACGACACCTTTCTTTGCATGGCACGACGACACCTTCCTCTTATTTGAAACCTTCCTCCTGTACGGCACCTTCCTTCTTGTACGGCACCCCCAGCGCTCCATCCTGGTGGGCAAGTCGGAGCTGGGTTACCCCGGGGGGGTGAACGAGTTGCCGCCGGACAGCCCCTTCGAGCTGCAAGTGGAGCTGCTGGGGCTGGTGGGGCGGGCGGGGTAGGGACTGGGTAACGGGGTGACCCGGTGTGGGGCCTGCACGGCTTTACCTTGTAATGTAATATCCCTAATATGGTTGCCGCTATGTGGGGGTCAAAGGTGTGCCAGCACCACAGGTAGGCTTTGGGGGTAGGGAACAGCAGCGCGGGGGTACTGTACAGGTAGTGCTGCTACTGCTTAGAAGGTTGAAATGTTGTGAGAGTGTAGCGGAGTGTGAAGTAAGCATGCGGTGGTGGATTACGTAATAGGCATGTGTAAAGTGTGGGAATCATCTAAGTGAGTGGGACGGGAGAGCCTCAGACCGCATCAGACATAGACCGCATTCGGACAGACGGGGTGGAGGCGTTAGCTGTGGAGGCGGGTGGGCTAGCAGGAGTGTTACAAGTGACTGGCTGTGGATAGTCGCAGGGTATGTCCACTCGTAAGGGTATTTACACGGTGGGCACGGCATGGACCCCTGGGAGGACGGCAGCGGTTGGATCTCCCTTGCAGCTACTTGTTAGTGGTGCATGGGGGCGGTGCGATCGCTCGTGATGAGGATGGGGAGGGCAGCTGCATGCTGGGACAAGGCGGGCCACAGTGCATTGGCAGTGT
This sequence comes from Astrephomene gubernaculifera, assembly GCA_021605115.1. Taxonomy (NCBI): domain Eukaryota; kingdom Viridiplantae; phylum Chlorophyta; class Chlorophyceae; order Chlamydomonadales; family Astrephomenaceae; genus Astrephomene; species Astrephomene gubernaculifera. The sequence goes on from BMAR01000040.1 coordinate 130,154, forward strand.
CGGGAGGTGTTATTGTTGCGGCACATGTTACGCATGAAGGACTAGAAAAAGACGGGACGTGAGGACCGGATCAGTTAAGTCGGGCTCGTTCCGGGCAGTGTTGACTTTGATGAAGACACGCTGTGACCGCCTGCGGGTACCGGTATAGAGGCCGGTATAGATGCCGTTGCGGGCACGTGAGATTTTACTCAAGGGATGGCAAGGTTCCTCCGCACACCAATTGCATGACACGTAAGGCTGCCATTTGCACTGTCGCGCGCACTGTTGTTTCACAGCAAAATCGTCCTCCAGGGCCACTGCTACCTGTAAGAGCCCGCGTTACGTGACTCATCGCAACAAGCAGTGTCTGGCCACCTGACACACAACACAACACCAACCGCAACGTTTGGTAAACCGTTACGGCAACCTTGGGACCAACACAAATGCTTTTAGGGTAACCATCCATAGATAGCTTAGTAGCTTAGTAAGAATGCGGCACATCGATAGCAGCAGCAAAGACAACGTGACCCAGTAGTAAAGAAGCAAGCAAGGACACTACAGCTGCTACTGTAGTCGAGAAGCCATGCACAAGAGCTCACGTGATGTGATGAGTACGGCATATATTAATTGCGCGCCGTCAATCCATTTGGGATTTCCAAGATAACGCTGCGCTGAAGCATAAACGCCAGTACAAGAATAGTACTACCGGTATGTAGATTCATTCAGTAGATTCGCAACACGATTCTTTCCATATCATGCAATCAGGACAGTGCTCCCTGCCACCAAAGCCTTACTCCGCATCCACCACCCCCAACTCATGCAGACCCACCGCCACCCCCCCCCACGCACAATGAACACACAATTCACAATTCCTACAAGCAACCCCCACGGCACTTCCGCGCCGCGCCGCCGCAGCCCACCTCCTCCATACACGGTCAGTTCGTTGTATCCTCCTCCCTACCTCCTCCACAGCCCTGCTACCGTGCAGGCCCCGGCGAGTAGTCCGGTGGCCACACCAGGAAGCTGGTTTTGGCGGCGTACATGATCTCCACGGTCGCCGGCGGCATGCCCTTGCAGCGGGGCGTCTGCAGCACCAGCAGGTCCGGCTCGCCCTCCACCACCGCTTGGGGCAGGCTCTTGTTGGGGGGACCTGCATGTGTTGGGTTGGGATTGCGTGTGTGGGAGCAGGTGGCAGTTGCGCTTTTTGTATACTAAGGTCGCGTGTTAACGCAGGGACTGGGTGCTTCCCAGCCCAGCCTGTCGACACCTGCATGATCCTATTTTCCTTCACCCATCCGTCCCCCATCCAGCCACCCAGTCACTACCGCCCCACCCAGCCCCCCTGTTTGCCACTCTCAATCAACACGTTGGGTATTCTTCTTTTCTACCCAGCCCCCAGCCACCCACCCACCCACCCACCCACCTGGGAAGACGGCCGTGTCCGCCCGGAATGAGTTGACGGTGGCCTGCACCCCGAATGCCGTCAGCAGGCGCTGCGCGGTGGGCTTGATGCGGTGCATGTCGTCGAATGCCTGGCTGACGGTGAGCAGCAGGGAGTCCCGGCCGGGAGTCAGGTGCTCGAACAGCCACTCCAACACGTGCCTGGGAGAGGAGGGAGGAGGGAGGCGGAGGAGGTGGAGGAGGGAGGCGAAGGAGGCGGAGGTGGTGGAGGGAGGCGGGAGGTGGAGGAAGTACAGATGGGAGAAACGTGGTGCAGGCGGAGCCGTCAAACGTGGTGCAGAGTTGGCGCCGAGGTACAGGCACGGGAACCCTGTGCACACCAGGTCCGCCCTACCCTGCATCCCACTTCAACCCCGCCAACACACACACACGCCTCGCGGCCAGTTATTTTAACACACACGCTCCGACTCACAGCCAGTTTTCTTAACACACTCGCGGCAAGTCTTTCCTAACACGCCCGCCCGCCCGCACCTGCTGTTCGCCTGCAAGTCCACCATCACTCGCATGGGGGTGGTCAGCGGGCCAGCCGGGGCCGCCAGCGCCGCAGCCGCCGCCGCAGCCCCAGCCGGCGTCCCGGGACCCGCCCTCGGGTCCCTCGGACTGGACCCCATCCCCACCAGCGGCAACGCGGACGCCGGCCGCTGCGGAAACGACCGAGGCGAGTTCACACCGCCCGCGGAGCTCATGCGACCCACGGGTCCGTTGGTCGCCAGGCTCAGCGCCGCAATGGAAGCCGAAGGCGACAGCCCATTTGCCGCCCCGGCTGCTGCTGCACCCGTTGACGTGGCTCCTGTGCCTGGCGGCGGCCCGGCGGAGGGTGAGGAGGAGGCGGGCATGGTCGAGGCATTCAACCAGGCGCCTTTACTGTTGAACTTCACGAGCACCACGGGCGCGCATTTGAGCTCGGGAAGGATGCGAAGCGCGAGGCTGCTGTTGCCGAGGAGTGGCGGGCCGGGAGCAGCGGCGGCGGTTGCGGCGCTGGAGGGCTGCGGTCGTTGGAGCGGTCGTTGGAAGAAGGTTCCGGATCCGGAGGTGGTGGTTGAGGAGGAGGAGGTGGTGCTCATGCCGTAGGGGAGGGAGCTGGAGCGGGTGGGGGCTGAGGTGAAGGGGCGGGCGGGGCTGAAGGAGCTGGGTGCGGGCTGGTTGGGGCGGAATGCGGGGCCGCTGCTGGTGGGCTGGGTGTTGGTGCCTGCGGTAGGGGGAGGGGAGGTGGTGGGGAGGGAGGAGGGCAACCGGTCAGTGGGGAGCAAGAAATGATGGACTGCGTTGAACTGGTGATTCTACTAGGTGCTGCGGACAGGGTAAGGAGGGGGGCGTTAGGGCGGGAGCGTTAGCGGGTCTGTATGAATAGTTGGTTATTGACGAAAGAGAGAGCTTCTGTGATGCCTCTTCCTCTCTCTTCCTTTGCAGCTTACAGAGGTTGGTTGAGCCCATGAAGATGATGTGCGGCCGCACCACCGTCTCCACGTAGCGCCCCAGGCTCTCGGGGAGCGAGTAATCGTCCTCCTTCAACACCACCTGCGAGGACAGGGCAGCAGCAGCGGGGGGCGGCAGCAGCAGCAGCGGAGGAGGGGAGGGAGGTCGAGGGTCAACAAGGAAAGCAACCAGGCTAAAAGAAGCCATGAAGCTAGGGCAAGGCATTGGTGGAGGTGGAGGGCCGGGAGGAGGGGTGGTGGTTGAGAGGCCGTGAGGGTGCAGCCTGGTGTGCTGGAGGGAGGCAGGAAGGGAGCAGGGATGAAGGGTCATGTGGAAGGGAAGCCACGTGGAGCCATGTGGGAGCCCGCTGCCGCTGCCACAGAGGAAGTAAGGAAGCGGCACATGTAAGGCACACACGTAAGGCACATGTTACAGCTCCTGCCTCCTCCGCATGGAAGCATGCTGATCTCCCCCCCTACATGCGCGACCTGACCTGACATGTTGCCCTTCCCGGGTATCCCCCCTGCCTGTCATCGCAAGATCGCATCGCCCCCGGGATCCCGTGTGCAAGACCCCAGCTCCCAGTCGCTGTCTCACGATCGGTTCCTCCCCAGTGGTATTTACAGCACAAGCCCAGCCATGCTGCCCCAAACAATCGTACGACTCACGTGGTAGTGCGCTGTTTCCAGCAGCTCCGGCTCCAGGATCTCCTGCTGCCGGGAGAGCGCTGCTGCACGGCCCGCCTCTGTGTTGATGGCGGTGACCAGGTGGATCTGGTCAACCGCGGGGATGTAGAAACCCCGGAGGAACCTGGGGGTGGCGAGGAAAGTGCAGCGGGCATGACGACTTGTTGTGGAAGAGGGGTGAGAGAGCCGGGACAAGGAACAACGGTGGAAGCTGGCCCCATAGAGAGTTTACGAAAGGCAAGCGGTTATATGGGAACCCGGGGCTGCCAGCAGCTAGTCTATGGGTGTAAACTGGGCGCACGGAGGCAGTCAAGGAGTGCGCGAGCGCCATCATCGTATGGTGGCTGAGTCGAACCGGCCCGTGGAAAAGAGTGCAGAAAAGGCGATCAACTAAGACCGAGTACTGTTGCGAAATGCACTGTTAAGAGCTTTTCCACAAGCCATAAGCGAACGCACAGCAGCTAGAATCCTCAGGCAGAGCATAATTCGACACCTACTTGTATGCAGACTTGCAGGAATTTGAATCAGATACTAAGAGGCATAGCTTCATGCCTGCGTGCAACAAGAATAAGGTGCTGATGACACATTGGCATGCCAACCGGTCCATACGCCGAGCTGATGTCTGTACAGGCAGGTACCTCGCTTTCTCGAGTGCCTTCCATGCTTTGCAATCTCTAGGGATGGTGCACTGGCCAACATTTTTGGGAAACTTTGGGAAAAGGTCGCGTTGAAGGTAGCTAAAGCCGAGAATGGACGGTATAAGAGTAGTCAGTCCATTGTAAGTTTTCAAATAATACATGTAACTTCCGTTGTATAAGCTAGTACGCGCTCCATATTGCAGAGCGTCATGGCCCGGGGGTAAAGTCGTTATTGAGTTGTAGAATGCGCTAGGGCATCAGCCTACATACACAACACAAAGCTACGAAGCATAATCACCTTCCGTTGCGTACCGGTAGACAAGCAGGACGATGTTCGTACACTGGGACCGATGCCATAGGTGGCCCTAACCCACCTCGGCGCTCCCAGACAGTACGGTGAAAAGCCTGTGCAACCCTGATATCTTCCAGCTAAATCCGGCATAAGGCATAACCCGCATAAGGTTATGGCGCAGTCCAGGATTCCTTGGCACATGCCGTACAGCCCATGTAGAACCCATTTGGCGCATGCTGCAGGCTGCACCTACCGCAAGTCACGGCCGGCAGCCGCGTGTCTGTATCGCGCCTTCGTCGCGTGGCTAATATTTGCAGCACAAGCATAGCTTGAAAGGGGAGGGAGGGTCTGGCACCTATGGAATAGGATAGGTTGGCACCTATGGAAGAATTGAACTGTGTTCAACGTTGGTGCATGGACCGGTAACATGGAGACATGCATGCAGCCCCGCCCTCAGCTTCACATGCCTGCGGAAATCTGTGAGGGAGCAGAGCTGCTGAGAGTTGGCGCGGGGCATTGTTTGCGCTAGGGCCATGCCGGACGGCGGAGCACGGCGCGGCGATGAGCCTCAGGAATTTTGCTTGTCGCAGTGGCTTGGCTCTTTTGCGCAAGGAAGGCAACGACATGCTAGGTGCGTGGGAATGGCCAGGAGGGCCAGGTTTCGGTGCGTCGCTGAGGCCGACACCTGTGTAACGGATAGCCCATTATTGCCTTAAGGCTGAGGACCGCGCCGGGGGTCCTGACTCCCTAACTCAGCGCGTTACTTGTTTTGTATTTAAGGGTCAACGATAAAGTGCTGCAGGAATACAAGCCATGGCTACGGGGACAAGGTACCAAGTGTGGCTAGCTTGCGTGTTGCGTCCCAGGCGTCCATGGCGGCCTAAATTGGACGGCAGTCTCAGCTGGCGTTGTACCACTCCAGCATATACAGTCAGAATACTTACCGCTTGGCATGTTACACTTAACATCTGACATACCCGGGAAGCCCAACCACACGTATAAAGGAATGTTGCACGTATTTCTTGTGTGTAAGCGACTGGGGAAAATAAAGTAGAATAAGAAAGAAACGGCACTAGTTTATACATTTCAACTTTGGCGAGCACTTGCGTACGGAGCAAGGGAATGGATAGCGTAGTAATGCAGGCCAGTCAGGCCAGATGACCCCGGAAGCCTTAATCGAGCTATCCAATCGCTCACTCTTTATCATAGCAAAACAACGAGCATTTATTGTCCCAGGTAGATAGCTGGTGGCCTGGCAGGAGGCCTGGGGCCCTGTGCCTGACTAGGGCTATCTAACCGTGCCGTACACGCCGTTTCTATGCTAAATCCAAGGGACATAAATGTTTGTTGTCAAGTAAATCATATAGCTTGGATTGTGTCACTGTTTTGGTAAAGAAGCTTAGTTACAAGATGCACCGAAGAGTGGTCAGCGACCCATCTGGAGCATGCCTGCCTACCACCTCAATGCCGCAGGCGCTATTGCTTGGCCATACTCGGCCTCGCATGAATTTAGGTAAGCCTGGCACTCTGTAGTCCTGTCCTTAACATTACTTCTGGACTAGAAGGCGGATGCCGTTCGCTCGATATTCGCCGCCGCTTTCCCGCGAAGCTATGCCGCTGCCTTAGGTATCTATAGTAGCAAGCAAAAAAGGCAACACTTATTTGCTGTATCCTCCGCTTGACCTCCGATAAAGTTTTCCTGCGAACTGACTGGCCTGTCCGGCCTCGATGGCCTCGGCGGTTGACCGTTACCTCTCAGGTGGGCGCAGCAGCACCAGTCGTGTTGCGCCTACGAAGCTACATGAGATCAGTTCTGCGATAAGAACGATGGCGAGGGACAGGATGAACGGACAGCAGCGCATCGAGCTCGACGCCGTACGAGCGAGGCTTAACGAGCAGCTGAAGCTCATTTACTCGCTTCCGTACTCTGGTGAAGAGCCTTCACTAACTAAGGCAAACGGTGAGTCGCTTACGGGTAGTTCTGTTAGTACTGCCTACAGCGATGTACAATCGATGGTTGCATGCATATCCTGCAGCCCTGCTCCGACTCTATTGCTTTACCTGGCGCGCACTTGGTATGTCGCTCATATATGTGGTTACGGCATAAATACATTTATGAAATCCTTACATATGTCGTGGAAATGTAAAATGCCCTCCGCACGCGCCCACCCCAGACTGCGCTTGCGAGCAGGAGTACCAACCATCGCAAGGTTGGAAGCAGCTGCCACACCACCTGACAAAGGACCAGCTATGGCAGCGGCTTCGCGAGGAGGCGAAAGTTGATGCGGTGAGCACCGCCGGTTAACACACCCCCAAGCTACCCGGGCTGTATGCTTTGCGACTTTGGACCCTTACGCACTCGCTTTCTCACCACCACATCATCAACAACTCCATTCACCAGCCATAATCCGCTCGCCTCTCCTCCCACCCCTCATCAATTCCCTCAGGCCTCCGAGCCCGCCCTCGCCAGCAACCTCTACAGCACTATCCTCGCTCACAACTCCCTGGAAAGCACCATGTCCTTCCTGCTCGCCAACAAGCTGGCCAACCCCACCATGCTGGGCATGCAGCTGATGCGGCTGATCCAGCAGGCGTACGACGACGACCCCGGCCTCATGGAGGCGGCGCTGGCGGACCTGCAGGCCGTGTACGACCGCGACCCCGCCTGCGACAAGTACTCGCAGGCCATGCTGTACTTCAAGGGCTTCCAGGCGGTGCAGTGCCACAGGGTGGCGCACTGGCTTTGGAGCAAGGGGCGGAAGGTGGGTGCGTGGGGGGGGCCTGCTGGGGGCTGATGGAGGCTCTCAGACGACATACATTTCCTTCGGAAAGCTTGCTCTCGAAGGAACCGCTATAACTCCATTGCTGCATGCCTCCCTTACCTCTCTCGCAGCCGCTTGCGCTGGCCTTCCAGAGCCGCATGTCGGAGGCCTTCCATGTGGACATCCACCCCGCGGCGCAGATCGGGCGCGGCATCCTCATCGACCACGCCACGGGGGTGGTCATCGGGGAGACGGCGGTGGTGGGGGACAACGTATCCATGCTGCACCACGTCACGCTGGGGGGAAGCGGCACGGGGCATGGAGTACGGCACCCCACGATCGGCAACGGGGTGCTGCTGGGAGCGGGTGCAACCCTGCTGGGCCCTATCACCATCGGGGCGGGCAGCAAGGTGGGCGCCGGGAGTGTGGTGGTGACTGACATACCTTGCCACACGGTTGCGGTTGGGGTTCCGGCGAAGATCGTTAAGCGGGATATTAACAAGGAGCCGGTCAAAGAGATGGACATGTGCGTTGACTACGTGCTGGATTACGAGATCTGATCCGGATCCGGATCTTGCTCGTGGATCTGATTTGTGTCGTACGGGTTGATGGCCAGGGAGCTTTGGAGGGTGGGAAGGCCTGTTCGCGTGTGCTTTGGGGCGCGTGTGTTTTCGAGCAGGAAAATGGGGCCTGCCTGTCTAGGCCTGTGTACCGTAATCTAAAAAGCAACTTGAAGGTTGCAAATGGATGAGATAGATCTCCACAAGGCTGCACATGGGGCGTAGCGCTGATGTGGACGTTGCTTGCACTTCAAGTGCTTTGGCTTGGAATGCTGAGGACTGATAGCCAAGTTGGGGAGATCGACTGGTCGGGCTAAGGACGTGTGTTTTGGCCTGGCCCGTTCGTGCTGCATCCCGTTTCCCGTAGCTATGTGATAGGAACTGCGAGAAGAAACAACGTAGTACGGCTCATTTGGGCCTCTTTATTTTGTGTCTTGTTGTCTTGTTGAAGAGGGGGTTGCCGTACAGGCATATCGTTGGTAGAGATTGGCTGCTTGCCTTAAGTGGTTTTGCATGACATTATGACGTTAAAGACAAAAGACCTGTATCAATAGCAGTGAGTCTCGTCTGGGCATCTACCTAGCATAGCAAGCATGACATCTTGATTACATGTTGAAGGGTTACGTTGCGGTGTTTGGTCTTGTACGCTGTTCATGGAGATAAGTGAGTAGGATAAGGTATTGTACGGCCATGCGCTCGGGCATAGGTACGGTACTCGGGTGCTGCATGCAAGCTGCATGCCCCTGCGTTCATAACTTGCTGACTTACACGCGAGCCATGTAGAGAGCGAGAGCGTGTAGATGGGGGTGCGTTTCGCAGGTGTGATGGAAGCCGTCCTACCGGTATGCATGTATGCTCGATAGGTTAGTGGCTTGCTTGGATGGACAGTTGCCAACATCAGAAAGGCTGCATACAAGCGATATGGTTGCTGTGCGTGATAGAGCACGCCATTGCGTGGCTGCGCACAAAAGTTTGCGTGCGCTAAAGCCAAACATAAGAAACAGGTTCTCCTGGCTTCAAGGCGTGCAAATTAGGATTCACGCCTTGCTGCAACCTGTTCGTGATCCTGATCCTTTTGACACTTGTCAATCACAAATTGTAAGCAATCAGATAATGTGTGTACTTGTCAATCCGCATGTCCCTCATTCGTTACAGTTACAGTTTCAACCGACAACAGGGGTTGGCTTGACTGCAACCTTCGAGCATGTTCATTGAACGCCCTTTGCACCTCCCACGCACATCCCCATCCACCTCGCACGCTGCATCACGCCTGTATTTGCTATGCTCACAATGGTAAGTGGCATACGGTGAGTGTCTTAAGAAAACAATTCGGGTATTAAAGGGTGATGGTACACGCAGATCTCTACCGATACACATATGCGCCTGCCAGCTGCCTCCAACCCCATTCCTACAATACTACAGAGGCGGCCAGGCCATACCATGTTTTCCTATGTTCTAGTCCGCCCAACATGCGCATGAGCGATGTTCAAAAGACATCCGCAACACTATCCAAGCGTTGTTTAGCTTCCCTCCCGAGTTCGCGCATCGCTCCATGCCTTGCCCCATGCCCGAATCCTGCATGGCATCGACGCAGCCCAACGCGACGGCCTCTGCCTGAGAGAGACACACACTGCACGACACACATGTTTGCCCCGCGGAATCCATCGCACTGCCACATGCGCAGATCACTGCTGTCCCCAGCGCACGAACATAAACGGACCCCCACGGCCAGCTCATGCAAAAGCGTTTTCCCATGAGCATGCAGCGCACGCCATGACACTTGACGCATGTCAACGCCAGGCAAGACGCCCCTAGACCCGGAATCGACTGCATCTATCTATCCTGGCAATCAAGCCCTGCTTACCACTTCATCCTCGCTACTGACAGCACTCATGGCAAGGGAGACGTCAGTCCAACAACAAATTGAAAAGGAAGGAACCGTCCCCACGTCTTGCGTCAATTCGTAAGCCCCCAAAGCAGTACTCGAGAAAAACGGCACCCCGCCGCCGCGGGTACTACCTACCAGTAGGGTTAAGTTTGGAGCAATGAAATAGACGTATGTAGCACGGCCTTCAAGCAGCAGCAAAAGCCTGCCAAAGTAAATCCAGCATGCGCCAAGTAGTTACCGCGCCAACACGCAACGACGCAATTGTGGAACATCAACGGCTTGTGAAGGTGGCACCCGCCGTTGCCCAGCGCACGGGGGGCCACTGCCAAAGCTGCCGCGCATGGGGCTTTCCGGCCCCAGCGCCAAACGTACATGTAGATGACAACACACATGCAAATTGCAAAACGCCCGGAACCATGCCACCTTTCCGCTGCAGCAGTGTCAACAGAGCCTTCAAGCCCTGTCATAGGCCATGCGACAGGCCTGACGCCACGTCACCACCTCAACGCCTCAAGGCATGGTCTTGTTAAACCCTCTTAGCTCATCAGATCTCGTAATCCAACACAAAGTCGACACACTGGTCCATATCCTTCACCGGCTCCTTGATGAGGTCTCGCTTGATGATCCGCGCCGGCACCCCGACCGCCACCGCATGGCAGGGAATGTCGTTCACCACAACACTCCCCGCGCCCACTTTGCTGCCCGCGCCCACCGTGATTGGCCCCAGCACCGTCACTCCCGCTCCCAGAAGCACGCCGTGGTCGATGGTTGGGTGCCGCTTTCCCCGCTCCGTGCCGCTTCCCCCCAGTGTGACGTGGTGCAGCATGGATACGTTGTCCCCCACCACCGCCGTCTCTCCGATGACCACCCCCGTGGCGTGGTCGATGAGGATGCCGCGCCCGATCTGCGCCGCGGGGTGGATGTCCACATGGAACGCCTCCGACATGCGGCTCTGGAAGGCCAGCGCAAGCGGCTGTGGGGAAGGCAAGGGAGGCATGCAGCAATGGAGTTACAGCGGTTTCTTCGAGAGCAAGCTTTCCGAGCCGCAAGGAAATGGATGTCGTCTGAGATCCCCCATTAGCCCCCAGCAGACCCCCACCCGCACGCACCTTCCGCCCCTTGCTCCACAGCCAGTGCGCCACCCTGTGGCACTGCACCGCCTGGAAGCCCTTGAAGTACAGCATGGCCTGCGAGTACTTGTCGCAGGCGGGGTCGCGGTCGTACACGGCCTGCAGGTCCGCCAGCGCCGCCTCCATGAGGCCGGGGTCGTCGTCGTACGCCTGCTGGATCAGCCGCATCAGCTGCATGCCCAGCATGGTGGGGTTGGCCAGCTTGTTGGCAAGCAGGAAGGACATGGTCTTTTCCATGGAGTTGTGAGCGAGGATGGTGCTGTAGAGGTTGCTGGCGAGGGCGGGCTCGGAGGCCTGAGGGGTTGGGTGAGGGGCGGAAGAGGCGAGCGGAAGAGGGCTGGTGAGTTGGTGTTGATGATGTGGTGGTGAGGAATGACATGCTAGGTTAAGCTGAAGCGCACATCTTCGAGGGCAGAGCTGCAAGAGCATGTCTTAAGACATGGCTACTGGCCACGCGTGATTTTGCATAACAGACCTACCGCATCGTACTGCGCCTCTTCGCGGATACGCTCCCATAGCTGCTCTTTTGACAAGTGGTGTGGCTGCGGCCTCCAGCCTTGGGAGGGATGGTACTCGTCGTCCGAGGGAAATTCTACATCAACAGGAGGCAAGAAGACACGGGTATGGGCAGAAGTCAATGGCTGACTAACGGGGAGGCGCGATTTAGACTAAGGCCTGACAAGGCAAACCTACCATTTATCCTCAATTGTGATCTCTTGCCGTTGTCCACGGTGGGGACGGTTGCACGGAGTTGCTGGTTCAGGCGAGCTCGCATCGCCTCCAACTCCTCGCGCTCTTGGGCACCTAGTCTATCCCGCGCCATTGTCCTACATGTTGTGCTAGTGGTTTGGCTACTGTGAAGAAGGGAACGACTGGACATGACGTTGTCGCCTGCGGTTCACAGGAATCGACTGGTAAGAACCCTGGCCCCATCCCGCTGCACAAAGCCGTCATGCGGATGCAAGTGGACCTCAGGCATTATAGCAGGCAGCGCGGTTTAACGAATACTGCCAAGCTGAACTACATTGGAAAGACATGGCGCAACACTCGATAGCCTACAACCCAACGGGCCCACACAAGAGAAGGAACCTTCCTCACCGGCATGATACCGCGACCGCTTGGCTCGAAAAGGCAGCAGCTGAGGTCGAGAGGTGCTGGGCACGGCAAAATCGCCGACTGCACCTCGGTTCATCCTTTGTACAAGCTAAAAAGAGCAAAACGTAGCAACTAAAATGGCCAAGGGAGTAAGGGCGTGGGCCTTAAAGCGGAGATGCTCCTACTGTGCAACGTAAGACGCCTAACTTGTGGGATAGGACAAGGTAGCTTCAAGCAAAAATTAATCTGTGGTATCACTGAAGTAGCCTATGCGCCTGCACAAGTGCTACGTGGCGCAGTTCCGCTATTACACGGTGCTGGCTGGTGATGACACCTTGGGTCGCGTCGTACGGCGCATAACCCAAGAAGTCGCATTCCCAACCAGCTAGGTTACGTAACTGGGGCATTTGGTTTAAAGCTTCGCTTCACATTGCCGTTTGTGTCAAGCTGGTACCTTGTGTCAAAGCCCTATTGGTGCCATGGATGCTGCGCTTCCCCAGCCAGCAATGGTAAGCGCTGCCTGTACAGGGATATCTCTCCTAATAACTCAGCATGACCTAATTATAATTCTAGGTGCAAGAGCCCTACCTACCTTGTATCCCACCTGACCAATGACCACATGTGCACTGCGCACGTGCACAACCCCGCTCGCACACCAGCCACCGACCCACCAGTTCCTGCGCATTTAATATTGCATGATGCACTCACAACTTCCCCTTTTCCTGTTCTCCCAATCCTGTCCGTAACTTAATACGTCCAGGTAGTTCCGGTCATTGACATGGGGCTGCCCGAGGAAGAGGCTGCGGCCCTAGTGCGCACCGCATGCACCGACTCGGGCTTCTTCTATGGTAAGCCCTTCCTTTCCCCGTACGGCACAGAACATTCATTCTGTATCATCATCCGCCATACGGCGTACGGCGTGGAATCCAACCCAAATCGGTCCTTCAGCCGGCCTGCAGCTGCCTTCAAGATCACCCCCCAAGTCACGCACGTCTAGTCTGCACGGTTCGGCAACCAGCCTAGGCAGCCCCTAAGGCTCGTCGCCACTCACCATAAACGGCCCATACACCCCACCGCCAGCGCTTTCTCCCACACAGCCACACATCCACAGCCCCGCAAACCACTCTCCAGCTCCTCCCTGCTGTCCCCCTTTCCAGTCCTCACCTATCTCCTGCTCCAGCTCCCTCCACCTCCATCACCACGCCCTCTTCTCTCCCCCTCTCGTGGTCAACGTTTTCCATTTCTAACCCAGCTGCATACCGCCCTCTCCTGCTGCGTTCCCACCCCCCTTGCCTGCCTGCTCCCGCTCCCGCCCCAGTTCGCAACCACGGCGTGCCGCAGACGCTCATCGACGCCACCTTCGAGCAGCAGCGGGCGCTGTTCAGCCAGCCGATGGAGACCAAGATGGCGCTGCTGCAGGACAGCAACAACAGAGGGTACACCCCCTTCAGGGTGGGTTGATGCACAACACGGCCTTCAGGGTTGGTGGGGGGAAAAAAGAGGACCCGGTGTGTTGAATGATCATGGCAATCTAGTTGACAAGCTCCTGGTGGGGGAGGGGTAGAACCGCGGATACAAACCCTTATGGGCGGGTAAGGAGAAAAGAGACGAACCGTGAGCTGGTTGAATCTGCTGGTCAGAGAGGAGAGCAGCGGATTCTGTCCGTGCCGTCCGCCGCGTGCCGCGTCTTTGTTTATGGGTGAAACCCCACCCCTGCACGGTTGCACCGGTCCCGCCTCGCGTGCAGGAGGAGACGCTGGATCCAGCGCGGCAGAAGCACGGGGACACGAAGGTGGGTGGGCGGATGGGTGACTGAAGAAGGGTGGCTGAGCGGGTAAGGCGCTGAGGGAATCTCAGCGACACCTCACCCTCACCGCCAGGAGCCGAGCTTCCCCACCCCAATGTGCCTCATGCATCCCCCGACCTTCCAACAATGGTCTCCAACAACGACCTGCCCCCAACGCACAGGAGGGCTTCTACTTCGGGCGGGAGGTGCCTGCGGACAGTCCCGAGGTGAGGTGCAGGAGGAGGAGGAGGACGTGGTGGTGGTGGTGGTGGTGGTGGCGGTGGGGAAAAAGAAATTCCAAAGTGTGGCGGTGGGGACTGGTGACTGGGGGCGGAGGTGGAGGGGTAACGGCACACCTTTCTCCTGTCCTCTCGGCCCGCTGCCGATTACAGCCCCGCTGCGAATTTAACCTCACGAGCACCACCCTCGCCCCAAACAACCCCACCACTCCCAACAGGCCTCCAAGCCGCTGCACGGACCCAACCAGTGGCCCGACCCCGCCCTGCTGCCCCACTATCGCCAAGTAAGAGCACGCAGGGTGGAGGGGAAAGAGCGAAAGAACACCCAGCAGGGAGCTGGGGGGCGAGGAGGGCGGGGGTGGTGTGGGTCCAAGCGCATCCGGTGTTGGCCTTTGCGTTGTGAGCAGGGCGGTTGCGTTGGGCTTGGGGCGTCGGTCTGGCTTACCCTGAGCTTGCCGGCCTGTGTGCGCTCCTTCCTGCTCCTGCTCCTGCGTTTACAATGACTCTCACCTTAGCTGCTGTTGACTCTTGCCTCCTGCCCCCGCTGCCCCCCTCTCCCAGGTGACCTGGCAGTACTATGAGGCCCTCTACCAGCTGGCACTGCGGTGGGGCCGGGGGGAGGGCGGGGGAAGGTGGAGGCCGGGTGTGGCTGGAGGGCACATGCCCCAGTAGGAAGCTTGTTGTGTTGCAGGAGATCGGACATTGGTCCTGGAGCCGGAACAGTTTGTACATACCGGTAAATCCTTTGCACATGCCCTCCCTGCCTGTCGCCCAACACATTGGATATTCTTCTCTTGCCCTCCCCTCTCCCCCCCAGTCTGCTGCCGCTGCTGGCGCTGTCTCTGGGCCTGCCGGCGGACTACTTCGCGCCCTTCTTTCAGCGACCCACGGTGGCGCTGCGGCCGCTGCACTACGCGGCGGAGGTTTCGGAGCCGGGAGCCGGCGTGTTCGGGGCGGGTGAGGAGGGTGGGGTGGAGGGTGAGGGGCGTTGGGAAGAGAGGAGAGCAGTGGGTCAGAGTCCCAGCTGGGAGGCTCTGACTGTGGGTATCGTAGCAGCCCGTTGAAGCCCCGGATGGGGCAAGGGTTCCCTGTGGCTGGCAGGCTTGCAGGTACGGCATCCGCCCAAGCCCCAAGTAATCCTTCCCAACCTCCGCAACCCCCCGCCCCTCTGCCCCCCACCAGGCGCTCACACGGACTACGGTATGATCACCATCCTCGCCACCGAAGAGGTGCCTGGACTGCAGGTGGGGCGGGGGGGCACGAGTGGCACAGGGTTTGGGCCTTTGTTACCGACCACATTCCTCCTGACTACCTTGCTGACCAAGCCCCCCTCGCAGGCTCACACCCTGCAGTGCTGCATGCCACCTGCCTGACGGGAATCCCGCATGCCGTGCGAACCCCCCTCACACCCTGGCGCACCTCGCACCCTGCCGCCCATGCAGATCTGGCTGCCCCACGAGCGGGGCCACATGCGCGCGCAGCCCTGCGCGCCGGGCGCCCTGCGCGGCGAGGAGGGCGAGGGGGCGGGGTGCGGGCGGTGGTGGGACGTGCCGCCGCTGCCCGGGACGTTCGTGATCAATCTGGGGGACTTGCTGGAGAGGTGGGGGGCGGGGGTGGAGGAAGAGGGACTTTTGCATCTGTTGCTGCTACTGGTGCTGCTGCTGATTCGAAGAGCTTGTCATTGTGGATGGTGCATGGCCGCCTCTGTCCCGCCTCCTGCCTCTCTCCTCCTCCCCCCAGGTGGACCAACGGCCACTACCGCTCCACTCTCCACCGCGTCATCAACACCTCCGGCCGCGAGCGCTACTCCATCGCCTTCTTCTTCGAACCCAACTTCGACGCGCGTGTGGAGGTGCTGCCGCAGTGCTGCGGCCCCGCCGACCCGCCGCGCTACCCGCCCACCACTGCGGGGCAGCACCTGCTGGACATGTACGCGGCCACGCATGCGGGCTACACGGGGCCGGTGCGGAGCGGCGAGGAGAAGAAGCGCGAGGAGGAGGAGGAGGAGGAGAGGCAGAAGTAGCAGTAAGGGGGCGGAGGCGCGGAGGGAGGAGTAGGGGGGAGGACATGAGGGCGGATAGGTACCGTGTGGGGGGTTGCGGCGGGTGATGAGGGAGGTTCACGGCTGCTGGCAATATAGAGCCTGACATGAGGATTGGAGGCAGACAGCAATACTGTACTTGTAGACTGTTGGGTCTGGCCGAATCCTGTGAGCGTGGGTACGGTATGGAACGTGTATTGCACATGCACTGTGTACTGCAAGCTGCCGTGTGTTTGTACGGAAACATAGGACATTTGAATGGTATGCAGCGTATCCACATGTCTATAGCTACCAGCGCAGTATCCTGGAGGGGGCTTGGTGCCATACAGAGTGGTGTCCTACGAGGAGTGGAATGAGATGCACAGGGCGAGCAATACACTCTATTTTATGTTGTTGCAAGCCAAGTAGCCCGCGCGTGGGGTCTTGGAGAAGGGGCTCATCACTGAAGGCGCCGCGGCACCTCACGGTGCGCATTCCTGCGAGAGCCTGTAACCGAAGAATGTCTGCCCCCCTCCGCTCATGTCCCTCCCTGTCGGATTTCTCTGTCCCGTACCGAGTCATACCATACCTGCGTCTCGACAGACATTAGCTACCCACTGCTTTATAAGCGGCCGCAAAAGCAGTCCTACATTCCCAGCATCAAATACGTAAAAACGCCTGCCTAGGCTACCTATATGCCACACCGCGTATGTATGTACACCCGCCAGGAGATACAGTCCTAGTATACACTAGCCTCTAAGCCTTCCCCTGTGCACACCACTAGGCGGCCTGTTCGAGTTATAGGAAGAAACATCGTCCCAGCCGTTGCTTAGCTCACAGCTTGTCTCCGGCCGCCCCAGCGCACCCTGCTCCTCCTGCTGCCCGCTAGGCCTGCCGAAACTGCCCCGCCCATACATAGCCCGCTCACGCCGGCCATGCAAACATCTACAGTGCGCTCCCGTGCGTCCTTTACTAGGTAAAGGTCAAGTCATCAAGGTTTTGCACCCCCCCCTTCACCCTGCGCTGTCAGGTCTGACCCAAATCCCAGAACCCTCCCTTCGCGCGCGTGAACGTTTAGCTGTCAATGAACACGGCGCAGAAGGCAGCGTAGTCGATGAATCCGTCCGCGTTGGTGGTCATGACGGGCGCCAGCGTGTCAAAGTCCTTGTCGTTCAGCACCACACCTACGGACGCGCACCCCGCCACCAACTCATGCTTGCTGACGCGGCCCTTGCCGGACGAGTCGAAGGCTTTGAGCAGCCGCTCCAGGTCGCCCGCCACCGGGCCGATCTTCTTCTTGAGCTGCGAGAGCAGCTCCACGCGGCGAGCCTCCTCGGCCTTGTCCTGCAGTAAGGAAAGGGTTGGGGTCCGGACGAGGAATGGGTTAGCGGAGGGTAAGCAGTATAACGTGTTAAGGCTCTGTGCGAACGGTAGATGCGTGTAGGCCACTTCACTGGTGCACGCCGGTATCATGGTTTGTCAAATCGTTTGGTCATTATGGTGCGCGATGTGCACGACCCATATTGCCAATCAACATGTACGGCGCAGATCGTCATGCAGCTGTCTCAACCCTCTCCCCAGCCAACCCAGATGCACGCGACGAGCTACTGACCTGGCTGTAATCCACGTAGCCCTTGTAGAAGGCGAAGTCCGAGGGGGACATGAGCTGCGACACCAGCGCCTCGTACTCCAGGTACCCCGTGCCCTGCAGCGGAGCAACGTCGGACAGAGCAACGTTTGTCGGCGCCCGCGATTGGCTGGGAACGCTAGCTCCATTTGCACCGGGATATCGCAAGTCGCAGGGTATGGATGCTACACAACAACCTCCCAATGACTGATACCCTCTGGTTAATGAAGGCATGCGCGAGATGGCGGTACGGTGTCTAAGCGTGCGCTCCGCAGGTGTTGTAAGCAACACTCTCAAACTCGTTGCACCCCTCGTTGCATTCCCTCTGCGGCCGGCCGTACCTCGGGGTCGTACACGAAGTATAGCGCCATGAGCGAGTCGTCGTCCAGCTGCATGCCGAACGTCTCCGCCATGTTGCGGAAGTCCTCAAAGTGCACCCGCCCGGTGTCGGACTTGTCGTACATCTTGAAGAGCTTGCGCATGCGGAAGGCGTTGTTGTTGCTGTTGCCCAGCTTGGCCTCCATGCGCTCACGCATGGTGCTGATCATCTTTTGGAGCCGCTTCCTGCAGAGAGGGAGGTGCGGGAGTTGGTTGTTGGAAAATGAGTGGGGCATGCTGTGTTTTGGGCCCGTGGGGCTTATGCAGCGGTCAGGATGATAGCAACGAATTGCGTAATGAGTCACAGGTGCAGCAACTATGGCCTAGGCCAGCTGTTGTTACTGTGCCTGCTTGCTGGCCTTTACAATGGCCGTCACTTCAATCCGGAGGTAAAGCACAATAGCCTCAGAACCATGCCTAAACATTGTCGACGACTTTCTCTCGAGCTGTTAGACATGTACTGCAATCCATGATGCGGAGGGTTTGGTGCAAGCGTGGATTGAGAGGATGTAGTCACACCGCCGTTTATCAAAGTACACTGACATCCCCTAGCTTTGCCCCCGAATACCCCCTCATGTGCCAGCAACTTACTCTCCTACTCGGTTGAAGGAGCTCTTGTAGATGCTGCTAAGGCTAGCTGTTGTCTTTGCGAGGTCCTCGTTACGGTTCGGGCTGCGCAACCGCTCCTGCCCATCAAAAGGAGCCCTGAAGTCCACGCCGTAAGATGTCCGGAAGGGCATGATACGCTCGTCGCCGAGGGCAATGTTGCTGGTAGGTGGCTTAAAGGACGCCTGGATCGCGGTGTCTTGGAGAGAAGGCCACAGGTTTCCGGGTTGTGGCTTCTTGAAGTTGCTGGGATCGTTGCAGGGGTCACGCACTGGCGATGGCTTGGGTGCGGTTTGCGTGCGCGTGTAGATGAACGACTCGGGCGTAGGGTCCTTTGTCTCCAGCTGCGCCATCACAGGTGTCTTCTTGTATGTTTCCTGCAGGCCTTGGATATAGCCGGTGTATCTGCAACAAAGAAAGGGGCAAAACAATTTGGGTCAGGAGCTTCGAGCACCTTGGGAGGACAGTGTATGGGCACTTAAGCTTATTAGCTGTATTTATTCATGTATACACGTGCATAAAAGCAGCCAAGCGCTGGCGCCCTCGGAGTAAGCCATAGGGCATGCGGGAACCAAAGCGCCGTTGCCAGAGGGCTCACCCGGGAATCTTCCATTCCGGTTCCGTAAAGGGAACCTTTGTAGTCGACATTGTTGCGTGGGTGGGTAGACGTTAGGTCAGTTATCTATTAGGGTAACAGTTCGCCGCCCAATTGCAGGATAAAGAGTAGGAGCTCACAGAAAGCCTGCTAGTATGAAGCTATTTGCGACAGGAAAGCATCTGTGGCTTTTTCTTTAGCCGATGCCGAGTATAAGGACCCCCGGTATGCATAAGGCCTCGATGGGTTGTCTATGGCCCCAAAGGAACTATTCAACCGCGCAGTATAAAAGCTAAGCGAAGCTATCATTGGCACAAAAAGACATGTGCACGCTAGAAAACCTGGTGCTGACAACAGGACCTGGAGGTTGCGCCTAAAATCTAGCTATCTTGCAGCTTAGGTAAAGGTTAAGGGTGCTTCGTTATAAAACTCTATGACGATGACTATCTTTATGATCCAGATATGCGTGAACTCCTTAACCTAGAAGGACTCAACCGTCGAAAATTTGATCCATGGCCTATGGGAAGCGGACTGCAAACCCTACTTATCCAGCTGGGTCTCGAGGGATATGGATCAGTGGCAGTTTGAAACTACAAAACCGGGTCATAACCCTGCTGCGCCCTATTCCCGCACTCCTAGCATCACGCATACATCACCATGCATGGCACCTTCAAGCGTCTGCGTCGTTCTCCCTAACTCGCACGCTGCCACTCCCCTCCCAAACCTTTAAACACTCTTAACCCCAACAGCTAAGCCAAGCCTCCAGCTCTAGCACCCTACATCCTGCTACGTGCGCCCGATCCCACCGCACATGGTTCGCTGCCCGTCCCTCCCAAAGCCCCTCCACCACCCCCCACATCCCCCCGACCGCCCTCGCACGCGACAGTGCCGCTGCTGCTGTCGCTGCCATCCAAGAAGAACGCGAGCGCCGCGCGCGCCACCCCCTCCGGGTCCTCCATGGGGCCCAGGTGCTGCAGCGCGGGGAAGCTGAGACCAACCAACCGGCATGGGAGGGTAAAGAGGAGAGGAAGGGCGTGGAAGGGCGGGGGCAGCACCCGAGGTAACATGTCGTGAGGTGTCAGGAGGGAGAGGTACACGGAGAGCAGCAGAAGGGGAACCAAGGGCATGCAGCATCACGGACTGGTGCAGGATGCTGGAAGGAAGGTTGGAATGCCCTGACGCTGGACGTCCAAGAACGGCACGACATACCCTGGCCGTGCCCTGCAGCACCCACACGCACCCCTAATCCCTAAATGCAGTTCTCATGCAGAATACCCAAATTGGAAGCACGGCTTGCACCCGCCTACACCCCGCGAACGTTTCCCTAGCGCACACCACAGCCCACCTGCCCTCACTAAGGATCCCACCTTTCCTAGCGTTCGTCCCCGCCCCTCCCGCCCCCCTCACCTGATCAGCTCTGCCCCGGGTACCCCCGCCGCCATCTCCTCACCCAGCCTCGCCAACCGCCCGTGCACCCCCTCGTTGTGCCGACCTATCGCAAACGCCACCCGACACCTCCGCACACACCCGCACTCGCTGCTACTGCTGCCGCTGCCGCTGCTGCTGCTGTTCTCGCCGCTCCCACAGCTGCTGCTGCTGGTGCTGTTACTACTACTCCTGCTCTCGTTATCGCTGCCGGCAGTGCTGTCGGAACAGCTACTGCAGCTGCAAGACCCAGCTCCGTCCTCGCCCCTGTCCGCCCGTGTTGCAGCGAGCAGGTGCCAGGGCCGGCTCCTCTGCGCATCCACCGCCTCAAAGACGCGCGCCTCCGTCTCGGGAGGACAAGAGAGCGTGAGGAGCAAGGGCTGCAAGCTGCTGCTGCTGCTGCTGCTAGCGGTGGTGGTGCTGCCGGTTGCATCGACGTCGCTACTGCTGCCGGTGCTGCAGCTCGCAACGTTGTTGTTGTGACTGTTGCCGGGGCCGCTGCTGCAATCAATGCTCGTGGTGGTACCGTTGGGTCTGAGGGCGGCTGAAGGGGTGTCGGCAGTGTCGGCTGCAGCTGCGGTGTCGGCGGCGGCAGGGAGGGGCTCCGAGGCGGGCTTGAGTCCCCCCAGCGCCAGGTACGCATGTAGCGCCTGGGGCAGCAGGAGGGAGGTAAAGAGGAAACAACTAACTGACTGAGGGATAAGGCGTAGGAGGAGGAGGAGGAGGAGAGCGTACGAGGGGAGCGTACGGTAGGAGGGGAGCGTACGGTACGAGGGGACGCGACGGCAGCATCGTATCAGGGATTGCTGGGTACCGATGAGGCCGGTTGCTGGATAGTCGCCTCCTCGTACTGCCGTCTGCCATGCAGGGCAACCCACCCCCCGCCCCCCCTGCTCCCAGCTCCCTACCTACCATGGGGTGCAGGGCGGCGAAGGTGGGTTTGCTGCCCAGAGACGCCTTGGCGGCCTCCACGCTGGGGTAACGCGACTGGGGGAGAGGGCAGGGAGAGGGCAGGGAGAGGGCAGGGAGAGGGCAGGGAGAGGGCAGGGAGGGAAGATGGAACGGGGAGGGTCATGGTCTACCGTTAATAAGCTACACTGGTGGAACTGCATCCCTCTCTGTACGGCACAGCAGGTTTGGGCAGCATGGATGGTTCCGGAGCCCCTCGCACCCCCTACGCACCTGCCGCCTTCGAGCCATGCGAGCCAGCAGCCGCCCCCCACCCATGTCCGGCTCCCCAGTGACCGGAGCGGAGCCGCCCCCTTCCTGTGGCTGCTGTTGCTGCTGTTGCTGCTGCGGTGGCGGTGGCGGAGGCCTCCAGGACATGATGGGCGGCTCGAACAGTAACATGGCCCTGGCACGGCATGTACAGTAAGGTTTAAAGGTGTTCAGATGGGGAAGGGGCCGTCTTTCTCGTGGGCGTGTCTGACCACATGGCGTCCTCCAGGACATTCGGCGACTGCGGCAGAGTCAGCAGCAGCAGAGGGGTCCCAAGGGCCCAGCCACAGGGCCCTAACCCGCCGACCCACATGGATACCTGAAGGTGCCTGGTCGCTCCAGTTGTAGTGCAGCCGCTAGGTTTCCGCCCAGACTGTGACCAAAGCAATAGCAGCCTGTCCGTAGGATGGATGTGAGGGAAGTGGGGTGGGACCAAAGCTGATCAAAAGGGTTTTCTCCATTGGTACATTTCAAATGAACTGTAAGTGAGTGTAAGACAGTGAATTCTAAGGGCAGGCATCCGCGCACCATGGATGCCGTTAGCATCAACGTAATCCTGCAGCGGCCTGAGCAGATCATCAAATGTAAAGGGTTTAACCGCTGCAGTTGCTAGCCCATGACCAGGCAAATCCAGAGCAACACAGCGGAAACGCGAGGCGAGCACCGGCACCTGCAATGCACGACGTCACAGGCATAATTTGCAGCACCGCGGACAAAAGGGTTCTCAACGAAATAATTGTTTACCATCGGGATGAAAACGCGCCCGTGAAATCCATTTGCGTGCAACAGTAGAAGCAGCGGCCCACTTCCACCCAGCTCGTGCGCGACAACAGTGAATCCAGACATCGAACGCGGTAGAAATGTAATTGGGCGGTTCAATGTCGCTGCAATGGCAGGGGCTCGGGTGCAGCGTTTGTATATGCTAGGGCGATTGCCGATGCTCAGCGCTGGTTTTGGGCATTTTAGGCTAAACATCATACTCTGCACGCTATGCATGTCATTCACGTGGAGCCCCCCACTGCCGTGCACCGGCCCCCACTGCCGTGCACCGGCCCCCACTGCCGTACACTACCCCCCACTGGCTCCGGTAAGTCTACAATTTACGGGAAGTCCATTACACGTACTGGCTTGGTTAATTTGGGCTGGGCGAGTCGGGCTGGCTCACTTGTTGCAAGCCATGATGATGCCTTATCACACGGTCAGTTACGTGTTTCCTCTTTACCCCGCTACCGTGACCCGGCCCCCACGGCCTGTGCACCGCCCCCCACACAGGTCGGCGGGTGCTAGGTCGGCGGGTGCCAGGTCGGCGGGTGCCAGGTCGGCGGGTGCTAGGTCGGCGGGTGCTAGGTCGGCGGGTGCTAGGTCGGCGGGTTCTAGGTCGGCGTGTGCCAGGTCGGCGGGTGCTAGGTCGGCGGGTGTCAGGTCGGCGGGTGCCAGGTCGGCGCGTGCCAGGTCGGCGCGTGCCAGGTCGGCGGGTGCCAGGTCGGCGGGTGTTAGGTCGGTGGGTGCCAGGTCGGCGGGTGCCAGGTCGGCGGGTGCTAGGTCGGTGGGTGCTAGGTCAGCGGGTACCAGGTCGGTGGGTGCCAGGTCGGCGGGTGCTAGGTCGGCGGGTGCTAGGTCGGCGGATGCCAGGTCGGCGGGTTCCAGGTCGGCGGGTGCTAGGTCGGCGGGTGCTAGGTCGGCGGGTGCTAGGTCGGCGCGTGCTAGGTCGGCGGGTGCCAGGTCGGCGGGTGCTTGGTCGGCGGGTGCCAGGTCGGCGGGTGCCAGGTCGGCGG
Source organism: Astrephomene gubernaculifera (assembly GCA_021605115.1). NCBI lineage: Eukaryota > Viridiplantae > Chlorophyta > Chlorophyceae > Chlamydomonadales > Astrephomenaceae > Astrephomene > Astrephomene gubernaculifera. The sequence continues at coordinate 153,730 of BMAR01000040.1, forward strand.
GTGCCAGGTCGGCGGGTGCTTGGTCGGCGGGTGCCAGGTCAGCGGGTACCAGGTCGGCGGGTGCCAGGTCGGCGGGTGCTAGGTCGGTGGGTGCTAGGTCGGCGGGTGCTAGGTCGGCGGATGCCAGGTCGGCGGGTGCTAGGTCAGCGGGTACCAGGTCGGCGGGTGCTAGGTCGGCGGGTGCTAGGTCGGTGGGTGCTAGGTCGGCGGATGCCAGGTCGGCGGGTGCCAGGTCGGCGGGTGCTAGGTCGGCGGGTGCCAGGTCGGCGGGTGCCAGGTCGGCGGGTGCCAGGTCGGCGGGTGCTAGGTCGGCGGGTGCCAGGTCGGCGGGTGCCAGGTCGGCGGGTGCTAGGTCGGCGGGTGCCAGGTCGGCGGGTGGCAGGTCGGCGGGTGCCAGGTCGGCGGGTGCTAGGTCGGTGGGTGCTAGGTCGGTGGATGCCAGGTCGGCGGATGCTAGGTCGGTGGCTGCTAGGTCGGTGGGTGCTAGGTCGGTGGATGCCAGGTCGGCGGATGCTAGGTCGGTGGCTGCTAGGTCGGCGGGTGCTAGGTCGGTGATTGCTAGGTCGGCGGGTGCCAGGTCGGTGGGTGCCAGGTCGGCGGGTGCTAGGTCGGTGATTGCTAGGTCGGTGGGTGCCAGGTCGGCGGGTGCCAGGTCGGTGGGTGCTAGGTCGGCGGGTGCTAGGTCGGTGGGTGCCAGGTCGGCGGGTGCCAGGTCGGCGGGTGCTAGGTCGGCGGGTGCCAGGTCGGCGGGTGCTAGGTCGGCGGGTGACAGGTCGGCGGGTGCTAGGTCGTCGGGTGCTAGGTCGGCGGGTGCTAGGTCGGCGGGTGCTAGGTCGGCGGGTGCTAGGTCGGCGGGTGCTAGGTCGGCGGGTGCCAGGTCGAAGGGTGCCAGGTCGGCGGGTGCCAGGTCGGCGGGTGCCAGGTCGGTGGGTGCCAGGTCGGCGGGTGCTAGGTCGGTGGGTGCCAGGTCGGCGGGTGCTAGGTCGGTGGGTGCCAGGTCGGCGGGTGCCAGGTCGGCGGGTGCCAGGTCGGCGGGTGCTAGGTCGGCGGGTGCTAGGTCGGCGGGTGCTAGGTCGGCGGGTGCTAGGTCGGCGGGTGCTAGGTCGGTGGGTGCTAGGTCGGCGGGTGCTAGGTCGGTGGGTGCGAGGTCGGTGGGTGCCAGGTCGGCGGGTGCTAGGTCGGCGGGTGCCAGGTCGGCGGGTGCTAGGTCGGCGGGTGCTAGGTCGGCGGGTGCTAGGTCGGCGGGTGCTAGGTCGGCGGATGCCAGGTCGGCGGGTGCTAGGTCGGCGGGTGCTAGGTCGGCGGGTGCCAGGTCGGCGGGTGCTAGGTCGGCGGGTGCCAGGTCGGCGGGTGCCAGGTCGGCGGGTGCCAGGTCGGCGGGTGCCAGGTCGGCGGGTGCCAGGTCGGCGGGTGCCAGGTCGGCGGGTGCCAGGTCGGCGGGTGCCAGGTCGGCGGGTGCCAGGTCGGCGGGTGCCAGGTCGGCGGGTGCTAGGTCGGCGGGTGCTAGGTCGGCGGGTGCCAGGTCGGCGGGTGCTAGGTCGGCGGGTGCTAGGTCGGCGGGTGCTAGGTCGGCGGGTGCTAGGTCGGCGGGTGCCAGGTCGGCGGGTGCCAGGTCGGCGGGTGCCAGGTCGGCGGGTGCTAGGTCGGCGGGTGCTAGGTCGGTGGGTGCTAGGTCGGCGGGTGCTAGTTCGGTGGGTGCTAGGTCGGCGGGTGCTAGGTCGGTGGGTGCTAGGTCGGCGGGTGCCAGGTCGGCGGGTGCTAGGTCGGCGGGTGCCAGGTCGGCGGGTGCTAGGTCGGCGGGTGCCAGGTCGGCGGGTGCCAGGTCGGCGGGTGCTAGGTCGGCGGGTGCTAGGTCGGCGGGTGCTAGGTCGGCGGGTTCTAGGTCGGCAGGTCGGCGGGTGCTAGGTCGGCGGGTGTCAGGTCGGCGGGTGCCAGGTCGGCGGGTGTTAGGTCGGTGGGTGCCAGGTCGGCGGGTGCCAGGTCGGCGTGTGCTAGGTCGGCGGGTGCTAGGTCGGCGGATGCCAGGTCGGCGGGTGCCAGGTCGGCGGGTGCTAGGTCGGCGGGTGCTAGGTCGGCGGGTGCTAGGTCGGCGGGTGCTAGGTCAGCGGGTGCCAGGTCAGCGGGTGCCAGGTCGGTGGGTGCTAGGTCTAGATTACAAACTTGGGTTTCAACTACGTTTTTCTATTTAAATACTTTTCCATTAATGGGTGCTAAAAAAGATAGTTTTAATATTTTTGTACACAGGTCGGCGGGTGCCAGGTCGGCGGGTGCCAGGTCGGCGGGTGCCAGGTCGGTGGGTGCCAGGTCGGCGGGTGCCAGGTCGGCGGGTGCCAGGTCGGTGGGTGCCAGGTCGGTGGGTGCTAGGTCGGTGGGTGCTAGGTCGGCGGGTGCCAGGTCGGCGGGTGCTAGGTCGGCGGGTGCCAGGTCGGCGGGTGCCAGGTCGGCGGGTGCTAGGTCGGCGGGTGCTAGGTCGGCGGGTGCTAGGTCGGCGGGTGCTAGGTCGGCGGGTGCCAGGTCGGCGGGTGCCAGGTCGGCGGGTGCCAGGTCGGCGGGTGCTAGGTCGGCGGGTGCTAGGTCGGTGGGTGCTAGGTCGGCGGGTGCTAGGTCGGTGGGTGCTAGGTCGGCGGGTGCTAGGTCGGTGGGTGCTAGGTCGGCGGGTGCCAGGTCGGCGGGTGCTAGGTCGGCGGGTGCCAGGTCGGCGGGTGCTAGGTCGGCGGGTGCCAGGTCGGCGGGTGCCAGGTCGGCGGGTGCTAGGTCGGCGGGTGCTAGGTCGGCGGGTGCTAGGTCGGCGGGTTCTAGGTCGGCAGGTCGGCGGGTGCTAGGTCGGCGGGTGTCAGGTCGGCGGGTGCCAGGTCGGCGGGTGTTAGGTCGGTGGGTGCCAGGTCGGCGGGTGCCAGGTCGGCGTGTGCTAGGTCGGCGGGTGCTAGGTCGGCGGGTGCCAGGTCGGCGGGTGCCAGGTCGGCGGGTGCTAGGTCGGCGGGTGCTAGGTCGGCGGGTGCTAGGTCGGCGGGTGCTAGGTCAGCGGGTGCCAGGTCAGCGGGTGCCAGGTCGGTGGGTGCTTGGTCTAGATTACAAACTTGGGTTTCAACTACGTTTTTCTATTTAAATACTTTTCCATTAATGGGTGCTAAAAAAGATAGTTTTAATATTTTTGTACACAGGTCGGCGGGTGCCAGGTCGGCGGGTGCCAGGTCGGCGGGTGCCAGGTCGGTGGGTGCCAGGTCGGCGGGTGCCAGGTCGGCGGGTGCCAGGTCGGTGGGTGCCAGGTCGGTGGGTGCTAGGTCGGTGGGTGCTAGGTCGGCGGGTGCCAGGTCGGCGGGTGCTAGGTCGGCGGGTGCCAGGTCGGTGGGTGCTAGGTCGGCGGGTGCCAGGTCGGCGGGTGCTAGGTCGGCGGGTGCTAGGTCGGCGGGTGCTAGGTCGGCGGGTGCCAGGTCGGCGGGTGCCAGGTCGGTGGGTGCCAGGTCGGCGGGTGCTAGGTCGGCGGGTGCCAGGTCGGCGGGTGCCAGGTCGGTGGGTGCTAGGTCGGCGGGTGCCAGGTCGGCGGGTGCTAGGTCGGCGGGTGCCAGGTCGGTGGGTGCTAGGTCGGCGGGTGCTAGGTCGGCGGGTGCTAGGTCGGCGGGTGCTAGGTCGGCGGGTGCCAGGTCGGCGGGTGCCAGGTCGGTGGGTGCTAGGTCGGCGCGTGCCAGGTCGGCGGGTGCTAGGTCGGCGGGTGCCAGGTCGGCGGGTGCCAGGTCGGCGGGTGCCAGGTCGGCGGGTGCTAGCTCGGCGGGTGCTAGGTCGGTGGGTGCTAGGTCGGCGGGTGCCAGGTCGGCGGGTGCTAGGTCGGCGGGTTCCAGGTCGGTGATTGCTAGGTCGGCGGGTGCCAGGTCGGTGGGTGCCAGGTCGGCGGGTGCTAGGTCGGCGGGTGCTAGGTCGGTGGGTGCCAGGTCGGCGGGTGCCAGGTCGGTGGGTGCAAGGTCGGCGGGTGCTAGGTCGGTGGGTGCTAGGTCGGCGGGTGCTAGGTCGGCGGGTGCTAGGTCGGCGGGCGCCAGGTCGGTGGGTGCTAGGTCGGCGGGTGCTAGGTCGGCGGGTGCTAGGTCGGCGGGTGCCAGGTCGGCGGGTGCCAGGTCGGCGGGTGCCAGGTCGGCGGGTGCCAGGTCGGTGGGTGCCAGGTCGGCGGGTGCCAGGTCGGTGGGTGCCAGGTCGGCGGGTGCCAGGTCGGCGGGTGCCAGGTCGGCGGGTGCCAGGTCGGCGGGTGCCAGGTCGGCGGGTGCTAGCTCGGCGGGTGCTGGGTCGGTGGGTGCTAGGTCTGCGGGTGCCAGGTCGGCGGGTGCCAGGTCGGCGGGTGCTAGGTCGGCGGGTGCCAGGTCGGCGGGTGCCAGGTCGGCGGGTGCTAGGTCGGCGGGTGCCAGGTCGGCGGGCGCTAGGTCGGCGGGTGCTAGGTCGGCGGGTGCCAGGTCGGCGGGTGCTAGGTCGGCGGGTGCCAGGTCGGCGGGTGCCAGGTCGGCGGGTGCTAGGTCGGCGGGTGCTTGGTCGGCGGGTGCTAGGTCGGCGGGTGCCAGGTCGGCGGGTGCCAGGTCGGCGGGTGCCAGGTCGGCGGCTGCTAGGTCGGTGGGGGCTAGGTCGGCGGGTGCCAGGTCGGCGGGTGCTAGGTCGGCGGGTGCCAGGTCGGCGGGTGCTAGGTCGGCGGGTGCCAGGTCGGCGGGTGCCAGGTCGGCGGGTGCTAGGTCGGCGGGTGCTAGGTCGGTGGGTGCCAGGTCGGCGGGTGCCAGGTCGGCGGGTGCCAGGTCGGCGGGTGCTAGGTCGGCGGGTGCCAGGTCGGCGGGTGCTAGGTCGGCGGGTGCCAGGTCGGCGGGTGCTAGGTCGGCGGGTGCCAGGTCGGCGGGTGCTAGGTCGGCGGGTGCCAGGTCGGCGGGTGCTAGGTCGGCGGGAGCCAGGTCGGCGGGTGCTAGGTCGGCGGGTGCCAGGTCGGTGGGTGCTAGGTCGGCGGGTGCCAGGTCGGTGGGTGCTAGGTCGGCGGGTGCTAGGTCGGCGGGTGCTAGGTCGGTGGGTGCTAGGTCGGCGGGTGCTAGGTCGGTGGGTGCCAGGTCGGCGGGTGCTAGGTCGGCGGGTGCTAGGTCGGCGGGTGCTAGGTCGGCGGGTGCTAGGTCGGCGGGTGCTAGGTCGGCGGGTGCTAGGTCGGTGTGTGCTAGGTCGGCGGGTGCTAGGTCGGCGGGTGCCAGGTCGGCGGGTGCTAGGTCGGCGGGTGCTAGGTCGGCGGGTGCCAGGTCGGCGGGTGCCAGGTCGGCGGGTGCCAGGTCGGCGGGTGCTAGGTCGGCGGGTGCTAGGTCGGCGGGTGCCAGGTCGGTGGGTGCTAGGTCGGCGGGTGCCAGGTCGGCGGGTGCTAGGTCGGCGGGTGCTAGGTCGGTGGGTGCTAGGTCGGCGGGTGCCAGGTCGGCGGGTGCTAGGTCGGCGGGTGCTAGGTCGGCGGCTGCTAGGTCGGTGGGTGCTAGGTCGGCGGGCGCCAGGTCGGTGGGTGCCAGGTCGGCGGGTGCCAGGTCGGCGGGTGCCAGGTCGGCGGGTGCTAGGTCGGCGGCTGCTAGGTCGGTGGGTGCTAGGTCGGCGGGTGCTAGGTCGGCGGGTGCTAGGTCGGCGGGTGCTAGGTCGGGGGGTGCTAGGTCGGCGGGTGCTAGGTCGGCGGGTGCTAGGTCGGCGGGTGCTAGGTCGGCGGGTGCTAGGTCGGCGGGTGCTAGGTCGGCGGGTGCCAGGTCGGCGGGTGCTAGGCCGGCGGATGCCAGGTCGGCGGGTGCTAGATCGGCGGGTGCTAGGTCGATGGGTGCTAGGTCGGCGGGTGCCAGATCGGTGGGTGCTAGGTCGGCGGGTGCTAGGTCGGCGGGTGCTAGGTCGGCGGGTGCCAGGTCGGCGGGTGCTAGGCCGGCGGGTGCTAGGTCGGCGGGTGCCAGGTCGGCGGTTGCTAGGTCGGCGGGTGCCAGGTCGGTGGGTGCCAGGTCGGCGGGTGCCAGGTCGGCGGGTGCTAGGTCGGCGGGTGCTAGGTCGGCGGGTGCCAGGTCGGCGGGTGCTAGGTCGGCGGGTGCCAGGTCGGCGGGTGCCAGGTCGGTAGGTGCTAGGTCGATGGGTGCCAGGTCGGCGGGTGCTAGGTCGGCGGGTGCTAGGTCGGTGGGTGCTAGGTCGGCGGGTGCTAGGTCGGCGGGTGCCAGGTCGGCGGGTGCTAGGTCGGCGGGTGCTAGGTCGGCGGGTGCTAGGTCGGCGGGTGCTAGGTCGGTGGGTGCCAGGTCGGCGGGTGCCAGGTCGGCGGGTGCTAGGTCGGCGGGTGCTAGGTCGGCGGGTGCTAGGTCGGTGGGTGCTAGGTCGGCGGGTGCCAGGTCGGCGGGTGCTAGGTCGGCGGGTGCCAGGTCGGCGGGTGCCAGGTCGGTGGGTGCTAGGTCGGCGGGTGCCAGGTCGGCGGGTGCCAGGTCGGCGGGTGCCAGGTCGGCGGGTGCTAGGTCGGCGGGTGCCAGGTCGGTGGGTGCTAGGTCGGTGGGTGCCAGGTCGGCGGGTGCTAGGTCGGCGGGTGCCAGGTCGGCGGGTGCTAGGTCGGCGGGTGCCAGGTCGGCGGGTGCTAGGCCGGCGGGTGCCAGGTCGGCGGGTGCTAGATCGGCGGGTGCTAGGTCGATGGGTGCTAGGTCGGCGGGTGCCAGGTCGGTGGGTGCTAGGTCGGCGGGTGCTAGGTCGGCGGGTGCTAGGTCGGCGGGTGCCAGGTCGGCGGTTGCTAGGTCGGCGGGTGCCAGGTCGGTGGGTGCCAGGTCGGCGGGTGCCAGGTCGGCGGGTGCTAGGTCGGCGGGTGCTAGGTCGGCGGGTGCCAGGTCGGCGGGTGCTAGGTCGGCGGGTGCCAGGTCGGCGGGTGCCAGGTCGGTAGGTGCTAGGTCGGCGGCTGCTAGGTGGGTGGGGGCTAGGTCGGCGGGTGCTAGGTCGGTGGGTGCTAGGTCGGCGGGTGCTAGGTCGGCGGGTGCCAGGTCGGCGGGTGCTAGGTCGGCGGGTGCTAGGTCGGCGGGTGCTAGGTCGGCGGGTGCTAGGTCGGTGGGTGCCAGGTCGGCGGGTGCCAGGTCGGCGGGTGCCAGGTCGGCGGGTGCCAGGTCGGCGGGTGCTAGGTCGGCGGGTGCTAGGTCGGCGGGTGCTAGGTCGGTGGGTGCCAGGTCGGCGGGTGCCAGGTCGGCGGGTGCTAGGTCGGCGGGTGCCAGGTCGGCGGGTGCCAGGTCGGTGGGTGCTAGGTCGGCGGGTGCCAGGTCGGCGGGTGCCAGGTCGGCGGGTGCCAGGTCGGCGGGTGCTAGGTCGGCGGGTGCCAGGTCGGTGGGTGCTAGGTCGGTGGGTGCCAGGTCGGCGGGTGCTAGATCGGCGGGTGCCAGGTCGGCGGGTGCTAGGTCGGCGGGTGCCAGGTCGGCGGGTGCCAGGTCAGAAATCTAGAGAAGCTTATCGCAACATGGAGAGCTGCAGCTGGGATACCGGGCGGTTGGGCCCTTGATTGAAGGGCGGAAGAAAGCAGACCTCGGGGATGTGCGATTGCTAGGCATCTGAGCAGCATCAGACATGGCGGGTAGCTTCTATCGGTAGCTGAGGGCGGAGCCCGGCAGGCAGGCAGGTCGCCAGGGCCTTCAGGGCTCTCCATGTGCCGTATGTCGGGTTAGGGAAGCAGCCAGCGGTGCAGTGCGGGGGTGCTCCGCCAGCTGGGCGAGCAGGAGAGGAGGCGTAGGGTTGCCTGTACCCTCTTCGTATCCTCTTAGCGTTGCCTTTCGCTCCCTGGAGTTTCATACCCGTGGCGGCGCAGAGGGGACAATGACGGCGTCAATATGCTTATCTTTGTCATATGCATACGGAGATACGGTACTGGCTGAGACAGGCAAGCCGTACTTCCACCGGCTAATAGCGCCGTTGCTTGCCCCTGCGACGGCAACTGCACAGCTGAACTGTTTAGGCTTGTGCATACGGTTTGGGAGCGCCCCTGAGCCGTCGCCTTCCTATTTGGCCCTCCTCCAGTCAATGGCGACTGGAGAGGTGACTCCAATACGTGAAGGGATCACCCAACCCACTGCGTTTGGGAAATTCCGTGACCTTTTGGTAGGCCACGTAATCTGTTGCCCGTGTTTTGGAGCAATCCAGCCAACAGAGAGGCAGTTAGGAAGTTACAAAATGTTACAACAAAGTGTCCACGCAATGATGTACGACGTACAGCACAGCCCTGCAGCCCCCACTGGGTCTAAAGCTACCGGTGTGACACTACCATGTCGACCCCCACTAAATGCCGAAGAGGAAGACAAGGAACACTGAAAAAGTTCAGAAAGAAAGAAACAAATGTCAAGACGGGCCGAGCTACAAAGACACAGAACCAGGGGAGAATACAAGTAAGGAGCAATATAGAGGAAAGTGCTCTGACGTACATGCACACAAACCCTCTTGGGCGTTGCATCTCCCTTCCTGTCTACTGACTACGTCAGATGGCACACGAAAGCAGTTTACTGCTACTGCTACTTCTATGCTGGCTCCACTGCACCATGTAACATCATACCACATTACTATTACTGCAAAACACGCAAACTGCTGAACTCAAGGGTATGCCACTCGCTCCCGACAGCAAAGAGTGAGGTGAAGACAGGATGTCTACCTCTTCAGAAAGCACGAGAGAAAAATGCATGGATACATGCAGATAATTGTCCAAAAGGTAAGAGCCTTCCTACGAGTCAAGGCGCAAGAACATAAGAGTTGCACGGGGGAACACGAAGCAAGGTGACATAACATAAAAGATGGAACCCATCTGGTTCGTACGGAAAGCAATCCTTGCCAGCCCACGCATATCTGTCCTGCAAGCAACACCCCACAGATATCGGTGATAAGACCCTCACATGAGGCGACAAGGAACCAACGGAGTCGCACTTGTGGCTTCCCAATTCTCCGACAACAGTATACCTGGACCAAAGATGACCACTTACTGCACACCGTCAAACAGACTGACGAAAGTGACCCACGGGTCGGCCCGTATTTCAAGGCAGACCGCGTGCTTCCAAACCCCTAGCTTCATAACAGGACGTACACCCCATGTAATAAGACACACCCAGACGCCACATGCTTCCCCTTCACAAGGCGTCTTGCGCCAAGGCAAGGCGCGCACCTTACGTCCACGACCCAAGCCAAACAGTGCGCACGTCACAAAAGGAACGCTGACCCAGAGTGTAAGACAGTAGAGCCCCCAAATCGCCGCGTATCGCTCTCCCAGCTCAGAATGCAGGTCCCTTCGCCCAGCAACAGCGCAGGTTTAATCACAACACTTCCATCCACTGCAGCAGCTAAACGGACTCCTCATCATACCATACGAATCATCAGCATCCCCGAGACGGCCATAGATAGCTTGTTAATACTGGATCGCCCTTGGGTAAGGGGCATGCTGCACGGATCAGCCCCCAGCAGATAAGAGATACCGGAGTGTCATGCGATGGTAATAATCTTAACCCGAAGCGTACCGTATTCACCATATAAGAGACGCGCTTAATTAGGGTTCGTGATCAAGGCGGCCCGCCCCGCAAAAGAGATACAGAAACAGCAGCAAAGGCGCCAATACAAAGGAGGACAAAAGACACGGCAGGAGGAGCACAATGACGGGGCCTTGTCAACCCCAAGAAACAAGCCGCTCTACGACGGCGACCTTGAAGAGAGTATCAAGAAGTAAGCTTTGCTTGTAAGCCACAAGCGACTAGCTCAATTAGGAAAAGACATCGACCGATACGGATCGACAAGCAAGGATAGATCTGCAGGACGTGGGCAGCGCTCAGTGACACGCTCAAGCCAGCATCGACCAACCGAGACACCACAGGCCAACAATCCCCTTCGCGTCGCAACCGATTGGCCCATGAGGACAGCAACGGACCATAAGGGCACTTCCTTCCGCGGTATCTGACATGCAGGAACATCGCCCGCACGTACACGCCCTTAGGACTTCCGGCGCCAAGAAAGAAGTCATTTCTTATCACGTCCATCCGAATGCCAAAACGCCAATCATTCCGTACCACAACAACCGCTTTGCATAGGAGTGTGGATTCAAGGCACACAAGACACGAGCGTAGAAAGACAAGAGACACGAAACACTGCTGTTCCCATTCCATCTGAGGCGCGAAATGGGTCACACATCATACTCCCTCAACGCGCTTCTGCACAAGGCAAACACGCTGTATGCATTAGAGACAAGCACGAACCGGTCAAGTTGTGTCGAGCCAACCCTGACCTGCGCCAACACCGGCCCACCCTTGGGCAGTATTGTGTCGCTCACAAGCCACTGAAAGCCGCACAACTCGACACAAGCTGACACGTATAATGTTCTTCAAACGATGCAGGAAATGCTCTTCAGCAAGGAGGCCAGACCGCACCGGTTAGCGTGGCACCAGGAGAGAACAGTGCGCATCCCCATGCGGGTACAGTAGACACGCATCTGATCCTGTTCCTGCGCCATGCCAACACAGCACGCGGTTGCAGCCTACACCATGCACCGCTCATGACAACCTGCCGTGAATGGTGCACACAAAAAGAGGTGCAACGTCGACACCAAAAGCGTCGCATAACACCTAGCTACCCTGCTGTTACCACATCATGCACCAACCTGCACTCCCAAATCCAACCACAGCCCCAAGGAACCCCTGACAGGGGCCGTCTGTTAGCGGCTACACCGCTACGCCGCGGGTATTGTCTGCAAGCAAGCTTAGAAGCATGCAGTTGGAGCCGCGGCTTGTGCTAGAGAGCCCATGGCAGTAACGTTCACAACGCAGCGATCCGACGCCACCATGCCGCCCGCTACATTCGCAGCAGCTGGGGCAACAGCGGCGGTGTTGAAATGCATTTGCTGGTCAGTCATCCCATGGCGGTACGAGGACGAGGACGCCGTGGCCGAGTGGCGTGAGGCAACGTTTTGGCGCGGCTGGGCTGCGGGCTGGGCCCGGCCGTTGCCGCTGTTGGCAGTGGCGGCCGCGATAGCCAGGGCCTGGCCGCCGTTCAGCCCCTCCCACGCCTTGTACCGGAAGAGCAGCGCACATGGCTGCGACTGACTCGCGGTCTCGTGAAGCACCTTGGAAAGGCGCTGCGGGACAGGAAAACAACAGGTTGGATAGAGCTATGAGCAATGATTGCACACAAAAAGGTATTCAACATGACACAGTAGCAAAGCGGCCATCCTGTATGCCGACCCTCCATGCATGCATGTGCACGCATGCATGCGAGCAACCGTCTTCCCTTCACACCGTCCCACCCTCACTCCGTCCCACCTTCACAAGGTCGCCCAGGGCCAGCGGCTCCGCCCCACTGATCAACACGACCCCCTGCAGCCCCGCGTGGTGCCGTACCAGCCCCAGCGCGAGGTATACGGCACATGAGGCCACGTGGCTGGGCGGAGCGAGCAGGAAGGCCGTGTCCAGCAGCGTGAGCTCGAGCAGGGCCTCCGCCAGGCGCCGAGTGGAGAGGGCCGCGGAGGGGTGTTGGGGCAGCGGTGAGAGCTGCAGGAGATAGTGCAGGAAGCGCAGCGAGGTGGGGACTGCCAAGCCAAAGTCCAGGGTGAAGAGGACCTGCATGCATGCATCGCGGGGAGGCGATCGGGATGAAACCCAAATGGGAGTATGAATGAAATTATGAACTCAAGGACTCCTGTTGCTCTGCTCTTATAGCAGCTGAATCCCATGCGACCCAGATCGAAACATTTCCCTGAATCCCATGCGACCCAGATCAAAACATGTCCCTACATCATGGGCAAGGGCCGCCCCCATACGTACCTCCTTCTCCATAGCGCGCATGTCATCCGCCGCATACATATTCTCCGCCATTGCCAGCATGGCATGGAGGGGCGGCGGGTAGACCTCCTCAAACTTGGCGGCCACCCACAGACACGTAAGGCCCAGCAGCTGGAACCGCTGGCGCTGCACGCTCTTGGCGCAGAGGTAGCGGTCCAGGTAGGCGACCGCGAGAAAGAGCGTCTCGGTGTGCAGTTGGAACTCATCGCGGACCTCGGCCAGCCAGTCGACCAGCATGGTCCTCATGGCGGGGGTGATCTCGTGCTGCGGGGCCGCGATGGAGAGGGATGGAGAGGATGGGGTGGTGGTGTGGTGAAGGTCGGTTGGGTGCGGTGCGATGCGAGGAAGGATGGTATGGAAGTAGGAATGAAGTACTGATGAAATGGAATCTGACAGGATGCGCAGGGGGGCTGGCACAGCGGCTGGGAAGAAGACGCTGTCGTGGAGTTCGATGGAGTTGCGGCTATCAAAACCCTAGTGATGTATGCGCTTTTCTCCACAAACTCACCTGGACAGAGCCCATCTCTTCGGGGCAGGAGCAGCAGGCACCCTGGAACCAGATGGAAAGGCATGAAGGGGACCTTGGTTAGACAAGAAGACTCTGGCATAGATGACAACAGAGGGGCAGTTCGCAGCAAGACGTACCTCCCTGCTCCTCCAGTGCTCCAAGTCATCCCACGTCTGCTGCTGCGGAGAATCAGAAGCTGTGGGACGAAACGGGGAGAGAACAGCTGTAAGGTATAACGTGGTTTTCGTGCAGAAGCAAGGCATCGCAGCTAGAACGGGAGGCTGGCGGCAGAATCCAAGGGCAGCCTCACCGATGGGAGCAGACTGGACCCTTCGAAGACCAGTGCTCGGCTGCATAGCGGAGACGGCCAGTGGTAATTCAACACATACAGCACAAGAAAAGACAAATTGATTAGTTGGAAGACGCTAAATGTCAATCGCGCAACCTCAATTGCGCAATCGATACGCCCGGCGCCAAAGCCACGTACCTGTTCCTTGCATTCCTGCGCACATTCCCATACGAACTGGTGTCCAGACGCAAGTTGCCGACATCGCTTGCCAGAGTTGCCGCTCGTGGACGTCTAGCAGGGGCGATAACGGCAAAGCCTTACGCGCCAAAGCCGAAAAAACAAAACATGAAATTGAGCATACAACTTGGGTAATTGAATACCTCTGCACCACAGAAGCCATGGGAACAGGGTGAAGCTCCTCTCTTGCCGGGACCGTTCACGTCCATGGTTGCCTTCGACGCCCGTGTCTAGGAAAACCGAAGCTGCTTCTATCCTCAATAGCGCTACCCTGCCTGTTTGCTATTCTTGTGGGCAGGTCGCTCGGCAGGTACCCGGATATGGCCACGGAGAAAGCCTAAAAGCAAAACGTTTAGTTAGTTGTCTTTGCCTTGGTATAAATAGGTAGATCGCAAAAAGACATAAGTGCAAAACCGTCGCTGCTGTCTGAAGTCTCTGGGCTCCTTGTCACGAGCATCAGTACGGCAGAGCAGCGCGGGCGGGAAGACCATACCTAGCTAGGACACGCCAAATGATATTTGAAATTGATGGCTTTTTGGCTGGTATATGATTTACATTATTTTGTTATGATATAAGTAAGTGTCCACTGCATCCAGGAAAAACACTGCTAAACCTATCCTTCAGCTGGTTTCAGGTTTCCGCCCGTAACTGTAAACCAGTTCGCGATTTCAGCTGACAATATCGTAAACGTTCTTTTAATGCAGTAGTTTCGCGTAGCGCATGTATCATGTCAGCTGCTCGGCTCGGCATTGGGAGCGCCCATGGGTCGCTCGGCCCACTTCCGTTGTCCATCACTGTGGAAGAAGCGTTTGATTCAACGCCTCGCTGTGAACAGACTGTTAGTCAGACGTGGCGATTTTTCTCATATTGTGTCTGCGGAAGCGTGTACCGTAATCGTATATGCCGCCGAACAAGCTGATCTTAGGTGCGTTCCATGCAACGCTGAGTCCGCCAAGCCCTTAGGTGCAAAGAGGCCGTAGCCATTAGCAATTGGAATCCATTCTTGTTGCATCCTCAAGAACACCCTAGACCAGGCACATGGGCATCCATGCCATCCTCTAGTACCATGCACGCCAGCGCATGCGAGTATGGGTTTACACCCTTACTTGCAACATACTGAGCAAGTCTGCAAATGCCAGGGTGCTACCGTCTTGGAAGCTCTATCGCACGCTACCACATTAGTCTACTAAGCACAATGCTCATGGCAAGCCGTAGGGTACACAGGTGATGATCAAGGCATAACGGTATATCTACCATACCGGTATACCGGTATCAGGGTAAATACCGGTATGCAGGTCTGTCACCTGCTGCCCACCGAACTGGGACACATTGCACAGAGAGTAAGAAGTCAAACGCACAACGTTGCTTTCAGCACGACGCACGCGAAGAACCCACATCCTCGCATGGTTCGATACCGTTAATATAACAGCTGACTCACAGCTAAATCGTACGAAACCCCACACCTGCATAATACCTGCTGCATGAAAGCCTCCCCCGGGGCTCTTACCTGCGACGGCCACTAGTGCATTCTTCCGGGACGCAAAAACCAGCTACGGCTGCGACCGCCTTGTAATGGAACGTAGTGGAAACCGCACCTGCTGCCTGCCGACCCAGATGACTACACCATGCATCAGCCATGCATTTGTCTTGGATTCCATTCGTTTATTTCCCAGTTCAGCTCTTGCAGTAGCAGCTGAGTTGCCTCCTACCTCGCTCGACTACCCGCATCGCACATCGCAGCACGCACCACCCCACCGCAGCCTTTCGACCCAGATCCGCATCTGACCCAGATCAAACCCGTGACCCAGACCCAGATCCGCATCTGACCCAGATCAAACCCGTGACCCAAATCGCAAACCCAACCCATAAACCACCAACCCCAGCTCCGCGCGGAGCCCGCTATCACTCCTTCTCGCCTTCCTCGCCACCGTCCAGCAGCTCCAGCAGCAAGCTGCGGTTGCTGCCTGCAAGCAGCATCAGGCTCTCCATGCTAACCTGGGCCTTATGCGCCGCGCAGTAGCGCTTAAGTGCCGTCACGAGCAACTGCAAGCGAGTCTTGCTGGCCCACAGGAGCTCCGAAACCACTGTTGCGGGCGTGCAGGAAGCCACGAACCGCTCCACGAGCTGCCCCATGAGGGGCGAGTTCTTGATCTCTAGCCATGCCGCCAGCTCCAACACGGGGTGTAGCAGCCACTCGGGTGCGCCGTACGGATTCCGCCATCCGTACATGCAGTCGAGCAGCCACACAAGGGCGATTGGGTCGGCGTCGGGAACCTTCACCGCGTCTGTTGATGGCCGGCGGCCGCTGCCATTGTCAGGGCCCTGCAGCAGCCGCTCGAAGTAGCTGCTGTGGTGGACAAGCAGGGCTCGGTGTGCGGTGTAGGTGCTGTCACCCGCGAAGATTAGGACCGGTCCGTCACCGATGCTGATGGTGCCGCTGCCTCCGCTGCAGCCGCTGCCGCCGTTGCCGCCAGCAGTGCGTGGACGGCGGTTGCCGCTGCTCGCCACCACCATCACCGAACGCGAGGGCCGTTGCCTGCGACAACTGCTGCGCTCGTGGTTGGCGCCGCCGCCGCCGTCGCCGCCAGCAACGTCGAAGGCCTCGGCGCAGCTTCCGTCGCCTCCGCCCAACGCCATAGCGCGGTCTCCACCGTTAACGGAAATGGTCATGCCGTCGCCGCCGTCCTTCAGGATGCAGTTGTCGTCGTCGCCGCCGCCGCCGCTGGCGGAGTGTCCGCCACCCGTGTTGCAGCCGCCGTCACCGTCCTCGCTGCCCGCACCGCAAGCATCGCTGCTTTCGTTGCTGCCACAATCGCCGGTCATCAGCTGCGCTCCGCCGGCCTCGCTCGGCTTCTCCACGAACGCGCGCGCCGGCGGCTTGATGACATCACTGCTCACAACCTCAATGGGAAGGAGGCAGCGCTGGGCGTTGGGATGCGGCACCGGGCACAAGGCGAGGCTCCCCGACGGCAGCCATGCCAGCTGATACGCAGCGGGATGCGGGGTGCAGCCCTCAAGGAGGGTGCTGACCCTGCCGTCCGAGTCCACCACACGCAGCCGCCCGACGTCGGAAACCACCACACGGCCGTCTCCAACAGCCAGGAGCCCCGTGATGTGTTGGAAGCGGGACGCCTCGCCGACCCCGTCCTCGCCGCCGCTCTCAAGCCAGTTGCCTGCAACCTTCTGGACCTTGCTGGCACCCGACAGCTGCACGCGGCTCACGGCCTTGTCGCTAGCTGCGATCAAGGCGTCGCTGGCGTGGTCGTAGGTGAGGTGCTGCCAGTGCTTGCCGTACAAGGGAAGGCTGCCGAGGATTGGTGTCATCGAGAGTAGCGTTGTGTGACTGTCGAGGAGGGGCGTCACATCTATCTTGTGGATGCAACCATAGTAGTTGGAAAGCATGTAGATTACGCCGCGCCGGGGTGGGTCCCGCCTCTTCGTGAGCTGTGTTCTGACGCAGAGAACGCAGATATTCCTGGTACGGCAAATGAGGAATTGATACGGTTGGGCCATGATGTGCAATGCCAGTCGGTAGAGACACATTAAAGACACATATGCGGGGCTCTCCTTAAACCTCCGATAGGAGAAGAGCCGTACCGGTTGCTTTACTCTAGTGTTGCTCCACTCAAGTGTTACGCAAGGAGGGGGCGACGAGGGGGATTCCATGCGGCTGCTTCCTGTCTGCTTAGCTGTCTGCTTAGCTGTCTGCTTAGCAAGTGCGGGACCGTGAGCGCCCGGAAGCGCCCAAGTTCGTGCATCACATAAGTAGAACGCGCAAATCAACTTAATTAAGTAACTTTCAAGCCGACTCCCAGTAACCAGATAGATGCACATTACGTACGACAGAGCCAAGGGTCCCTTCACCACTTCTGCCGTACCACGCCCGCCCGCCCGATTGTGCCCTTGCATGAGTCCTTCCGTCGCAAGCCAACCTAGTCACAGTCACAGCTGCCGACTGCTGGTCGGGGCTGCGCTGCTGTCACTCTGCCATGCCAAACCCTCTGCCGTACCGCCTCAAGCGTCCAACCGCCAAGCCTAACCGCTAACCAACCTAGCAACCACCGCACCTACAGCGTTTCGCAGCCGCAGCAGCTCACAGGTTCTAGAGAGTGGTGTTGTTCGCCCCATCCCGAGTTTTGACCCATGGGTCATGCGATCGCCGTCTTTTGCCGGAAGGCTGAGCATACCCTCGGCCATCGATTCGCGATATTCCAGGCCTGTCACGCCCTTCCTGCTCCATAACGTCCTGGTCAATCCTGGTCGTCTTTTACCACCTCACAAAACAAAACGCCCCTACCCCCACCACACCACCAACCAACGGTGGAGCCTCGTCAAGTCGTCATACATCAGCATACCCCGTCAGTTTCCTCACATCTACCCCACCACCTCTCTCTCCACGCCTTCCAAATTCACAACACCCTCCTCCTCCTCCACTCCACTCCACTCCGCCCGCTCCTCGCCTCCCCTCCTCCCTCACCGCCCATGCGCACCCAAGCCCTTCCTTCCAGCCCCGCCCCCACCCAGCCCCGCCCCCTCCCTCGGCGCTTCGCACGGCGTCACCACCACCCTGGGCCTCCCGCCCGCCTCCGCCGCCTGCCGCTGCGCCCCCAGCAGGCAGCGCACGGCCCGCCAATCGAACACCTCGCCCCGCACCTCCAGCAGCTGCAACGAGGGCAGTGCAGCCACGCAGCGCTCTAGTTCCCCCTCTGCATGGCCCAGCAGAGGGGCGCCCAGGACTAGCTCCCGGAGGGAGGTGCAGGAGCGCAGGCCCTGGGGGAGTGGTGGTGGCGGGGCAGGAACAGCGTAGGGCAGGGGTGAGTCAAGGCGGAGTGCAGCGAGGCGGAGTACGACAGGGCTAGGTTACAGAGCTAGGTTGGTCGTCCTCTTAAGCTTTGTGTGTCATGCTCATGCATGTCTTAACCAGTGTTAAACGCAATCGCATATCATGCACCCAGCCACCCACCTGTGGCCAGGCTTTGAACTGGTTCATGGCGATGTTGAGACGAACCAGCCGGTCCGCGAACAATGCCACCGGCTGCTGAGACACCGCTCCGAAACCCCCCATGCCGCCGCCGCCAGACATAAGGCCCCCTGCCGCCGCTGCTGCTGCTGCCCCCAGGCCTCCAGCACCCCAAACCGCGGAGCCACCGCCAGCACCACCACCCCCGGGTCTGGCGGGTATGGGTGCGGGTCTGGTAGCGGAAGGGTACGAAGACGCAGGAGACGCAGCAGCAGCAGCGGCAGCGGCGCTATTGGTGCTCCCAGCAAAGTACGGCAGGGGCGAGGACGTGTTCTTCACCGGTGACGAGGTCGCGGAGGAGTAAGCCAGCGGCGGTGGCAGGGGTAGCGCGGTGAGACAGTTGGAGGAGAGGTCCAGGGAGGTGATGGAGGGGATGCGAAGCAGCACGGCGGGTACGGTGGTCAGGCCGCAACCCGCTAGTCGCACTTCCCGCAGCGCCGTGAGCTGCGCTAGCTCGGGAGGAAGGCTGGCGGCGGCGGCGGCAGCGGCTGCTGCTGCGGAGGCGGCGTCTGGCACGCTGCCTGCGCCCCCGAGGTCCTGCAGGCGGAGCCACAACAACGACATCAACAGCAGCAACATCAACAACAGCAACAACAACGAAGGCTTGGTCGAAGCTGAGTCGATATGTATTCAGCCGCAGCAGCCGGACCGCAACCGCAGCAGCAACCAGCAACAGTGTACAACCTACCTACCTCCATGTGCCTTTTGAGTGCCCTCACTCCCCACCTCGCAAGCAAACCTTCCGTGTGCTTAACCGTCACAGTTAACACAACCCTCCAGCTTTCCTTCAACAACCCCAACAACCACCCGCACCTGGTTGTACGACAGATCCAGCACCTCCAGCCCAGGAAACGCCGCCAGCGCCGCCGCCGGCAGCCCCCGCAGCGCGCACTTGCGCAGCGACAGCGTCTTCAGCGCTGGCAGCGGCTGCTGCTGCGGCCAGCCGCGGCACGCCTCCCAGCCCAGTCGCTCGCCCGCCGGAGTGGTGAGCTTGCCCTCGTCCAGGCGTAACAGCTGTGCAGGTCGGGCACGCAGGGGGGTAGGGGGTTGAGGGGTGAGGAGAGGTAAGGGGTACGAGAGACATGCTCATGCCATAGACATGACTGGAGGTAAGGTTCCTCTGGCGCTAGCAACGAGCACCACCTACAGCCAGCAACAAGCCCCCCACACACACTGCACCAGTTTTCTGAACACACTGCACCACCCACCCCCTCCCACCTGCAGGTTGGGCGCCCCCGCCAGCGCGCCCAGCACCCCCTCCAGCAGGAAGCAGTCCAGCAGCTGCAGCTCGCGGAGCTGGGGGGCGGCGGAGGCCAGGGGGGGCAGCCTGCATGGTTGGGGAGGGGGGTTATATAGGGATACATGTTCCGTATTAGGCTGGATTGATGGGGGGGTGAAGAAGAAGAGGGAGGAGGAGGAGCACCTCCTGTTGTTCTGAGCGAGGACAGGGACATCAAGTACTTTGGGTGGTAGCAGCCCTCTCGTTGAGGGGTTGCGGGTCAGGAGCAGAGGAGGGGTGGCGGACGGAACAGGGCATGGAAGTAGCCGAGCGGGAGAACGACATGCACACCAGCACACACACGTGGGCACACGCACCTGCCGATCCACAGCTTGTTTAACGAGAGAGAGCGCAGGTTGGTTGGCAGTGCGGGTACCGACACGGCGAACTGGCAGGTCTGCATGTGTGGTTGTGAGGGGAGGGGCAGACAGACAGACACGGGGTGTTGGGTTAGGGAGCGGGCAGGAGGGAACAGGGTTGAAGCGGGGACTAAAACCCCGACTCAGGATCCAAAACCCCGACAGTACGGCGGCCCTTACCTCCGGGGTGAAGGAAAGCCGCGTGAGGGCCGACAGCGAGGAGACGTACGGCAGGGTGCCAGCGAGGAAACCCTGCAGTACAGGGTGGAGGAGGGAGCGACGGACCCATTTGGAGAGGACCCATTTGGGTGCAAGTCGCAAAACTCACAACGGCCCCCCGAAACCCCATGGCCTTCAGCTGCCGTGGGCTCTCCTAACATCACACCCACAGTTCTTATGCAGGTCCACACCCACGTCTCCAGGCTTGTCACGCGGCCCTGTCACACCCACGTGCGGCGTCCCGCCCTCGCATACACGCACGCATGTTAACACACAATTGTGGCGTTTCTGTGGGAGGACTCGCGGCCAGTTTTCTTGACACGCGCACCTGCGGCAGGCCGCTCACGTGCAGCTCCGCCAGCCCCCGCAGCCTCGCCAGCATCTCGTACGAGTCCTGCCCACCCACACCTGGGGAACAGTACGGAGCATGTACGGCAGAGGTTTTTGCCGGTGAAGTACGGCAGCTATGGGTCGGGTAATTTTATGGTAAAGAGCACGATTAGCAGTGGTACCGGCGGTTAGGTGGAGGCATCGGAAGGAAAACAGGATCCCAGCACAGCTGCCGGAAACTAGCGGGCACGCCCTTTGACGCATCTGCCCATGCTGTTTCTGTCTTGCACCAGAAGCCCACATGCCCATCCTTGGACCCACCCGCAGCCCCAATCAGGCGAAGCGTCCGCAACCCCTTGGCCGCTCGCAGTAGCGCTTCCACGGTCGAAAAGTCATGGCTGGCTGACCCAAAATTTAGCATCAGATGCCGAATAGAATTGGCATGTGCTTCCGTCCAAGCTATCACTTTTGAACTGCGAAGGGTGGACAGCTGGCCCATAGATGGCCGTCCGAACTGTGGCGTAGTTGCCGGGCTGAAGACGGGCGGCCAGGACCCTTGAGTTGGGGATGCGCCGGAAATGCCAGCGTATCCGCCGCTGGCTTCAGCCCGCCGACGCCGCGCTACCTCTTGCTCCACAGATACAATAACGGAGTTCCATGGATACTTGCCATTCCCGCAAAGCAGCGTGTACCATCGCCGACTGACGAGCGGCAATGTGCGTCGGAACCAGGTGAAGCTCTGCCCTGCATCTTTTGGCGAAGCTGCTTGCGCCTCGGGGCCGTGATCGAAGGCTAGAAAGCTGAATATAAGCAGCAATACGTCATCCGTCAAAGCTTCCGAGGCCTGCTGCAAGGCTGCGTCTTCGTATCCTTCCGAGGCCCCTACACCGGACTCCTCATCTAATACTCCGCATGTCAAGTTATCGGAACAAAGGGCCGGCATACTTTTGCGTTGGGCTAAGAAGCTGAGGAGTTGAGAGGCGAGGACGCGACCCGAGCGAGGTAGGTTTCAAGGCAGAACCCTACACATTGACCAGCTACTAAAAAAGCTTTTACGCTTGTATGCGAGCTTACAGTATGTAAATTGTAGGACAAACGTTCTACGCGTCGGGTAATAGTCTTCGTTGTAATGATGTCAACGCAGTGTTGCGGCTATCAAATGCCACGGTCTCCCAATATGCCTGAAAAGATGGCTGCAGGTTGTAAACGGATGCAACTTTATGACTTTCAGCTGGCGCAGTGAGGGACATGACCCGGAATTCTGTACGGGATCTTGCCGTGCCGCCGTACTTGAGAAGGCCGTCGGCCTTCTCCGGAACCCTTCAGCCAGGGGATGGTTCTTTTCTTATGTATCCGTGCAAGGCTGTTCCCTTCGGTATGTGGGTTTTTCTGCATCCTAGTTCCCCAAACCCTCAGCTTCCTCTCCTGGTCTGCTACGTAGCTAGCAAAGCAAAACCCCAGATCACCATTCTTCTCGCCTCACCTGAGTCATGCACATGGGTTGAACCGGCATGTAGGATGGTGGTGGACGGGCGGTACATGCAGCAAACATGGTATACTAGTACATGGCGGATTGATGCTGACGGGTGGTTATTACCTTTCTTCTTAACCATAGTTGTGACGTTGCATTGCAGAGAGCTGAAGAAACAATGACGTCGTGCAGTTTGCAATACAATTGGCCGCACATGTCCAGCGCTCGATATTGTTTACAACCGCATCCAGTACAGGCCCGCACATTACCAGAATCGGTAAGCCAGGGCCAGCAGCAGCACAGCTGCAAACCTGCGATCCTCTTCAAATGGAAGGGACCCAAGGTGCACGACGTACAAATGTACAACCAATCCCAAACCAACAGTCACACACGACAAATAAAACAGGCAATGGTACATCACGCGCGAACACTGCGCCTATGAGGCGGCACTGTCTTCAGCACCTCGCATCATTTGACAAACATTCCATATCTCCTACCCCACGTCCGTACGTACAGCTCATCGTTCGTAGCGTTAATCGTTTATAGTCGCCGTCAATAAAAAGCCAAACAGAAAAAGAGGGTTGCAATGCTATTAAACAAACGGCACTAAACAGGATGCCAGCTTGCATCCCCCACACGTCTTGTACGGATAGGGCCCATTCACAGCCGTGGGAAATGACACTGGCCACTTCACACAACCCAAACACGCTCTCCTTCACCGGGACACAGCTGCACTCGCGCACACGACCAAATCATGGGAAGATTTTTTCCGAGTTGCCAGCAGTTCAATTCATAACTAGGCAAGGAACCTTGCCCATCCTGACCCATGGGACACAAAAGAAACGGCGAGACCGTACCTAACTTCTT
The DNA here is from genome assembly GCA_021605115.1 of Astrephomene gubernaculifera. Taxonomy (NCBI): domain Eukaryota; kingdom Viridiplantae; phylum Chlorophyta; class Chlorophyceae; order Chlamydomonadales; family Astrephomenaceae; genus Astrephomene; species Astrephomene gubernaculifera. The sequence goes on from BMAR01000040.1 coordinate 176,083, forward strand.
TGTACTACACGTATCGTGTTACTGTCGCCTTGCAACGAATTCCACTACCATGTCCGTTCAGGACTCACGAGAGAGGGGAATCAATGCAAATGCATCACCGCCCACCCCCGTGATTAGAGGGAGCAGGATAATCAAGGTTACCTAGACAAGCGTACATGTTGGAACTCCTTGCCAGGCTTCACAAACGGTTTCGGTGCCGTCGCAAAGGACTCCTACATTTACGATTACCGCGTCCGTGCTTTATGGAAGTACTAAATCAAATGCAAGAATCGAGAGGACCCGTTTCACCGCCACCATACGACCTGGATCGATATCCACAAGACCACAACCCAACCACCCAACCGTTCCCAAACGCCGCCGGCTGCCGCCGCTGCCAGGCCGCCGCCTGAAAGGCCTATGCGAGCTCCGACCCACATGCCTAAACAAGCCAGGCGTCCCTCAGTTGCTCGTACAATGGCTGGCCCTTGCACACGCGCGTCAAGCTAAAGTGCGTGCACGTGCACAGCCCCGCCGCCGCCGCCTCAACACCGTCCCCCGCACTCGTGGTCTTGAGCACCCAGCAGCCGTCCGCGTCGCTGCGACAGCTGCCCTGAACCACCAACCCAAAGTAACAGGTCGTTGACCCAGTTTGGGCGGCGACACTGCAAGCAGGAGCCTCAGCGGAAGAGGCGGAGGAGGCGGAGGAGGGGGTGTTGTCGCAGCAATCGCCCACTTGGCCCTCGAAGGCGCCGGCGGCGGCGGCCGACGCTGGCGATATGGGTTCGGCACAGGGTGCTGTTGCAGGCGGTACAGAGCAAGCAGAGGAGGAGGAGTGGGAGCAACAGGAGGAGGAGGAGGCTGAGGAGGAGGCGGACGAGGAGGAGGAAGACGGGCGGCTCTTGGGGGAGGTGGAGGGTGCGGATGCGTATATGCAGTGTTGGTCGGGGTGGGAGATGGGGCGCACCAGCACTAGGCCGACGGCGCTGCTGCTGCGGACGTGGTTGGAGAACTGGGTCCAGCTCTGAAGGGGGAATGGGGAGCGTTGACGGGGCGGAATGTGCCAGGATTTAGGAAGGCACGCAGAATTGGGTCATCAGGGGCCGTTGTTCGCAGGATCACAAGGTAACCCGAAACGTGGTGTCCAGGATAATGGGCATAATGAGCCATTGAGCCTCACATGGAAGTGGGTAATTTGAGCTGCTCAGTAGAATATGGTGCCTCTTTGCCAATTCTGGCATGGAAGGCGGGAACGCTAGCGGCAATTAGACGTCACTTGGGGGATCTGGCGGAACCTAGAGTGCCAATTTGTCCACAACACACCCACCTGTGGATTGTCGGCCACCTCTTGGGAAACAGGGATGGCTTGGAAGTGGTGTCGGTTGCCCTCGTGACTAGGCCTGCCGAAGACCAGCTGGAGCGAGGGACCAACACGCCCAAGTTGCCCGGCCGAAGAGGCAACGATGTGCCGCACACAGCTTGCAAGCCATGTTTGGCTATTTCCAACAGAAGCACCAGAACACCTGCTGGTGTGGCCGCTGCTGGTGGTCGAGGTGCCCGTGTGGGTCCTTGCCCCGTTGCCGACTGCAATCCGCTCCATGAGCGGGTAGGTCGATAGGCCAGCCGCAGCCCTATAAGAAAACGGGTCAGGAACATACAGTTAGAACTACTGACATTTTGTGTGGGAGCCAACCCACTCCAAAGTGTGGAAGGTAACCCCGCTCCAAAGTTGAACGCTTACTGGCATGACAAATCTTGCGCAGGAGTCCTCCTGCTCGACTTGTGTCTACAAGCGGCCCCTGGATGAGGCAGCGATATGGGCGTTGTCCGACTCGCTGGTGCTGAGCAGCACCTTTGCCCCTGAACGGCTGCTTGACGAGTCGTCAGGCTGTTCATCGTAGGGGACGTCCGCGAAATGACTCAGGTACCCTATAGGAGGAGAAGGCTATATATTTTCAACGACACAGATGCCAGCTGAGAGTGTCTGCTTCGGCACGAGCAATAGCTAAGGCAAGTTGAAAGGGGTTTAGTCGCGAAGGGCTAATATAATAGAGCAAAACGTTGTCACAATAGGGGTTCAATACCTTAATATATGTGTTGACACTACGTCGGCAGTCCTCGATGAGCGTGCATGACGGGTGGGATGCACACGCCCAGCACGCGCGCCGTACACATCGACGCAACATGCCCCCGGGCCATGGATATGGGAAGTACTCAGCATCTTTTAACAGGCTGATGTTGTCGCTGCAAGGGAATGCAATGCCGTCTCTGAAAAGCTTGGGCTCTCCGAACAAAGGGTTGGCGGTTGACGTCCGAATGACTCAAGCTGCCGCTTTATGAGCTAGGTGCATTTCTATTTTTTTGTCTAAGAGTATTGTTATAAATAAACTATTCGACAATGGACCGCCTTGGCTGGGGAGGCCCTTGGCTGGAACGCCCTGGTTGGGAGCAATTGCAAGCGTTAGCCAGATGCTCGTGTCCTTTCCCCGGGGTTGGTGACCCACTTACCAGCAGTCAAGACGCTAAATTGTAGCATTCAGGTAATTGCTTCGCGTTCAAACGGCAGCTTGTCTTGTCGCCAGTCCTTACTGTGCGTATCCATGGGACGCTTGCAAGGGTGGCAACCCTTCTGCTCCTTTCCAGCTATTTTGCCACATCCAGGTACCACCCAGGCGGTTAGTGCGTACAGTTCGTAAACACACGCATGTCCCCGCAGCCATCCTCGTTGTGTAACGCCCATTGACTTGCGCACCAACATTGGAGGCACGTGCAAGCCCCGGAACAACTCCTGACTAAAATGTTGACATATGCGTCAAGCCCACCTGCTATCCCGGTTCCGATAACAGGTAGCACAAAATTCGCATCAGCGGCGCATGACTAAAGATCCACTGCATCAAAGGGACTAACAAAAGGGCATGGCGAGCGCATTCCTAACTACGTGCTTGGACGTCGGTGCTTGCGTGTGTACGCAGGTGCCGTGCAGGCGCCAACTTTGCTGCTAGATGTGCCCAAGTGCTGTGGGCTCCTTAAACTGTCCCCTATATATCGGCTGTCCACACCATCCCACTGCCCCCAAAGGCAGTCCACCCAGCTGCGCCATGCCGGCCAGGATGGGACCGTGGGATGGACCCTGGGTCGTTGGTGGGAAACAACTCCTTGCCAAGGAAAAGTTGGCTAGTGAAACAAAGGTCTGCCGCCATAAGCAACTACCATCTGTAGCGTACGCTTTAACGCTAACGCGATCGTGCTACTCATGACGTACGGAAGCATGACAATTCAGCAAAGTCTCCCAGGGACGTCCGCAAAACGTTTGCATTGCCTGCAGCTTACCTTATACGTCTCTGCTAAATGTTATGTCGATCTATTTGCTGTTACCTATAGCTTAGGCAACGCTGTCGGTGAACGGTAGACGGTAACTTGCATTGGAATGACCGTTGCTGAATCCTCTTCCGGATTCCTACCAAAGGCGGAGAGGAAAGTTTGTCACGCGGTAAGGACCTGACTGCCTTTTCGGCGATCGCCGGCTATTAGTCTAGAATTAGCCTTCCAACCTGGGACATTTCATAGGCGAGGGACGCGTTCTACGCCTGCGTACGTGAGCAAGGCGTGGACTTCGCGCCTGGGGTTGCTGTGCCTGCGAAGTGCAAGCAATTGCGGCAACAATTTGCTTCCGCTTGTCCCGCGAGCTGGGTAAGCATGCCTGGCATGTGCGTGAGCAAATAAAGCTGTAACGACCACGTTATAATTGTATACTTGCCACGGGCGTGGTTCCTGGTGTTTTGGGGTGTGACACATGGCACGGTGGGTGCTTCGGCAGAACGATCTGAAGGGAAGGTTGGTGAGGAGGGATAGGCTGGCTGGTGCATATGGGTGGATGGGTGATTACTAAAGCAGTGCTCAGGTGAACGGCGGTGCATTTCTGCCCCCAGAGCTGCGCCTGGTCCATCATACCTTCCCCCAGCGCCATCCTTAACCCCAACCCTTTTGCCAACCCTAACCCCGCTGCCTGCGCAGGTCAAGCACTTTGACGAGCTGCAGGAGGCTAACGCGCGCCGCGCCAGGTACCTGGCCGCCACCATCAACCGGGGCGCTGACAAGGCAGCAGGTGCGCTGTGGGCGCGAAAAGGGTTCCCCGTTTGCGGCGCACCACGGGCCTTCTCAACATTTGGGCGGCCTCCTTAGCAGCCCCGGAGGTGTCATCCTGCCGTGTGTCATTCTGCCGTGGAACGTCACCGCCCCGTGATTCCCATGCATTGAGCCCCCGTGGCCTCACCTCACCCCACCAAACTCCACCCCCACCCCGCTTGCAGGCTCCCTTACCGGCAAAGCCCAGCATTAAGCTTGCTAGGGCCTCGGAGAGCGCCTCCTAGCCCACAGCCGAGATGGGGCGTGAAGACGACCGCGAGCGGGAGCGCCACCGGGACTATGAGCGCGGCAGCGACCGGGACAGGGACAGGGACAGGGGGGAGCGGCGCGGTGATCGGGACCGTGACCGCGACTATGAGCGCGGGGATCGGGAGCGGGGAAGGGAGAAGGATCGGGACCGCCGTGACAGAGACAGGGACCGCGATCGGGAGCGTGAGCGGGATCGAGACCGGGAGCGGGATTACGAGGTGAGGCATGCGGGATGGGGGGCGCTGGGGCTTCAGGAGGGATACTGGGGCGCTGGCTGCAGGTGGGCTTCGTTCACTTCGTGCATGCATGGGGTAATACTGAGTCAGCGCGTCTGGCTAGGCATGGTGCCATCCCTAGTGTTGCCAGTGGCGAGGCCCTCTCAGCGTGTCATTGTGACCGTGCTGACACTCCTTGCCATCATCCATTCCCGCCCCCCCCCATGTCCTCAGCGTCGCGATGGGCGTGATCGGGACCGCGACCGAGACCGGGAGCGAGGGCGGGACCGGGAGGAGGATCGTGACCGGGACCGCAAGCGCCGACGCAGCCGGAGTGAAGAGGGCCGCTCGCGCTCTCGCTCGCGAGACAGGTGAGCGAGGTGTGGGGGGCCCTCTTTGGCTCCATTGCTCAGCGTTTGCCAGTGTACTGCATCAGGCCTAGCTTCCCTGCAGGCGGCCCCCCAGGTGCATGCTGTCTTCCTCGCAGCCAGGGGCCCTTGCGGCCTGTGGCTCGCAGTGCTGTGACACCTGTACCTGCACCATGCGCAACGGCGCTTTTGAACCCGTCACTCCCTACCCGCAGGCGCGAAGAAAAGGGCCGGGATCGTGATCGCGAGCGCGACCGGCGGCGGAACCGCGACCACGAGAAGCGGAGCAAGAGCCGCGGCGCCTCCTCCGGCGGCGGCGATGAGGACGAGCGGATGGGCTCCGAGGAGGGCGGTGCAGGGGAGGAGGCGGCCCCGGCGGTCAACTTGGATGCGGATATCACTCCCGAGGAGATTGCGATGATGCAGGTAGAGCGGGGGAGCTGGGTAGCCGCCGGGTGGGAGGGGGGTAAGAAGTGGAACTGACGAGTTGCAGGGTCGTCAGTTTGCCAGTAGGGGGTAAAAATAGAGAAACTGAGGAACGGAGTGACGAGGCTTCAGCATGGGGTGGGGGGAGAAGTAAAAGATGATGCAGCAACGGAGTCCCAATCCGTTTGTCGGTAGGAGGGGAAGCAGCAGCAGAACATATCCCTTCCATTTGGGTGTCGAGTCCTTTCTAAGCAAGTGCATGGCAACTTGGCAAGTCCAACCCCGGACATTCGGATCGAGGCCCGCGCCTTTGTTTGCTTCCCGCAGGCCATGGGCATTCCCTTCACCTTTGATAGCACGAAGGGTAAGGAGATTGAGGATGCAGCGGCGAAGGAGTCGGCGACCCGGACCAAAACCTTGCGGACGGCGCGGCAGTACATGAACCGCAAGGGCGGGTTCAACCGCCCGCTACCGGCCGAGAAGACGAATGAGAAGTACCAGCCTGATTAGGCGGCTGGTTGGGCGGGCGTGGCGTTGGATGCTCTTTGGGATGGAGGCAGCAGCTACGCTGGCTGATGGTGCCTTCCGTTATGGTGATCTGGGTTGCCTTACGGCCCAGCCGCTTAAGGTTAGCTGCCTGTGTGGCTGCCGCTTTGGAGCGTGGGAGGCTGGCGCTCTTGTATAGAGCATCGTCAGCATCGAGCACGAAGCTGTGGATTACGCTTCGTTGATTGATGTACTGGCGCATGGTGTTGCCCTCCCGGAGCCGAGGGTAAATATGTGTGGCAACAGGCAGTGGCGGTTATACGTGTAACTAGATACACGTTTTCATTTTGGTTTACAGAAATTTGGTAACGTGCACTGAGCAGCACTGTAGGTGCTTGAGTCGACCGACCTGCATTGCCTGGAGTAGAAGCCAAGAACCAGCGCCACCGATGCAAAGCCGACTTTCTTCGAAATCTAGGACCTTAAATATGGTATGCCGCACGCACATCAACGTGTACCCATATGCCGGTCAGTGAGCTCAACCGTCCCTGCAAAGAGCCGCAAGCGGTACCGATTTTCTGTACATCGTTAGGCGCATCGTTGTGCAAGTCCACAGTACAATTAAGTACACAATAGTACATAGGCCGCTTACAGGGTTACAGCCTGCTTCAATCCCTGCGGTACGGCCCTTACTCGTAACGGCAGTCACGGCAACTTTAAAAGGCGGGAAGTCTCCTTCCACAGGTTCGGCGTGAGACCCAGTATACACTGATCTCTATATTTGTTTCCAGATATTCTTAGGCTCTAGGCTGGCTGAGACATTGCCGCTGTAAGCTTTTGCTGGGCTTGAGAGTCCCTTCTCCATTTCTTGGGAGTTCCTAAGCCGTTAGCAAGCAGTAAACTGGCTCGGCCTTGAGAGGGCCGCCAGGCGGCCTCTCAGCGGGAGCGTATACAGTAATGGACAAGGCGAGTTGCTGTCGGTGCGCTAGTTAGGAGGTAACTACTTTACAAGTAGGTCTTATAAGTAGGATTAAATGAGACAATTACACTCCAAACCTGCAGTATGAGAAGCTGGAAAGGGCAGGAGAGGGGACCTATGGCGTCGTCTTCAAAGCTCGCGACCGCTATACAAACGATATAGTTGCCCTAAAGAAGATTCGACTTGAACACGAGGATGAGGGAGTCCCTAGCACAGCCATTCGGGAGATCTCCTTCTTGAAGGAGCTGCGGCATGAGAATGTCGTCAGGTGGGCACTCCGGGAAAGCGACGTCGACGACCTTTGCTGTTGTGTAACCGGTTGCCTTTCATGATCTGCAGGTTGTATGAGGTCCTGTATAGCGACAGGCGGCTCTACCTCGTATTCGAGTTCCTGGACTTGGACTTGAAAAAGCAAATGGACGCGACCCCCAACTTCAGCAGGAACTCGCGACTAATAAAGGTCAGCAAGCAACGACGAGGGTTGGTTTCGCGCTTGCCCCCTCCCCAGCGCGGAAACCGACGGCCCCTTTCTCGGCCCCCTTAACCCGGTGGTTTACCCTTTGCTCCAGGTGTACATGTGGCAGATGCTGAGCGGCATCTCCTTCTGCCACTCCAGGCGGTGAGCCCAGTTGGGGAAAGGGTGCAAGCTGGAACCAGTCCGTACAGGGTTGTGGCTGCATGCATGACCCAGTTAGCATTCTGCACGGATTGGGCGCATGCTCCTCAGAGCCACGAGGGGCCCCTTCCGAACCCGTCCTCGACAGGATATTGCACCGCGACCTGAAGCCGCAGAACTTGCTCATTGACCGCTCACGCAACCAGCTCAAACTCGCGGACTTTGGCCTGGCCCGGGCGTTTGGCATCCCCGTACGCGCCTACACGCACGAGGTAGGTGCCGACCCGATTCCCTAGCGCCCTCGGTACGAAGGCAGCCTGGGGGTTCTAGGTGCATGTTGCCGCCGCATGTACGTTGCGTGGCAAACACCCGCTCCCCGTGCGTTGCGTGGCTGTTGCGTGCCTGTGTTACACTCTCACCCACCCATGCGAAAGAAGACTCCGCGTCAGGAGAGCATGCACGTGGGATGTGCGCCCATGATGTGCCCTTGTTGCATACTCCACGGCTGGCATCACTTTCCGTAGGTGGTGACTCTGTGGTACCGCGCGCCCGAGATCCTGCTGGGCAGCAAGACCTACTCCACGCCAGTTGATATCTGGTCCATCGGCTGCATCTTTGCGGAGATGGTCAACCACAAGCCGCTCTTTCCCGGCGACTCGGTGGGTGCTTGCGGGGCGCTGCAGGGTGTGTTAAGAAAACTGGCCGCGAGTAGGAACGTACATGGATGTGTGCGATGGGAACAACGTCAGGCGTGTTGTAATGACGCTTGAGCTTCATGTCACATGAGTTTTGATTGTGTCCCTGCACCGCTTGTCAAAAATGACGACGCGCTCCGCGCCTCTTTTAACTGCTTGGTAACGTACTGCGTGCTGCCCTCCCCTCCCCCCTTCCCCCTTCCCCTCCTTCCCCTCACTTGTGGTTTGGTCTCCCTCTGAGCCTCTGTTTGTTTCTTAACGACTGCATGGCTTCCCTCTTGCCCTCCTTCCAGGAGATTGACCAGCTGTACAAGATCTTCCAACTGCTGGGCACTCCCGACGAGAGCATGTGGGCCGGCTGCTCCAGCCTCCCGGACTACAAGGACACCTTCCCCAAGTGGCGCCCGCAGAGCCTCGCAGCAGCCGTCCCCACGCTCAGCAGAGAGGGCGTGGACCTGCTGTCACGCATGCTGGTCTACACCCCGCAGCACAGGTGCGCAACAACGTGGCATGGCCTGGCATGGATTTCTGGGTTTCGTGGATTGGGACACGTGTTCGGGCGGCGCGTACAGTTGCAACCCAAATCACTTAGTTCCTGGATCTGCCATTGCTACCTGGATTTAATTGCATGCTGGCATGCGAAGGTGGCTGACACAAAAAAACGGCCTGTTTTTCCCATGCGTCGTTGGGTTTCTGTGTTTCGCAGGATCACCGCCAGCGCCGCTTTGGATCACCCGTACTTCGACGAGATCCGAGATCACATGCGAGCCGCGCAGCCGGGCGGGGGCATGCCGCACTGATAAGGTGCCAGCAGCAGTACAGCAAGATCGTGGTCGGGGTTGCCGCCCTGTTGGCGCTTTGCTACCTACTCAGGCCTAGGGCGTGTGGTGCTCGTTGACGCTATAGTGCTGGCATGTGTTTGGGCGGTGTTTGCGTGCTCCTGACCGAATGCCGTACGGTGTCGTACGGTGCCACTGGCCGAATGACGGCCGGTGTTTGCGTGTGTTACACTGCTGTGCATAAGTCGCAGCTGCCAGATTGCAGTGCATAGCAAGGCTGATGACCAGGATTTACGATTCTAGGTAAAACCCTATGCCCCACGCTAAGTGGAGCCTTGGAGGAATGGGCGCATATGAACCTAGTGGAGTAGGCCGCAGCTAGACCCTCAACCGCAATCCGAAAAGACGCGGAAGAGTGAAGAACTTGAGAGCGTACGTTAAATTCGTTACGCATGTGGGTGGCTTTGCACGCAGCATGCTTGCCTGATCTAAGGAGAGGTCAAAGGGTGTTCGGGAGCTCCGCTAGGTTTGCTGCTATAGGCAGGATTGCCAAGCAAGTGTTTGCCATGGATAGCTATGCAAGGTTTCAGGTAGGGTTACATGCTTGCTGGTTGGGATTGCGTGGGATTACAAACTTAGCGCGGTGTTAGCTCTCGTTACCAGTGCCGTGCCGAGTTTGCTGTGTTTGACAAGGTAGTGCTCCGTGTCTGTGTGGGATCGTACGATGTGTTTTGACTGGGACTGAACTACCGGTGCCTGAAGGTGTACATACAGCTACATGCTGCCGTGCTTTGAACTGCGGTGGTTGTCATGATGATGCGCCAATTGCGCTGTCCTTACAAATGTAGGATGAGGAACTCACGAGGACAAGGGGAGCGAAGCTAAGGCCGTACAGATGAGATGTTGACGAGGCGGGTGTAGGGTAGTAAGGCTATGGGTGTTCATTGCGTCGTTTTGCTTTTGTTAAACATCTGACATGGGGCTTCGGACATTGACTCATTACTGGTATGTTGTTTGCAGGTGATGGTGAGTGGGGTGGGTGTACGGCAGCAAGCATAGACGTTTGGGCTTTCGGCAAAGCCATGCACGTCGGCGCTACCTCCCGTTATGAGTCCTGCCCATGACTGACGGGGTACTAAGCTTCTTTTGATCACAAGGGTGTACTGTACTGTGTCTGAAGCTTCACATGCTGCTGTTCGCACGGTATCCGCATTGGGTGCTTGCAGTGGCATGTACCGTTGGAGTGCTTAAACCGGTAGAGCCATGGAGGCTATACAGCTAGCCCTATGTCCATGCATTCAGCCTCGAGCGGCGGAATATGTATAGAGTGCTGAGTGCTTGGCATGGGCTGCGGTGTGCATGAGGCGGTAATATGCAGGTGCAGTTGAGAGGTAAGAAACCACAGCAATGGGCCCAACCCAAGCATGTTTTGAATGCATGCATTGACAGCTGCACAATCCGTCAGCGTGCGAACACCTGGCACAAATGCGAGCGGATGGTTAGCTGGTTGCAGTCGGGCCTGTCCGTTGAAGGGGCTTCATTCTTAGCACCACAGGAAAGGGCTTTGGAGGCCAGGCAACACTGACCACATGTGGACTGCAAGAGCATGGGCACGAACGGCCAACAGGACTGTCCGACACTAACCAAAGAAACACCTTCAAAACCATGATACGTATATGTATATGGCATAATGATATGTATATGGCAAAATATCTCTTGGCCCGTATGGGCCTTACGAGTCGACCAAGCTTGTGAGTCAAGTTGCAAAATGCCTGGACGCCCCAAACCCAACATTAACATAGGAATCTCACAATTGCAAGTTGAGACGACCTACACTTTCAACGCTGCCTGACGCAAAACGTGACTCTGTGTATGCTGCATTATTTGTTGCAGTTGGAACACGCTATCTATCTTGCACAGGAGAGGTTCTGTTGATAAGCTGTAGGTCGCCACTGCAGAATTTTCGGACGACAACATCGGTGCATTTCCCGTAGGTCTCTTCTGGAAATCTAACTTATCCGGAGCTCCGGGCCCCTTTCCCTTCTTCGATTACTCTTCTGCTAGTCATCCATCCACCGATGAATTAGAGGTCAGTTTCTCATGGGTATGGTTTCACCATGGGCTCGTTCAGGAATGGGCTGTTCTGTACGGGCTGGGCTGCATAGGTTGGTTGCATGGGCTTTGGCATGGATCGCATAGGTTGTGCAACTGGGACTGAGCATGGCCCATGGCGGCCCTGGCAGGCGCACCCATGCGCAGTGAGAGCACCATGGGCACAGCCCGTGTCACTGACAGGACAGAACATGCATGGCTTTGCGTGCATACAGGCGTTTTCACGCCTGAACGGATGTTTACCCACTCAGAGGCTGATCGACCCGGTTTAGTGGTTTGCCGCTTTGGTAGAGGCCCTGGAAGGTGTCGCTCAGTTGGGGTTTGCGTACCCCCAACTCAATCTTCTAGGGTGATTTCTATTTATCCCAAGCCTAGGTGCAACCCCACGCATCGACTACATGTTTGTTCCCGCCGCAGGGGCAATCATGGCGTCGTGGCTAGCAGCTGTGAGTACAGCCGCCTTGCCCATTAGTGTGGCGTACCTTGCGTACAACGTGGGGAGCTTGGGACCCAGCACATCCACCTCCACAGATACCCCAGCCAGCGCAAGCACAGCAGATGCGCTAGATGGATTGGGTCGCAGCGGCGGAGCTGCCCTGGAGAAGCTGGACAACACTGGCAGCGCTGCTACTGACGGGCTGTCAGTAGCATTTGACAGGGGGATGAGCAAGGTTGCCGTTGCAACGATGGTGGCGGGGGGTGCCATTGCCGCGGGGCTTTTGGCGTGCGCATGGGCGCTGGTGCGGCTCAGCAGCAACGACAGCTCGAGCAAGCCAGCCACAAAAAAATGCCAGCAATAAATGGGCAGCAGCCGCAACATTAGCACAAGCGCAGTCTCGGACAGACCCAGCATGCGGGGCAGCGGCATTTCTATTTTCACGCGGTCTTTCCGCTGCCAGGAGCACAGGTGCAAGCACGCATTGCTGACCAACCTGTCGAGGGTAGTGTTATCCAGGAGAGGTAGGGGTGACTTACCAGGTAGAGGCATAGGGACTGTGCAGGTTGGGCATATGTATATGACAGAATGGCGCATAGCACAGTGTAAATTTGCGGGCTGGTAGATACCGGAGTCATCCGTGGAAGCTGCAGGTTACCTGAGGTAGAAATTGAACATGGCCAAATGGGTCTGCAGCGACGCCCTGTTCTTCTTCTTGTGAAACCAGGTCCGTTCGCGCCTGTTGGACGGCGACGTGAGGACCTGTGCGGCAGGCCGCAAGCATGCAGCTACTCTGCTACATGCATGGATATCATTCTGGGCAAGCAAGATGCGACAAGACCATCAGCCCATGCAATGACCTTGCACCTGTAGAGCCAATCTGTGCCCCAGGAATATGAACGTTGTCGCTACGGGGGCTGGTGCTACTTAGTAGCCTACCTTGATGAACCACTCCTACTGCTCCCAGCGGCTCGCCACGCTGTCCCCCTCGGGCAGCTCGCCCGCCACCAATTCCGCCAGGGACTGCACAAGTGTGTGACGCATGCACGGTCCACGTTAGTGATTGTCTATATACCGGTAACAAGTTCCAACCCCAGTTTCCTGGTGTTTCTGTCCCGCTGGGTTTTGTCTTCCCGTCCTACGGTATCTCTGTGCCCCAAAAGCTCCATGCACGCGTGTGAGGTTGACGCTCTGTGCACACCATCATATGCATGCGATGGGTGCCGATACCAGACCTTCTTAAAGCCACCCCAGCGGAAGCTCGCACCTCCAGGATACCTAAAGAGGTAGCAATTGCTATTGCGTAGGGCCAAGTTCGGCGCATCGAACGGTCACAGGAAACGGGATAACACCTCCAATTACATGCTTACGGTGGTCGCAAGAGCGCTTGCAAGTATGGTGCAGATTACAAAGATACGAGCGACCTATTGGAAACCCTTAACGTACGTGCAATAGTTCGAGCAGTCCACACAACATTGAAACCTTTGGAAGGAACACTAGCATAAGATAGATCCAACGCATTCCAAATCGTACTACAAAAGCCATCAATACTGTCCGTGCAACAGCAATGGTACGTGCACTGTGTTGTATCAACAGCTTGTATGCCTTTAGCACCATCCATATGATCAATAAGCAGCTTCGCTACGCATTTGCCGAACCAGCCATGTAGCCATGCCTAACGCAGTAACGCTACACAGCAACACCCCCCCCACCTCCCTCCTGACTTACTAATGCACACACATTACGCCGTACTATCTCATTATTTGGTTAACCCCCCCAAAGATGCAACAGAACAGGCTTGACCTTAAGACCCAGCCCATGGGAACACGCTGCATCCACTCATTGCCATAGCCGAGCGACGGGAGGAGTCGGGCAACGCCAGGCAACGGAAGGAGTCAGGACCCGCAAGCCCGCATGACCTGCACTGTCAACCTGCATGTCTGCAACTGCTGGCACCGTCGCTTTGTCACCTGAAACCGCTGTGGGCCCAATCGGGTGCCGTAACAAGCCCCCGGCACCTCGAGTTCAATTGCTAGCACCATACAAATGTGCAAAGGCGCAGTCACAAACCGCAGTAACAATCAGCAAAGCAAAAGGCATCACAAGACCGTGATGCATAGCGGCCCCTTCACTGTATTGTCACGACCAGCGCCATGCATGTGTTGCTAAACGATGTCTTGCCACCTTTCCTTTAAGCCAACCTGTGAGAAAACGCGGAATTGTTGATGAGAAGAGAACGGCAGCTGCACGCTGCCCTGCAGCAGCGGAAGGATAACCCCCAACAACCATGCCAGTCTGGCGCACAAGGCAAGGCATGCAACAAGCGATACACCCACGGAGCCTGCTAGCCCACCCCCTCCGCTTTGAGACGTCTCGCCTACACTGCTTTGTGCCGATGTGTGCACCCACAGCCTTGCCTGCGCCCGTGTCTTGCAGTCAAAACACAGGAAATGGACGCTACATGGCACAATGTACCCAACACAGCCTCCAAGCCCTAACACTTTCCTTGCGATCAAGGAGTCTGGTTACGTGATGTAAGACAGGCAAAGCCTGAAAAGACCGTGTGTTCATTATAAACATGCACACTCAAACAAAACAATTGTCATGCCTGCACTGCAAATGCATCAGCGCAATTAGAGGAACAGAAACGCCCACTACGAGCACTCTAACCCTGCCCAACCAAGTCCTCACAGGGCAACATACGCGCTGACTGTTAATCTATTCGGTCACCCAGACAAACACAGTCCACATTGTGAAGAGGGCGCCGCTCTCAAACAGCACATGACCGCCCTGTTGTGTGTGAAGGACAAAGGATGCTCCTGCCGTAGGTGCACACGCGTCGTACATTAAAACCCGGGGGGGCTCATCGCTACATACCGGTACCTCCCCACTTGCCCCTGACAGCAGCTGCTGTTGAAAAGGTCGCAGGCCCAAATCGTCGTACCAGTTCCCTTCCCCACTCGCCAACACCACCACGCACCCACCTACTAGCAGCCCATGGCCTGCTATCACCCCTCTGTGCGCCCTCACAGCCAGCCCTGCACACTGTGCCTCGCATCACCTTGCCCTCATGCCCTCACATGCATGCCCCTGAAGCGCGCATGCCTCCCGCCAAGCCTTCGCCACCGCGGCACCCTTGGTACCCAACTCGTCCCTCTCTACCTCGCCTCCATTATGGATTTATACCGGCAAGTCATTATTCTGTGGTTGGGCCAAATCACTCGGTATTACGGTTTCCCAACGTAAACAGCGTCCTACTACAATGGGCCCAGCTGTGGCTGCTTCCATCCACGTGCCCCGTACGCTACGGCTTCTCCCCACCAGTAGTAGTCACGACCCAGACAGCGACATCACGTGCTCGGCAAGAAAGATCGCGGTCACCCGGTCACGTAAACGGACTACCCAAAGCGAGGTCGCAGGACAACGCATCGCAATCCTCATGTAGCCGCCGCCCTCCAACACCACCCGCACCGACACCTGCAAAGCAGCAGCGCTCACACATCGTATAGCACCCATACATAGCAGCAGCACCATAGATAGGCTTAAGCAGTGCCGTGTTTTTGCGTATCACGCGCCTCCCATCTGGCGAGGCGGTAGCAGCAGGATAGTCATTATAGATTCGGCACAAGGAGGTAAAGTCCCAGGCAAGTTTGTCGGCCTGTATCTGAAAAGCGGCCCTCATTTCATCTTAGCTTTGGGTCGTCCTGACGCCAATTTTTAGGCCAATTTATGTTTCTTCTAAATTCGTCCTACTGCTACAGTACTACCACCATCACAGACCTCGCCCAGTTGTGGCCCATCACGAACACCACTACCACCCCACTCCCCAACTAAACTGACAGGGTCGCATGCGTGATGTGCCCCCATGCGAAAACCCGACTCCAGGCGCCCACCCGCAGCGCGTGCAACGCTACACACACCGCTACGAGTAGTACACCGCAGCACTGCCGCCCCATCACTCGCTCCATCTTCCCCTCCAGCCCCCCGGCTCCAGCGCCGTGCCAGTTTAGCCAATGACCCCCTTGCTTCTGCTGCAACAGTCATCGGAGGACTGCGCCTTAACGGGTGCCTCGGGTGCCTAGTAGCCGCCACCCGCACCGCCTGCACTCCGGCCGGCTGCTGCAGCCGCCGCCGCCGCAGCAGCAGCCGCGGCCGCCGCTTGATGCTGTGCAGCATACACACCCGCTGCTGCCGCCGCCGCTGCCGCTTGGTGCGCAGCCGCAGTGGCGGGATAGCCCCGAGGCGGCAGAGCCATGAAACCGCCATACTCCTGCTGATGAGGCCCAGCTGGCATGCCCATGCCCGGTATGCCCATGCCGCCGACCACCCCCATGTGCTGCTGCATGGCACCCATGACCCCCGGACCCATCTGCATGGCCATCGCCCCATGCGGCCCCATGCCCCTGTTGGGCTGCTGCTGCTGCTGCTGCTGCTGGTGCTGCTGCTGGTGGTGGCCCCCGGGTGGCATCATGGGCGCCCCCATGCCCATCAACAGGTGCCCGGGCATCTGCCCGTGCGCCGGACCCCCGCCATGCACGCCGGCGTGTACGGCATAGCCGTTGTCCAGTCGGTAAGCCCCAGCCGGCATGCCCCCCGGACCAGCACCACCGTTGCTGCTGTTGCCGACGCCGTTGCCCATGCCATTCGGTGGCGGCAGCATCCCCAGTCCCATGCCGCCCATTCCCATGCCCATGCCGCCAGCCATGCCGCCCCCGCCGCCGCTGCTGCCCATGCGCATCCCCATGCCGCCCATGCCCATGCCGCCGCTGCCCATTATGTCCGCGTCCATGTACTCCTCCTCATTGAACTCCAGCGGGAGGTTCCCACCGCCGCCGCCGCCGCCGCGCGGGCCGCCGCCGCCCGTGTCGCCCACGTGCCGCGCCGCCTCAATGAGCGCGCGGATCTCCTCCAGCGACTGGTGCGGCTCCGGGTTGCGCGTGTAGGTGCTGGGGTTCTGAGGGTGTATCAGATGGCCCATGGTGTTTGCTAGGTTAGGAGTGGGGTTCTGGATAGGCGGGTGGGTGGATGGGTGCAGAGCAGGTTGGCTTTAGGCGGCGGGTCGTGGCAGGATGAGGAGGGCTAAGGACTGCAGCGGGAAAGGGAGAACGCCGGGTACAACCCAAATGGAACGACAGCGTACGGCAAGTACGACGCATGTTCGTACCGCGAGCTCCGCGGGCAAGTTGCGTTGGAACCAGGGGTGTCGCCGGATGTCCGCAATGGTGATGCGCTCAGCGGGGTTGGCCACGAAGATGCGCGAGATGAGGTCCTGGCACTCCGCCGAGATGTGGAGGTTGGGCGGATAGCTGAAGCGCACGTTCATGATGCGCTGCAGGTGACGAGGGTAGGTGGCAGGAGGGGAAGAGCGGGGCAGGGAAGGGGCAACGTTGAGACGTTGAGGTGTCAAGAGCGATAGAAACTGGGACGTATGATATGGTGCAGTACTCAGCTGTGGCATGGATGCAGGATTTGCAGTCGACAGCACAATGCATGGTACACACTCACACACAGTCGCCTCTCGCCACTCCACTCATCACCCTTTGTGATGTGATGTTAGATGGTGGGTCACGGCTTTCTCCCTCCGTCCCCAACGGTCAAGGGCTCACGGCTACCCTAGGGCCGCACCTGTATTGTCCGGCGGAAGTTCCGGGGGTCCGCTGGGTCCTCGAAGGGGTAGGCCCCCACCAGCATGACGTACAGAGTCACGCCACACGACCACACGTCCGCGTGCTGGCCGTCGTACTGTCGCCGCTGCAGCACCTCGGGCGCGATGTAGGCCGGGGTGCCCACCGTGGACTTGGGCTGGGAGTCGTAAGCAGACTGAAAGGGTGGTGGGGCGGCAGAGGAAAAGGGTGAAAGGGAGGCAGGGAGGGAGGTGGGCTAGGGATGTTGCGTCTTGCATGGGATGGCTGACTGATGAGAAGGGTCAACGAAAAGGATGCGTTTACCGGTAATGGAGATCGGCGGTAAAAAGACAGGCGTTATGCAGTGCAGAATAAGGGACTGGTGCGACTTGGTCTGACGGGCGATGACTACCTTGGAGTACCCGAAGTCGCAAATCTTAAGTCGCGGCGCCGGATTTCCGTCCAATAGCGTGTTCTCCAACTTGAGATCGCGGTGGCATACGCCCTGCGGACAAAGCGACGCAGTCGGGCAGTTGCCATCGTGTCGCCCGTCGAGCAGGCTCGTAGAGCTGATGTAGACTTACCGACGCGTGGCAGTAGTCAACGCCCGATATTAATTGTTGGAAAAAATATCGTGCTTCATCTTCGGAAAAACGTCCCGCTTGGACAATGCGCTCAAACAGCTCCCCACCAGCAGCAAACTCCATCGCAATCCCAAGGTGCGTGGGTGTCAAGAACACCTGTGCTCGAATACCACAATACTTTGACCGATCGGTTTGGGGAAGGCCGAGCCGCGGAAACTGGACGAAACAAAAGTGCACCTACCTCTTTGAAGGCCACAATATTTGGATGGTTTAATACTCGGTGGTTGCATATTTCCCGCTCCACATTGCGATCAATCTGTCGGAAAGGCCGCAAATCAATGAGTCACTGCTTAACACGCAAGACAGCCGAGTCCGCTTACCCTCTCCCCACGCTCGATAAATTTGATGGCGACCTGCAAGGCACATGAAACGCGTCACGCGAGGTGCACAACCCGAAAACTTGAAGCAAGCCCTCCACACGTAGAAATGCACAGCATGGATGCCCTCTCGTACCAGTTCTCCATTAAGCCGATCCTTCATAAGCTGTAAGCAAAGAACGGCGTGAAGGGTCCATCTTAGATTTCTAAACAACGCTTCGCGTCGCAGTAAACCTAGCGGAAGAGCTTGCGCACACCAAGGGAAAGCCCATATGCCCATCTCCACAGCATCATATTACTTACCTTCGCTACTCCAAAGTTGCCAGCACCAAGATCGCGGACAAGCTCATAGCGCTCCATTCCTCAGGGCTGGGTGTTGGCAAGGCCCTGGCGACAGTGGCTCACCAAAAAGGATCAGATAGCTCAGAATACCCTATATACGTTTCTTGTTGATGCTTCCCATAACGCTTCCTCTCTCGGAGCAGTGTGCATGAAGTCAGTCGTCCTGTATGTGCGGCCGTTTTCCAAGGCCTAAATGCCGCGAGGATAAAGACAACTATCCTTTTCTACAGATATTAGGAAGCCTCGGCGCATACAGACCTGTCAAGAGGGTGCATAACGGCCGTACAAGGAAGCCGCTTTCAGTCGTACCGGTGTATCAAAGCAGCTAGACCACAGTAGCAGGTGCCCTGCGCGTTGTGCCCATGCTCCTAAATAGAGATCCTTGTAACCATGCGATACCATCCTTGCTCTTTCCAAATCCGTGTTTTTATTACAAACCCGCAGGGCGCTTAGCCGCAAGCCGCGAGAAACCATCTCAGCAACGGAACCGACCTGCCCTCCAACCTCTTCGCAACTAACCCTTCCATTACACGATAAAACCTTCGCTGGCGCAAGTCCATTTCCTGTTCGTGCTCCGCACAAGGCCCAACCAACGCATTCCTTCCATCATTCCCCTTCTCCTTTCCCCTCGCTTCATCTCATGCCCTAACTCCACATCACCCTCCATCCACCTTTTCTCCGCCCGCCCGCTCTCCCAAACGCCACCACTTCCCTCCCTGCCTCCTAAAAGTAACAGCCGAGGTTATACACGCCCCACTGCCCCACACGCGCACTGATTACTACCGTCGCCGTCCCCGCGCCCGCGCCGCCTCCCGCCGTCCCCACCAGTCGAGCCGCCGACAGCGATCCCGGTAGCCCTAGCAGCCCAGCGGGGGCGGGCGCGGCGGGGCCCTGTGCTGCGGCGCCGCCACCTGCGGAGGGCCTGCGGCGGGGAAGATCGCGACGTATGGAGCGGCGAGCTGAGGGAAAGGCATTGCAACCATTCCAAGTTGGGTATCGGACACACATGGCTTCAACCCCTCACGATCTGAACCCTCCCTCCCTCCTTCCCCAAACCCCAAACTCTCACCCAGCTGCATCGCTGCCGCCGCCCTCTCCCGCTCCGCTGCCGCTGCCCCCTCCCGCTGCTGCTGCCCCGCCTCCCTCCGCCCCCGCAGCTGCCGCCCCCAGGCTGTGCGGCGGCCTCGCGAAGCCCAGCAGCCGTGCCGACACCAGCGGGTCCGTGGTGGTGCTGTACAGCGCCACACACGGCTGCTGCTGCTGCCGGGCCGCACCCGGGGGCGGGGAGGGGCAGGGGAGAAAGAGATGATAAGTGCAACAAGGGAAGGGAAGGGAGGGGCAGGGAGGGGAAGGAAGGAGAGAAGGGAGGGGAAGGGAAGGAAGGCAGCGGGCATGTCAGGGGGAGAGAGGGGGTCAGGCAGTAGAGGAGTAGACGGGGCAGGCAAGGCAGCGGGCATGGCAGGGAGACAGAGGGGGAGACAGGGGGTCAGGCAGCAGACAGGGCGGTGGCGTGTTGTGTGTGCAGTGTATGGTGCAATGTCCAACCCTCCCCCCTCAGGTGGACAGCCGGGGGGTGTAGCCCCTGCTCCTTCCTCTCCTCCTCCTTCACCCGCCCACCTGCCCCTGCGCCGCCAGCAGGACCGCCAGCCGCTCCCCCCGCGGCTCCCACACCATGTCCACAATGCCCGGCTGCACGGGGCAGGCTGCCCCTGCAGCAGCACCCGACGACAGGGACCCCGCACCCTGCTGCTCCTGCCCTCCGCTCTCCCCACCAACCCCCTCCCCCCGCTGCTGCCCCCCCAGCCCCAGCCCCCGCTGCAGCTCCGGCAGCGCCACCGGCAGCAGCTGCGCCGTGAGACCCGGCGGCGCCTCCACCAGGTGTACGGCAACCAGGTACGGCTGCCCCGCTAGCGCCGCCAGCAGTACGGCAGGGCGGCCGGGGGCGGCGGGGGACCAGGCGGCGGCTACCACCGAGTCGCGAGGGGTTGTTGTTCCGGAGGTTCCGCGTTGGGAGGCGGATGCGTGGGTGTTGGGTCGAGGTAGGGGCGAGGCGGAGGGGGGAGAGGGGGAAGAGGGGGAGCCGGAGGAGGTCTGCCAACGAGCCCAGCGCCAGCGGTGAGTCTCGAAGATGTAAAAGTGGCGGCTGCCGGTGCCGGCTGGGAAAGGGGGAGGCATGAGGGGTAGGCATGAGGGGTAGGAGAGGAAGGGGAAGGGGGTGGGACGAGGTATCACGGGGTTTTTATGCTTGTTTGTTAAGATGAGGGTCTGCCGCCCCTCGGACTCCTTACCACCCAATCCACACCTCCCTCGCGTCCCTAGCTACCCCTGCCCCCTCCTCCCACCGCCCTGCCCGGCCCCTGCCCCCCCTGCACATATCATTCACCTTTTCCCCTGCCCCCCATCCTGCCCCCCCCCCCACCTGCGAATACGTAGTTGCCGCAGGGCGACCAGCGCACCGTGTCGAACGCGGCGGGGCCGGCACTGACCGGGGTGGGGATGCCGCTGGCCACCTCCCACACCTGGGAAGGGGGCAGTGGGGGGAGGGAGGGAGGGAATTCAGATTAACTGAGCCGCGGAAACACTGACCCGGGAAGGGATGGTGAGAGTCTGCTAGCATAGCAGCCATATACAGCAGGTAGGCGCAGCAGGGTCCTGATCTCCTGACAGTGCCGGTGTTTGTGGTTACCGGTACCAAATGGGCCGCCGCATGTGTTCATGCAGCACCCCCCCGGCCCCGCCCCCACCCCCCCTCCCATGGGGAAGCCTCGTCCTACACTTGGTCAGTTTTCTTATTCTACCCCTCATGCAGCACCCCCCCGCCCCTCCCCCCCACCTGCAGCCCCGCCTGGTCGGGCGATGCGGCCGCCAGCAGCTGCCCGTCCGGACTCCAGCTCAGACTGCTCACCCTGGGGGGGAGGGGTGGGCAAGAGGGGGGGAGGGGTGGGCAAGGAAAGAAGAGTGCGGGGCAGGGGGGGCGGAGGGAGAAGAAGGAAGAGAGTCGAGATGGTGTGTTAAGAAGATGGGGCCGCGAGTCGGAACGTACTGTGATTGACGGAAGGTGGGGAAACAAGTTGTGTGGGTAAGGCAAGCGGGAGTGGACCGCGGGGCAGCGGGGGCTGCCGGAGCAGCTTGCCTCCCGACAGCTCCTGCTCCTGCGGATGCGCTCATGTGGGTCACGTCCGAACCACCATGCGCCACAACACACCTCCCCGCCACTCTCAGCCCGGCGCCCATGCTACACCCCAACAACCCCCTCAGGGCCAGCCTCACCCCCCCCCCTTTCTCGCTACCCCCCGTCCCCCCTTCTTCCACCTTAGCCCCCGCCCCCACCCTCCTTCCTCGCAACCCCCCTCCTGCCCCCACCTTGCCCCCGCCACCCGCGTCCTCAGCAGCCGCAGCCAGGGCCCCGCCGCCCGCCCCGCGGCTGCCAGCGGCGGCCTCGCCTCGCCCCCCGCCCCCGGCAGCGCCCACAGCCCCACCGCGCCAGCCGCCCCCACCGCCAGCACACCCGGGGAGGAGGGGCTCCAGGCCAGGCTGAAAACCTGGGGGGAAAGGGAGGAGGAGGTGTGTGTGGGGGGGGGGCGGGGATCAGGGTGCAATGCCTTGAGGAGGAGGCGGGTGAGATGAAAGGGCGAAACAGTGGGGCTGCCGCTATGTGGACACAGGGCATCATTCGCGTATTCCACATGTCCCTGCCCCACCCTCCCCACCCTCACTGAGCACTCCACCCCTCCCTCCTACCAAACATCCTCCCCTGGGCCTCCCCCTTACTCGTCCCTCGCTCCCTCCCTCCCCCGACCCCACCTGCTCCCCCAGCGCCTCGTGCCTCAGCACCGCCTTCAAACACCCACCACCAGCTCCCCCTCCTCCTGCCATCAGCACCTCGCTGCGTCCCCCGCCTGCTGCCCCCGCCCCCTGCTGCCCCCGCCCGCCAGCCGCCCCCACTGCTCCCGGCAGCTGCATCTCCAGCACCTGCACCCGGCCCCGCGGGTCGGCAGCAGCCAGCCAGGGCCGCCGCGGGTGCCAGTCCAGGGGCGGGGCGGCGGCACGGGGCTGGCAGCCGGAGAAGAATCTGTAGGGGGAGTGGTGGTGAGAGGGGTGGGGGAGGGGTGAGAGGGGGCGGCACCAGGGGTGACGAAGGTGGGTCGAGAGGATGCAGGGATGCAGGGCGGCGGCCGGCAGGTGGAGGAGGAGGGCGTGTGGGAGGGTGGATGTGTGGCGTTGCGGTGCGACCAAGGCCCAAGCCAACCCTGGCCTCTAGTCAGGCCCGCGAGCGCCCAGACTTGGCATCCCGCTTGCACCAGACACGGCTCCCAACACGGCTCCACCCCGGCCCCGCCCCCACCTGCTCCACAGGGCCGCCAGCGGCGCCCCCAGCCCCAGCGGCGACACCGCCGCCGCCAGCTGGCCGCCCAGCCGCTCTAGCAGGGAGGCGCGGCCCTCCTCGCCGCCCTCGCCACCGCCACCGCCGCCGCCAGCAGCGTCTGGGTGGGTATGAGTGGAGGTAGGTGGGGCGGGGAGGGTTACATGGGTGGGCGAAATCTTGGGTTTAATGCAAAAGAGTGCAAGGCTGGGTGCAAGGGACAGGAGGGGGATGCTGCCGCTCGCAAGAGTCTTTCTTAGGTTCTGGCTTAGGCAGTAACTACGGTAATTGGAGATTTGGGTTACGGTCCGCGCGGCGCGTACCGGGCGGGTAGACGGCAGCTCGCTGCGGCAGCAGTTCCGGAGCCACCTCATCCGCCAACACCACTCCGGGGATCAGCTTGGACTGAGGAGCAAGGAGGAAATAACAGAGGGTGGAAGGGATGAGGGGAGCAGGCAGGAGCAGGGAAGATATACAGTGGCTGTGTAGGAGAGGGAGGTGAAAGCGGCCTGCATCCACGCTGTAACTCACCGATCCCGATACATCTTGAGCATTGTCAAGGTGAACTGCGCCGGGCAACCATGGACGAGCAACGGTTGTGCAAGCGCAGCCTCACGACAAAATCGGCTTCGGATCTAGGTATTTTTTCAGTGCTTTACCTAGTATGCAGCGGTCCTCCCACAAGGTCTTAGCTCCTTCCGGCGGCAGCAGCGTTGAGAACATTTGTTTTTCGGCACCCTTTAGCGCTGCAGCCGCAGATGCATAACTGTTTGTTGCCTTCTGGAAATTAACAATCCTTTAAAGTCACCGTCTAGTGCAAAATGCAGCGCCGCTCTGCCCAAGAGGCGGGAAAGGGGTAATTTGCTAAGGTAAGAACTATTCCCTGACAACGTGCAAAGTTGTTTCAAATAGTGACGAATGGATTCGACTGAGGTGTGTAGAGCAGTTCAAAGAAAAGCCGTATGCATGTGATCACGTCAGATGGAACCAAAGCTGCAACACATCCCCATCTCCTTGCCTTTAGGTTGCACACCTTCTCGTTAAAAATCACTTCAATCTTTCTTACTGAATTATGTTACATACTTAAAGCTATTAACACGTATCGTGCGAACGCACTCATGGAGGTTGCTCCACTTTTCAAGCCCTTCAGGGCTTTAGGGTATATCACAGACAACGTTCCCTTTGCCGTCAATAGGCGCGGAAAAGAAACATATGTTACTGTCAGCGTGGGCAAAGCATGGCAGGTGGGCGGCGGCTGGCGGCCTTGCAGCTTGCCGATTACCTTAGCAATAGTCTAAATGACTTCGGTGAAACACAGGTTTATAACACCACGAAGCTTACGCTGTCACTCGTGGGACCTCAGGTAGGTCCCATGCGTCGACTTGGTAGTTCCTTTGCTGCAGCGGGTGGAAATTGCAGGGTTGTAGAAACGCAACGCATTCCCGTCCTGAACTCCCTCTTTACTTCGCGACCTGTCATGCTGCCCCACAGCTCCCGGGGGACATCAGGGCTCTGGCATGCAAGAACGACCTTACTTTCGCTGCCATCGGCGGCGACATAGTCGAGTGCAAGCGCGTGCACAGGTACGTCGTTGATCCACGGGGCTGGATTCCCGCGGCTCCATGCCAAACCCAATTGTAGAGCTTGCGATGCTTACCGGTACTCGACATCCCGCACTTCCCCTGCGCACATGCCACGCGCACGCATGAGTTCACCCTTGCCGTTTCACCTTTCTCTCCCCTTCGCTCCTACCCTACTAGGTCTGGAGTTTACCGTGGCGGCCATTCGGGTCCTGTACGACAGCTGCTCGTACTTGGGGACTTGCTGCTGAGCCTGGGCTCGGAGGCGCAGGGGGGCGGGCGGCTGGTGGTGTGGCAGATCGGAAAATACGACGAACCAAAGGTAGGTGTTGCCGTACTACTACGGAGGCTGATGAGGCAGGCTGGGGGAGTGGAAGACGGCGTCTGTTGTAAAGGGAAGGGAAGTTGAAGGAAAAGGGTTCCAACCGGAGGGGCTCAGGGGTGCGAAACAAGTAGAGGAGGTAAGTGGGACGAGCAGCGGGATGGGGCTTCGAGGGAATACCATCCGTGGCCTCCCCTGGTCTCTTCCACACCCCGATTCCTCTGCTTCCGCCCCCTGCCTACTACCTCCCCACTTCGTTAGTCGTTTACTCTTTATCCCCACTCACCAACCCCCCCTCCAACCCCGCAGCGTGTGTTGGAGCTGGGCTCTGGCTTCTCCCCCAGCTGCATGTGCCACCCGGACACCTACCTGCACAAGGTGCTGCTGGGCGGCGAGGGCGGCAGCCTGCAGCTCTGGAACTTCACATCGGGGGAGAAGCTCTTCACGTTTGCAGGCTGGTGAGGGGGGAGAGGAAAGCGGAGGCAGAGGGAAGAGCTCTAATTAAGCAGGGAGCCAGGGTCTATCGGAGGGAGGGGGTTTGCGAAAACCCTGGAGCGCGGCTTTTACCAGGAATTGCCTCCATTGATCACAGCATGGCTTTCCTCTTCTCCTTCTTCCTTCCTCTTCCTCCCTGCCAGGGGCTCCGCTGTCAAATGCCTGGTCAGCAGTCCCGCTCTGGACGTGGTGGGAGTTGGGCTGGCAGACGGCCGGGCCGTACTGCACAACATACGGTACGATGAGCAGGTGGCCTCCTTTGCAAACGCAGCCGGGGCGGGTCTGGCGGCGGATGGGCTGCTCGGCGGAGGCGCCGGTACGGCAGCGGCGCGCAGCGGCGGGGCGTGTACGACACTGTCGTTCCGCAGCGGCAGTACGGGTGTGCCGTTGATGGCGGCGGGTGGCGGCGCGGGGGTGGTGACGGTGTGGCACCTGGAGGGGCGCAGGCTGCACACGGTCATCCGGGATGCGCATGATGCGCCGCTGGTGGGTTGGTGGTTGGGTGGGAAATGAATTATAAGTGCAGCAACGGAGTGGGAGTGGGGTTGGTGGGAGGGAGGAGGGTCGCTGGGAGACATGGGAGGGTCGGGAGCCCACCATAGGGGCGTGGTGCGTGCGGTAGGAGATTTAGAGGAGAGCGCGGAACTGTTGATGCTAAGGACAATGGAAATTTAGCCATGCAACGGCGACCCCACGCGCCCTGCACCTGTCCCCCTCCCATCTCTTCAATCCCTCTCCCCTTCCCCCGGTATATCTTTCCGCAGCTGAGCCTTCACTTCTTCCCCGGCGAGCCCCTCCTCATGAGCAGCGCAGCAGACAACAGCATCAAGCACTGGGTCTTCGACTCCGCAGACGCCATGCCGCGACTCCTGCGCTTCCGCGCCGGCCACGCAGCTCCCCCAACCACCGTACGGCACTACGGCCAAGGCGGCCTGCGCCTCCTGTCCGCCGGCTGCGACCGCTCCTTCCGCGTGTTTTCCGTGCACCAGGACCAGCAGAGCCGGGAGCTGAGCCAGGGACACACAGCCAGTCGTGCTAAGAAGCTGCGTGTACGGCAGGAGGAGTTGCGGTTGGAGCGGGTGGTTGACATGGACGCATGTGAGGTGCGGGAGCGGGACTGGGCGAATGTGATTACGGCGCATGAGGGCGACCCGGCGGCCTACACTTGGCGGCTGGCGCACTTCAGCCTGGGGGATCACGTGTTGACGCCGCCGCAGGAGGTAAGCGGGAGGAGGGGCGGAGGAGTGACAGGAGGTGGGGATGTGGTGTAAACCTGTGCCCTGCAAAATGTTTTCCCGGGAGCCTCACACACGATATTTTCTTGTTGCATGCGGCACTCTTGGGGCAGCCCTCGAGTGTAACCGCTGTTGTCTGCGATCCTGCCTCACCTGTGCTCGCAGCACCCCTATTCACCCCGTCCCGCTCCTCAACCCCCCCTCCCCAGGAGCTCCGGGGCGCTTCAGCCGCCCCCGTCACCTCGGTGTCCATCAGCCGCTGCGGCAACTTTGGGCTAGTGGGCAGCGCCTCGGGCCGCCTGGACCGCTACAACATGCAGAGCGGGCTGCACCGTGGAGCATACTACCGCCCTGCTGCGGGGGCTGCTGGTGCGGGGGTTGCTGCTGCGTCCACAAAGGGATCTGCTGCCGGAAGCGCAGCCTCTGCAGCATCCGAGCCCCAGCCGGCGCATGGAGCAGCGGTGGTGGGTTGCGCCTCCGATGGCGCCAACCGGCTGCTGGTGTCAGTGGGCATGGACGGCGTGCTACGGGTGTGGGACTTCCGAGCGCAGACGCTGCGTGCTGAGGTGGCGTTGGGGTGTCCCGCGGGTCGGTTGGTGCTGCACCCAGTGAGCGGGCTGGCGGCGGTGGCGCTGGCGGACGCGTCGCTGCGGGTGTACGACATTGAGGTGCCGCGACTGGTACGGCGCTTCCGGGGACATAGCGACCGAGTCACCGGCATGCACCTCTCCTCGGACGGGCGGTGGCTGCTGAGTGCGGCCATGGACGGCACCATGCGCGTGTGGGACATCCCCGCGGCACAGTGCCTGCAGGCGAGTGGCATGCGGAGGGAGGGGGTGGTGGTGTGGTGCCTTATGGAAGCAATCGGATAAAGACTTACAGCTGCTTATGACAGGCGAGGCTGGGTTACGTCCCTGCAGCTGGAGAGAGGGGGAGGCTCGAAACGAAGTCCCGGTGCCGCGTTTATTCCTTTGCTGCCCCAGACTGCCTGCTAAATGCCTCCTCCGTGGAACCGTTGCGCACCTCGCTGCCTCATTACATCCCTCACAAAGTGTTAAACCACCCCATATAATCCCCCCCCCCTCACCCTTGTTACCCCCCTCCCCAGGTCATGAAGCTGGGATCCCCGGTGACCTCGCTGTCGCTGTCGCCCTCGCTGGACCTGCTGGCAACCACCCACGTCAACCGGCGGGGGATATACCTCTGGTCCAACCAGGTGCGGTTTGGCTTCAAGAGGCTTGGCTTCCCCCACCCTCCCTCCCACCCACCCCCACCCCCACTTCACTTTTCATTTATGCTTCCCTCACCTCCCCACAGGCGCTGTTCGGCCTGTCCGCCGCCATCCCCCACAGCAGCTCCCCCGTTCCCGTGGTGCGGGCCTCGCTGCCCTCCGTGTCGGACGGCCACCGACAGCAGCAGCAGCCGGAGGTGGGCAAGGGCAAGCGGAAGGGCAGGAATGCCGAGGAGGAGGAGGAGGAGGAGGCAGGCGCGGAGCGCATGGATGTGGACGGGGACGCGGAGGACGAGGATGGGTTCAGCGAGGTGAGCTGGCAGCGGCGCGCGAGTGTGCGTGTGGGTTGTCGTGTTTCCGGCTGGGCGCAGTTATCTTGGCGTTGTGGAACGTGCGTATCTCATCGTATTTCAAGGGAGGCATCAACGGCCGCTCATCAGGAGCGGGGTGGCCGCTACGACCCTCAAACCCATCCTACCCGCACTCTTACCGCATGGATGTTGTATGTACTCCCCCACAACAGGACGAGGAGGAGGAGGAGGCCCGGCGCCGCGCCGCCTCCGCCGCTGCCTCCGCCTCCACCGAGGAGCCCCCACGGCCCTACGCGGAACTGGACCCCGCGTCCGGCGGCCCGCTGCCGCTGGCACCGGAGCTGGTGACGCTGAGCCTGCTGCCCCGCAGCCACTGGGACAGCCTCACTCACATCGAGGTGGGTAAAGACGGGGGTGAAGATTAGGCTGGATGCCATGCTTAGCCCTGTTGCCTGGCTACCCTCCCTCCCTCCTACACGTCATGACATCGCTGACCTTCCTCCTCCGGCCTGCCCTTCCCTTCACGCACCTCACCTCACCTCCCTCCCACAGGTCATCAAGGCCCGAAACAAGCCCATGCAGCCCCCCAAGAAGCCCGAAGCCGCGCCCTTCTTCCTGCCCACCCTGCCCGGGCTGTCAGCAAACCCCGTCTTCGACGCAGCGGCGGCAGCCAACGGCGACGACGCCGGGCGGATGGCGACGGAGGCCGGGGAGGAGGCCGAGGAGGCTGCGGAGGCCGGCGCCGGGCCTGGCTCCGCTGCTGACGCTGCAGCGGCGGGGTCGCGTGTCGTACGATTGCAAGGCGGCAAGCGCGGTGCCGCCGCCGCCGCGAACGGCGACGGCGGCGCTCCCGTTAGCGCCTTTATACGGCAGTTACGTAAGGCTGCTGCCGCCGCGGCAGCGGCGGCGGCGGGGACAACAAAACCCGACGCTGCCGGCCGCAGCGGCAATGGCGATGCTGCTAGCAGCAGCACAAGTGTGTTGGAGTGCTACGGTCCCGTCATGGCGCTGCTCCGCGCGATGAGCCCCACCGCGATTGACCGGGAGCTTCGAGCCATGCAGGTGCTGGAGGGCAGCAGCAGCGAGGCGACTGACGTGGCAGATCTGGCGGCCCTGCTTGACATGCTGGCCGTGTGGCTGGAGGCGCGGCGGGACTTTGAGTTCTGCCAGGCGCTGCTGAGTGTGGTATTGGGGCAGCAGGGGGAGCTGATTGCAGCGCGGCCGGAGTTGACGGAGCGGGCGGTGCGGTTGCGGGCGGCGGTGGCGGCGTCTTGGAGGCGGGTGGACTCGTTGTTGCAGCATGTGCGGTGCCTGGTCGGGTTCTTTGGGAATCTGCAGGCGTGAGGAGGCGGCTGTGTGGGGTGGTAGTGGTAGTGGTGGGGCTGTGGGGTGGTGGGAATGGAGAGGGGTTGGGTACGCAGGGCGGCTGGGAAAGGAAGGAGCGCCATATGGGGGAGGTGTTGGATGGTTGTTGGAGGTGTGGACCTGGGGGCGGGGAGGGAGTCCCGCGTGATTGACCCATGGCGCCATGGGTCAACAGCGGCTACGGAACTCACACACTTGGAAAATATGATGTGCGCGCGGAGGTCTTGTTTCGGAGGTGTAGCTGTATGGAGTGTTGTGGAACGAAAGCCCGTGCGCGGATACATCATCGTGGTTCTAGTAAGGAGGCACACCTGTCAATTTGTCCGGGTTTAGAACTCTTGCCCATAACCACTACATTTGACCAAACATCAGCAACAATGACACGCGGCCACATTTCTCCACCCATTACCACCGGATGTTGCCCGTACCGAACGTACAACAGCTACCATTAGCTCTTACTTTGGCTGTCCCATCTAATTAACAGCCCAGCCGCTGCAAGGCCAACAAACTCTATCGCCACTTGTCCCTCACGACTCCCTGCACGCCTCGCAGTACGGCACTCCCGCAACTTCCGAAAGGAAAGTGTGCGCAGCATCCTTATCTACCTTGACCCCTATGGCAGAGAAAAGCAGCCCAGCTCCTGCGACGAAAAATGCATGCATGCTTCCCAGGCAAACCCTATACATGTTAACTACACTGTGTATGTCTTATCTCTATACAACACCCAGGTCCCACCAGTTTGCAACGACTAGGCCTGTGACCAACGCTGCAAAGTCGCAAACACTGCGCTCCCCGGCTCACAGGTCCCCCCGGAGGATTTGCTCCGCCATGCCGCGTCGCATTGCAGGGATGTCCGCCTGAGGTAGGAAAGAGGCAACAAGAGCAGGTTGGGTTGTGTGCAGCAGCGTGGAACGGAGGAAGGGGACGAGACAAGGCCCCTGCAGGTGCGGCATGGCGGCAATTGACGGTAGGGTGCACGCGTATGTGTCCCCCGGGTGTACGGTAACGGCAACCGTAAAGGCACAACCCACAATCCTCCACGCCTACCTGCGAGAAGGCAAAGTCCCGGGGCTCCACCCCTCGCGCCAGAAGCTCAGCAAAGGCGCAGGCAAACACCCCGCAGCTGCATCCGTCCAGCTGCGCAGGCAGGAGGGAGGCAGGGAGGCGTTGTGCGGAGGTACCGTAAACACAGAGGGTAGGGTATGAGTCCAGTGGAAGGAAAGGGACATGATGGGAAGTAGCCGCAGGGCCAATAGCAGCTACTGCGCAAAGTCAAGTTGTGCCTGGATTCCCCAACTGTATACGCATGCCAGGATTGTTTGGCGCCATCAGAGGCCTAGTGCCCCGCATCTCCAACCTCACCTGCCTCGGTAGCCCACCCGTCACCCGCTCCTTCCTCCAACCAGCAGCACCACCCGCCTCCACCTCCACCCGCTTCTGCCCAGCCCTCCCCGCCGCCTTTTTCCCCTGCCCCTCCGCCGCCGCCGCTGCTGCCCCTGTCTCCGCCGGCGCCAGTCCGAGCACCTGCTGCAGCCCCTTGTCCTCCGCGTCCCGCAGGAACCACCGCAGCAGGCAGCCGAGCACCCAGTCCGAGGTGGCTGCGCTGCCGCCCAGGCTGTCATAGTACTGCAGCAACCGCCGGCGAGGCCACACGGCAGCCAGGCACCTGCGAATGAGGAGGAGGCCGGGGGAGGTAAGGGAAAGGGGAAGCATGACATAAATGGGGCGAGATTGGTGTCCTGTCGCTTACCAGTGCGTGTTGTGGTGGTTGATCGGGAAGAGCAGCAGGTCTCGCAGCAGTACGCACTCCGCCGTACGTGTACGGCAGGTCCGCGTCCACCGCTGTACCTCGCTGTACTCGAACCGCCCTCGGACGCCGCCCGCCGTTAGTTTGCTGAAGAAGAAGCTGTTGAAGGCCCACATGATGGGTGCCGTACGACAGGCCGGAAGCTGAGCTGCGATGCCGTGATGTACGACAGGGCTCCTACTGCATGGGCGCTTGGCTGTTACGACTCCATGCTGCTGCTGCCGTACAGCTCGAAGTGACGTCAGCACACTGGCCACGCTGTTGTCGCTGTCTCCAGTCGCAGCAGCAGCAGCACCGGGAGCAGTACCTCCGCCGGCACATGGCGCGTCAGCTGTTGGGGCTGCAGAAGCTCCTCCTGCAGCCGCGGCCTTGCAGGCGCCAGCGGCAGCTGCGGTGGTGCCCCCGCCTCCCTCGGCTGTTGTTGCTTGTAGATCGCCCACAGGACACGTAGTTTTCAGCGCAGAGGCGTGTCGCCTTCTCGCGCCTGGGGACGTTACGGAGGTCGTTGGGGCCGCGGCTAGGGTTTTTGCGGTACGGGCGGTACCTGCGGGGCTGGTAACGGCTTGGGTGGCTGTTTTCACGCCGTGTGGAGAGGTGACGGACCCACTGCTGCCGGCTGCGGCTGCCCGGTCCTCCGGTCCGGAGCGGGACGGCGCGGTCGGGCGGGAGGACTGCTGGCCTGAGGACGCAGCAGCGGCGGGTTCCGCACCCACTGCAGCTGGTGATGCCACCGCTGCTGACCCTGCTTGCGGCGTAGACCCGCTGGGAGCTGCTGCCGGCATCTCGTCATGACGCTTCTGTGCAGGGCAGGGACATGGGCGCGGAACAGGGACGAACAGGGTTGGCGGGTAAAACTTGCCTGGACCCATGCCAGTCCAGTAAACAGCCCAAACGCCCTCACCGCAGCTCACCTTAAGCAGCAGCATGTAGGAGTTGACGACCTCGTCGTTAAGCCAGCCGCCGCCCGACAGCAGCCGACCCAGATCGCCCGCAGTGAGGGGCAGCAGGTGCGTGGCGGGACCGATCTGGTGGTGGAAATGGTGGGTTGAGGGCAGGGCAGGGGCCGGGTGTGGCGTGGTGGGACAAAGCGAGAAGGTCTACTGGTGTGAACCCCGCTTGGAAGGCTCAGACAGTGTTTCGTAGCATGCTTTTGCGTTCTGTTGAGATGCAGGTATCCCATGATGGGCGCTTACCGGTATCCTGGCGACCACATCCGTCGGCTTGGGCTGCGGACGTTGCGCTCGCAGTGCGGACAGGCGAGGTGTGCCGGCCGCAGCCGCCAGGAGTGCACTGGGAGTACAGGTTCCGGATCCCACCGTAGCTGGGACATCTTGGACCAGTTGGCAGCTGTCATCGCTGTTGCAGGGGCTGCCGCGGATGCGACTGTCCACCTGAAGCGGGTGTGAGGTTGCGGCAGGTGCCGGCAAGGAGTCCGCTGTGGAGCATCCTAGCGCGCCATGTTGCCGTTCCCGGCATGCATTGGTAGTGAGGGTCGAGGTGTCCTCCGAGTCGGAGATGGTGATTGCTGGTTCGGGTGCAGGTTTAAGGCGAACCGGCGTTGGCTGTTTAACAGCATAGCTGGTAGGTGCAGGATGCGGGCGCGGCGACTTGCTGGCAGCTGCGGTGGATGGATTGGGCAACGTAGCTGACGGTGCGGCCTTTCCGACTGCAGACCGCAACCTTTTATTTGATGATCCAATCACTGCTTGATGTAGGTAGTTATGCTGCAAAGCTATCAAACGGGACCAAGGCACGTTTCCACCAGCTGTACGCCGCCGCTTGTGCGAGCGGAGAAGCTTCGCTGCCCAGGTAGCCGCTAGATAAGCTCGACGACTTCCAGTCAAGCACATGGAGACAAGGGAATGTGTTATTTCCTGCCGTGTTCGCTTACGGCTGCTGCCGCTATGCGCGGCAGCGACTTGTTGTAATGACATGGTAAATAGTTGATAGCAGTGGACCTCTATACAGTATCAGCCTTGTAATTGAGTAAGGATGCGATGAGCTTTAGCTGTCGCTTGGACGTTGCAGTTTGCTCGGCCAAGTATCTAATTGATTGGCTAAGGTTATACACCAAATCCTAAGAGTTGGAACAAATTATTATTGCCACGAGAGCGCACTTACGGCTTCTGGAGAAGTCAGCAGTCAAACCGTCGTACGGGTGCTAATTGGTTAGGAGCCAAAGCGCCGGCCAAGACAGGAAGCTATGTATGTCATCTGAGAGAAGCATACAATAGTAAATATGCGAATTTACTCTGTGTGCAGACAACTCGCCAAACAAAGCAGGCAATACCGGTAGGCCGCGCCTAAACCCTTTTGCACGCAATGAAGTTACTCCTTGAGTTTTCTTAGGTCGTATGTCGTAGGCTGATCACGCATACGTTTGGCTGGGAAGGCCGAGCGGGTTAACATGGCGGAGTCGCTCGGAGGCAGCCGTGGCCGCAACGACAATGCTGGCAAGACAAATGTTTTCGCAGCAGCTAAAACACAGGGTGGGTATCATGAGTTACAGCAATTGATTATCTACAGACCTATAAAGACGGTAAAAGGCCAAAAGCTAAACTCGCTTTAAGCATTGTGATGATAAAGAAGTTTACACGTATAAGAACAACGAAGCGTTTCATAATAAACGATAGGCGGTATCTGACGCACGGCAGACATGACCCAGCTGACATGTCGAGCGCCGTCCAACCTGTTTCTTTGCGTTACCCTTCGCAAAGAGCAAACCTGGGTGTGTCAACCCTGACCCATATGCCTGTGCACATGCTGCGCTAAGCCCAGATACCTCCTCACTACCATCGCACCGCACCGCATGTCCACTCCCAATGCACACCGTACCTGCTAGCCGCCCATCTATCGTATACCATTGCCCATTTCACCTTCATCCTCTTTCCTCGGTCCAGGTCCAGCTCGTACCGGCGGTGGCGCTGGAGGCGGTCTGCTGGATCGCCCAGCCCCCATCCGCCGTACGGGCGGCATGGCAGCTGCGCTAGGCGGTGGCGGGTTCGCCGCCCCGCGCGCCCGCCCCTCCAGCGCCCCCAGGGAGCGGCCTCGGGGCGGCGGTGGTGGTGGTGGCGGCCCGGGGGGTGGAGGTGGTGGTGGTGGCGGCAACATGGATAAGGCCCTGGCGGCTCGGGTGCGGTCATGGGCTGGGGTTAAAGAGGGGCGGAACTACCGTACCGTAGCGTATCGGTGTGACAAGGCTCAGTGTCGTTGGCTGGGTACCCGTCTGGGCGGCATATGCACCTACCGGCCGCCTGGCAGCCCTACTGGCCAACACGTCGTTCACGTTTTGTCGAGAGGACATGGGTCTTGGCTTTAAGTGAACAGGGACTGCAGTCAGATGCGGCTGTGACACCAGTTAACGTCCATGGGTACGGTTACCTAAACGACGGGGCACGTATGCCTGCTCTGCCGTGCAGGCTCGAGTGGAGGAGCTGCGGCAGGTCAAGGAGGCTCAGTACTGGGGCCGGGAGGACAAGGTACGCGGAACGTACCGGTACCTAAATGCGGCCCCAGCACAAACCACTATCCCCTTACCTTTCCCTACTCCACCAGGCTTGCACTAACGGCATACCGCCCTGCACACGTCCACGCCATGCACACCCTCTTAGCCACCGGTAGACACCCTTGGAGACCCGTTGGGCGCTCCACCCCGCAGCCAAACGCCATCCGACCCTAATCCGTACGCCGTACGACAGACATCCCGGCCCCAACCCTGCCCCCCAGGACGCCCTGCGCGCCAACCGCCGCGACCTTCCGGCCTTCTGGTCCATCAGCGCGCACGGACAGCCCTACCACGACGAGCGGCTGGCGGCGGGCGCCACCAACTTCTACCGCCTCAGCACGCCCGCGGGGCTGGCGGGGCCGGGGGACGGCGTGGCGGCGGCGGTGGGGCCGGCCACGCTGCAGCAGGCGGCGCTGCGCAAGTGGGTGGGGGCCTGAAGGGGGGTGGGTGGGGTGCGGAGGGTTTGCAAGTGGGTGGAGGCGGAGGGGGGGTGGGTGGGACCGTATGCACAGCTCAACCCACCCACGTCCCCTTCCCTCCCTGTTCCCTTCCCTCGCTCCCGTTGGTACCACTACCGGTAAGCCCCTCCCTCCTCCCACCTCCCTCCCTCCATGCTGACGCCTTACACACGGTCAGCCAGTTGTCTCCTCTTTTCCCTCCCTCCCTCCCTCCCCTCCTCCCTTCTTTCCTCAGGAGTCTGGAGACGGGCATGCGCTACTTCGCCTCCCTCTCCGACCTGGCTCCGCTGCCCCCCGGCGCCCCCGCCACACAGCGCCTGGGCGACGCGGACCGCGAGTTCCTGCTGGGCCGGCTGACTCCCTTCCAGCGCATCCACGCACTGCACCAGGGGCTGGACAAGGACCCGGGCAGCGCGTGTGTGGAGTGGCTGCCGTGGCCGCTGGTGAGGGGGGGAGGGCGGGGGACAGGGCTGGGGAGAGACAAGGCTTGGGGGGAGACAGGGCGGGGGGAGACAGGGCGGGGGATCAGGGCTGGGGAGAGACAGGGCTGGGGATCAGGGTAAGGAATCAGTTAGGATGGCACGTAGGGCAGGGAATGCCTGCAGCAGGGCACAAGTACCGGTGTGTGGCCTTTGGCAGCAAAGCAAGTCGAAGGGTTGTGGGTATCACTACCTCGGTGCAAAACAGCACCCCGTGTCAACACGTGTATTACCGGTATGTTTGTCCTGCTGCAAACCTGTTCGCCCTCCTCCCACAGGCGATTCTGAACCGGGAGACGCTGGTGGCGGAGCGCGAGGGCCGGCGGGCGCCCCCGCCCAAGTACGACATAGCGGATTGGAACGGGGGCCCCGCGCAACGGGACATGCTCATGCGGCTAGCCACGGCGGAGGTAGGGGGCAGAGGGTGGGGTGGGGGGGCTGTGGCTGTTGGGCGGTTGTGATGGGTTGACGACTGGGCTGTCTGTAGCAGTCCACATCGGAAAAAAGGGCAAGGTGTGCCGCATGGGGTCACAGCTGTCAGTATGCCAGGGAATGCATGTTGACTCGACTTCAAAGTCACGCGAATGCTCAACGCCCCATGCCTGCCTGCCTCCCCTCCCCTCCCCTAATAGTGTCTCCGAATGCGCTCACTGCATGAGTCGGGATATGGGATTGGGACTCGTTGTTTCACATATTTAAGTTTCTCCCCTCCCCTCCCCCCACCCAAGCTTGAGTACCTGATGCGCCGCCACCTGAAGTTCATGTCGGAGCGGCAGTGCAGCGCCGCACGCGCCCCCGCTGCCCTGGAGAAGGACATCCTGCGCCAGGCCTTCTGGCGGGTGGACCCGGGGCGCAGCGGGGCGGTGTCCGTACAGCAGTTCCTGCAGGTCGGCAGCGGGAGGGGGGCGGGGAGGGGGGAAGGGGAGAGGGAGGGGCGGGGAAGAGTGGGGAGCGGAGGGGAAGGGTGGGGATCAGGGAGAAACCGTACCATATCGGTATTGATTGGAAGCACTGGTTGGGGTACAGGATAGGATCGGATAGGTCTGTGGGGCTTCGTTTGCATCATCCATCTCCATCTCCTCATGCACCTCCTCCTGCACCTCGCATGCACACACACCCTTTAAAACCCCCCCGCACAGGTGTGGCAGAACCTGCTGCGGCTGATGGAGTACGAGGACGTGTGGGTGAAGGGCAAGGACTTCAAGGGGCGCACCCGGCACCAGCAAGTGCTCAAACCCAAGCGCACACTGCTGCTGGACAGGAACATGGCGGCAGCGCTGTTTGTAAAGTACGGATTCGACAAGGACGGCCTCATGCCGTACATCGTGTTCATCAATGCGCTGTGTGAAACGCCTGCCCGGTACGTGCAGGAGGATGAGAGGGTGGGGGAGAAGAAGAATCCCGGGAGGGCAGGAGGATGAGAGGGTGGGGATACAAAGGAAGGGAACTGGCAAGGCAACTGACGGGGTGGGGGGGTAGGCGTTCCGAGAGGGTTGGTACGACTGTACCTGCCCTTTTCATCCTGGCCCGCTACGCTACGCATAGCATCCTGCATGTTGCTGTCTTAGCCCAAGCCGCACATGTGCTGGTCGCCATTCCAAGGGGCTATAATTAAACCCAGGAGGGTCATGGCATCCGCAATGCATCAGTCGGTTACCTGGAACCTGATGCCTTCCTTTCACATCTTCACTTGTCATTTCATCCTGGCCTGACCCCTCCCCCTTTCACATCCCCTCACCCTCACCCCTCACCCTCCAGGCTTCTAGGTCACGAGGTGTTGCTGGCCAAGGACGTGCGGGGGAAGAACGGACTGGAGGACGAGCAGGACATCGCCATGTGCATGGGCAACGCCAAGATTGAATACCGCTACGTGAGTTGCGGGGTTTGGGGTGACCCGTGGGTCGCTGTGGGGTGCTGCACGTGCGTTGGAACGGGGGGGGGTGCTGGGTGGCAGGGGACGTGGCGTGGAGATGGAGGGGCCTTTCCTGGGAAGGAAAGGGTGCGTTGTGGGTTGTGCGGGATGCGGGGGCGCCTGGCAGAAGCCCGGGTTCCTGCCCCTGCACCAAATTGTGCCGCTGCGTGATGTCGTACCTTGTGATGTACCTTGGAAGAAGGAGCTTCCCGGCAACCGGATGGCGCCATTGCTTTGCCCCATCCTATGGTTTCGTACGGTATCTTGGTATGGTATGGTCTTTGACCCCTCTCCCTTTTGGCTCGCCCGCCCCGCCCCCTCGGCTCCGCAGTGCAAGAGCGGCGTGTTCCCGCCCGGCGAGTTCTCAGCCAAGATGGGGAAGCGCTCCTTCAAACCGCCCAAGGTACCGGTACCTCTGGGAACCACCTGGGCTAGCAATGGTCAGCGTTGGGGCCGTGAGGAGCAGCGGTGGAAACGCGGAAAGTTCGCAGTCACATATGCCATTACATTGTATCCTCGTCGCAATTCTGTATGCCCGTTTGCCTCCTCGCCCGCCTACGCGGTCAGTGCCTAGTTCTACGCCGCCGTACATGTAGCTTGTACTGCCCACCACCCGCACCCCGTGTGTCGTACAAAACACACGTGCCATTCTCACACCCCCTCCCCCCCCCCAGGCGCACATGTGGTTGGAGCACGTGTACGGCTACGCGGGTATGCTGGAGTACACGCTACAGTCCAACATATTCTACACGCACAACACAGGTGGGTAGAAGAAGTAGAGGTGAAGTGATGACAATCCCAAACACACCTGGGGGGGGGCGCAAAGGGGCTGGGTATTAGTCGCAAGCTGGCAGGTAAAAAGAAGAACTTTCGCTAACCGTACGACAATACAATTTCAAACCATAGATTGCATCGTGGAGTTGGCAGGGGGCTGTGCGCTTGAGGGCAGCATGAGTGCGCTGACGTCATAACCTCATAAGCCTCATAACACAAGCTCCTCATGCCCAACTCCTGTGCCCTCCATGCCTCCTGCGTCTACCCATCCTCCCTGCCTCCCCGCACCCCCAGGCCAGCCGCTCAATCCCCACACCGCCAAGGCAGTCGCCAAGACGCTGCTGGCGGCGCAGGGCGCGCAGGAGGGCACACAGCTGCGGCCGGAGCAGCTCAAGGTGGGGGCTGGGGAGGTTGCGGGTGCGGGGCCGGAGGGGCAGCTCCTGGGGGCAACCCCTGATGTTGCGAGTGGCTGGTTCTAGGTTGTGCGTGCTGGGGCGGCCTCTTCTTGCATGGAGGCCTCTCTTGCCATGCCTGACTTTGCAAGCGGGCTTGACCTTCTATCCTGCAGCCCTGCCGCATGCAACGTGCCAAGGGCATGTGTCGTACGGTACTTTGCTAACCTGTTGCTGCTGCTGCCGACCTCTCTGCCGTACAGCGTACGGAGTTCGTGTACTACACGGGTAGTGTGGGTGTGGTGTTCGACAAGGAGAAGTACGACGCTGGACTGCCCTGTCAGCGCTTCTTCTTCGGACACAACAACGACATCCAGTGCCTGGCCATGCACCCCAACCGCAAGTGGGTGAACGCAAAAAAAGGGGGGATGACA
Source organism: Astrephomene gubernaculifera (assembly GCA_021605115.1). Classification (NCBI taxonomy): domain Eukaryota; kingdom Viridiplantae; phylum Chlorophyta; class Chlorophyceae; order Chlamydomonadales; family Astrephomenaceae; genus Astrephomene; species Astrephomene gubernaculifera. Next base: position 215,156 of record BMAR01000040.1, read on the forward strand.
CGAAGAGGGTTTGGGGGCTGGCTGGGGGGACTGGGGACTCGCAAGTAGGTCTGCAAAAGGAACAAAGAGGGCTGGGGCAGGGCAGGGCTGGGTTGGGGGCCCCGCTTCCCCACTCCTCCTTCTTCTCTTCTCCTCGCCTTCCCCCATCAATCAACACCTTAGTGTACTCTCCTCTTTCCTCTCCCCCTCTATCCCCATTGCTTTGCCCTAACCTGTGTTTTGGGGTATTTTTCTCCCCCCCCTCCCCGCCTCCCCCTCCAGGTGGGTCGCCACGGGGCAGCAGAAGGCCACGGGCGAGCGCGAGGTGCCGTACGTGTGCGTGTGGGATGTGGACCACTGCATGCAGCTGCAGCGGCTGGACCACGAGCGGGACGAGCGGGGCGTCATTGCGCTGGGCTTCTCGGGGGACGGCATGGCGGGGACGGGGGGGGAGCTGCTGTTGACGGTGAGAGGGGAGGCGGGGCAGGCTGGAGAAGGAGAAGGGGAAGGAAGGGGAGGGGGAGGGGGGTGGAATGGTGGGGAAAAGAACGGGCGTGTGCGGGTACCGGTATCAAGCTGGGATTACGGCTGAAGGATGGGTCTGTGCTGTAACCTCATGTGCTGTCTCGGCATGGGATTACGGTAGCAGCCTGGGACAAACCGCACAGCCGGCCCCTTCTGCCACTGCTCTTCACCTCCTCCCCCCCACCCACTCCTCCGCCCGCCCCCCTCCGCCTCCCCCCTGCCCCCAGGTCACCTCCGACGACCGGCACTCCATCCACGTGTGGCGCTGGCTGCCCGCCTCCAACAAGTACGTCAACGCGCACTACATACCCGGATGGAGTCTGGGGCCGGAGAAGAAGATACACCCGCTGCGGGGGATGCAGGGTGCGACACTGCGGGGGGGGAGGGTACATGCGCCGGAAATCACAGCACGTTCGGATTCGCGGCCAGTTTGCTTAACACACGCCGGCGGGGCCGGCGGGAATGCGTAGCCTGGGTGTGTGCCTGTCACGCCTGACCCGCTGGTGGAAAGGAAAGAACGCTTCCTCCTAGTCCCGCGCCGAGGATACCGAACGTCGAACGCACTGCGGCCGCGGACATTGTCTTGCCGCCCCTCCAAAAGCACGTCTTCCCCAAAAGCGCCCTTCTGCGCAGTCCGTGTGTCATAACCTGCTCTCCATCCCTTGTGTCGTAACGTGCTCTCCACCCTTTATGTCGTACCCTTTGTACTGCAGAGATGTACTTCAACAACTCGCCGTACAGCATCATGGACGGGGAGGCGCTGGACGACCAGTGGCTGGGCCGCTTCCCCTTCGACCTGGACAACTGGCAGGCGGCGTGCGGGGGGAGCAAGCAGGTGTGTATGTGGGGGGGAGCAAGCAGGTGTGTATGTGGGGGGGGGAGCAAGCAGGTGTGTATGTGGGGGGGGGGAGCAAGGAGGAGGTGGAGGAAGAGGTGTCGGAGAGGTGAATGAAGAACGCGCTCCGAGCCACCACGTGCCACCGCGCACACTCATTCGGCCCTTGATGTGCGCTTGTGCCGCGTCGTAAACCTGCAGGGCCGTACGGGACACGGCAACGAGTACGAGGCCGTACAGGTGAGAGCTCCGTCATTACCGTTGTTACTTCTTTTTGCATGGCAGATCTGTGCAATATGGCAGATTAAGGGATTGGTATCTGGCATGTTGTAGATCAATGTTTCGTCGCCCCTGCGTTGTTCCGTCCTCCTCCTCCCATCACCCGCTTCCCCAGCTGCGTATCCTGCGCATGTACGTACGACACCTTACGCTGCCTCATTGCCTCTCACAGCTTGTCGCTTATTCCCCTAGCTCCCTCCCGCCGTACTGCAAACCGCCACTGCCGTACATCCGCCGTACATCCACCTTGTAACCGCCGTACATCCACCGTACATCTGCCGTACACTCGTCCCCTCCTCTTGCACTTGCGCAGACCATCCTTCGCGCCAGTCGGCAGCCGCTGCAGCTTGATGCGCCCGCTTGGGAGGCGTCCGGGGAGTGGTGGGAGGATGCGGCGGGCGGCGGCGAGCTGCCGGCACCGACCCCTGGGTCGGAGCGGGGTCCCTGCCCGCTGTGGAGCCACTTGGAGCACCCGGACCTCAGGGTGGGTAGTGGGTGGGGGCGGGGGCGGGGGTGGGGTGGGTAGGGCTTTCCTTCCCTCTCTTAATCGCTCCGCAGCCCTCCTCGGTACGCAATTCCGCCTCCTCGCCTCCTTCAACTACCTCCTCGCCCCACCCTCCTCGCCTCACCCTCCTCGCCTCACCCTCCCCGCTGCTCCCCTCCCTGGCAGGTTCGCGCGGAGGACGCTGACGGGTTCTACATGGCCATGCGGCCGGTGAAGCGGGAGGAGGGGTTCTTCCAGCCGGGGGTGAGGCGGGGTGGGGGAGTGGGGTGAGGCGGCGGGGGAGGGAATGGGGTGGTGTGAATACGGTATCCTGTACTGGGTGAAACCCCTTGCGCCTCAACGGGGAGGGAAGCGTACGATAGAGCGACAGGACGCAGGAGACGTCAAGGGCCTGCCTGGGCTGCCAAAGGTATTACCGGCAGTACGAGGTGGAGGGAAGGAACGTGCGAATGACATGCCGCCCTACGAATGCGGTTGTGTGGTATCTGATACTTCTACCTGCCATTCCCGTCGCTGCACGGTTTGAGCGCGCGTAGCCCTGTCCTGCGCTGCTATAAGAAGTGCGTGCCGCTCCCTCCCGTGCCGCCCCCTGCTCCCCACCCGCAGGCGGATGAGGACAAGCGCCGCTTCCCCTACCATGAACAAGTAGTGACCGGCTGCAACGGTGAGGGCCGGTGCCGCTTTGCACGACGCTGTGTTGCTTGTTGCTTTGAGCTTTGTCCAGGAAGCGCTGCAGCCCGCAGCCCACAGCGCCCAGCGCTAAGTTGCTTGCTGACGTTCGTCACATGGCGGCATAGCGGGGGGATACGGCGGGGATATGGTGGGCATGCGCCACTGGCACCACGCCCGTGTCGTACTCTTTTGTTGCATTCGATGTCCCCAACCCCCATACCGTACCAGCACGTGTTCCCGCCGGAGGAACGCTAACCAACACTTGTTTTGTGGCACCCTGCCGCTTCCTATCTATTGTTTTGCCCCAACCTGTGGTTTCCTATGGTTCGGTATGGTCTTTGACCCCCCCCCCCCGAAACACACTCCCCCCCGGAAAGGCACGCCCCCCATGGTGTACGGCGTGGTTTGGAACCCGCTCAAGCCGCACGACGGTCGCAAGGGCAGCGAGTTCGCCAGCTACGGAGTGAAGCACCTCAAGGTGGGGGTGAAGCACCATACCAAACCATAGGAGACCACAGGTTAGGGCAAAGCAATGGGGGTAGGCGGCGGGTGGGGGTGGGGGTGCGGTGCTGCTGGGAGGGCTTGGAGAGGAGCCGTGCAGTATAAATGATCTCAAGTCCTCAGCGCCGGGTCTTGTTTCCTGTTCATCCTTGCTTTCTGTGCTCATATGCCTTGTTGCCCTGCCCCCTCCCCTGCCCACAGGTGTGGATTGCCAACGACGAGGGGCGCTTCGTGGGCACCATGGCGTCCTTCGGCACCTCGCACATCGAGAATGTGCTGTCGGCACGTGAGTACGACGTGTGGAGAGGGAGAGGGAGAGCGTGCATGCAAGCATACCACGCTCGGAACGCAAGCGCGCCATGACCGTAGTAGGGTTCTGGGACTTGGTCGCGTAGCTTTGACGCTACATTGCATGGCATTCTCTTTCACCTTGCATGCATTCTGTCTGCGAGCAAGTTAACCACTCCTCTCACCTACCAGGTACTTCCTCTAAGGATCCAGCACTCACTCCTCGCCCCCCCCTACCTCCCTCCCTCCTTCCCTCTCCCCCCGCCCCCCAGTCTACGTCCCCGCCATGCACGCCATGCGCTCCCCGGGCGACTCCTGCCTGCTCACCGGCTTCGCATCCGGCAAGCTGGGGCTGTGGGTGCCGCCCTACCCCACCCGCGTGGGTGCAACCTACTCGCTGGTACGGCACTTTGACGCGCATGCGCCGGGCAGGACCATTGCGTTGAACGACGGCACGCAGGTGAGGGGGGGCGTGAGGGGGGCTGTGAGGGGGAGCGTGAGGGGGATCGTGGCTTGGGGGTGAGGGTGAAGGAGGGGGGGCGGGGCAGGGTTTTTGGCTTCTTGCTGATGACTGCGTGGGAAAGGGAAGCACGCTGCCGGTAAGGCTGCTGTGCCGGTAAGCACTTCTTTTACCCGAACTCGCACGACAGCTCCAAACGGCTCCACACACCCATCAGATTCTTACCGGTATACTTACTCCTCACGTCATCGCCTCTTCCTCCTCCGCAACTGCGGCTGCAGGTCCACGGCGGCGTGCGGGCGCTCAAGATGCGGCGCACCTCGGAGGGCACCCTGGAGGTGCTGTCGGGGGGGGCGGACGGCTGCGTGCGCTGCTGGACGCTGCAGGAGGTGGCGGGCGCGAGGCCGGACGGCACCCCCGTGAAGGGCGTCAAGCTGGGCCGTACGGATAAAACGTGAGGGGGGGAGGGAATGAAGAGAAGGAAAGGAGGGCGGCTAGGTGGGGAGATGTGGAGAGGTGGGGACTCGCAGGGTCACGGTCAGTTAGTTGTTTCCTCTTTACCCACCTCCCCCTTTCCCCCCTGCCCCCCTCCCCCCAGTTTCCAGCTCCAGCCCCCGGGTGCGGGTCTGGTCCGCCCCGAGGAGCCGCCGCTGGTGGTGGCTCTGGACTGCCACCCGCAGCTGGACCGCGAGTTCCTGGCGGGCACAAACGGCTGCGACATCTGGGAGGTGAGGGGCGGGGCTGCGACATCTGGGAGGTGAGGGGCGGTGAGGGAACCAGAGTTAGCTGGCGTTGTGACAAGTAAGGCTCCACATGGGTGGTGAGGGGGGAGAGGACATCTGGTACCGGTGCTACAGAGGTAATAAGCGGTAATATTACTATGGCGCATATTGTCGTGATGAGCTTGTAGTAGCATTAGCGGTGTAGTGGCTCGTGGCTGGAGGTGAGAAGAGGTATGGGGGGTTGGGGTGTGTAGGGTGTTCGTCCCTGTGGGCACCACCATCAGCACCCAGCATCCAGCCTCGTCGCTTGCTTGCATGGCCCTGCTTCGTGGCTTCAGGTTGACGCCGACCCACGGGTCATCGTGGAGGGCCACGAGGACGACTTGGACGAGGTGGCGGCGCACTCGGAGTGCCCGCACACCTTCGCAACGGCGTGCAGGAGCGGCAAGGTGGGGAGGGAAGGAAGGAAGGGGGGGAGCAGGGGCAAGGTGGGGAAGGAGGGAAGGGGGGACCCAGAGTCGGTGATGGGGGTGGTGGCGGCTACAGCTGCAGCTTCGCCTCCCTTTGGGGTATAACCATGACGTCGTGCTTTGGTGGCCTTCCCTCATGCATTTTGCGTTCCCCTCCTTCCCTTTACTTCACCCTCCACCCCCCTGCCCCCGCAGTGTCGCGTGTGGGACGCCCGGCGGCGCGACGTGGTGATGTCCGCCGACCTGGGCTACCCGCTGTGCGGAGTGGCGTTCAGCCAGGAGCCGCTGGCGGTGCGGGTGGGTGCGGGGGGGGGAAGGGGGTCGCGGAGGGGGAGGGGGGGCCTTCAGTGCGTGTTGGGACCGCCGGCGGGCGGTGTGCTTGGGGGGAGCATGCGGGCAAGCGATGAGGGCGCATCGGCACCTTCCCAACCCCCACCTCCAGTTGCCCCCGGTTGCCCCCACTTGCTTCACAGTTTTTTCTTTTCTCCTCCCCCCCTTACCGTATTTTCCCCCCTCATGAGCAGGACGAGGCTGGTCGAGTCATCTACAGCGGCTTCCACCTGGCTGTCAGCGGCGAGCGCGGCCAGCTGACCGTCATGCGCTGCGACACGCTGCAACCCCTGGTGCACCGGCATGACGTGGCGTCAAAGCAGGTACGACAACACCCTCTGCCGTACGTACGACACATCCAATTGTACGTATGCACGGCACTGCCGTACCGTTGTAATCTTGTACCTGTACCTTTAACCTGCTCCCTCCCTCCTCTCCGCCCCCTCCCTCAGGCCATTCCCGAGCTCAAGTACAGCCCCCACGGCGGCCCCCGCATGCTGGCCGCAGCCGCCGCCGACCTCACCATCTACCTCTACCGGGCCGACAGGAACTACCAGCTGACTGCAAAGTAGGCAGCCGGGACGGAGGGGAGAGGGGAGGGTTGCAACTCCTCATCCGCAGCTTCTCTTGCACACCACCACCACTACTGCGCGATTCCCTGGGTTGAAAACCACCACCGCTACCGCCACGGCTAAACCCTTCCACCTGTCCTCCCTCCCTCCCTCCCTCCGCCCCCCCCCCTCCCCAGGTGTCTAGGCCACAGCGGCACCGTGACCCACGTGGACTGGTCGCTGCCCGTCAGCCTGCCCGGCACCCCGCTGCAGGGGCGCTTCGTGCTGCAGTCCTGCGACACGGCGGCGGAGCTGCTGTACTGGAACCCGCAGACGGGTGGGGGGGGAAGGGAGGGGGACAGGGGGGGGGTGGGGTAAAAAGAAAGGAAAAGTGACAAACTGGATGACGAGGCTTCACCATAAGGACGGGGGGGGGATGAGGGGAGAGGTTGACGGGAGAGGATGAGGGGAGAGGGTGGTGCGATGCTCCAGGGACTGGGGGGGTTCAGAGAAAGGGGCAGGCCGGGGGTGTCGCAAAACGCACGCCGGAGGGAAATCGGAACGAGGAGTGTGCAAGAGTATACAAGAGTGCAACACACATGCCGCGTAACGGATAACGAGGGGGCACGCACCTGACAAGGCGGTGGGGGGTGGAGCACGAATGACAACCCCACAAAAGCCGCATCTCCCCTTCCCTCCTCCTGCCCCTCATGTTGCTCCCTCCCTCCTGCCCTCCCTCCCTCCCTCCTGCCCTCCCTCCCTCCTGCCCTCCCTCCCCCCCTGCTGCCTCCCAGGCAAGAAGCTGCCGTACAACCTGCGTGACGCGGAGTGGCACACATGGACACTGCCGGTGGGGTTCGACGTTATGGGCGTGTGGCCGGACGGCTCGGACGGGACCGACGTCAACAGCGTGGACCGATGCCGGCTGGGGGCGCCCATATACGACCCGCTCGGTGGGTGTGGCGGCGGGCAGGGTACGGTATATAGGAGGGAAGAGGCTGAAAGAGGAGGGATCTGAAGTTCGTGAGGGCAGGGCGTGGTGGGTTGGGCAAGCGGAGGGTTACAAGAGCTGATGCAGCAAGGGCTTGGAGGTGTGTCTACCATACCCCGTGTCTACCATACCTATCGCACGTTTCTCCCCTCCCTCAACCCCACCCCCGCCCCCTCAGAGGCTGCCTACGAGGGCAGCCGCGACGCCGCCATGCACTACAGCGAGCAGGACAGCGCGGACGGCGTCAGCGGCGCAGGCTTCCTGGTAACCGCGGACGACTTCTCCACCGTCAAGCTGTTCAACTACCCGGTGGTGGCGGACGACGCGCCGTACAAGGCGTTCAGGGGGCATGCATCGCATGTTACGGCAGTTCGGTGGGTGCGGGGGTTGATGGTGGTGGTGCCGTGGTGTGCTGCCGGTACATGTGCCGTACGTCGTACAACTGGTTGATTGAGGTTTACTGCCGGGTTGTGGGTCGCTGGCTGCGGAGGCGTTCTGCCTGCTACAGCTCCCTTGACGAACCCCTATGCAACTCCCAGTCTTGTATCCGCCCGCGTTCCTCCTCCCTCCCTGCCTCCTCCCTCCCTCCCTCCCGGATATGGGATTGGGACTCGTTGTTTCACCTATATAATATTTCCCTCCCTCCCCCGCCCACAGATTCCTGGCGGACGACCAGCTGGTGGTCAGTGTGGGCGGTCACGACCGAGGAATCTACCAGTGGCGAACATGTGGGGTCGCCTCGGGCCTGCCGCCGCTTCCCGTCATATACAGCCTGCTAGCCGGCTGCGACTCGCAGGCAGGGGGAGACCCGGACAAGGCCAAAAGCCTACGAGGAGCGCTGTGGGGGCGGCTGAAAAGCCGCGCGCGGGCGTTTCGGTCGTACGAGCGGTTGAAGTTGTTAGCCATGCGTACTGCAGTTGAGGAGAAGCGGATCAACAGCGCTGCGACTGCCGTACCGCAGCCCAAACTGCCGGAGCAGATGGTGTGGGCGAAGCTGCCAGGGAATGCGAATCAGTACGGGCCGGTGCCGAGGAGTAAGCTAGGGGCGGAGTCGGCGGAGGGGTTAGAGGGCAAGCAGGGGGTTAGGGGCAGTGTGGGTGCTGCGGGCGGTGGTGTGGCGGCATGGCAGGCGGCGGCGGCGGCGAAGCAACCCACGTGGTCGTCATCGTCGCCTGCGGGAACGCCTCGATCACCGTCTGTGGGTCCGGCCGGGGGAGGCGGCGCTGCTGCTGCGGCACAAGCTGCTGCACAACCATCACCACGGCCGCCGCAGCCGCCTGCAGCAGTAGCAGCAGTGGCAGCAACGCCTTCGGCTTCTCGTTCACCCTCAATAATCCCCGGCACAGGCGGCAGTGCAGCACCCACTGCTGCGAGCAAGGTAAAGGCGCCGTCGCCCCCTGCGTCATCCAATGGTTTTGACAGTTATAGCTATAGTGGCGAGGTGGGGAGCTACGAGCCATCACTCAGACCCTCGCCGGCCACCCCGCCAGCACCCACCACGTCAGCTGCAACACCGCCGCCGCCACCGCCAGCATCCAGCAGTCGACCGGCGTCACGGCCGGCGTCTGCGGCGCCGTCAGTGCGAGGTGTCAGCGGTGGCGGCACGCCGCCGCCATCAACGCCCGGGACGGAGGGCTCATCTGGGTCGGTGGTGGGTAGGCGGGGAGTGGAGGGCGCTGCAGGGGGGCGCAGCGGCAAGCGCTATGTGACAGACAGCATGGAGGACGAGGTGCCGGATGAGGTACCCGAGGAGGAGGATTTTTGAAGCGGGGAAGGTGGGATGGAGGTGGGAGACATGGGGCATGTGGGAGACAGAGCGGTTTGCATGGGGTGGGGGCATCGTGCAGGAGAGGGAGGAGGTGGTGGTGTAGCGTGATGTGCTTGAGGCTGAGAGTTTGTACATAGCGAGGGGAGTCAGAGAGGAGTTTCGGCGATGGCGTCCAAATATGCGGCGTGCCTTGGTAGGCATCTCGGCTGCTAGAATCGTGCTGCTGAACAAGCATAAGTATTCGGGCGTCTGACCTGCCAGAGGGTTTGCTGCTAACAGAATGAGTGCTATACTGAGAGGTGATTCTGTGAGGGTCAAAGATACCCCAAACCACAGGAAACCAACAGTTGGGGCAAAGCAATGTGGATAAGAGGTGGCAAGTGACAGACTGAATAACTTGGACTGCAGACCGTACTGCTGACCTTTGCAAACGTAGTGACTGAAGTTTCTTGGCCGTACACAACCGGCGATCTCTGGACCATTCCCCGATAGTTTCAGAGCAGTGTACGAGGCTAGCTTCAGTAACATTTTGCCAGGCAATGAAGCCCCCTTATTTGCATGCAACTGAGGTTGTTTTCCTTCTATAGGAATTTGAGATAGGAGACGGAATGGGACCTCGGTTTGCCTTGCATGCATCTGCGTTAACAGGTGGAGATGGGAGAAGGGATAGGACCTTCTATCTCCAAAATATAACACAGACGCATGCAAGGCAAACCGATATCCCATTCCGTCTCCTACTTCGTCTCCTATATCCACAAGTGCATGTGCCTCCTGGACGCGGGTCATCATCAACGCAATTTCTCCTCCTTGCTCGCAAAGCCACGCTGCCACCGCTTCAGGATGGCGTCAATCTCTGCCATGAGCGCCTCACACCCCATCTTCACCAGCAGCCACACCTGCTCGAGCTGCTGCAGGCTCTGGGTCTCCACCGGCATCATACAGCTAGCTGCCAGTCCCGCTTCTGCAGCCTGCGGAAGGCAAGGGAATAGGAAGGTGGGGGTGCGGGAGTGCACGGAGGGGTGCCTGCCAGATGCCTCTTGTGCTGCCCGCATGCTCAAGGCACACTACAGTTTTTGCTGCAAACAGCAACCACAAGGTTTCCCCTCCTCAACTTTTGCCGCAGGTGTTTGGATAGGAAGGGAGCACATGCAGCTCCTCGGCCCCCGCCCCCTACTGGCCCACTACTCCCCTGTCCACCCACTGTCAGCCCACACCACCTGGCTGGAAACATGTACTACATGCAACAACTAACACCAGCATACCGGTACCTTGGGACGCAGATGTTGCATCGTCACGAGCGAGCTTCTTGGGACTCCTTCGTAACGAGGAAGTTGAATAGCTCCTCCCACTGGCTCCGTGCCTCGTCGGGCAGACCCTCCAGGTATGTTGCATGGAAGACGTCCGGCTGCAGGGCGCGCAGCTGGTGCGCAGCTTTGCATCCGTCGTCGAACGGGGTCTCTGGGCCTTTGGCCAGGAGCCCTACGCATGTGATTGGGAACGCCAGCTGGTCCTGGAACCACTTCGTTCCTCGTCCCTCAATGAGGCGCCATACATATTTGTCCCATTGCTCAAAGCCGTCTCCCACTATCAAGCGCGGCCCGGCTACTGTTTCCAGGTACTTGTGCACGTCGTCCACGATGCTGCGGCGGAGAATTTGGGCAGACTGGTTGCTTGCCGGCAGAATCGCCAGCTCAGCTTTGAACGCCTGCTCAGAAGCAACCAGCTGACGAATCTCGTCCTTGGTTAGACGACTCTCCAGCTCAACAGCCGCTAGCCGGGTTTCAAAGTCCTCAGCTGCGTTCAGCACGGGGGAAAAATCCACGAGGACTACGCCCTTCTCGCGTGTAAGATCCTTTATAGTGATATTGTCGAGTTTCTCAATACTAACAGGTTCAGAGCTGCTAGTCGCCTTGGCGCGGAGGTCGCCTGCTGCACCAGATGCAGCGGCAGGTGCAGGTGAGCAGCTACACCGCGCTGAATGGTATTTTGTGTCCCTCTGCTGGATAACTTCGCGCCTAAGCCTAGATGTAAATTTAGTGGGGTAGTCTGTGTGTAGGACTCATACTGAACAGGTATCGTGACATGGCTAGGCATCTCAACAAAGAACGTTGGGCGACAGTGTCTACTTAGCAAGAATGAATCATAGCGGGCAAAGCGAAGCTATGCGGTGTGGAAGGTGCCGTACACGGTAGGATGGAGAATGGCGTACCTGAGGAGGATCAAATTTGAAGCGGGGAAGGTGGGATGGAGGTGGGAGACATGGGGCATGTGGGAGACAGAGTGGCTTGCATGTGTGTGGGGGTATAGCGAAGGGGAGGGAGGTGGTGGTGGTGGTGTAGCGGAATGTGCTTTAGGCTGAGAGGTTGTACATAGCGAGGGAGTGAGAGAGGAGGAGTTTCTGGCAATGACGTCCAGATATGCGGCGTGCCTTAGTAGGCGTCGCAGCTGCTAGACTCGTGCTGCTAAACACTGACTGCAAACAGAATCATTGAGGAATACACCTTGAGGTGCTTGGTCTTGGAAACCGTCCTTGCCCCTTGAACGCGTTCAGGGTTCAGGGCAGTCCCTGGTGCTTACTCCTCCTGCCTACTCGCACATTGGCACGTCAACTGTGTTTGTCTGGCTGTACCGGTATACGTCTTCCCTCATCCACGCAGCTGCAGTCCTCTACCTGTGCATGTCTGCTGTCCACCAACCCTGCCCTCTCAGCCACCACCACAGTACCCACAGCCCCTGCCCACACAAGGACTTGATCTGCACATGCATGGCCAACTAGCACATGGCAACACTCCTATCTACACATGCAGGCAGCGCACCACACATGGGTTGCGGGTGCTGCCCTACCACAGCCAAGGTTCCCGAAAATTCCGCTACACAAGGGAACAGCTGAACAGCTCCTTCCACTGGCCTTGTGTGTCATCGGACAGGCCCCCAACGTACGGCGCCTAAACGACGCCCGCTGCTCCCGGAGCGCAGCTGGTGTGCTGCCTCAAGGTCCCGCTGTTGGAGCCCGGTCTATGGTTTGTCTAGGAAGGTCAGGAGCCCTAGCGAGAAGAGCGGGAACCCGGTGGGTCCGTCAACCATTGCAATCCTGGTTCCTCAACAATGATGAGGGCGACGTAATCCTCCCTGGCCTCGTTCCCCCTTCATGCGCGGCCCGGCTGCTGTTTCCAGAATTGCTTTCCAGAATTGCTTCCTGGATTGCTTTCCAGGGTATCGTGCGCATCCACACTGAGCGGTGTCGCGTCATCTCAGGATCCGGAGGGCAGCAGCAGCTTCTCAGCGCCGCTCACAACCCGGGCGCTCAGGATCACGTCTCCCGGCCCCAGCTGGACCAGGTCATCCATGCCCTCCGTAACATACCTGTTGGGGAGGGGGAGGGGGGGAAGAAGAATTCCCAAAGTGTTGAATGAGAATGCAAACCAGACGACAAGCTCCGGGGGAATGGAGGGGGGAAGGGCATCCGGGAAGAGCAAGATGGCTGGGGGGCTGTGTCATGTCACTAGCTACCAGGGCACCCGCCACGGCCTTCCACAGCGGTGCAGCAACAACCCGGAACACGACACAGCAGTGAAACGTCTGTTTGCAGCCCTCCCATGTTACACCATGACGGTATGTGAGGATAGCTGGATACCGGTGCCCATATCCCCACCCACCCACTCGCCCCGCCCCCCGTGTTTGCTAGTAATGGAAGATTTGCAATACCAGTGGTGCACCGTGGGATTTCTTCTTTTCCCACCCGCCCACCCACCCAAACACTCCGAACGAGCCCTCGTCGAACGCCAGCCCCGCCAGCCCCGCCTGCTGCTTGTCGAACTTGTACACGAACCAGTCGCTACCCGAAAGGTAGGACGGGTCGCCGGAGGGCAGGTGCGCAAAGCTGACGGCGCCGCTGATGGAGAGCGGCAGCACCGGCAGCTCCCCGGACCGCACGTCCAGCGGCAGCCGGTAGAGGGGCTCGAACTCACCTGTGAGGGCGAAAAACAATGAAAAGTGAGGCAACGGAATCCCAATCCCATATGTCCCAAAACTCATGCAGTGAGCGCGCATACGGAGACACTACTTCATTCATCTGTAGGCGCGGGTGGGAGCGGGAGGGGGCGGTCAAGAGGGGAGTAAAGAGGGAGAAGACAACCAACCGAACGCATGACGGGGTTCCATCCAGGGGGATAACGAGGAAGGAACTAAATACGCAGCAAGTGGGGAGAGGTGCACGGCGTGGTTGGCTTTAGCTGTTAGGGGCCTGGTAGTCCGGGCAGTGAGCGAGTACAGACGTGAGGAAATGGCACTGGGCACTGGTACCTTCACTGTGGTATCCACCATTGCCACGCATGCATGCAGGAGAGCCAGCTGCTGCTGAGGGAACCCCACCAACCGGTGGCTCTCCTTCCAGCCCTCAACAAGCCCTCAACAAGCCCACAACAAGCCCCCTACCAGCGCACCTCATTAGACCCCCTACCAGTCCCCACCCCACCAGCCCCACCTGCAGGCAGGATCTCCAGCGGGATGGGCGGCCGCTGCTGGGCCGCGGGGGCCGTTACGAACACCGAGGTGTAGTTCACCTGCAGGGGCCTGCAGGCAGGCGCGGCAGAGGGAGCAGGAGAGCGGGCTGATGAGATGATGAGGTGAGGAGTGGAAGAGGTGTGTTCCCTGCTTGCGGTCTGGAGGGGTGTCGTACCTACTCTCGTACATCCGCCCTTGCCACATTCCGTAACGCAGTACGGTATGGCAGATACGTTATGTACGGCATGCCGTTATGTACGGCATTCTTGGATCCCACCTGTTGTCGTACAATCCATCCATCACGTTCCGTACAAAGTTGCCTGCGCTCACAGGCGCGCTGTATCCGTCCACCGTGAGGGTCACCTTGGCCCTGGCTACCTGGCCACCTGCTTCCCCGTCCGTGAAGGCCGGGGAGCCGTCCCTCTTCGCAACGGTCATCTCAACCACTGCCCGCCCAACCAGCCGTGGCAACGAGCGGTACTCCTTAGGAATCACGTACGGCAGTCCGGGAGCCTGGAGCAGTTCCAGCTCCGAAACCGCTTCTAGGGCTTCTGCGACCCGAAGGGATACGGCGTCCGACTGTTGGGTGCGGATGGCTAGGTCCAGCTTCTGAAGGGAGGTTGTGAGGGCGTCGAGTTGGGCTTGGGCGGCTGGCAGGGAGGCGGGAGGGACGCCCGCGAGCAGGGCTGCGGGCTGCTGCGTGGCTTGCGAGAGGGCAGAGGTGACGCTGGCAGCCATGCTGCCCCAGGGCTTGCGCTGCAGGAGGTTAAGGGGATTGAGGGTCGGGAATGTGACATGCGGTTAGCAAAGGCAAGAAATGAACATTATAGATGAGTATGTTAGTTAACTCCATCGCAGGGTTTATGGAAGAAGCGATAAGAATGTGAGCAGGGTAAGGTATTGTCGTTTTGTCGCGCGGTTGAAACGCGATGCTCTTGGTCACACCTGTGGAATGCGCAGCAAGTACTGCACATCCTCGAGGCTCTGTTGTATTTCCTTTACATCTGTATTGAATGCTGGTATTGACCTGCGAAGCGCTGAGTCGACGCTCCGTGCAATTTGCGCATTTGGCGAGTTCAGGACAGCGAGCGCCGGGTTGCTATTGGCTCCCAATAGGATCGCTGAAGCCGCTAGCGCTTGCACGAAGCGAAGGGCAGCGCCCGCAGCGCTAGGGCTATCCTCGCCTGGCGCGGAACGCGAGGTCACTATTCGGTTGAAACATGAAGGCAGCGCGGGCTTCCGTCCGTGCGGCTTAAAGGCGCGTTTACAAGACGCTCTCGGCACGTTTATTTTGGGCATAGTTGCCATCTAAAACAATCCTACTATCAACTAACTACGTCTCCCTGCAAGCATACCCTACCGGCAGTGTAAGTGACAACATAATAACTGGACCTATCCAAAATTACATACGATTCCGCTAGCTGATGCGGCGGTGTTTCTCAATACGCTCAGGGCTAGTTGGGCTGCATGGAGTACGGCTTGGCAGTTGGTTGTCCGTTGATACCCTTTACAGGCCAAGACGCCATCCATGTTTCAACCTGCCTGGCCGTCTTGCACCAGACAAGAGATGGCACGCTCACTAACCCGCAAGGAAGAAACGCTAACGTAGCTCTCCTGGCGGCTTCCAATCATACAAGCAGCTGCTCAAGGAAGTGCAGGCTCTAGATGTCATCTGCACCCTTGCTCATGCATCCTACGCGGTACCGTCCAAGCCGCTAACCCCTAAGCTGACCGATAAGCATACCTAAGCGACACTGCAAGCGAACTAATAAGCGAACCACGAAGTCAACTACCATCAACTCCTCCTTTCCCGAAAGCGGTGCAGTGGGCCCTGCCTGCGTGACATCCCAAGCCAGCCCTCCTGCGCCATGAATAGTCATATGTAACCCTGAAGCCATACTGCCATACTTCACTCACATATGTGACCCATACGCCCTTACGCATGTTCAACCCAACGCTATCTCCTCACAACACCACAACATGCCGTCACGACCAATCGACTATATATCTAGTCGACGATATCTAGTCGATATATAAAGACGCCAGCACCATAACAAGCCAACGCTGCGCATCTGGCCCCCCAGACCGCTGCTACAACCCGCCAATACTGCACACCACCCGCGACATGCCGGCGTGTGCGGGCATCCCAACAATCCATCTGCAGCGCACGGCACACATGTACACAGCTATAGCTCTACTATTCCGTGTGATAGCTCGCATCCTGTTGCGGCAGCTCAGGGCCCAGGTCAGCAGTGAACCCTGCAACAATGAATGTGTCCGTTGTTCGGCTTGCACCGCACCGGTAATGGCTCAGCAGCCGGTACGACAGCGCCCTCAGGGCCGTGCATTGCGCCGGGCGTACAGCGCATTCTTCCTGAACAACCAGTGTCGCTTGTCGCTGTTCAGCCAGGCGCCCGCGCCCATGCTGCCGCGGACGAACGGAGGCACTCGGAACTGCGACCTGTGCAGCGCGGGAGAGAGGTGGGAGTGAGGGAGTGAGGGAGTGAGGGCGAGGGAGGGAAGGAAGAATACCGGTACCGGAGGACAACTGGATGATGCGGGAGAGAGAAAGAGGAGCAGGGATAAATCATAGTCAGAAACCAAGGTATCACAGACAGCAACGCAGAAGAGCGCAAGGGAGGTGGCAACTGACGGCCGCGAGACCCATGGGTCATCGCTCATCGAAGCCAGGCTGTAGCCTTGCAGAACTGTGATGAAGGTTTGCATGGAGGCAGGAGCTACAGTGACAGCATCAGCATTGCACTGAGTCCCACGCGACCAAAACACTAAACGGCTTTACCCTCCATCAGCGCTCCCCACTTCCGCAGCCCCCGCTCCCGCACACCACCCCTACCCACGTTGCCAGCTGACTCATCGTGACGCCCTCTGGATGCGATGCGAGGTAGTCGTACAGAGCCCTCTTGTACGACAACACTCGGTCCTCCAACTCCCAACCGCCACTGCCACCGCCGACACCACCGACGCCGCCATTGTTATTGGCATCGTTGTTACTGACATTGGCGGTTGGGGCCGCCGGACGAGCATTATCAGCAGCAGCAGGGGCGGTAGCAGCAGCAGCAGCCGCTGCTACAGCTGCTGCTTCGGCTCCGGCGCTAGCTGTATCCGTACCAGCAGCGGTGGCATCGGTAGCAGCAGCCTTAGCGGCATCAACAGCCCGTTCAAAGCCGGGCAAGTAGATGGGGACGCGGTCGCTATTTGATACACGCAGTTTGCCATACCGCAAGTTCTTGAATCGTTTCAGGAAACGGATCAGATCCCTGGGCTCGTCCGATGAGAGGTAGCGACGGGGAATGCCGATGCCAGACCTGCACAGGAAACGACGCAAACACGCGTAAGTGAAGTTCTCAGGCAGGCAGGCAATCACCCAACCCAGGCCCAGGTCGCAACTGAATCCCCTATGTAAAACACCGTCAGACATGAACTCAGTCAGCAACACACAACTTGATGCGCATGACAAGAAAACCGGAGTTGAACTAGGCTCCAAAACCTTTATCACTCTTCTCCAATCGTGCTTCCCCGAAACAAAACAAACCGCAGCAACACCGAACCGCAGCAACAGAAGACCGCAGCAGAAGCCACCAGGGCAGCGGGGCGGGCTCACCGGCGCAGCTCTCCGTACGTTGCCATGCCGCTGGGTCTCCGCTCCAGCCTCCGTACCACCAGCGCCGCCCACTTGAGCTCACCCGGCTCTGGGGTCGCACCACGGCGTGCGCCCATCGGCGCCCTGCTGCCACTGCCGCCAGAGCCTCCGGCGCTAGCACCGGCACCGCCAGCGCTCACCCAATCGTCCGCATCGGCGCCGCCGGCGCCGTAGCTAACCGAGTCCGCGAGCTCAAGCTGCTGCTGCTGCTGCTGCTGTTGTTGCAGTTGTTGCTGCGGCTGCTGTTGTTGCTGACGTGGCGAGGCGGCTGTTACGGTGCCTGCGGCTGACTGCCCGGCAGCGAGTGCTGCGGGTGAGCGGGGCGAGGTCGGTTTGTTGGACTTGTTGTTGGAGGTGTTCGCGAACGGCGACGGCGGCTGCGGGTTCCCCGCAGCCCGTGGGGAGACAGCGGCGGGCGGGTTGGGTGGCGGGGTGAATGCGGGGTTGGGGGCTTCGGCGGCGGTGGCGATGGTCCTTGTGGTGGCGGTGGCAGTGGCGGTGGCAGTGGCGGCCGCCGTGTTCGCGACTGCGCGGAAAGGGTTTATGTTCGTTGCGAGTGCACCAAAGGGGCTTAGGGCTTTGGCGTCGCCGCCAGCAGCAGTGACAGCGGAGAGGCCTGCAGCGGTCGTCAACGTTCCGAAACCAAACGGCTGCTGCGACGGCGGTGCGAAAGCACCCCCGGTGGCGGCGGCGCCGCCATTTTCCCAGGATGAAAATGGAGCACTGCTGGTAAAGGGGTTATAGCCAAAAGGGTTCAGCTGGTATGCGCCGCCTGCGGTTGCCGTGCAACTGTACGGTAACGGGTTTGCTGCGGCTGCTGCCGTTGCTGCTGCTGTTATGGTAGCCGCCGCAGTCGGTTCCCCTGTCTTTGTTGCCATCGGCGGTGGCGGCGGCGTCGTGGCGCCATTCACAACGGCGTCGCCCGCAGCCCTAGCGGCCTTCCGGATGTCCCCCGGTGTGCGCCAGGGCGACTGGGGGTCAGCAGCAGCGGCGCCTGCTGCTGCCGCTGCCGTTGCTGCTGCCGCTGTTGCCGCTGCAGCTGCTCGAGGCGACAAGGACAACGACACGGGCTCTGCTGCCCCCGCGCTACCACTGGGAGGCGCCGCTGCCACCGGTGGCAAGACGGGTAACTGCGTTTGGGGAGCTGCCGCTGCAGGCGCCACCGCTGTTCCTGCAGCTGGTGCTAATGCCGGTGCCGGTGCTGGTGCTGTTGTTGTTGTTGTTGCGGCGGGAGCAGCAGGTGCGGAGCCAGCGGAGGGCAGCGTCACGGCAGCAGCAGCAGCAGCAGCAGCTAGATGCTCGCCGCCGCTGGAAGCGAAAGGCAGCAGCTCCCCGTGTGTGTGCGGGAGCTCGGGGGGTCGATGCGTTTCTACTCGTTGCAAATCCGTATGGGACTGCGACCTCGGCTGTTCTCGCTGTTGCTGTTGTAGCGCCTGCGGTTGCGGCTCGGGGTGCGGCTTCGGCTGGTGGTTGAGGCCAGGCCCGGCAGACGCGGAAACACCAGCGGGAGCCGTCATCACCCTCCTGATTGCAGGAGCAGCCGCCGCTGTTGCTGTTGCTGTTGCGGGGCGGAAGCCCTGTACAGCAGGCAGAGTAGCTGTTGACCGGCCCAGTGGGGCTTGAAGCGCCGGCGGCAAGGGCCGTTGTTGCTCCTGTAGGGGGGCTGCAGCAGGGCTCGCCGCTGCTCCTGCTCCTGCTCCTGCCGCCGCCCCTGCCGCTACCCCTTGGCGTTGCGGCCCCACACCCCTTTCAGTGACCACAGCCGGCGCATGCAAGCCTGCAGCCGGCGCCTCCCCCGTCCCCGCCACCTCGGCCCCATGCAGTGACGCCCGACGTGCGGCCGGCGCCGGGCCGATTGGGATCACCAAGCGGCGCTTCTTCGTCAGGCTCGCGGGCGCCCACTCCTGAAGCGATATCCTCGACTGCCGTGGCGCGGCCGCGGTCCCAGAGGGTTGCACCGCGCCCGGAAGAACCGCATCCACAGGAGCCTCACCCGGGGCTGAGGAGGCTCCGGAACCATCACCACCACTAGCAACAGCAGCGGCAACCTCAGCAGCGCTTGGCGGTCCCAACTCAAGAGAGCCCGCGAGCCCCAGGGCATGGGCTGATGCATCCATGGGGCCGGTTCGCTGCTCCTGGCCCTCGCCTGGGCTTGGCGCCTCCAAAGCCTCGAGTTTTACAGCGGGAGGGATGTATGCATTGTGATCGTAGGGCCCACGGGTGGCTCCTTGGGACGCAGGGGCGGCTGTTGCTGTGGCGGCTGTGGCTGCCGTTGCCAGGGTAGCGGGTGGAGCCTCAAGTGTAGGTGGTGCAGGGGCTGCGGCGGCCGCAGCGGGTGCAGCTGCGGTGGTGGCGGCGGCAGCGGCCTCAGGGGCGGCAGTGGCTGCGGGAGTGCATGTTACAGGGGGAGGTGCCTGGGGCTCCGTTGCGGGGGTTTCGGAGGCCGGGGCGGGCGCGGATAGGTGGCGGTCTGACCCTGCCGCTTGCAAGTGGCTCCCAACTGGCTGCTGCTGCTGTAGAGGCTGCTGCCCTTGTGGCTGCTGCGGCTGCTCCAGGTGTTCATGTGGCCGTTCCGCTTGTAGCTGCTGCTGCTCTTGCTGCTGCTCTTGCTGCTGCCACTGCGGCTGCCACTGCTGCCGCTGCGGCTGCTGGTGCGTGCGAGGCGGCTGGGGCCGCAGGTGGCTCGGGAGCTCGACAGCAGGTGGCACCGTGCTGCGCCGCGCAGCAGGGGTGACGTGGAGGCGTGTCGTGGGGGCTGCTGCTGCTGGTGGTGGTGCGCTGGGTGCAGCGGGTGGCTGCGCTAACGAGGGAGGTAACGAGGGAGCGGTGGGCGCCTGTGCAACCCCTGCGGAGACCGGCTCGCCGCCCGCAGCATGATGCGGGATAGCGGCCGCAGCTGCATGGGAAGCAGCAGCTGCAGTTGCAACGCCTGCGATCCCGGCGGTGTCCGCTGCTTCGGGCGCACCCCACGCTAGTTGATGTTGACCTTGCTGCGGTTGCGGCTGCGGCTGTAGCTGAAACGGCTGTGGCAGCTGCGGCAGCTGCTGTGTTGGCTGTGCCTGTGGCGGCTGTGCCTGTGGCAGCTGTGGCCGCATCCCCGCATGCGCTTCCGGCTGCACATCGTTCACTCGCTGCTGTGCTTCCACCCCGGCTTCTGACGGCCGCTCGCCTGCCCCCCTCGCGTTCCCGGCTCCCGCCATCTCACCCGCTGCCACCGTTGCCGCCGCTGCTGCTGTCGCTGCTGCCGCTGTCACCTGCCCCTGCCCCTGTCCCTGCCCGCCGGCCGCCGCTAGGAGCGCCTCCGCTGCGGTCGTATCCCAGGGCACCATTCTTGGGGTTAGGCTGGCCCAGGTCTCATCCGACCAGGGGAGCACAGTGAGAATGCCGTACAGTTCATCTCGCAGGCAATCGTCCTGCAACATCTGCTGTAGCAGCACCTGCTGCTGTTGGTGCTGCTGGTTTTGGTGGTCTTGCGGACAGAGGCTATTTGCTGCGGGAGCGGCGAGAGGAAGGTGTGAGGCGTTGGCAACAACAGCGGCAGTGGGCGGTAGCGAGGATGAGGGTGCAAGGGAGGGCTGGTTAGGCTCGGCTGAACCAGGCTGCTGCTGCTGCTGTCGTTGTTGTTGTTGTTGCTGTTGCTGGTGTTGTTGGTGCTGGTGCTGGCGGCAGTAGCACTCCAGGGCTTCGTGGCACTTGGCCAGCTGCAGCAGCCGCATGACGGTGAAGCGAATCTGCAGCGGGGCATCATCGCGTGGTGGTGGAGGGGTTCGTCATCAACATGCGGTTGTGGAGGAGAGAAGGAGCAAGCATTCCGGAAGGTAATCACAAGGCATGCCATTCCCTTGAATGGCATGCGCGTGCGGCTTACCTCGTTCACTGTGAAGTGGACGGCCGTGCCCCTCAATCGCTGCTCCGCCGCCTCCGCCTCCGCTTGCTGCCACTGCTGACTGCTGGGGTGGCTGGGCAGCACCCAGCTGAGCGGGAAGGTTTGCGCAGCCGATCCCAGGAGCCCCATACTAAGGGAGCCAACAGGGCCTTCCACGCGCAACTTATTACTGCGTTCTGTGGGAGTTCGGCGGAGGAGGAAGCTGCAGGTGTGAATTAGGAAGAGTGTTGGGTGCGGTGATGCGTCAGCGACCTTGGGGGCTAGGCGACGCAAGCAAAGCTAGGTAAGACTGAGGTCTCGGAAACACAGTTTACATTGCGACTGGGCCTTCTATCTGCTACAAACCCGCCTAGCATCCAGCGCAATGCCCCATGATTGCTTAGTCAGGTGTGGGCATAGAGTACGTAAACTGAAGCATACGTATTTCTCAGCATAAACGTCTTAGTCGTCGCTTCTTACGCCAAGGCCTGTTATTTCCGGATACCCGCACGATGGGCGGCATGCTCACCCATCCTTTGCAGCCGCCGGAAGATCACGCCAGCCGGGGTAGCAATCGGTATCAGAGCCCCTCGAAGTGCTGTTTTGGCCTTAAGTGGAAGTCCCAGCTGCTCTAGCTGCACCGCAGTCCGAGTTAATGCAACAACCTCAGCCCGGTTCAGCATACATGAGCTTAGCACGTCCCTTAAAGGCAGCAGTCGCGCATTCGTCTCAGAAGTTGTGAGGCGACGGCGCTTGGCCGCTCTATCCTGTTCCATTGTATAAGACATCGGCGCCTACTGGCCCTCGCTTCTTACATTTGACAGTCAAGAAGAGGAAGGCAGTGTGTATGTGGTTTAAAGTTAAGAGTGCAATTTGCGTAACATATGCTGACCAGCGGAGCTTGAAGTCAATCTGTTTACTGATGTACGTTCATTGCACCCACCAAGAATTCCGCCGAGGGACACGCCACTGCATGACATCTTGCTTTGCCGTTTCAAAGCGGAAGGACCTCGTAATTGTCATAATAACAGGAACGCCATCTTGCGCTTTGTTATGCTTAAGAGGGCCCCGCGGGTCGCTTCAACTCCGGGCACAGGGTTCAAAAGGTGCGTGTCAACCCCATGCTGCGCCAACAGACTCCAACTCCTCGAAGCGCTAGCCTTCCGCTGCCATGGTCACCCGCCTAGTGCATCGTGGGAGATCCTTTACTAGGCAAGCTACACATCAAAGAACAAAAGAACCCTGTGAAAAAGAGCCCAAGCTGCGTCCCTTGCATGGCAGTGCTGCTCCCAGACACGCGGGTAGACCATCGATTGGTTCGCACCCCTGTGTCCTCAGGTAGCCAAGCCAGCGTTTGGACACGGCATTCCACGGCATCTGGATTCCTTTTACCGTGAGGCGTTCCCCGGAGCACAATCCAGGTGGGAGCCCTGTCGTACCGCCGTTCTGCTGCTACACTATCAAGTCTATGACATATGATTGGACCAACCTACTAAACTACACACAAGTGCCGCTCACCCGATGCCGTGCGCTTGCCGGTAACGTACGGCCTTGTACGGCATGCATGCGGTTGCATTTTAAGGAAACCCGCTCGCCACCGCAGCGGTGGTTCTCTGCCCGCCCTCTTGCCCCGTGACATCAACAATGAATGCAAAGAAACGTTATGCCGTTATTGTCAACGTACGACCAGCAAAGGCAGCAATCAATGTCTGGAGTGTGGTACATCCGCCATGTCCCCGACAAGAATGATTGCAGTGCCATAACGCGCGCGCAAGCAAAGACGCGACCCATGTTTACCAGTAAGCTTCCTAGCCTTCTAAAGCTCAACCTGTCCTCATACATACATAGGGGTACAACCCACAGTACTCCATACATCTCCGGCGTTTAAACGCAGACCCCCAGCTTCAGTGTAGTCCTCTTGTTACCGTACATGCAGCGCCAACCCGGAACATCCCCAAGCAGCCTGCCACCCTCGCTCCCACCGCGCCCAGTCACTAGCTGCGGCACCGAACGTTGACCATCCCTTTAATCCCTTGCCTGTCCTCCTTCGAGCCGCGTCACGCCAATTCGAGCAACATCCTGAACGTTTCAAACCTCATGCCCGCATCACCGCCCATCACAATCCACGACTGACAAAGATAGCAACCGCAGCAGCACTGGTTGAACTCAACAAGCAACCGCAAACCATAGGCCACACACAAACGGCACAGCGGATGCATAACACGTACACGGAGCACGACACGTACACGGAGCACAACACAGCCCAGAGCACAAAAGCGCGCTCAACACGCTCCCGCTTCCACTCTACCGTCTCCGCGGAGGTGTCGGCGACCTGCGGCGCCGCCAACCGTCAGGTGGGCCCAACGGATCCAACGGTCTGTCGTACATTGGATCTAGCAGCGGCCCTCCATGTATCGGCGGCCTGTAATGCTCGTCCAAAGCGTACGGCCCGCCAGCCACCATGCCGTACGGCCTTCCATCCATGGGGCTGCCGCTACGGCTTCTGTACGGCATCAGCCTGGGCGACGGCAGGAAGCCGCCGCCGCCGCCGCTACCTCTGTACGATAGCGGCGACGGCGACCGACCGCGTCGGTCCTGAAGCCACGGCGGCGGCGGCGGCCGCAGCGGAAAGACATCATCCCTGTACATGCGCGGAGGCGGCGAAGCGCATCTGCCTCTGTACGGAGATAGCTCGTCTCGGTGGCGCTCATCACGGGGAGCAGGAGCCGCGTCGCGGCGGGCTGGCGGCGACTCGCGACGACGTCGGCTGCCGCCTTCGGGCGGGCTGTGGCAACCAGGGCCGGGGGTGGCAACTAGCATGGCGCCCTGCTTGCCAAACTCCACGCGCCAGTGATCGGGGAAAGTGCGGCAGATGGCGATGAAGGGGCGGCCGTCGTTGCGCAGGACGCGCGCAGGCACGTGAAAGCCGAGCCTGGTTGTAAGGAGCGAAGGGGAAGACGTGAAAGGAAAAGGATGGATGGGGAAAGGAATGGGGTGACGAGATGCGTGCCGGCCTGAAAATCCGCGATCATGTACCGGTACTCTTCCAAGCTCCCATCTAACCTGCGGCGGGATGAGATTATCTTCATCCTGCCACCCACAGTGCCCCCTGTCCCGCTACCGTCCTGCCGTCAGCTTACCTGCCCAGCTTGTCCATACCCAAGCTGCCGCCGTGTCGCAGGATGGCCTCCCGGACGTCTCGCGCCCATGCTAGCCAGTCAAACTCCTCTCCCCGCCCTTCCCGAGCCCCCGCACCACCAGAGAAACCACCACCACCGCCAGCGCCGCCGGCGCCGCCAGCACCGCTGGACTTTCGCCCCTCAGCCGGCGGTGGTGACTTTGATCTAGGTGGTGACCTAGATCTTGATTTGGATCCACGCCCTGATCTGGGTCGGGATCTGGATCTCGTCGTACGGCGGCGTTTTGAGCTGCTGTTGCCAGCGGCCTCGGGCCGCTCCTCCTCGGGCCGCGCAGTGTGCCGACTGGCGCTGTCACGTTTGCGAGGAGTCTCCAGGGGTGTCTCCCTGTCCACAGCTTTGCTACGACCCGCATTAGCGTCCGTAGTAGTGGCGGCAGGGGACGGCGCCGCTGCCTCCTTCGCGGCTGGGGAGGAGTGAGCGCCGGCGTCAGGAGGCACCCCCGGAGGGGCCTCTCGCTTCCCCCCGGAGGCCACCGGCATGGCTCGTCCCTTCCCGCCGTCTTGCGCTGCTGCTGCTGTTGCTGCTGCTGCTGTCAACGTGTCTGCTTCATCGCGAGTGCTAGCCGCAGGAGCCGCATGTGCTGCGGCTGGGGCTGTGCATGCAGAGGCAGCGGGCGCTGCTGCCACCTCAGCCGCCGCGGGGGGCGCTGCTGCAGATGCGGATGTGGCGGGTGCTGTTGCTGCGTCGGCGGGGCGACCCGGAGCTTCCGACCCTGCAGGGGCGATGCTGGGATACAGGGGTGGTGGTGGTGGCGGCGGCAGCTGCTGTACGGCTGGAGAAGTGGGCGGAAGAGGAGGGGGTGGCGGGGGAAGCGCCAGGGGAGGTGGAGGCGGCTGCGGAAGCGGTGGTGGTGGCGGATGGAGTGTGGTTTGGGAAGCTGCGGAGGGCAGGGCCGGCAGCGGCTGTAGGAACGGGAGCGGCGGTGGGGCCTCCGAGGGCAGGGATGGCGGCAACAGCGGCAGCGCCCCCTCCACAGGCAGTAGCGACTCAGAGGTGCCCTCGGGGGCGGTTTGGCCGCTGGAGGCGGCATGAGATGCAACAACAGCAGCAGGGGCCGAAGCCAGGGGGGCTGCATCAAGATCTGCAGCGGCAGTTACAACATCGCCCTGTAGCGGTGCTGCTGCTTTGCTGCTTGGTTGGTGCTGACGTGGCTCCGCCATGGCTTGCTCCTGCTGCTGCTGGTGCCGCTGCTGCTTCCCCTCGCTGCTCCCCTTCACCACTTCGCCGCGGCTGTCCTTCTTGGCCGCTTCAGCAGTCGCTGCAGGCTGCTGCGGCCGGTGGGATCCCGGAGGCGGCTTGGCAGCGTTCGCAGACACATCCCGGCTGCCGCCATTGCCGGGATGCTCCCTCGCTTTATCCTGTTTCTTGTCTTTGTCCCGCTCCCAACTTCTGCCTTTCTCCCGCTCCCGCTCCCTCTCCTTCTGCCTCTCCTTCTCGCGCTCCCTCTCCTTCTCCTTCTCGCGCTCCCGCCCGCTCCTGCCCTCGCTGCTGCCCTTCGGAGCGCTGCCCGGACCGCCCTCCGCCCGCCTCTCCCTGCCCTTGTCCCTTGGTGGCGAGTCCTTGCGGCTGCTGCTGCTCCTTCCCTTCACACCCTCACCAACCGCTGCTGCTGCTGTCGCTGCAGCCGGCGCCGCTGGCGGCACTGCTTGCGGCTCCCCCCTGCCCGGGGCAGTCCTCGTTGCGGCTGCTGTCGTTACTGCGGCTGCTGCTGTTGTACTGCCGCATGGTGCTGCACACGCGGCTGATGTGTGTTTTGCTGCTGACGGTGTTGTTATCCTTGTCACTGTCGCTGTCGCTGCTGCTTCTGTCGCTGTTGTTGTTACTGCTGCTGTCGCTACTGCTTCCTCTGCTGCTGCTATTGTGGCGCCGCTGTGTGCTTTGGTAGCAGGAGCGGCTGCAGCCGACAGGGGTGGTGGAGGTGCTGCTGCTGTTGTGATCGCTGCCTCTGCTGGCAATGTTGGCGCGGACTCCGGAGCGGCGGAAGCAGCTGTTGCCGTTGTTGCTGCTGCCGCAGGGGCGCTACCGGACCCCTGCTGCCTGCCAACTGTCTGCTTGTCGTCTGCTCCTGCAACAGCCGTTGAGCTGTGTTGCCGCCGGCTCGCCCCACTGCCCTCCCCCCGCCGCTGCTCCTCCTTCTGCGCCCGGGGCGTGTGCTGCTCCTCGTCCCTCTTTTTCCGCTCCGCTGCGTCCTCCGTCTTCCGCCGTCGCTCCTCCTCTCTGCGGCGGCCTCCTTCCGCCTTCGCCTCCCCGCCTGGCTCCGTTCTAGTGCTCCGCGGGGCCCCCGCCTCCCCGCCTGTCCCCACCTCAACCCGCCGCCCGCTGCCCGCCTCCGGCCTTCCGTTCTGCGACGCTCCGCCAGAAGCCGCTCTACCGCGCTCTCCCTCCCTCCCCCGCTTCTCCTCCGGTCCCTTCTTCTCCCGGGCCTTGTCGCCACCTTTCAGCTTGCTGTCCTCCCTGGGTTTCTGCTCTCCCTTCCGACCTTCCGCATCCTTCACCTCCTCCCTGCCGTCGCGCCGCTTCTCTGACCCCTCCCGGGACTCCTCCCGCCGCCGCCGCCCGCTCCCCTCTTCAGCTCTAGCCCTCCCAGACACCTCCGCCTCCCGCTTTCCCCCACCTTCACCTTCCCTTCGCCGCCTTTCCTCCTCCCTTTCTCCCTCCCGCCTCTCCCGACGTCGTTCCCCGTCACACCGCCCCTCCCCATCACGCCTGCCCGCATCACCCTCCCGCCTCCTCCCCTCCTCCTCCCTCCCACGCGGCGACGCCCGCAGCAGTACATCCTCAGCCGTCCTGCGCCGCACATTCCGCCCCACATCCTCCGGAGATGCCCTGCGAGCAGTGCTACTCCCGCTGCGGCCCTTTCCGGGCTGCAATCCTGACGCCGACGATGACAGGGGCGGCTGCCGCTTCCCCTCGCCGTCCTTCTGCTCCTCTTTCCCGCCCGCAGGTCCGTCCTGAGTCGCTTCCCGACACCGCTTACGGCTCGTTGTCGTACCGCCGTTAGCTACCGGGCTGTGTTTGCTGCTGTCGCTGGGATCCGGCAGCTTTAGCCGGGGCACTACTACAGCTTTGACGCCAGCACCAGCCGGGGCGTTGCCAGCAGCAGCACCAGTCGCAGCGGTATCCGCAGCAGTATCCGCCGCCGCAGCAGCGCTCCTAGCAGACCCAGCGGGACTACCGGTATCCCCGCTGACAGCTGCACCGGTGCCGGCTGCAGGTTGGGCTAGAGAGGACGGCTCAGCCTCTGCCGTTGGAGCCGCTGGAGCGGCAGCAGCAGCAGCAGCAGCAGCTTTGGCTGCTGCTAGGGCCGCTTTCAGCACCGCCGCCGCTTCCTCCGGGGACACCGACTGCAGCACTGCAGCCGCTGCGTCGGCCTGGACGTGACACGGATGCAAGCCGGCCGCATCCCCCTCAACTTCAGGAGCAGCAAGGGAGCGACGGTGCCCCGGCTGCTGTCTCTGATACCCCTCCTCTTGTTGTTCTTGCTGCTCCGGCCTCTGCTCCCCCTGGCGGCGCAGGTCCTTAGAAGGGCCGTCCTGCGTGATTTCCCCAGCAGATCCCCAACGCGACTTCCGCGCTCCAGTCCGCTCTAGTGACGGCTCCAGCACCCCTGGCAGTGCTTGCCGCTGCAATAGTTGCGGGTGTAGCTCTTGTGGCGGTGCGTGCTGCTCGTCTACCGCCGGCAGGGGTGGCGGCGGCGGCGGCGGTAGTGGGTCAAGCGGCGGCGGCGGCGGTGACGGCGGCGGCGGTGACGGCGGCGGCGGTGGTGGCTGTGATGGCGGTGAGCTGGAGGGCGGCGGTCGCAGCGGCGGCGACGGCGACCGACTAGGCAGTGGCGGTGGATCTGGCAGCGGCGGCGGCGGCGCTCCGCGGCTCGCAAGCTGCATCGCTGCCTGCTCGCTCCAGGGAGCCCACTGCGGTACGTTTGTACGACAGGATTGCAGGTCCCAGGACGCTATCTGCTGCAAGGCACTTCGCAGCTTGTCGTACGAGGCGGATCCAGGTCCGGAGCAGACGTTGCCCCCTTCCGCATTCACCGTGGCTTCAGGCACCGCAGCTGCTCCGTTACCTGCGTCGTCCACCTTCCATTTCTGCTGCTGTGGTGGTTGCGAAGCGTGTGATGGTGTTGTGTCCGTGGGCTGAGGTGGCGGCGGCGGCAGCGGAAAGCCGTGCTGCCGGAGCAACTGCCCGCACCGCCAGAGCTTCACTATTTGCAGCGCGCAATCCACGGCCTGGCAGTTGTGACGGTGTGGGTTTGTCGGGTCCAGAAGGAGGGGAAGCGGAAAAAAGGTAGGGGTCATGGTCGACGCGGCAGTAATGCTAGGCAGCTAGGGCCCTTGTGCCCAGCCCTAGCCGTTGTATGTACGTCGCACGGCGTCATTTCACGCAACTCAACCCACCGTGGGCAACACCTTGGACCTTACGCACCTCGTAAGCCGTTAAGTGCTTCCAGCGCCCAGAAAGGATGTGCTGCGCTGCCGCGGCCTCCAATTCCTGCCATTCAGCTGAGCTTGGAGGGTCTGACAAGACGTCGCCGAGAGCGCAAATCTGGCCACCATCAAGAAGGACGAAGTTGCCGCCTAACAAAGGAGAAGCTGGAGTTGTTAGGCGGGCCCTAAAGCAGGCATTGGCTAGCAACCGTTTTCCCGCGCTCACCGAAATAATAACCAGCTGTCCTTCGTAGGTCCAGGAAGCCGTTTAACCTGACAGCAACAACTGCTGCTGGTATACTGACGCTGCGGGATTCCAGCACTGCAAGATGCTGCGCTGAAGAAGACAAAAAGCGGAATTCTTCGCGCCCGATCAGCATCGCGCACAGTACTTCGCGTGATGGCAATATTGCCCTGTGCGATGGCAATCCTAAATCTTCCATAGTGCAGGTGCTCACTACTCAAGTAAACCCTTAACAATGGCAAACGTCCTTTGGTTACACAATTCCAAACAAAGGGAAAGCGTAATAGTTAATTATATATGCGTATCGAGGTCATGCCATATGGGCTAGCGTAATTGAAGTGTACCGGTATGCGACGTGGCTTTGGACTAAGGAGCCGCGTCCAAAGTACGTTCAGGTTACAAATCATTACAGGTGGGAGCACTTAATGTTTTGGTTCCACGGCATTGACTGATGTTCGGCCCAAAGGTCACTATGTTACCGTACAGTACCGGTATCCTGCATCTGGTGGACCCCGCGCATAGTTTCTATTCCTTTCTTCATGGTTAACTTTTGGGAATGAACTGCAAAGCCTTGCGGAAGACTGCTCCGGGCTAGATATTGCGTTCACCGCTAAAGGTGCTGTCTGAGACTGGGTTTTGTACGACATGCCCCCCTAGCATGGCTCCCTCCTCTGAGTCTCTTGAGCACGCCTGAATTTTCATACCTACCTGCCATTGTGGCCACCTCTGGACTCTCTGCGCCGCTAGGCGGATGCGGCGCCGTTGTCAGTGCTGCATTGCACATCTGCTTGGGTAGCCACCCGAGAGGAGCTTCAACGAACATGCTCTTGTCCCCTTCAAATTCATGTTTTGGGGAGCCTACAGACCCCGTCCCCAGAGCCCAGAGGATTGGAATGGCCAAGTACTGTGTTACAAGCATATGCGGTGTACCCAGCAGGAGGCAACATAACCGCAGGCTGCAAAGAAATTAACTTGCCTTATTATTCCAACGACGTCCATCCTAAGGGCAACTCCAAATCTTGGGGCTAGTTAGCCGTCACATCTCACATGGCCCACTTACGCTAGCAATCACAAAGGTAATGCAACTAAGCGCCCGCCGGTCGTTAGTATATCCTAGCACTACCACTCCATCCGTTCTTGCTCGCCATCTTGTGACCCATGGGTCCCTATGAAGGTCCAATTGCAGAGCCCTTTGCCATGGCCACGATCCAAGATTGCCCGATTCACCCCAAGCTACGCTCACCTGCACTCAGACCTTACCAGCCTCACATGCGCATCCGAGTGCATACCACCAGCCACGCTTCTCCAGCGGACAGTTTCCTTACGTCATGTGAACCAAGCACACACCACACGACGGATGACACAACCACAACACACAATGACGCCCACGTGAGAAACAAAATTGCAACAAACAGCCAGCCTCTCTTCCACATGGCGGCTGTCCTAGTAGCTAAGCTGCTTGCCATAACACCCAAGGCCTTCACCTAGCCTGTAAAGGGTGAGCCACATACGCAAATCCATGAATGCGAACAACCTACCTGCCGTACTACCTAGGTCGTATAACACATAGACTGAAACAAGACAATGAGAAACCAATGCGGCACCATTGCTTCAACCACAACAGCAGGAGGCGACGGACACCGCTGTGAGCATGGTCCCAAGCCTCGTTGAGTTCTGGTTGCTCCAGGCTGGGGGCACAGACCGGTGCGGTCACACTCCAAGACAAGAAGTCGGTCAAGCAATGCTGTATCATGTCCAAGCCTAACTGCTGGTCACACCAGTCCCAGCTCACTCGTCTCAGACCCACCAAGCTAGTTCAACCAGACAACGGCGCTATGTACAGACAACTGTATCAACACGTATCGCAAGAGATACGGCACAGCACAAGTAAAGCCAACACTCTTGGCCAACACTATGAAGTCGCAAGATTTAGATTTAAGAGATAGGATAACTAAAGAGGGCACAGGAAAAGCGGGATAACTAGGCATCGAGTCATCACACCGCTACCTAGACAACGACAACCGCAAATGATGGCACAGGGTTCTGTACCTGGCGTGGGTAATAACTGAAAGAAATAACACGATGTAAATCACGGACATTACGGATTAAGCCAGCATCCGAGTCGTATTACCTCCTGCCAAGATCACCCGTACAGCATGTACCGTACACGCATCACACACGCGTGCTGAATGGCTGCAGCCAGCTATCGGCAAAAAACTGGCGGATAAATACAGACATCATCCACCAGGGCCAAGCCAGCAGGGCGTCTTTGGCCCGTCCAGCTGCTTATTGAAGGAATGACACTGGCAGTCTCCAAGACTAGGTCATACACAAGACCACACGTATTCCCTTGGCTTAACTCAGCCAACACAAACCCCCCATGCACCCTTGAATCGCAATCACAGCACGCTTTCAAGAGGACCCCACAACACCAACCCCTACACAGGCACCACTTTGTTATTAATCGACAGGGGCGGAACCGCAAAGAGCCGCAGCTTCCGAGTGGGTGAGTCCGGTCGGTCCAGACCCTCCGACACCGCAGCTCCCACCTTGTACTGGTAGTTGGCGGTTGCATCGTACGGCACAACCCTGGGCGGCTTGGTGTTCTGGGGAGCCTGTTTGCCTTCCTCGATGTAGTGCATGTTGGCCTTCCGCCGTGCGCGCCAGGATACCAACATGAAGATACCGACGCCGATGACCACCAATGTGAGTGCGCCCAACACCGCCCAGAGGACTGCAGGGAGGGCACGAGGGTTAGGCAAGAGAGTCAGACACTGAGATGAAGGAACAGGGTGGAAGAGGCACCAGGGTCCAGGGCTAACAATGGAGCTTATGCGGAGACGGGCTACATGGCTGCGCAGGAGCAGGTGCATGCATTATCAAGATGCAAGAGGGCTCCCATAGCGCCCCCACTCACCAATGAGGCCCACGGGGTACTTCTTCTTGGGCTCATAGCCTCCGCAATTGAAGGTGCGGACCTGGTCGGCAGTCAGGTTGTTGGCGCTGGCAAAGGCCTGTAAAGGGAAGGAGGGAGAAACGGGATGTCACAAGGGATTAGCTGCATCCATACTGCAGTGTAAAGTGATCGGAAGTGAACAGACAGTATAATGGACCTTGCCCAGCTGCCCACTCAGGTCTTGCAGCCCCACCCACGTAACCATCCGCCCGCTCACCTGAAGCAAGTACTCGCACGTCGCCTTCGGATTTGAAGTGCTAAACGTCACCAGCGTGCCAACAGTGCTCTCCGACCCTGTTGGCACGTAGCATGCGTCGCTTCCGAGCGCATTATACACTGCATTCGCGGCATTCGTGGCAGCAGCCACGGCGTCCGAGGCATTCCCAGTCATGGGCGTGTTCAGCGGCAGGCTAATGGTAATGGTGATGCGCGGATAGCACACCGTGCTAGTGTTGGCCGAGGTCTGCTGCAGGCTACGTCCGCGGCGGCGACGACCCGACGTTGTCACATTGGAAACGGAACCCGGCTTGACGTAGTTGTACTGACAGGATCCTGAAAGCTCGTCCACGCTAATGCCGTACTTGCTCGCGACCTGATTGAGCACGTTTTGGACGTCCGTGGGAGTGCAGCTCTTGACGAGGCCATAGTCCGGAAAGGAGACTTCCGAAGACATGATGTACGAAGACAACGTGCCTTGAATGTCAGAGCTGAACTGATCCGCAACCGCCGAGATGTTGAATGAGGTGCTGTTGATGACGTCATCCACAAAGATCTGGGAACGGAGGATGCTTGCCGTACGGTTGACCGTGTACGAGTAGTTGGTCAACGCCAACGGTGGCGGCGGCGATGGGACGAGGCGCGCCGGGTCGGCATTCAAATTGACCGAACCCGAGTTGGTGTCGTAAATCATGTTGTACGGAATCTTGAAGCGAACTGCCATCTGACGAACGCCACCGGTTGGAATGGTAATCGACTGCGACTGACCGTTGCGAGACGAAAACTGCGCATAGTCATCCGGATTGACCTGGTCAAAGTACTTAAACTTGAGGAACATATCCACGACCTTGGGCTTGAACCAGCTGAGGGTGTGGTTGCCAGCAGGGACGTTCTGAACGTTGTACTTCTCCGTAAATTCCAAGTCCAAAAAGTAGTCCTGCTTCTGGAAGTCGTTGCTCAGGCAGAGGTAACGCCAGCAATGCGAAAACATCAGCTCGCCCTTGGCTCCATCCCAGTACGGCGAGGGAACGCAACCGTGCTGCGTCACATTGGGGTTAGCCACCAGCGATGCCGTCATGAGTGCCGTGTTGCCGGGGCAAACACCGTCGCTGGGAACAGCGGTGGGGCAGGGGCAGATGACGTCAGGCGACGGCGGGTTGGGCGGACCAAACATCTGCACCGAGACGGACTGGTCGTCCAAACCCATGGGAACCAGAATCTCCAGATCGACCGAAGAGATGCCGGTGGAGGGCAGCGTGTACTTGCCAGACTTCTGGATGAGGATTGGGTCGCCGGTTGCTGGGTTGACCTTGAGAGTCACCGTCACACCGCGATTGATAGGCATGTTCACCCTGCCATAGCAATTGCAGTAGTTACCTAGTTAGTAACGAGTTAGGGCAGAGGTGAGCAAGTTGATCTCATAATCGTAAATACATCATAACCGTACATGCATCCAATACAGTAGCTAAAGCCCACATCGCAGAATTAATACAAAGAAAGACTAAGAGGACAAAGGAAGACTTCGCAAGCATTTAAGACTCACGATGTGTTCCAAGAACCGCCGGGCATGCTCTTGATGTTGTAGTCAGTCACGTTGGGGATGCTGATGCGGAAAGGCCGGATCGCAAACTGATCTGGCAGTTGACCAAACGACCAGCAATACGAGATCGCCATCTCGCCCGAAAAGAGATCATAGTTGGCCGGGTCCACGCACTGCATGCATGCAAGCAGGGCAAGGGTTGAGTTAAAGGGTTGAGTTAAAGGTGAGAATTTCCATGGGGGGTCACGCAAACAGGGCAGTGCAAAGGAATGCCACAACGTCTAAACACACCATAGCGCATGCAACCCGGAATCTACCTCCACGACGGGCCTAGACCCAGCGCACCTGTTTCACAGTCGAGTAGCTGTAGTCCTTGTTCCAATTGCTATCCGTGATATCCAGCAATACCATGACCTTGCCCACAGGGCAATCCGCATTACCGTTGGCCTTGTCCGGAATGGCGTGCTTGGGGCACATGTTGTACACCACGTCCACCAGCTGAACCGGCATCACGTTGAGCAAGAACGCAGCGCTGCGGTCGTCGCAATATTGCGGAACCATCAAATGCGCCGTGAACTTAGCCAGACCTCCGCCCGGCGTCGTGACCGTGTCTGCCTCGTTAAACAACAATGGGTTGTACTTGTCGTCGTTGACTGGATAGCCTTCGGCCCAAGTCTCCTCGGCGCAAGAAGGGCGCAGCATCGTCAGGGCGATACCCACAGAGGACTGCTGATACTCAGCCGGCAGGGTCACGTTGGGGGCCGTGAGGTCAATGTCGTCCAGGTCTAGAGATCCGTTCTGAACGACACAGCTACGACGCCAGCAAATGGGAAACACAAGAGCTCCGGTTACAGGATCTGTTGTTGGTGCGTCGACGCATTGCGTGGCGATCGTCTTGTTGAGGAGGCGCGAGTACCAGTGAACAGGGACGGTGTTGTTGTAGACAGAAGCGCAGTTGGTTTGCCCGGCGGTGAGGAGTGGCGGGCAGGCACAGAGTGATAGA
Organism: Astrephomene gubernaculifera; assembly: GCA_021605115.1. Taxonomy (NCBI): domain Eukaryota; kingdom Viridiplantae; phylum Chlorophyta; class Chlorophyceae; order Chlamydomonadales; family Astrephomenaceae; genus Astrephomene; species Astrephomene gubernaculifera. Next base: position 249,647 of record BMAR01000040.1, read on the forward strand.
GAAGTGGAGGGAGAGGGCGGGATGGGAGATGGAGGCATGGGAGAAGGCGGCTGGGGGCTGGGAGGGAGAGGGGAAGGCGATGGTGGGACGGGGCTGGGAGGGAGAGGGGAAGGCGATGGTGGGACGGGGCTGGGTGGGAGAGGGGAAGGAGAAGGCGGCTGGGGGCTGGGAGGGTCCGGCGAGGGAGACGGAGGAGGGTTCGAGCTCGCCACCGGTGAGGGCGGCAGGGGACTTGGAGACGGCGGCGTGGGAGAAGGAGGATCTGGGCTGGGAGAGGGAGGAGAAGGAGATGGCGGCTCCGGAGTGGGAGACGGAGGCGAGGGAGAGGGCGGGTCGGGGCTAGGAGACGGAGGCGAGGGAGAAGGCGGCTCGGGAGTCGGTGACGGTGGTGAGGGAGATGGTGACGGTGGTGAGGGAGATGGTGACGGCAGCATGACAGTCATGCCGCCATTGGTGTAGTTCGCCACAACCTCAACAGGGTAATCCGTGCCGCTTCCTCCGGGGGTCTGACCCTCTCCGGATCCCAGGGCAGTGTCGGAACCGCGAGACGTGCGTTCCGTAAAGGTACCCGGACCCTCTAGAGCGGGGGAATCCACACCGTAAGACGTGCCCTTGTCGTCGGGAAGCACGGGCGGATTCAAATAGTTCTTCACGGGGTCATCCTCGCCATCGTCCTTGACAATAGTAGGCTTGTTGTCGCGCTCCTCAGTTGTGTTGTTTGTAGAGTTGTTGGACGAAGGTGAAGGGGGAGGAGGTGAGGGTGAGGGTGATGGCGGAGAGGGGGAAGGCGATGGAGGCGGCGGGGAAGATGAGGCCGGGGTGTCCTTGAGGCTTCCGTCCTTCTTCTCTTCCTTGGCAATGTCTTCCGTGTTGTTTACGCCGCTGCTGGTAATGAGGTTGCCGTTAGGATCTAACTGTACGGCACTGGTGGGCGGAATGATAATGTAGATGCAGGTCTTGTCAACGACATTACCGTTGGAATCGTACACTGGGTAGCAACGACCCTTTCCGTCGTCGTCGGTTGCAGCAGGGGGAAGAGGAGGCGTGGGTGAAGGGGGGGTAGGTGAAGGAGGCAACGGAGAAGGAGGGAGGGGCGATGGCGGCTGGGGCGATGGGGGAACCGGGCTGGGAGGGAGAGGCGACGGAGGACTGGGTGAGGGAGGTACCGGTGAGGGCGGCTGGGGCGAGGGTGGCATGGGTGAGGGTGGCTGAGGAGAAGGAGGTACCGGAGAAGGCGGCTGAGGAGAAGGAGGGAGCGGCGATGGGGACGGGGGCATGGGTGACGGAGGCACTGGGCTGGGCGGCTGAGATGGAGGAGCCGGGAAAGGCGGCGGAGAAGGGGAAACAACTGGAGGACTTGGTGGAGTGGGGCTGGGCGGCTGGGGAGAAGGGGGCGTGGGGCTGGGCGGTTGCGGAGAAGGCGGCTGGGGGCTGGGAGGCTGGGGCGAGGGCGGCTGAGGAGAAGGCGGCGTGGGGCTAGGAGGCTGAGGAGAGGGCGGCTGTGGGCTGGGCGGCGTGGGGCTGGGTGGTTGTGGCGATGGCGGCCTTGGGCTAGGAGAAGGCGGAAGAGGGCTGGGCGAAGGAGGAAGGGGGCTTGGAGAAGGCGGTCTGGGGCTTGGAGAAGGCGGTAGCGGCGAGGGGGACGGCGGCGAGGGGGTGTTTAGCACCTGGCAAGATGTATCAGCGCACGAAATGGGCGTGTCGGGCGACGTCTTGGCCGTGCTGCTCTGACTGGTAACGGAACACTTGTTGCCGTCCGACGTCACCTTGTAGACGAGTGGGAGCGTCAGGGAAACCATGCCGTTCTTGACCTTCTCGCAAGTCGTTGCAACATTCGTCATCTGGTGCATGAAGGTGTAGCAACTGTACCATCCGTCACCGCCATTGTCTTCATTGTTGTTGGAGCCGTCTCCGTTGTTCTGCGGGTCATTATATGGACAGACGTGGTAAGGCAGGACAAGGGCATGTAGAAAACATTGCGGCATATGCTAATACTTACACACAGCCGAGGTGTAGGGAAGCACACTTCGGCACAGCGAATTAACATGCACAGGTCTAAGTAAGCAGCCAGGTATACGACAGGTCACGGCTCAACAAGCCAAGTATGTTGATGTAGCAATCACGTTACAGCCACAAGTCCACTGGTAGCTCACCTGGTAGCGAAACATGGGGACTTGCTCGTACACTGAACCCTTGCTGCCAACATAGGCAACGCTGAGCGTGCTGCGAGTGTCGGGCTTGCCGTTCTGGTACTGACCGTTGCCTTTGCCGTACAGAACCGAGCCGTCAGTTGTCAAGGAGGGACAGCTGACCGAGTTCCCCAGCATCCGGCGGCGGCGGGTAACGTTTGCATTCGTTGACGCTGATGCGGCGGCAATGGTTGACGACGGTACCTTGCCATTGTACGAAAAGTACGACAGCCACGGGCAGTCGAGGCGAACGGTTGCAATCAACCAACCCGCGCTCGTGCGGAAGGTAACGAGGGTACCGATGGCGCGTTCGGATGAGGAATCGCTGTTGGTGTATATAGGCTTCGACTGGATGCTACCCGGGCAGATGTCTTCATCGAGGACAATGCCGTTCAAGCTGTACGGAAGCCGACATGCCTGTAGAACGATGGTCAAGAACGGAAGGAATACGTCAAGCTACTTACACGGCTGAGTCAGAGCCAAGCAGAGCGTTGCTACAAGGCATGGGCCGGACACCAACCTACATATCAGGATCTTACCTGAACGTTTCCACCGTAGCCGTCGATTGTCTGCATGCACGAGGAAGGGAAAGGTTGGTATTAAGTTTAAGTCACGCTCCCTCGGCCTTCCATTTGTCAAGGCGGGGCAATGACACGACAAAGAACCCTATAGCTAGGCCACAGCATACCACTGACCTTGCACCCAGCGCAGTTCGGGCAAATCGTCTTGTTTCCACCCGATGTATAGTTGCAATAGTCGTATGCGTTGATTGGACAGCCATTCGTGCCCGTCTTGTAAACGACCGCTCCGTAAACGGCTGGCGCCACTGCTAAAAGCAATACAAGCGCCAGCACGCCGGTACAACCGGCGCGCATGCTGACAAAAGCCAATAGTTAAAGCGCAAAAGCGCGCGCCTGTCAGGGAGGGAAAGGTCCCATCGCCGGCGAACATTATGTAAGGTACTCACAAAATAGAACCGAGTTGCATGAACGCCAGCTTTAATAGCAGTGATTGGATTGTCGCTGCAGGAGACCATGTAGCGAACTAGCGGCGGCAGACAGCAAAGCACTGGAAATCAGCTAGACGGTAAAGCGAAGACGTCAACTCGACGGCCTTCCACTGCCCGCACCCGCGAAAGTATGAAGCTTAAGCCGCTGGCAACCCACTATTAGAGCTTAGCGTGGAGAATTCGCCAATTGACTAGCTATTTGTCATGTCAAAACGCTTCGAGCAAAACAGCTTAAGGACTCACCTCCAAATGGATTGGTCCAGTCCAATAACTCAATCCACGCAAATCTAGAAGCTTGTTATCTTAGGCGGACCTGCAGGGCAGCAAAACCAATGCAAAGGGACAAATTTTGCAGGAGAGAAGCAAGAGGCCAATAGTACCGGTACAAAGCCAGGACAGAGCCTAGCATTGTTTAACCATTGTTAAGCGTCAAGGCCAAAAACGACATGACCGCCGATACTCACCTATCCGTGCAGAAAGTCGCAGCGCTTTGTTCTATTTCTAGAAAGCTAGTTAACTTCTCTTGGTGTATATCGCAATTTTGTGTTGTGCAGGAAAGTAAAGGAAGGCTACTTGAATGCCCATCATGTACTTCAACACCTGTGCGCTACCTCTCAACAACAGGGCCCTATGGCCATAAAATGACATAGCTTAAACCAGCAGTACACCAAGTAGAATCCTATAAACGTATGTCTCCCGATTACTATGGTACCCGCCTTACCGTGTCGGCCATTATTGGTAATGGCGGTTGGCAGGCTCGCGGTACTTAAGTTCCGCAACAGGCCTGGGGGCAACGGGTTACGCGTTCTTGTCCTGTAGACGGAAATGTGGAGAATTGGCTGCCTTGCTCGCCTGGCTTGCGGACCTCATACTTACTAGGTTTGCGCCGACAGGCTATCAACTCGTCTATTCCGGGACGCAGCAAACACCGTGTCATGATCATGATTATGCAAGTATATAACTCGAGCACTTCCATGCATCCTCCCTGGGATTGTCTACCTGTTGTAAGAGTGTCAATACCTGCATTCTCGATGCTTGGACTACCGGCAGGCCGCAGGGCCGTGCCTCCCAGCAAGCCCCTTCTATTCCACCCAGTTGACAGCCATCCATATGAGTTCGCTTCTGCACCGTTCAAATCCATTCCGTCCTTAACTGTATGATTCGTGAATCGACCACACAAGGGCTACATCCTCGTTACATACCGGTAGACGTTCCAGCAGAAGGCGCATGCACATGCAACATCTTGACGCAGGACGATACCCTATGGCGTCGCATGCCAGCGTTACATGCACGAGCCACGAGCTCGGGGTTCAGCCGCTCGTGCCTCAGTAAGAGGCAGGCACGTGGTTGACAGCGGGCGGCGGGCATGTATGGGCACAAGTCCCGTGGCTATCCCAACAGGCCCCATGGACACAACACCCTTGCGAAGCGACTGCATGGCCTCCCAGGCATTGTGGGTAAGCGCCATGACTTGAGGCACAATGCGGTGCCATTGACAACGAGCAACGCAAAAAGGGCAGGTTCGTGTGACAATGTAAGCGGCGGGCCAACGAGCGGCATAGTTTAATATCCACGCTAGCTGCCACTGTTCTCATCGGAGGTATGTTTGGGCAGTCGGCGCATGAAGCCTTCAGTTGCAACGAAGTTGCTTGCATACGCCGCGCAGATGGGTGATTCAGAAGTTCAGTTTCGCACATGGTGCCCGCAAGTGTTATTGGTCTGCCAGAATTCTATCGTTAATCATATGTTATATGCGCTGTTTTACTAGCGCGTGTTTATCTCGCTTAGCGCGATAGCCTGGTATTCCGTACGGCACTTCGCGAAACCAAGGCTTGCTCCTCACATCTTGATAGCTCCACTCATCCTTCCTCACCAGAACCCTGATTTCCTTATAACACGTTCACCAAAGACCCTGCATGCGAGCTCACGGCTGCAGCGGATCGTCGCCGTCCTTGGCATTGCTGGTCGTTACCTTTCTGCTTATGTCCGCGATCAGCCTACAGCAACCTCAGAAAGTAAGGAAAGCACGATTGGAAAACACGAATTGAGGTTCTAACTTGACACGCCTGGACGTGATCACGGCTAGCCTGATACCCCGTCTGCACTGCACAGAACCCCTTCCCGCTCCTTCCCTTCATCTTTGCACAGAACGCATCCGAGGCCTCAGCGGCAGACATCTCCACTGGTGACAGTCCACCCAGTGAGGTCTTGGCCTTGCCCTCTCCTGCAAGCCAGGAAGCCACGGGAGCTGTGCCAACGCTGACTGTTGGTGAGTGGCGCGGCCGGGGTGCAAGCGTGCAAGATGTTCCAACCTAGCCCTGCTAACATGTACCTTGTACGTAGTTTTCTTGTTTGTGCGCTTGGAATGTCGTTGTTCATGTCAATCGTTGTATCTTCCATGGTGAACCGCTTCCATGGTGATCAAACCTTCCTAACGTCCCTGTTCGCCCATACCTGCGGCTGCGCTACACATGACCCCCCTCTGCGGCGACCGCGCATCCGATACCAGGCGGCAAAATCGCCCTCGACGCGCTGGGCCCAGCTATAGGTACGACACGAATATCCACTTGTACAACGTAACGCCCACCCAGCGTTGGCGTAATGGCTTGCCGTTATACCATTTGCACAGTAGTATTGCCCCTAGGGACGTTAAATGATATGACGGGCCAGTTTCCCTAACGGACAAAGTTTGAGCTCGTCGTTGTGCTGCTGATGCACTGCTCTGACGCTCCTACCTGCACCCTTACCTTTTCCTGCTCCTTGTTCGCTACACTCCAGTTGGCGAGGACGGCACGCTACGTCGAATTGCCAATTGGGCCAATCTGACGGAGCGGGAACAACAGGTGGCTCTGCGGCGCATCGGGCAGCGAAACCAGGTGAGAGGGGGGGCCTGCGTGCGTACGGCATCAAACACAGCATAGGAGAGGAGTCGTTGGTGCTCAGGTGTCGTTGTTGTCAGGGCTTGGGGCAAGGTGCAGTTAACTGGTGCTGCAAGGCACGCCAAGGAGTGGGTAGGCGCTAGGCGGCGGCTGACGGACTGTTTCCATCGAAGCTGTGTGCGTTTCCCTTCCCCCCCATCACGCTTCCCAGGCACGTTTGGCAGCCCTAAAGCAACAACAGCAGGAGCAGCAGTACCAGCAGGAGCAACTGGAAGGAAAGCAGCAGCAGGAACAACGGGAACAACAACGGGAACAACAACACGGGATCCAGCTGCCCATTGAGTCGAAGCAACAGTTGCTCCAGAAGCAACAGCAGCAGGTTAAGCAGGAGCTGTAGCAGCGACAAGGCTCTTTCTTTTGTATCCTCCCCTCATCACGCAGGAGCGACCCACGGGTCAGCCGTGTCCTAAACAGGCGCATGATCCTAGCCGTAGCAGCCGCGTCAGAAGCTACAGAGCTGGGGGTCGCTGAGGGAGGTCTGCAGGTGCTGCGTTTGGGAGCTTTGGACTTCATCTTGCTTGCGCTGCTGGCAGTTGTCGTGTGCTACATCTTACCCAGGAAGCTGCTGCGTCTGCTGACGTCAGCTCGCAGGCCGACTGCGACGCGAGGCGGCGGGGCCGTTGACAACAGGGGAGTCAGTGGTACGGCAGGAGGAGGTACGGCGGCGGTATTCTGCAAGGCGAGGAAGCAGGAGTGAAGCGTCCTCTGCAGTAAAGGTTAACTAGGCTTTTCCTTAGCGGAAGGGTCTGAGTTCGCAGCAAAGGCGGGACATTAAGTTTAAGAGGCATGGCAAGACGTGGAGGTGGTGGTGGTGGCGGCGCAGCAGCAGTAGCCACCGGTGCCAGCTGGCGGCAGCAGCAGCAGCTGGCGGCGCTGACGGCGGTGCTACAGCAGCTGCCGTCGGCGCATGCACCGCCGCTGCAGCTACTGCGGGGGCTGCAACGAACGTTGCTGTGTGTGGAGCACGTGTTGTACGGCACCGCCACTCCGAAAGGCGAGAAGGCTGCAGCAGCTGACGTGGACAGCAGTGCCGGTGGCGATGTGGGTCATGCAGCTGAGGCGCTGCAGGATGCCATTTCTGTCCAGGACCGCGAAGGGGAGGAGCTACCGGTGTCTCAACAGGGAGGCAGGTACTCTGCGGATTCTGAGCGACTGGCGGCGGAGAAGGCTGTCGTACAGCTACGGGAGCTGCTGGCGGAGGTTCTTCTCGGCGATGATAATGGAGGAGGAGGAGGAGGTGACGGCACCAGCAGTGGTACTCGTACTGGCATGAGTGCGGGTGCGGGTGCGGGTGCGGTTGCAGCTGCATGGGACGCCCGGCAGTACTACTGCGCGCTGCTGCACCACTACCTATCGCTCAGCTGCGACATCTTTGACGCGGTGTGCACAGCAGTGGAGGAAGGAGAGGTGACGGCTGTGTCAGTGAGGAGGGTGGAGGAGGGTGCTGTCAGCGGAGACGGAGAAGGCAACGCGTGTCAAGGGGGAGGAGGAGCACGCGGGGAGGGCGGTGGGTGGAGGATGTGGCGAGACGAGCTCGCGGCGGCTGCCCGGCGGCGGCTGCCAGCGTCCGTGTACGGCAGAATCGTTGCAGCCATGGGCTGGGAGGCCCATTTGGTGGATTTGCTGATGTGGGTTGGTGACCCAAGGGTCGCTTCGGCGGTCGCCAGCCGTGTCGTACGGCTTTGCCCGGATCTTGCGCCGGGCATGGCTGCTACGCTGGTGGCGGTGTTGAGGGAAAAGGGAGATGCAGTGCTGTCGAATTGCTGGCCGCCGGTTGTGCAACGTCCGCTGGCATGCTGGCTGCCTACAAGCCACGTATCCCGACTGGCTGAGAGCCCTGCTGTCATCTCTTCTTTTGCGGAAGCGGTGCAGCGAGCTGCGGCAGCTGCAGCTAGCGCCGTCCGGAATGAAGGAGACCGGTGGATGCCCTGCCTCCTGCTGCTTGCACGTGTTCTTATCGCCGCTATACGGCAACCGTACGGCAGCAGCAGCGCTGGCAGCGGGTCCCAGTCCCCCGCCCGCATGGCTTGCGAGGCTCTTCAGGAGGGGCTGTGCGCATGGCAGGACGTCCTTGTGGCTGACGTGGTGGCAAGCAGTAGCGGTTGCAGCAGCGCTGACGGCAGTAGCAGCGGCGGGGCACCGGGGTTCGTGAGGCTCCTGCAGGGGCAGTTGCTGCCGCTGCTGGACGAACTGGGACGGCAGCACATTGCAGCGCAGTTGCAGCAGCAACCTCAACAGCAACCACAACAGCAGGAAACTTCCAAGCAGCAGAGGTCACAACTGTTACCGTCGTACGCTTCCGTGATTCAGCTCCGAAGCCGCATCGCGTTGCTGTCTCTGGCCGTCGGCGCTGCAACCGCCACCGCCACCGCTGCAGCAGCAGCCAAAGGCAGCCAGATGCATGGGCTGCCGCCTGACACCGCAGAATCCGTACATCGGACTGACCCAGGCGGCTCAGCCCAGGTCCCCCGGGTTGCCTCAGGAACGGACCTGCTGACGCCTGACGGCGTCTGGAGCAACCTAGCCCCTGCAGGGCATTCCGGCAGCGGTGGGGCAAACTCAGCAGGCGGCCCGACATCATCTGTGTTGTTGACGGGCAGTGGAAGCAGTGGCGGCGATTCGGCAGCCCCACCGGCCCGACCGGTGTGGCTGCTTGCCGCCACTGTTGGCGACAGCCGCACGAAGACCTTCAGCTTCCGAACCTCTGGAATTGCCTCAGTGTTGGCGCTTCCAGCAATTAAGAAGCTGGAGGGCTCAGCGGCCTTTGGGCAGTGGCAGCAGCAACAGCAGCACAAGCCCAATACCACCTCGCGACCCGCGTCGACCCGTGGTTTGCGAGAGGCGCTGGCGGCTGCAGCCGTGGCGCTGCTGACGCCCGGCTTGGCGTCATGGCTGGCGGTCCAGCGCGACCCACGGGTCGGCGCCGTCGCGGGAGCGGATCCCTACAGCCCCTTTCGCATGGCGCTGGCTCTGTTGGAGTTCCTGCAGGTGGCTATGACAGGAAGTGATGAGGCCGTCAGGGAGGTGGTTGTTACAGCCGGCGAGGGGGCTGTGGCAGCCCGGGAGGGAGCTGTTGGTGCCGGAGAGGGAGCTGCAGCAGCCCTGACGGAGATGGCTGTTGAGGGGTCGCAGCTGCAACTGACAGTGCTCCGCATGTCAGCAGAGTGCATTGCGTGTGTGGGGGCGGCGGAGCAACAGGCGGCGCTGCAGGAGGTGATTGTGGCAGGACCGGCCTTCAGGAGGTACGTCATGTCCCGCGTAATACTGCACTGCGCTTGTTCCCCTTGTTCGCATGCTGCGCACCTGCACCTGAGGTAACCAAGCGCATAGGCAGGTCTCTTTTTCCGTCTTTCCATCATTTCATGCGGCCTACGTCGTAAAGGCCACTTTTCGATGCCCTGCCTTGCACTTCTCCCTCTTCCCTTACATGATTCTTCATTTCACTCCGACTTGTTACCCCTGCATGTACGACATGTGCTGTACGACACACCACAGCCTTCGATCCCTCCTGGCGGCTGATGCCGATCTCTGCGCCGCCGCCGGCCGAGCCCTCATCGCCGTCAGCAACCGTACGACAGCCGTGGAGGGCTCCCTGGACCGCCTGGCCCTCAGCGCGCAGCAGGAGGCGCAACGACTCGCCGCCGCCGCCAGGGAGCTTCTGCCGTACGCCGTACTAGCACCGTACGCCTGTGTACGGCGGTTGATCTTGGACGGCTTGACGCATGCAGGCCAACAGCCCTGGGTGCTGCAGCTCCTGAGGTGCTTCGCCACGGTGGCGACGGCGCCAGTGGCGGCGGCGGCGTCGGCGTCGCGAGGCGGAAGCTCCGCTCGCGTCGGTTCGACTTCCTCGGCATCGGTGGTGCTGGCGTGTCTGCAGGAGGTGTTGCGGGAGGCCTCGCGGTTGCTCCGGACTTCAGGGGATGTGAGGTCGCTGTTGGGGTTGGTGGATGGGTTAGTGGAGGCGGGGGTGGTGGCGCCCAGGCAACTTCTGGCAGAGCTTGCGATCGGGGCATTGGAGACGCGGGAGGGAGCAGGAGCAGCGGCGTCGGCGGAGGTTCGCTGCGCGTTGCTGCTAGTACGGCGTCTCCTCAGTGGTGGTGCTTCCGCCGCGCCGCGATTGTCGTACTCAACGGCGGCGGCGACGGAGCTGGCAGCGGCGAGGCCGGCGGCGCTGCTGCTAGCGGCGGCGCGGACGCTGACGTCGCTGTACGACAGTTACGAGAGCCGACGTCAGCTGGATGCCGCCGCCGTCGACGCCGCGGCGGAGGTACTGGAGCTTGGGGTCGAGCTGTACGGCAACCATCTGCTGACGTCAACAGCAGCTGGCGCCGCCGCTGCAGCATCTGCATCGGAGAGGAGAGGGCAGCTGGCGGAGCTGGCGGCTGGCTGCAACAGGCTTCCAATGTGAGGATGTACGGCACGGGAGCATTGGGGGTCATAAGAGGGCATGATAGGGATCATAAGAGCGGGCATAGGGGGTTTGCATTGGTTAGCGGCCATCCTTCCATTCTGCATCACTTTGAGCAACTTCCTGCATCTGCTTCCCAATCCCAGGCGCATCGCAGCCATGCTGCTGCCGCTACTCGAGCTGCCGGCAACAATCCAGACAGGCGCTGGCCTACCGGAGGAGAACACGGGAGACCGAACCGCTAACGCCGACGCCGAAGACGACGACGACGACGGCGGCGGCGCCATGCGCGCCCTGACAAGCAAGTTCTTACCGGCGGCGAAATGGCGCCCACGCAGCCTTCGAAGCGCGGACCCACGGGTCGCTCGCGACGTAGTTTACGACACACTGGCCTTCGCCGCTAGCAGCGACGCGCATGCGAGTCTTGTACGGCGGGCATTTTTGGACGCCGCTGTCGATGCAGACGCAGCTGCCGGGAGCGACGAAAGCGATCAGAGCGCCAATGATCACAGCGTGGTTGGAATAGCAGACTGCGATGCAGTTTGGGCAGCATGGGGTAGCGAGGTGGACCCCCCTCCAGCGGCGGTATCGGCAGCAGCAGATGCACGGTACGGCAGCAACAACGCTACAGCCCGCCATTTGGCGGCCACGGCAGCACGTGGGTTGCCTCAGCTGCCTCCTGCCATGCTGCTACAGGCGTTAATCGCCTCGTTAGCCGTTCTGCTGCCCACTGCCACTGCGAAGCAGGTACGGCGGCTGTTGCTGTCAGTGCTGCCGGCGGTTGTGCGGCTCGGCGGCGGTGCCGCTGCGTTGCTGCCGGGCCTACGAGAGGCGGTGGTGGCCTCGCGGCGGACGCAGCCTGGGAGCAGGCCGGACAAGGGTGGAGGAAGGATGGAGGCGGCGGAGGAAGCGGACTTGTTGGGGATGATAACAGAAGTGCTGGGAGCGGAGCTTCCGAGGGACGGACCCGCGGGTCGGCAGCAGTCCGCTGCGGACGTGGCTGTAGCATGCGGCATCTCCTGCTGTGCCGCGATTGAAGCCCTGAACGCTGCGGCTCTAGCAAGAACAGAGGCGGAGGCAACAACTCCAAGCGCGGTCAGTAGCGGCGGCGGCGGCACAGCGGGGACCCGGCAGGAGGATGATGACGGCGCCGTTGCGGCCGCTGCCGCGGCTGTGGTGGCGGACCGGTGTGCGGCGCATTTGGCGCTGTTGGTGACCAGGTTGGGGGCGCTGGCGGCTGAAGTGGCGGCTAGTGGTAGCGTGCGGCGACAGGAGGAGCAGCAGCAGCAGCTGCAGCTGCGACACCAGCTGGAAGGGGCCGGGGAGGGAGGTGCTGGGCGTGTTACGGTGGTGGCGGCGGTGCTGCTGTCGGGGCTGTGTGAAGCTGCGGCGACAGCGGCGGCAGCGGGCGCGGGGTTCGACGTTTGGCAGGTAGGTTGTTGGGGGTGGGGTAGGGGTGTGTGTATGGGGGGGTTGGGGAGTGGGGACTTTTAATGACGCCATTGTACGACGGCATTTGCTCCTACCGGTATGAGGGTGCAGGGACCGTATCCGGGCACATGCTTTGCACTACATACCCGTACCGATAATAGTAAAGATATGTATGCTTTTACTGGTAAGCCCGGTCACTTTCTACCCCTCCTTTATTTTACCCCTCCTTTATTTAACCCCTGCCATCAGGCGATCATCCTATCCGTGCTGCAGCACCTTGTGTCGGCCCTCGCTGCGGTGTCTTCCTCCTCCTCCTCACCCTTAGCAGCAGCAGCAGCGGCTACTGCTTCGGATGCCGCTCCTGCATCTAACGCTTCTGTCGGGGCTGGAGCAGACACCTGGACATGCGGCATGCTGCGGAGTGTGCGACGCACGCTGCGAGTGCTGCCCGGAACCGCACCTGAAGTGCTTTGGCGTGCCGTTGAACGGCTCTGTGAGGAGGAGGAAGAGGAGAAAGAGGAGGGGAGGGAGAGCGGGATGATGAACGCGGACGCGGGAAGAGCCGTGTCGAGTGGGTCGCTGGCTGCGGCGCTAGCTGCTTTGGAGGCGGAGGAGGGGTGTTGAGGGAGGGTAGCGATGGCGGTGGTGCTGCATGCAGAGGGGAGGGTACCGGTAAATGTAGTGTTTCATGCAGGCAGGGAGTAAACTGAGGAGAAGCTGACCATGCTTTTGGAAAGGCTCCCACCATGGGGGAAGGGGCTCGTGTGCCAGGAGCGAAAGAGCGCTCATGTGGCTTCTGACACGCTGTTGTCGACGGCTGTTGAAGCGCGCGTGTCGAGTTGATCACTCATGCAGGTTGGCAGTATAAGGAGACCAGCTGTAACAAGCAAGTGTCGCAGGCGCATTGATTACTGGCCTCCTCTCTCTCCCAATGACCCTTGCTGATTCCGGTGTTTGGTGGATTCCGGATTTCCGGTGTTTTTGGGGTGCGGCATGTCACCAAGTACAGCATGCCACAGAAGAAGTGCGTTCTCTGGGACTTAACGACAGGCGCCATGCGAGATGGCCCCAGCAGGCGACAGAAGTTCCAAAACCAACTGATGAGGACACACCGTCAAGCTCCACCTAAACAGGTCCTAACCGCTGCTACTGGGACGTCAGCCGTAAACTAACGAAACGTTGTGGATGCAAGACCCAGATTGTGGGAGTCTTACTCAGACGCCTTCACCCAGACGGGGGCGCCGCTTCAACAACACTACTAGAGTCCGACGCTTGACAGCACAGCGCTCTAAACACGCAGGAAAACAAGCCACCCAGTCGTCATTGCAAGCTCGGTTAGCACATGCACTGTCACGCAGCACCACGTTGCCCGGGCAGCCTTGAAGCAGCATGGGGGCCAGCAGAGGGGCAGCATGGAAGGGGGTTAACAGGAGAAGGGTGTCCCCCAAGGGCCTGGGGGCAGCCTGGGGTGCGAGCACGTCACACGAAAGAGCGCGTGGCTGTATATCCCGGTTGATGTATTCTGCAATGCCGGCGAATTGCGGCAAAGCTAACCAAAGTAAGCGTCATCATGGGTGTTCACAGCAACAGCCATGTACCCTACACACACCGCCGAGTCTGGTTCGCAACAAAGCCGTCTTCACGGCGGTTACGTGAGTTGATGCTGTTGCAGCGCTCAAAGGCAATGGCCGCCGGTTCTTGCTGTCATCTGGCGCGTCGGAGTCAAGCCGAATGCGGCGAACGTCAAGCATCAAGCCCATCCAACCATCCCTCCTGGCTCCTTAGGGGAAACCAAACGGAGCAGCTGCCACCCCTACACACACGCCCCACACCAGACCAGGTAAGGCGACTACAAGTGTCGAGATAGAATTAATTAATGCGCACGCGCGGAACGTCACTCGGTCACGGTAGCTCAAAAGTTGTAATACAAATTAGTCACAAGAGTGAGGAGTATAAGCCGTTGTCCGCCCTTTCCATGTCTCAAGCGCCACAAGGTCCAAAACCAGTAAAGCCACATCGCATGGGGAATGAGCTGCAACATGCTCTTATTGAGGCCCTCCCAACCAAGCAACCCGCCAACGCGTCAATCCATGCAACCCAGCCACCACACAGCAGCCATCGCGCGCCCCCAGCGCACGCATACGAATATGCATGCCGGATCATAGTCAGTTCACGCACGCGGAAAGGCAATACTGGTATCCAACAAGGAGATCTGCTGCAAGAGACCTACAGCGTGCGCATGCCCCGCTGCTGCTGGCACAGCGACATCCAGAAAGATAAACAGCCAGCGCCGCTCAGTAAACCAGGTAGCTGCTGCTCGAGCCGCCGCCGCCGCCTGCCCCAGCCGAGGCAGCAGCTGCAGCAGGCGCTGCCGCCGCCGCTGCTGCAGCCACCGGCGAGCGACCCAGCGCTTGTTGCAGGCCAAAGCTCTGCAGCCCACCGTTCGCCAGGACGCTCAAACCACCAATCTCCAGCGCTGCCGTCTGTAGGGAAAGTAACGGTAGTTGCTGCGGCAGGCCATTCTCCCGCTGCTGCTGTTGCTGCTGCTGCTCGTGCGGGTGCTGTCCGCCCGGCAGCTCAGCTAGGCCGCGTTGCTGCTTCGGTTGCGGCTCCTCAGCAGCACCGGTATGCTGCTCCTTCTCCTCCCCGAGGCTGCTGCCACCGCTGCCGCTGCTATGGTTGCTGTCAGCCGCGCGACGCTTACCCAGTGCCGTCTGCCTACCGGCCACACCCTCCTGCTCCCTTCCTGCTCCCTGAAAGTCCACATCGGCAGCCAGCGGAGCACGTCCTCCGGCGGCCGTTACAGCAGCAACAGGAACAACAGCGGCAGCGCCAGCGGAGGTAGCTAGGTGCAGCTGCAGGGCAGCCTCCACGGCGAACAGCAGCTGCGGCGAGGGCGGCGACTGACCGATGGCGGGGTTGCCCTCGGGAAGCGCGGTGGTCTCGGTGCCGTCCCCATGCGCGGCTGCTGCTGTATCTGACGGGACGAGTGCGGGATCCACAGCTCGATGGCTGCCTGACGGCAGGACGGGACGAGCAGAGGCAGCGGCGACGGAAGCACCCTCCTCCGGTCGTTCCGTCGGCTCCTCCAAGCCGGCGGTGCCGGCGCGCAAGGTTCCCTCCTTCTCCAGCGCTGGAGCTGCGTCCACGGCACTACCAACAGCAGCAACAGCAGTAGCAGCAGCCGTCGGCGGGTGTTGGGACTTCAGATAGGCGATTAAATCCGCCCCATGCAGCACCATATCAATGGAGTGAGGCGGGCGAGGCGGCGACGCCGGCGGGGGCCCAGGTCCTGGCCCGGCATCAGGTCTGTGCTTCGAGCCGGGAAAGGCCTTGCTGCTGGCGGCTGTGGCGACGCCGGCGTTCGAAGCCAGAAAGGCGGCGACATCGTCGTCCGCAGTAGCGACGTGCAGAAGCGGCGGGTGCTGCTGCTGGCCGGGCTCAGATTTGAGCGCGTTGTCCTCCGTTGCTGGCCGCTTGGGGCCTGCGTAATCCTGTGGGGAATGCTGCTGCTGCCCCTCAGCCTCCTCCTTCTCCCTCTGCTTTCCGTTCCCATTCTCCTCTGGGTAAGGAGCCCGTGTACGGGGCCGCCTGATAGCGGGGACCGAAGCAAGCAGTCCCTGCTGCTGGCGTCGCTGCTGCTGTGGATGTTGTTGCTGCTGCTGCAGCATCAGCAGCTGCTGCTGTAGCTGATGTGGGTCAGGGTAGAGCTGCAGCTGCAGCAACTGCTGCTGGCGCTGTTGCACCAGGCGCAGCAGGATCCTGGCGGCCGCGGGGTTGTTGAGGACCTCCTGCGTGAGGGCCGCATGCGTGCGTGCGTGAAGGGGCGGGCCGAGGAAGACAGGAGAGCAGAACACGAGCACCGATGCCATGCAGCTTCTATTGCAGCGAACAGTCAATCGGTCCTGAGCGACAAGCCAATCGGCTTTAACGCATTGAAGGACGCTCCCACACCACCTTGCAACCCAGTCAACCCAGATCACATTTGCAGCTTCCGGCAGCCCCCTACCGACCAGCACTCCCACCGTACCTGAGCCGCAAGCAGTGCCGTACGCGCCTCCTCATCCCTCACGTCCAACTCCTCCTCCTCCACCCTTACAGCCGCCGCCGCCGCCGCTGCTGCTGCTGCTGCCTCAGCTGCTGCCGCTGCCTCGGCCGCTGCTGCCGCCTCCACCGCCGCCGTCACCCCAAGAAGCGCCTGAGCGCGCCGCGAAGCGCTTCCCACTCCGTAACCCGCCGCCGCTGCAGCCCCGCCGCGTCTGCCGCCGCCGCCACCACCCATGCGCGCTGCCGCGCCCAAGCCCCGACCCACATCGCCCTCCTCATCCTCCTCCATGCCGCCCCCCTGCCCCACTTCATCACCGTACTCATCCTCCTCGCCCACCGCCTCCTCCTCAGAATAACCGCCGTACGGCACTCCATCCGTGTAGTGACTGCCGTACCCCTCGTCGTACGTGGGGTAGTCCGCAGCGGCTGGGTGCCAGGCGTCCGCTCCCTCCCCGGCGTAGTACCTACAGGGCAGGGGGGCGGCATGGGAGGTGAGGTAAGGTGAGGTGCAGGGCTCAAGTGCAGAAGGCAGTCTTGCGAATAAGCTGGTGGGCTTATCCACAGGTCGCGTTTCGTTGGCTGGCTCGGCTGGGGTAGGTACAGCGAGGGCCCTTCCTTGTGTGTTATGTGTTAGCGAGGACAAGGGTTCAACCACGCGAAGTAAGAATGCAGCATGCCGAGTGATCGGGGTGAGACGGACCTGCGGTTGCGGCCTCCCGCGTGTGATGCACCAGCGTATCCAGCTGTTCGGGGGTACTTCCTTTGCTGCTCGGCTGGACGCCTGCCGGGGTGGAAGGCAGGCGCACCCAAGTCGCTTCCATCCTCCTCAGCCATGCTGCAAGGAAGGAGGTGTCGCGTGGTCTGGGGCAGCGCGTTGGAAAAGTCAGGCGCCAGCATCCACGAATCCGGGTCATGTGGACACCTGAGAGCAGTGGAGGAAGGAAGCATGGTCAATGGAGTAGTTCGGGAGCCGGATTCGCTGGAAGGGGCAACACGGTCCACGTTTCTTACCTAAGGAACTTCTCGGTGGTGTAAAGGGTATGTCGTATGTGGCTCTTCCTGTGTAAATGAAGGGCGTTCCGGGCTTTTAAGCTGCTTGCCCAATCGGTTGATGCTTCAGATGCGGCTTAGGCTTACCAGTTGCGCCGGTCAGTTACTAACCGCCATCCTCCTGTCTTTCGGCACTTAACTCTACCAAAGTTCACACATGCCGCGTATATCTGCAGGTAAAGAGTTCCGGGAGCAAGTGGATGGAACACATCCGATGGGACACTGCCTTGTCCCAGCGTAGGATAGTAAAAGACGAAACAATAACGCATGGTTTAAACAGCCTTTGGGGAATGCTCCTGTCAACAGTTCCACACAGAAGCGGAAAAGTTAAGTTACCTCTTTGAGGGTCGCACTGCCCTTCTTGTTGCCAGCGCAAAGAATGGCAGCATGTACCAGGTCGTGAAAGGTGTTGAAGACCTCGCCCCTGTCAGGCAGAGAAAAGGTGCTTCACCATCCTGATTAATGATGGCTTCTCTTCCCGTTCCTTTCCGAACACTCACTCTTCCGGTGGCCTATATGTTTGCGACATTTGAAACCGTGGGCGTGATAATTGTCAAATGTCGACGCCTGACCCGAAAATTGGGTTAACAAAGACCAGCGCAGAGGGCGGGAGGTGCTGGGCGAGACCAGCCTCCAACCCTTTTTTGTGATTAAGGACAGATGTTAATCATTAGCATGTGCCAAATTTCACTCTACCGATAGAAAGGTTTCGGATAGTGCGTGTCCCATCCACGAGTGCTATAAACCTCAAGCGCAGCGGAAACGTATGAACCTTCAGTAAGAAGTAAACACTATACTTGCCATACGAATTCAAGAGCCGGTAGCGCCTGCCAAGCCTGTCGGAAGGGAACTGCGCGTACGGCGAAGGGACGAGATAATCGGCGAGGCCTGGCAAGTGGTAATCGCGTGCACAGGGCGCAAGCTGTTGGCATGGCTTATGCACCTCCCATTGAACTTAATACATCACAAATAGCCTCCTCTGCTGTCAGCAGCGCCTCGCACAACCCTCGGCCCACCTTGTCCCCATGTCCCACCCACTCCCATTCCCTTCAGGAAAGAGTATAATCCTGTTATTGGTAGGGTGACAAAGCATGGCTTTAGTAAGCATGCCGATCAGTCGGCATCTTCACTTATTGCAAGCTCACAACACGTATTCCATGCTGCATGCGTGTCATACGTCAACCCCAGAGAGACGAGCAGCCTGAACACCTTGCGGGGTCATATTTCAGTTACGGGTAGTGGGAACTGATGGGAGCGCTCATATACTCGACGTGGAGTGGATGCTGCACAGTTACACACAGGCACTCCTGGCGCTCTGCAAAGCCCACACGTGCCTGGTTGCATCCCCGGCTGCCATGACAAACGGGAGGAAAAAATACCAATGCTTGGTAGCCTATTGCCACACGGTACCAGTTTGTGGCAAACCTTTGCATGAGGCTGCCTTGTCAGCAATCTCTTTGTACGGCTCCGTTTAAGTACGAAAGTGTGCGACATGCGACACCGATACAATTCCGGGAAAGCGTGAGAGAGTATTCATTATATATACAGTATAGAGGGATTGCCGGGGGGCTGGGGCTGCTAGACACGCTGAACTGAACCACGATCTTTGCGCGAATCTGCGGACCACCCACGGCTTATAACTTTTGGGGGCTTGGGGATACGATAGAGGGCAGAAATCGAACATTACAAGCATTTGTTACTATTGTTACCTTAGCTTTTAGGACGTTAACGCCACCAAAATGTCGAAGCGCGTACCGATTGTTTGCCATGGTCACACGAGGCCAATTGTTGAGATTAACTATAGTCAGAACACACCAGAGGGTTACTTCCTGGCGTCGGCTTCCAAAGATGGGAAGCCAATGCTGCGGCATGGCGAGAACGGCGACTGGTATGGGACGTTTGAAGGCCACAAGGTGAGTCGACTATGGTTGCTTTGGTGTCTTGGCTTGCGTAAGTTGTGACTAGCGCCTTTTCTGGCGGTTAGTTAACATCGTAAAGGCTTGTTCTCTCTCCACAATTGTAGGGCGCAGTCTGGGCTTGCGTCCTAGACACACCGGCCCTTAAGTGCGCAACGGGGTCAGCGGACTTCACTGCAAGGGTCTGGGACGCTTGCGGCGGAGCCCAGCTGCACGAATTCCAACACAACCACATCGTGCGTTGCGTCAACTTTTCTTTCCATGGATCAAATAAGCTTGTAACGGGAGGTAAGGGACCCTATGGGTCGCTGGCGATCTCCTCCATCCCATTCATCTGCAATGTTCCTGACAAAAGCAAACACGCAGGCATGGAGAAAATTGTTCGCATCTATGATCTCCAAAAGCCAGAAGCTGAGGCAGTCAAACTGCCGGCAGGACCGGCGGGTATCCGTTCGGTCAACTTCATCCAAAACGACAACACCGTTATCTGCAGCTACGTTGACAAGCCGGTCGTTGGGTAGGTTCCTTGGATGTATGGGCAACCACGACTTATGGCTCTTGCTGTCCTGTAGGTGCTACAGGTTAAACGCTGCCTTATACAGCTCACGCCTCATCTTGGGTTTCTGCGCCGCAGGGTATACGACCTGCGCTCGCAGCAGCTCGTGAAGACCATCGAGACGGCATCGCCGGTTACCTCTATCGAGGTATGCAGCGGAGCATGGGGGGATCTGTACCACTTGCCGTCCGTGGGTTTCGGCGCGGGGAAACCCAAACAGGCTACGCCTTTGGCAGCCGTCCAGTACTCCATCCTCTTGCGGCACTTACACGTCGGCTGACGCTACACGTTGGAAACTTGCTTCGCGTGTTCCCTTCGCCGCAATGCCCAATGCCAGGTGTCCTTTGACCAAAAGCACGTCACGACGGCCGAGGGTGCATACGTGCGCTTCTTCGACGCGGCTACGCTGCAGCAGGAGAAGCAGCACAAGCTGACGGCGCCCGCCGAGTCCGCGAGCTACTGCGCCGCCAAGCGGAAGTTCGTGGCGGGTGGCGAGGACATGTGGGTTCACCTGTACGATTATGACACCGGCCAGGTGAGCACCGAAACCTGCGATGTGGGTCACACGCATGTCAACATGACCCCACACTCCGGCCCGTACCCCATGAACCCGATCCCGATCTGGGTCAGCTCTTACTGCGGTCGTCTGGCTGAGTTAGTTCGCTGGTCACCCAATCACCCTTGCCGGAACGTGTAATCTACCGGTATTCCCCGCGCGCACCCATTCTTGCCTCCACCTGCAGGAGCTCGAGTGCAACAAGGGCCATCACGGGCCGGTGCACACCATCCGCTGGGCTCCGACGTACGACGCGTACGCGAGCGGCTCCGAAGACGGCACGATACGCATTTGGTTCCCAGACAGCGCAGACGCTGCCGCTGCCGCCGCTCCTTAGGGGTGCTTGGCTGGCTGAGGTGTAGAGGAGTAGTGGAGGCGTTCGCAGGTTGCGAGGGCAGCAGGTGGGCTGGCAGCCAGTAGGGGTAACCAGGACACACAGGAGCGGGGTAGGCATCGTGATGCGAGCTGTGCCGAAATGCCGCTCCTAGTGGGGTGTAAGGGGTGCACGGGGTACGAGAGAGGAACCGAGTGAAAGTACGGAATTGTACGACCTCTTGAGGGAGTTTTGTGGATCTGGCTTTGGGGCATAGGCATAGATCTGCATACCAAAGTTGTGTACAGGCAGTGTGCTGGGAACTGTAGCAACGCGCTGGGTATTTGTTTTGCCCCGTCCTTGTTTGTTTCTTTGTTCGCAAACAATAGCAGCAACTCACGCCTTGGGTGGCGACAGAGGTAGTAGCATAACGCGATCATGAGAGGGTCGCAGCTGTTATAGGTGTGCAACGGTGACTTCCAAGACTTGCTTGGCAGGCATTAGCGTGCGGGCTGGGTGATGCGGTAGCGGACTTGCAGGATTGTCGCATAGCATGACACGGGGCCTGGGTTCTATGGTGGCGCCACCAGAACGCCGCCTAGTGTCTCGCTGACATGATGGCTCATCCCGAGTGGCTAAATGCAGGAGCGTGGTCCCTGCTGATCGGCTTAGGCTGCCTTGGGTTGTGTGCTTAGGTCAAGCGGATGACGGGGCTTCAAGCCGTGTGGATGGCACCTCACATGCCGCTTGCCCTCTGCGCTCCCGGCGGTGGCTGTCCCACATACACGGGGGGCATGTGTTACGTAGCGTGTTAGTTTGGGCGGACTTGGTAAATGGGGACAATTGGATGCATGCGCGCGAGGCTGCTCTGCACGTGGTGGATCAGCATAGCCTCATGTTGGAAGCTGAAGCGGCGCGGGTGCATACGGCGTGTGCTCGCGGCGCGGGTGCCGACATGACTAGCGGCCTGGGAGGCCTGGTACGGGCAGTGACCCGTACCTTGCTGTGGAGGAAAACGAAACTGGCGGTTGGATTGGGTGAGACGTTTGACTTGGCGGTGATGGCATGCGTGAATTGTCCAAGTGCTTCGATTCCAAAGAACTTTGAGAATGGATGGTGACGTGTGTGCGAGTTGGGTCTGCCAGCGTAAACTGCCAGTGACGAGAAGCGCAGGGCTGGCTTGCTTTGTGGAAGTTCAAGCGTCGCGGGCAGCGTACGTGATTACATGTGACTGGTGAAGGGATGATTGGGCGCATGGGTAGCGTGGAGCTCGCCGTGTCAGCTCATGCTTGGCTGCTGATGTGTGGAAGGTGTGGCAACTGACCAGGGCAGGGGCGTGTAGCCTGTTGTGTGAACGGGGTGCATGTCCGATGGGGTCGGGCCTGTTTGCAACTGGCGGTCATTGCGCGCAACCCTGAATGTAGGAGTGGTGGGTGGGAGGTATGGGTTTTGCCAGCGGCTTGTTGCCAGCCGTGGCTTATGGATGCCGCTGCACCTGCGATGCTGGCTGGGTGCATGTGCACACAGGTGATGCTGCTGGAGGGCAGGGGGCATGTGAGGGTGTCCTCAGGCTTTGCAAGAGGCAAGGTCGAGGCCTCACTCTCTTGCCGTCGTTTGCAAGACCTTGGCTCCTATAGTACAGATGAGCCAACTCTCCATCCGAGACCCTACTCGGCTGCAACATGCGCTCTGTGGCCGCATGTTGCAGCCTTCATGCGCACGCGTGGGACCCGTACAAACCTACTGTGAAAGTCTCTTTTGTTACATATACCGGCGGTAGTAACGCACCGCAGCTCATGACCGTCTTCTAACTCTGTTTGGACCTCACCCAAAACCTGGTGACTGTGGTTACGTGTACTCCACAACACTTATGGGTCAATCACCATGCTCGAAGTCCGTAAGGGCATTCCTAGGCATGGCAACCACAACTAGCACC
The DNA here is from genome assembly GCA_021605115.1 of Astrephomene gubernaculifera. Lineage (NCBI taxonomy): Eukaryota > Viridiplantae > Chlorophyta > Chlorophyceae > Chlamydomonadales > Astrephomenaceae > Astrephomene > Astrephomene gubernaculifera. The sequence goes on from BMAR01000040.1 coordinate 271,997, forward strand.
GGACTATCAGTCCGCTCTTTATGGAGAGACGCCGTCCCCTGGAAGACAAGCTGTGTTCCTTCGCTTAGTAAAGATCCCCGCGTGCTGCCCAACGCAACGCAACCAGCCTCTACCTCAGGCCCTTTTGAAATCATTCCTGGAAGCGCCATAAGCCCACAACGTACGCCACCTGTCCTTGCAACAACGCCCAACTCCGTACCCAACTCCACAACCCCTACCCCATGCCTTCTACCTATTGTTACCAACTCAACATCCTTGTTAATAATCTTCTCCATTAACTTAAATCCCTACACCGCTCCTGACCCTGTGCATATACCGACTCAACTCATCCTACCTCGATCCAACTATCCTGTCCACTCACAAACATGCCGCCCATGCGACCCACGGGTCGGTCCAACGAACCTTTCGCTCTTTCCCAAGCTTCATCTTAAACATGCACTGTGTCGACCTCTTCCCCACCCGCTAGCTACCGGTATATCTTAGAAGTGTACGGTGATGACCTTGGCCTTCCCCATGTCGTACACCATGTCGACCGCCTCGCTGAGCGCCACCTGGCCGAAGCGTGTGATGTAGTTGGAGTTGAGCTTGAGCTCCCGGGGTGCGCCCTCGGGGTTGGCCTTGAGAGCCTGGGGGAGTTTGGGGGGGGGGGGTAGAATACACAGTGTGTGTGGTGGGGGGGGAGAGAGGTTGGATGGGTTGGGTGGGTTATGGATACGGATACAGTACACACCAGCTCGCAAGCATGCACGCACCCCCTCCCCCACCCTGCCTTCCTTCACCTGGGCCCACCTGCGCTAGCGCACACGCGCCGTCGTCCTTGATCTCGTTGTAGCCCAGATCCAGCTCCGCGAGCTTACTGTTCTCCGCAGCCTGCAACAGCAGCAGCAGGCCAGCAGCAGCGGGGGAAGTGGGGCAGGGGGGGTGGGTGCAAAGCAATGGGGGAACGGCACAACACGCCCAAGGATAGAACGTCGTAAAGAGGGAAGGAGGCACGGCAAGAGGTGAACGGCTGGAGAGAGCAGGAGAGCAGGAAGTTAACCCACGGCAAGACCTGTCGCTGCGACACTGCAGCGTGCGCCGCTTGCTCGCCTCCCCCAGCCCAGCCGCTACTACCGGCCACCCATCACACCTTGAGCCCCCTGGACAGCAGGATGGCTCCATCGTTCCCCAGCACATTCCCCCGCAGGTCCAGGTGTGTCAGTGTGGAGTTGAGCAGCAGCAGGTCGGACAGCGCGCGAGCCCCGTCGCCCCCCGCCACCTTGCACCAGCCCAGCTTGAGAGTGGAGAGCTGCGGTTTAATGGGGGATACACATTCCAAATTAGGCTGGATGATAGGATGGCATAAAGTCCAACTTGTTGACAGCTGAGGTTCGGGAGGGAGAGAGGAAGGTGAAGGGCCGGGATGGTGATGCCGTTGTGTGCAGGGAGACGACCGTAACCATGGTAACCCTTTTCCGGCCTCTTTCCTCAACTCCACCTGGTTAGTGGTTACCGGTATACGTCCCAGCGATACCGCAGATCCTCGCATGCCAACCCCCCCGGCAGCACAGCCCACCTTGGGAAGCCCAAACTTGGCGAGATCAGCGATGGTGCGGGTGCCCTCCGCCCCGAGCGGGTTGTAGCCCAGCTCGATGGAGGTGAGTGACCCATGGTTCCGAAGCGCCGCCGCCAGCGCCGCCACCCCCGTGGGCCCGATGTCGTTAGCTCCCAGATCCAGCACCGTAAGGCCCTTGTTGTCCGCTATGGCGTGAGCCATCTGGTGATGGTCCGCAGGACCGAGGTTGCAGGAAATCAAAGCACAAGTGAGGGCAAGGCAACTGGGAAAGGAAGGGCGACAGGATACCACCAAGCAAAGGAGAGTGGATATGCCCGTGCAAGACCCATCGCCACGTTATCCCCACACCTCCCCTCCATGGGATTGCGCTCCATTCCCCATTCTTTTTGTTATTTTCCCTCCCCCCTCTTCCCCCACCTCCTCCCACCCACTCACCTTTGCCACCCCCGCATCCCCGATGTCGTTCATGTACAGGTTGAGCTCCCGCAGCGACCGCTTGAGGCCCAGCAGCCGCGTCAGCGCCGCCGCCCCGCCGCCCGTGAGTCCGTTGTTGCCCAGATCCAGCACGCGGACCTCGCCGGGGTGCGACTGGGGCGGAGGGTGTGTGTGTGTGTGTGAGGGGTGCGGGGTGAGGGGTGAAAATTGGGAGTTGGGGAAGGCAGGAGGCAGGAGGGGTGCGGGTTAGAGGGGTGCGGGGTGGTCTTCTGGTCGCCTGGGGTGGGTGGGGCCTGAAGGACGGGGCTTGCAATGACGCTATGAGACGTAACCGCGGTAGTCTTCACCATGCGTTCAGCCCATCCCAAGCGGCCATGCCACGACAACACATACCTGCCACATCCCAGCCCCAACCCCACAACAGGCCGCTACGTTCCCCCACCCCATCCCTTGATTTTTTCGGGTGGGGTGGGATGTGCCTTGTATTTGTTTAGGAACCCATGGTGGTGAAGCCTCGTCATACACGTCAGTTTCCTTATTTCCACCCCACCCCCCACCCCCCCCACCATGAGTGCCTCGCAGATGGCCGCCACCCCCGCGTCCCCCATCGCGTTCCCCTTCAGGTGCAGCTGCTGCAGGCTGCTGTTGGAGCGCAGCGCGTCAGCCAGCGCCAGCGCACCCGCCTCACCCAGGTAGTTGTCGGTGAGGACCAGCACCTGGGGGCGGGGGGTGTTCGGGTGTAATGGGGTGGGGGGTAAAAGATGAATACCCAATGTGTGGGGTGGGGGTAGGGGGCATGGGGGGGATGCGTGTGTTTTGGGGGCCAGGGGCAGCAGGTGGGATGGGTGGGAGACGGGGTGACGGGGATCCAAAGAGGATTCAACCAGGATGGAAGCCCTCCATATTTCGGTAAGTTTTTAGCTCGCAATGCTTCAACCATCACTTCGGCTAGCGTCTACAGTTCTCTTTATCCCCCCCCCCCCACCTCTAGCGTGTTGTTGGCTGCCAGTGCTGCCGCCAGCGCCGCCGCCCCCTCCTGGTCGATTGCGTTGCCGCTGAGGTCCAGTCGCTTGAGCCGCGTGTTGAGCCGCAGCGCCTCGGCCAGGGCAGTGGCGCCCGCGTCCCCGATACCGTTCTGACCCAGGTCGAGCGTGGTGAGGTGCGGGTGCGCTTTGAAGGGGAAAGGGGTGAAGGTGGGGTGGTGGGGGTGAGGGGTGAGGTGGGGTGAAGTGGGAGCGGGCAGAGGGATGGGAAGGAACACGAGGGATGGCAGGGTTTGCTCGCTGGTCCTTAATTCCCTTCGTCACCGCCCGTCAACCCCGGGCCCCTGCTCACCATGCCAGCCTCCTCACCCGCCCGCCCGCCCCTCCCTGCTCACCCGCAACTGCCCCCGCCAGCACCTCCGCCCCCGCGTCCCCCAGGCTGTTGGTGTTGAGCACCAGCGTATCCAGCACGCAGCTGGGGAGCACCTGAAGGGCGGGGGCCGGGGGATGCATGGGGCGGGGGTGGTGCAGGAGGAGGGGCGATGAAGGGCGGGGGCCGGGTGATGCAAGGGGGCGGGGGTGATGCATGGGGGGCGGGGGTGATGCAGGCGGCGCGGGTGATGTAAGCCGTGTAACAGGGCAGGCAAAACACACCTCTATGTGTCGGGAAGGGGCAGCATGGGACAACGGATGGGAGCTGGAAGAGCAGCACTGACCAACAGACATCGCCGGGCCGCGCTGTTCCAACCGCCCGCCTGCCCCAGCCTGCCCCCCTGCCTACGGTACCTGCAACAGCGCAGCAACACCCACACCGCCCGGAATGCTAGCCTCCCCAGCACCAGCACCACCAGCACTGCTGCTGCTGCTGGCGGCAGCGGCGGCTGCACCTGCAGCCGAGCCTGCGGTGCCCGGGGGCCCCGCCGCTCCGATGCCGATTCCGTTCTTTGAGAGGTCCAGGGCGCGACACGCGGTGTTGAAGGCGAGCGCCTCCACCACGTAGGCAGTACCCTCGTCACCCAGGTTCTGAAGGGGAGCGAGAAGGGAGAAGAAGAGAGAAGGGGTGTGCGGGCTAGGGAAGAGGGCGACAGGCAAGGAAGGGGAAATGATAGCGGTAGAGGGACTGTGGGCATGATCAAAGGGGAGAGAGAGGTGAGAGGTTGTGAGGATGGTGCTTGGGTCACGTGCCTAGGACCTCATCTCCCGGGTGTCGTGGAAAGGGCCGATCAGCTGTCGCCCCTCACCCCCCCAACCAGCTCAAAGTCAATACCTTTGCGGAGAGGTCAACGGAGGGCAGCGTGCGCAGCTGGTCGCACATCTCGTTGAGACGTCCCTGGGCATCGCGTTGAAGACGCTTCTGCTGGATGCCCTGGGCAACCGTTTGAGGCAGCGTCTCAACAACGGTTTTCGCTTGGGATGTCACGTTGGAAAAGAACTTCTTGTACATGACTGCCAAGACGCCCAGACCCGCAACTGCGGCCAGAGCGACTGCCATGGGTGATATGCCACCGTCGCTGACCGCCGTCCGAGAAGGAATTTGATTAGGTTGGACATGTTGAGTGGTTCTGCGGCGGGCACGGGTCCGCGCGTCCACGTCCCTGCCGCTGCTAACTGTCCGCGTGGCTTCCATTCCCGAAACCGAGCTGGACGATGCATCGCCTGCAGCCTTTGCAACCAATAATCCTCTTGGGCAATCTCTAGTTCTCAAGCTGGCTGGAATAAGCCAAAGCCCTTGTTGGTGCGCTGGACCGTGTCGGCATGAGGCAACCTCAGGTGGCCTCAGAGCCCAGCCGCTGCAATACATTGTTATCGCAAGTATTCAAGATCACTTCGGTCTTTCCAATTGCTGTCCGTTCGCGGAGTAATGCCAAGGCACCGTTCAATACTGCACAGGGTCCAGTTGCAAGACCTATTCAAGATCAATCGTGTCTTTTACTATCCTGAAGGTCCCCAATAAGACATGGAAGGTTCTTCGCCACAAGCATCTGATTGCCAACTGCCTGCCAGTACAAAACGCCCAACGTATTTGATTCCATTTCCATTCAACACCCTTTCCCTGGCTACGACTTGGGCGGTGGCTTGCGCCCAAGACCAACAGCGTAAAATTCGCGGCTCATTGAGCGGCTTGCGTCCACGCGCATGCGAACCACCTTGGTGAAGTATCGCTGCATGTCTCGGATAAACTCCAACGTCCCAGATCCCTGCAGGAAAAGGGCCAGCGCAAATCTTGAAGTGCAATGTAAGCACAGTAAATTACAGTAGAAGATCAAACAACATGTTCTGAACAGGCGACATACAACAGCTGCGGAGAAGAACAGGTCTCACTAAACAGCTGCTGCCTTCGTACAACAACGCACCTCATACACCTTCATGACAAGGGCGCCCCCGGGCCGCAGGAAGCCCGTGTGCCGGAAGCCCAGCTGCTGCGCCAGGGCCTCGCCGTACAAGTCAAAATGGTAGCCCGTGGCGATGTGAAGTGCCGTACCCGCCAGTTCTAACGACAGCTCCACATCTGGTGGTCGCAGCGGCGATAGTGTGACAGCAGCAAAACGAACAGAATCAGTAAATGCAGCAGACATTAATGGGACTGGGAACTGTACAGTGCCTGTAAAGACTATAATTCTGGATCGACTGCTTCCACGTCCGTGTGGGCCCGGTTCCATAACTCCCAAACTCGCCCCATCACTCACCATTTACCCCGCTTGTGAACTGCAGCATGTCTGACAACACCGTGTCGAAACCCTGTGAAGGCAGGGAACGCGGGGGGGGGCAAGCGCTGGGTAGCAGGGAGGGGCCTCGGTACCATGCAACGAAGGAGGCCCGATGGCTGGCATGGCGGATGGGTGCATCACGTGTGCCACTATCACGTGCTGCAAAGCAGACGCCGACAGGCACCGACCGTACAAACTGACTGAACAAACTATCACCCGTCCACTAGTAACACGCACAACCCCAAGTCCTCCTAGCTAACGAAGCATTGCATGACCACCCAATTGCTGCCTCTACGACCCACGGGTCAGTCATGCACCTGCAACCCATGTATTACGGTACTGTCTCCAGCACAGGGTCCGTAGTACATCGCGGCTCAGTTACCATACCCCGCCCCACCCCAGCCCCCCGCACCCACCCCGGGCGCATACTCCTGCAGCAGTGAGGGCGGCAGGGTGCGCGCGTCCGCCTGGATGACGTGCACCCGGTTGTCGCAGTAGCGCTCGGGAACCGTGACGGGCTGGGGGGAGGGGGCGGGCGGGAGGCTGGGTTGAGTGCACTGGAAGGTTCAGGTAGCGGCAGCAGAGGTCACAAAGGTTCATTGACCCAGCGGGCAGGCAGCCCGGGAAGGCCTGGGGCAGGGGTGCGGTGGTGGGGATGGTATGGTTCACTCGTGGCGTTTCTGTGGTGACTTCATCTTCCGGTTACAGTACGTTCCGACTGGCGCCCAGGTTCCCAAACACACGGTAGGTCCAGCCAATTAGCCGATCTGATGTGAGTGAGCAGCCGCAAGGGGGCATTTGACGGATGACTCATTTCCCTTTCCCTCTCATGTACGGCAGCTGCCGCCACCCTGCTTGCCTTCCTGGATCCCCTGGTCCCCAACCACCCTGCTTCGCTTTTCATTTATACCCCCACCCCCCACCCGCACCTGAATGTCCACCCCCAGCACGGTGCCACCTCGCTCCCGGGGGCCCAGCTGCTGGCACGCCACCTGCATCCAGGCGCCCGGACTGCAACCCAGATCCAGAACCGTACCACCTGTGTACGGCAGGGTAGGTAGGGGGTGGTAGCGGGGCAAGGGCGGGTACGGCAATACGGTCGGAATGGGTGCGATTGTACGACAGGTGGTGTTGTTAGACACGTGGAGCAGCCGTACAGCCCGTACAGCTCGTACATAACCATGGCGACCAGGAGGCCAGCAGCTAGTCTCCTCTATTACCGGCACCCGCTGTGTCACTTACGCGACGAGCCGCCCTCACCGCTCTCACCTGGTTTTATGATTTTGTGCTTGTCCTGAATCTCCAGTAGCTTGTACGCAGCTCGGGAAACGTATCCCGTTTTCTGCGCGGCAAGGCCCTAGGTCAGCAGCAAGTGCTTTGCGGCAGCTCATGCGTACGTCACGCGGCGGCCGCGAAGGAGTCGCACGGATAAGCTGTACGGATAAGCTGTACGGATGAGCTGTACGGATATGCTGTATGGGTGAGCTGTACGGATAGGCTGCACGGATAAGCTGTACGGACGGCGGACGGCCTCTCTGGGGACACCAGGCTACCCGTGCGGAGCCAGAGGGTCGGGAAGCCAGGGGGGCACCCCCACGGCTGTGATGGTGGGGGTGGGGGTGGTGATGGGACGCAGCGTGCAGCACCCGTGCAGCACCCAGTGGGCCTTATCGGCGGGCATCCAGCCATGCAGCTGCATCGCGCGCGTTGCGGCTGCCTTACCTTGGCTTCCTTGAAGTAGTGGTCTGGCAGGGATTACGAAGGGCGGGATGAGGGCGGGGACGAGGGAGGGGACGGTAAGCCGGCAGCAGGGCATGACGTGGAGCGGCCGGAGGAAGTAAGGCGGTTGGTTATTGAAACCAGGGTGAGAGCAAACTTTGGGTATTGAGGAAGATTCGGATGGTGGTGGCGGTTGGGTGGGTGGGTCCGTATGGATGGGGCGGGATGGGGAATGCTTCGCTGGGCTTTATGGCTACCGCCGTCAGTGCTGCTCTGACCCTGGGTCAGGACTGCAAGGCACAGTTGGGTTGCGACGGTTGCGCTGCACTTACCATGTTGCACCTTTTTCGTCCAAGCCGCTAGGATTGGTCTATGGAGTCGTGACATGCCAAGCCTCCTTTGGGGGCAAGGGGCTTGGGCCATCTACATAGCAACGTCGCAGGGACCACGACTTCCGACGGCTGCGCCAAAATGTACTCTAACGGGTTAGATGTTATAAGGGATCTTTTGTAGAATAGAGGACTCAACGTCAGGCAATACTAAGTTCTGGTCGTTAGTGGGCAAGCAGAGACCGCCTCATGCTGCCGCTTTGCATAACGCTCGTCATAGAAGCAAGAACATCTGGTGACTCCCTTGGTGACCGCAGTATGGGTGCCGTGACTAAGCAATTCGGCGTGGGATGCCAGAATACGTACGACATGAAACCTGTTTAAGATTCATGTCGCGATTGCACGTATTCATCTCTGTAGACATCATACACCTTACATGCACCAACTTGCAACATCAATATCTGGGTTAAGACTTGCAAACTTTGTTCAGTTAGCAGAAGCCCCTTTGGCGCCATGCTTAGGCTAACGTCGTTGTCAAGAGAGGTATGTTTACGTTGCAGTTAACGTATTGAACGGAACCAAAGCCCACATGCCAGGGTTCTACGAGCCCAATGGACGTCCATCTGTCTCACACAAATGTTGCTTTTGTAGAGTTCTGGCCAGCCCAGATTCCGCGCACTTCTGGATGCGGCAATACGTAGGTGAGTCGCCCCGTAACGACGACGGAAGGTGAAGGGCTGCAAGTGCTCGAAAAGAGGAATGCCGAAGGTCTTGATGTATCATGCACTTCCCACATGCCCATAATGGGATCTGTCTCCTTCTACAGTTGCGGCGCTGCTGGTGGCGGGAGAGTGGATCCGGCGTCCCTTCAGGGCATGCTCAATCTCGTCCATGACAAGTTGTTATCCCCAGGTATTCCTGCACACAACGGGTATTTGCCTGCTGGGTAAACCTACTACGGCAAGTGTCTCCTACTTCTCTGTTTATTACCCATTTTCATCAGTTTTTATTTATGGGGTACGGCGTGTCGAGACGCCAGGACTCCTTTGCAGGCCTGGAATCTTCAAGGCCCAACTAATCCCCGCAATGCTTGAGAACACCGTCATTCATGCTTCTCCCTTACGTGTACTTCATTTGCATGTCCCATCGGCTATCTGCACAGGACGGCAGGGGCCACATCCTTACCAGTCCTCCCTTGCTCAGCTCCTCCCCAGAATCCCAACGTCCCTCCCACCATATCCCCCTCTTCCTTCCTCTTCCCTCGCCACCCCCACCTCTAGGTGACGCGCTGAGCTGCTTCAAGGGCTACTTCCGAGAGGGCCCTCCGGAGCAGCAGTACCAGGCGCTGCTGGTGAGGGGGGGACGGGGTGCCCTGGAGGGGGGGCAGCGGCGGCGGGCGGTCAACGGGAGCCAACACCCAAGGCTCCACCATGTGTTGCATGTGGCCATGTCCCTCTCCCCTCTCCTCCCTCGTCTTCTTTATTATCATTCCTCCTCCCTCCCCCCCGCTCCCTCCTCCTCCTCCACCTACCCCCTCTCCTCCTCTTCCCCCCCCTCTCCCGTCCCCTTTGCTTTTCCCTAACCTGTGGCTTCCTATGGTATGTTACGTGGCCTCCCCCCCACCACACCACACCCAGGTGCTCATCCAGTTCGTGGGCTGCGACCCGCACTTCGCCAACCTGCTTCACGCCGAGCTCGCCTCGCGGCGCTGGCGGGAGCGCTTCGTGTCCCTGGCCGCCTCCTGCCGCCACCCCGAGGTGCGCCCGCTGCTGGTGGCCTCGCTGGAGGGCTGGGCGGCCAGCTACCGCGCACACGACATTGGCGCGCACTACCAGGCCACGCTGCGGGAGATACGGGGCGCGGCGGGCAGCAGCGGAGGCGGAGCCGGACCTTTCCGACCGGGGAGTTCGGCAGGAGGAGGAGGAGGAGGGGGGTATCATGCGCAGAGCACGGGGGCTAGCGGCTACAGCACACAGTATACCGGAGCTGGAGCAGGAGGAGCGGGAGGGGTAGGAGCAGCGGGATTGCCGTACGGGTATACCCCGGGGGCTTATCCGCCGCCTCCGCACCACCAGCACCACCAGCACCACCCCTACCACCCGCCCGCGCCCCAGCCACCCCCCCGAGCTGCGGACCCGGCGGCTGTGTCTGCCAAGGTGAGGGAGGGGTTGATCATCCATCATCCATGCAAGACCATCATCCATGCAAGACCATCATCCATGCAAGACCATCATCCATGCAAGACCATCATCCATGCAAGCCAACATGAGGCGTTAGGCGGTGGACGTAACAGCCCTCGTCGCAACAACAGCTTGAAGAAAGCAGCCGCCGCCGTGAATGGACGGCTGCACCAGGCTGCACGGCCTATTGAAGTGGAGTCCGGCCCGTAGCTCCGTTACACTCCACCACCCCCTCACCCACCTCCCGCCCCCCCCCCCCAGCATCATTAAACACCTTGGGATTCTTCTTTCCCCTCCCCCCCAGCTGGCCCAGCTGGTGTCCGAGGTGGAGTCCCTGCGCGGCTGCAGTGGCGCACTGGAGGGCGCGCTGGCGGACTACAAGGCGCAGCGCTGCGGCTTCCCCGCACTGGCGGGGGCGCTGGAGCGGGGGCAGCGGGTGGCGGAGCGGGTGGCGGCGCTGCAGGCGGAGCTGGAGGTGGGGGGGGGAGGGGGTAAGGGGTAAGGGTGGGGAAGGGGAAGGAGGGCTGAGGTGTGAGGGTTGGGGAGTTGTGTTTGCTTGCTTGCTTTCCGAGGTACTGAGGCCCCTCCTGCTTTCATTTCCCCCTCTTCCCCAACACTCCGTATGGTGGCACCCTGCCGCCTCCTATCCCCTTCGCGCTGCCCTATGGTCTGGTATGGCCTATGGCTTCCTATGGCTTTCTATGGTCTGGTATGGCCTTCTTCCCCTTCCCTCCCCCCCGCCAGACCCTGCTAGGTGCCTCCGAGGGCGTTGACGAGGCGCTGGTGGGGCGCATCTTCGCGTGCAATGACACGGCGGTGGCGGCGCGGGAGGGCTGGCGGGCGCTGGCGGAGCAGGAGCTGGCGCCGGGTGGGGGCAGGATGGGGAGGGCGGGTGGGGAGGGCGGGTGGGTGTGGGAGGGAAAGGACAGTTCACGTGGCATGGCCCCTCGCCACGTGGCATGGCCCCTCGAGGGACAAGATGGGATCATATGAGTGCCTGGGGTAGGGGTGGGGCTCTGACACCATGCACGCAAGTAGCATGGTGGGTAGCGAAGGGAAGCTCGCCAGTAGCAGTGAAGGAGTTGGCTAATCGCTGATTGCTGATTCGTCTCCCTTCCGTTCTGTGTTATCGCTCCTGCCCTGCAGACGACGTGCCCGCTCTGCCCACCTCCTCCTCCGGCGCCGGTCCCTCCACCTCCACCTCAGCAGCAGCAGCAGCAGCCGCTGCCCCGCCGCCGCCTGCCCCGCCCAAGCCCGCCCCCAGCCCCATCGACCTGCTGCTAGGCGACGAAATCCCCTCCTCCGCACCACCTCCACCACCACCTCCCCCGACGGCACCCACACCTTTCAGCGCTGCGGCCGGGTCTGCGGGGTCTGCTGCCAACGGGTCGTTCTCCGTCCCCAACGGCGCTGCTGCTGCTGCTGCTGCCGGCGGCATGTGGGCTCATTCAGGGCCCTACACGTCCTCAGCAGCAGCGTCAGCACCAGCTGCGGCTCCCTCCTCCACCTCCTCCACCCCCATCGTGCCCGCGGGCGACGTGGAGGGTCTGCGGGCGCAGGTGTTGGCCCTGGCCGGCGAGTTGGAGCAGCAGCGGCGGGTGCACGCCACGGCGCTGGAGAGGCAGGAGGCGTTCCACCGCTCGGAGATGGCGCAGGTGCGGGGCAAGCAGGAGGAGAAGGAGTGCGTGGCAAGCAGGAGGAGTAGGAGTGCGTGGAGCGGGGTTTGTAAAGGGGCCAGCGGGGTTGGGGTTGCAGTTCGACGGTGGGAGGACTGCGGGTGCAGTGCTTGACCGTTGCGACCGTTGCCTCGCATCCTTGCTTCCCCTGTACTAGGCGATACTCATACTCACCCCTTCGGTGACGGTCCGCCCGCTCCTCGGCCCACCGCAGGTAAAAGCCCAGGCGCAGGCGCGTATCGCCGACTTGGAAGCCGCCCTGGCGGCCGCTCAGCAGCAGCAGCCACCACTCGCCTACCAGCAGCAGCAGCAGCAGCCGCTACCGTTGGGGCCCTTCACCTCCGCCGGGGGACCCTCCACGTCCGCCTCCACACCCGCAGCTTTGACGCCTGCCGTCTCCGGAGCGGCCGCTGCCGCAACCGCAGCAGCCGGCGGCAGCATTAATCAGTTTGGAGGGTACGGTGCGCCGTACGGCGGCCCTCCGCCGGCAGCGGCCCCCTCGTACCCGCCTATGGCACTAGCTAGCACCAACCCCTTCGCCAGCAGCTTCAACCCCGCCATGCAACAGCAGCAGCCGCCAGCGCCAGCGTTCGCTCCGTCCTTGCCAATGCCGACAGCGTCAGCAACGGTTGCACCGCCGTCAGCAGCAGCAGCAGCAGGCGCTGCGTCCGGAGCCGCTGCACCCAACCCGCTTGACATCTTGGGCGCGTTTGACGACCTGGCCCTCGCGCCCGCAGCAAAGCATCAACCGGCTGCGGGGCCGCCCATGCAGCAGCAGCAGCAGCAGGCGTTGCGGCCGTACCCCAACCTGCCCTCCGCGCCGCCGGCTGCCGCAGCCACGGCTGCTGGTGGCGGTGGAATGGATGCAGGGGGCTCCTGGGTTAACTTTGGCGTGTAGCTTCCTTGCATGCATGGTCCTTGCATGCATGGTCCTTGCATGCGGCGGGATTCGCAGTTGTACGGCATGAACCGAACTGGGTGTACGGCATGCACGGTGCTGTGTAGCAGCTCGGCATCTTGGATTGCAACTGATGACAGCTAACACGGCAGCTGGTTATTGGCTTGGTGGGAGGGCGGCTTTTCGTGGAAGGGCATGGATGGATACGCGTATGTGGGCATTGCAATCGTCACGGGCATTGCAGTGCATTGCAGGTGCGGGAGAGAGAGGTTTATGGTTGGGTAGGGGTCCCGGGGATGATGTGGCGTGACGAGGTGGGTACCGGTATGTGGGGCGCAGATGGGGTGTACCGTTGTCGTGAGGACTACTACCCGTGTAGTCACGCCGCATGTAGGGATGGCCTGGCGGATGCATGTATGTGGGGGCAGCGCCTGGGGTGTGGGTCGTGCTGTTGGTTGGCTGGAGTTCTTCTTGTTGCACAAACGCGTTTGGTGTGGCTTGGTGGTTGCGTGCGTGTTAGGGCTGATGGCACCGGTATATGGAAAGCGCATGTGCAGTGGTGAACAGATTGACAGTTCGCGCAGCAAATTGACAGTTCACGCAGCATATTGACACTTCGACATAAGGAAGGAGGAGATGGCAAAAGCTTGCTTCCTACTATGGCCTGTCGTACGGCATTGCAGTACGGCATTCTTATCGTAGTACGGCATCCATGAAGTATAGTGGCTTGTGATGTGTGTCACGTGGCGCTGCAGAAGCGCTGTGAGGCTGCCCTGCATTTGGCATTAGTACTTTTGTCATGCCAGCTCAGCAGATATCCGCTCGTCGCGGTACAGGAGCATCTTGGGCAGTGTGGTGTGTTGTTAGGGTCCGTGTTTCCCGCCCTTCCCTGCAGTCACCTGCTACTCCTTGGACGTGCCGTGCTCTGGCCCTGGGCCTTCTGCACGTGAACCTGGCATGCGGTTATTGAATTGCCTAGACCTTTGCGCAACTTGTGCTTCTGGTCTCTTGGATGCGTGGAACCGCAGGTCTGTGCGGGGTTTCGCCATGTCTTAGCGCGTATGCTTGCCGTGCTCTTGTCGTACATGAGGTACAAGAATGTTCGTACATGCTGCTGTATGGTGTAACCAAGTCGACTTGGGACGCTCTGGGCGCTATCTGGGTTGGTATGGGGTATAGGAGAGACCCAATGAGTCTGAGAGCAGCCACAGGCCGAGTCCGGACGTGAGGCTAGTTGCTGTTTGTGTCTCAGGGACGTGTCGCAGCGCCATAGCAATATACAAGTTTTGCAGCAAAATGCCAGACTGTCATGAGCACGTTCCTTCCCACCAATCCTCGTTATCCCCAAGATTGCACGGTATTTTCCGTACAATTCTCCATGCTTCCGGCTTCGCGATGGCTTTCTTCCTACAAAGGCCATTAACCCGGATATAGGCAAATTGGGTTCCTTCCCCATAAGATTCAAGTTTACGGGTACTTTCCTTTGCATCCTCCGATTAGCGAAAGAAGCAGTATAAATATAATTTTATTAGAATAAGGCCAGTTGAAAATAAAGATAACCAGAAAAGACTTAACAACGCCAGTTCCCCTAGCAGTCCTAGCTGACGTAATGGCAAGTGAGCTAAAGGAGCAGGTGGCCAACCTGCGAAAGCAGATAGACGACTTGACTCAGTTTGAGATGCTGGGACGGAGACAAGCTCTGCGGCAATTGCTAGACGCCGTGCGGAAGAAGCTGTTGGGGCGCGAGTTAGTAAACGATGAGCGCGGGGACGCGTGGAACAAGCAACTGGAGCAGATGAATGACTTCAAGGGCATTACAAAGGCGGCGGCAATGCTTACATCGTTCGGGCCTGCCGCGCAGAAATTGCACAGCAGCTGGACATCCTGCGAGTACGATGTGTCCATAGTTGCGCACGCCGTGACGACAGCACAGAAGCACGGCGACCTGTACCGGCAGCTATTCAAGCTCGCATACGAACTTGACGCAGATGAGGTAGTTGCCGCAGAGCTTTCAGATGCCTGAGGGCTTTGCAATTACTCCATCTTCGTCGAGCCCATACACGAGCTTGGATAGCTGCCGGCACAAACTGTCGATGCTCTGTGCTGCTGTCACGGCGTGTGCAGCCATTGACAGCTGGGCTGAAGTCGTAGCTTGTACAGGACCGAGCACCGAGGGGTATGCAAGGTTGCAGTTGGGGCTAAAGCCGCCGCGGTTCACCCAGAGGGAATTACTAGGGGATAGGGTACCCTTGTTGAAGCCCCGGCCTGTTCCCTGCGCCAACGCGGACACCACTTTTTTGTACCCGCGCTTTTGGTTCCGGTCTGCGGCTTTCTGTGACACTTTAAGCTGATAGGCAATCACCTGGCGAGGGACATGATTGGCATGATAGTAGAGCCTGCAGGGAGCTTGCGGCACTTGCGGGGCATGGTGCGGGAGGGCATTGTGACGCATGCAGTGCCATTGCTGCAGGCCCGCGTGGAGATTTGCTTCGATCCGTGATTGAGTGGTTGGGGCGGGGGTTCAACAGATGGGATTCCCTTATGATATAGGATTATCCCTGTGAGATCAGCTACTTGGATTTTTTGACAGTATTTGTTGACGCATTTTGTGCTCGCATTTCGTGTGCTACATGACGCAATGTAGTGTTTATCGTTTCCGGTACGGGCAGGTCCTATCCCCAACCAGCTAGATCTTTCAGGAGCGCAGTACGCAAGCGAATACCAGTAGCTGGTGTGCCGGTATGTCTGCTTGTCTGTTTAGGTTAGTGTGGTTTGTTAGTGCCTTGGTTGCACGTCCAATCTTTTCATATGAATTGCGTGTGTATGATACGAGCTGCGGGTTATTTCAATCTTCTCGTGGGGTGGTGTGCAGGTTGAGATTGGCATGCGGTGTACGTTGACATGTTACCTCCGGACCCCGACGAAAGAGGAAGAGGAAACACCATACTGTTTGGAAACTGGTGGTGTCACGAGGTCATGCATGCAAAGTCTCAAACGCAGATCTTTGTAAGGCCTATGGTTGCTAACAGTACACGCTCCGGCTGCGCAAGGATGGTTCCGTCGTGCTACCATCAGCTTCCCGCAGAACACTGGTAGCTAGCTCGGACACTAGCGATCTGACCCGCATGAGCTATCAGAGCTTCGTCGTCAGCGTACGTTCCGGTAACGTACCGGTACCGTATCAAGAAAGTACGACATCCATGGTTTTGCGTGCCACACGAACAGGGTTTTCCTACGCTGTGTAGCCCACGCTTTTTAACAATGCTTATTTCCAAGTGAGCTTGCAACCAAGATGTTTGGCCTGCTATTTAACTTTTACAATTTCTGCAAGAAGAAAACTGAACGCAAGATCACCCTAGCGCTTCTTGGGTTAGACAACGCCGGAAAGACAACACTGCTAAATACTTTAAAAGGCGAGGTTGACCAAGACACGACTCCAACGTTCGGCTTCAACAGCTCTACTTTACATGAAGGCAAATACAAAATAGAGGTCTTCGATCTTGGAGGTAGTAAAACTATTCGCAGCGTCTGGAAAAAGTACCTGGCTGAGGTGCATGCCATTGTCTACGTCGTGGACGCGGCCGACCCACAGCGCTTCGAGGAGTCACGGAAAACAATCCAGGATGTCCTCGACAATCAGTATATGCTCGACAAGCCTATTCTCATCTTTGCAAATAAGCAGGACCTACCTACCGCGGCCTCGGCCGCTGAGGTCATCAAAGGTCTGGGCATGGCTACCTGCAGAAACAACCACAACGTAGTCCCTTGCACCGCGAAAACACCCGCGGGCCAGCCTATCGATCAGCGCCTGCGAGAAGGCCTTCGATGGGCAGTGAGTTGCGTTGACCGAGAGTACGGCAGGCTAGACGCGCGCGTACAGACAGAAGCAGAAGCAGTAAGACAGGAGGAGGCGCGCAAAAAGAAGGAACGCGACGAGCGCCTCAAGCGGCAACGTGAGGAGCGGCTGCGGCTCCAGAAGCAGGAGGAGGAGCGAGCTCGGGAGGTGGAGAAGGAGAACGCGCTGCATGACGGCAAGGGGGCATCGCTGCTGGCGGTTACAGCCAACGGCCAGGCTGAGCAGCAGCAGGCGCCTCCGTCTGGCGGGCTACCGTCGGGTCTGGGGCACCTGCAGCTGCATCATGGGTTGGCGCTAGGGCTGCCGCACACAATAGACAGGTGCGTTGGTGGCTGTCATGGCTAAATCTGATTATGCTGATAGCTAGGAGGGGCCTGGCTTGACGGGACGGGGGAGCATGGGCCGCACCATGTTGCCCCTGAGGGGGGCATAGGTGCCAGGGCCACCCTCCTCCCTAGCTTCTTCATCACCGGCCTCCTCATGGCACACTGACCACCGCAACCAACGCCCCCTTCCCTCTCCCTCCTCCCCTCTTTTCCCCTCTCCTCCCGTCCCCATCAACAGCCCCGGCAAGCTGCCAGCCACCGGCCACCCGCCGGACCTGCCGCCCGCCTCCGACCTCATCCCCGCCCAGCAGGACCAAGGGCAGGACTCGAACCGGGGTCTCGCAGCCGCTGCGCCGGCAGCCTCCAGCGGCACCGGCGCCGCTCTGCCGCCGCTGCGCGTTCCGCCACACTGCATGGGGACAGCTGCGGCGGCGGCGGCGAAGCCACCGCAGCCGTCAGCTGCTGCTGCTGGGGGTGCGGCGTCGAGTCCACCTCCGCGCGGCAGCGACGACGGCGGCCCCGCAGCCGCCACATCATGTAGTCCTTTAACAGCAGGGTCAGGGCAGTCCCCGACCCGAACAACATCCGGAGGTGGTGGTGGTCAAGTCAGTGCTGCTGGCGGCACCGGGAGTAGCAGCGCAGCGACGGCTGGGGTATCCGCTGGCGGCACGGGCGGGGGCGGGGCCGCGGAGGAGCAGGGATGGGGCTACGCGCAACGATCGCGGTTGGGGCTGTCGTCGGGCGCGTCGGGGGGGCAGTCGGGCGGCGAGGCGCCGCACCGGGGGAGCTTCAGTGTGGTGCATCAGTCCAACAAGGTGGTGCCGCTGGGGACGGAGGGGGGGACGGAGGGGGCGGCGGCGGCGCCCGCTTAGCGACTTCTGGGATGGGTGGACAACGAGGTTTGGCAAGGGGGGGAGCGATTGGGTGTGCGGATGTGTGGGTTTGTTAAGGACAGTTGGCTGCGAGTCGGAACGCACTGTGATGATTGTGTGTGTGAAAGGCGGGCTTTACCACTGTTATGACGCAGCGGGCACGCTGTATAGAATATGGTCAAGCGTGTTATGTGCATGTAGGAGGTTAGGTACGGGGTGCATGAACTCGGGGTACCGGTATTGGTTAGCGGTTAGCGGTTAGTACTGTAGCGGTGAAGTACTTGGACTGGGTGTCATATTTCCGTGTTTTTAGGTGCCACTGAGGTGTGGGCGCTGTAAGCCGGTCCAAGGCTTACGGCATGCGCCGTGCAAGGCGTGCAGTGTTGGTAGGCGGGTGCTTCGTTGCACACACACCCCCAGGTGTCCTGTACACGTGTAGCAAGTATAGACTGCGTGGGCATTGCCCGGCAGTGCAATGAGACCACTGGGCGAGTCCTGGTGCTCGTGGAGAGGTAGGGCGCACCGTGGACGTACAGGTGTCGTGAAGCCCTCGTATGTCCCTGAGGGACGCAACGTTACAACAACATGATGCTTATTGCGGTAAGCTGCACGAAGGGTCCTTTCGAGCCCTATGCGACAGGAAGCCGGAGTTGACCGGTCCTCAAACTCGTAGCGATTAGCATTGACAACAAGCTAGTCACGGAAACGCTGCTATATGGCAACTGAAGTAGCTAGGGCATGACAGCACAATGCCCTAGCGACAACAAGGGCTAAACACATGTGCTGTGCAAAGATGCCAAGCCCGGAGCCCCGGACCATTCCACACGACCAGGATCGTCAGAGATCGGTGCTAGCCCTGCTAAAAGGTGCGCCCAAACTTAAAACACCCAAGGGCATAGCGGGCCACGAGCCCCCATGACCCATGGGTCTTTGCTATACTGCCATACCCCTTCAATCAAGTTCCGCACTACGATCCCTGCTCGCCCACAAGAGCAGAGGCGAGTGTGGCGCATGTTTCGTACGGTTGCCAAGGCACAACTGGCGCGTCGCATTCTTTCGCAATTCTTCACAAGACAAACAATGCCGTACGTATGTGTACCGTACAACGTACATACATACCCAACATACGTAAAACACATCGTCACGACAACAGAATAGGGCACTCAACATCAATCACAGTTAGATGTCGAGGTTCACGAATGCCATCTTCTCGCTCTTTCTCTCTCGTATAACGATACGCGAGACGTTGCGTATCCGCATGAAAGTAAGGTCCTTCTGTCCAATCTGCCGTACAAACCAACCCAGCCACATGGATTTGTTCGTACCAATGGCCGTACGGCTGCCCTAACGTGCGGCTCCGCAACGTCTGCATCGCCTTCGCGGCGGACTTTCGCAAGTTCCAAACAAACGGACATACCGTTCAACGCACCCCTCGGTAGCATTGTTAACAGGTGCAGATGCCAGCCAAGGCAAAACACATGCGCATAGCCAGTCCAGAAGGCTAAGAACGTAAGCGGCCACGGGTCCAACGACTGCTATCGTAACCCATAGAAGTCACCAATCCACTAACTCGCAAACCACAGCCCCACACACATGCACATGTCTCACCTAACCCACAAACCGCCTGAACACTGTAAGGTCTGTAACACAGCGCGGGAAACCATCCCAGTCTACAACAGCGCCGACACCCGCATGATGGCAGCGGGCGGGGAGATGCCGCAAGCCGCCGGCGGGGGCCACTTGCGCTCTAGCCATGCAAACGCCTTGGCCTCCAACGGAATCCACGCCATGCGATGGCTGCCGTACTTTCCCCGTAGCAGCGCAAGCGCCAGTACGGTGCTCCATGCGGGACCTCGTACGGCACCTCGGAGTGCGGTTTCGCGCAGCTGAGTCAGACTCTCCCGGAGACGCGCCTCTCGGGCGTCCGCAGCCATCTTCTCAGCGGGGGTGGCGGGCTTGGGGCCGCCTGTAGTGGAGGTGGGGGGTTACGGGTGAGATCGCGGAGGTGGAGAAGTGGGTTCAACCCGATGCCGAGTGACGTTATGGCGATGGTGCATTTGACGTCACAAGCAGCGCCGAGATCTGAACTGCTTGCCCATCGGTGCCGCTTTATGTAAAACACAATATAAAACACGGCGGATTGTTGCACCTGCACCCGTGTGCCCCGCCTGCACCTACTCATGCCCCACTGCACCCCACCTAGGGCTTCAACCACATGCGCCCCCCCCCGCTCACCTAGCACCGGCACCACCAGATGTCGACCGTTGCTAACCACCAGCTCCTCCACCTCAGCAACTGCCGGCCAGCTGCCGTCGGCCTGCTGCAACATCGACAGGCGGCCAATCACCGTCAGAAGATGAGCGGTCGCGAGCGAGGTGGCCGTTAGCGGCGGACCGATAGGGCCCTGCAGGGCCTTAATGGCTTCCAGGGGCGGGCTGGGAGGACCAGGGGGCTGAGGGGATGGGGCGGAGGGCAACGGCGGGGACTGCAGGGAACCCGAAGGCGGCAGTGGTGGTGCTGGTTGCGAGGGATGGTAGGAGAGCGGTTTGGAGGAGGAGGGCAGCGAGGGTTGGGGTGGCAAGGGAGGCAGCGGGGGTAGGGGTAGGCCGGAGGAGGCTGTGAGGGGCGATGAGTCCTGGACTTGGGGTGTGGGGGTCTCCCTGCCCCGACCGGGCGACGGATGCGGGTGCTGTTGGTGCGGGTGCTGTGGCAGCGGTGCGGAGTGCAGACGTGACACCGGGCGGATGGCGGGTGGCGGCGGTGCCTGTGTGAATGAGGTACGCATAGCGGGCGATGGCGGAGGCGACGGCGCCGCCGGCGGTGTTGTGGAGGAAGCGCCGTCGGTGCGGTTGAGGTGCAGGACTCCCGCGGGAACCGCTGCTGCTCCTGCTGCTGCTCCCGTTGCTGTTGTGCTGCTGCCGGGATGCAGGTCATGGGGCTCCGCGGAGCTCGCACGTCCACTGGCGGCTTGCTGCGCGCTAGCAGCAGAACTGAGGACGTGGGATGAGGAGGAAAGAAGAAAGTCAAAGAGGGCCGCAGTGGGATAGGGAGTCAGCACAGGCAAGCTGGGAGAACAGGATGTACGGTAGTTTAGGACTGTCACTGTCCTTCCATATGTTTCCTTAGCCCAGCCTTACTACGGCCGGTCCACCCCCCTGCCGCTTCAACCGTGAACACCCGCATGCGTCGTTTCCGCGAAGCATTCACTCACACCTTGCGGCCCCCATGCGGCCCCCCTGCATGCACCTTCCATGCCGCCTCCTATCCCCTTTGCTTTGCCCTAACCTGTGGCTTCCGATGCTATGGTATGGCCTTTGACCCCCCCCTGCATGCACCCCACCATCCACCCCCCCCCCCAGTCCCAACCTAAACCCCACGCACCCCTGCTGCACCGCCACCAGCATCCCAGACAGCTCCAACAACATCCGCCGCCGTCGGGCGCTCCCCGAGCGGCTGCTGCCGGCGCGGCCGCTGCCTCGCCTCGACCCAGCCAGCAACGGCGACCCCAACTGTGTCTGCTGCTGCTGCTGTTGTTGTTGCAATTGCTGAGGGTCGCTTGCTTCCGAACCCGAGCCCTCTCCTTCCGAGGAAATGACGGCGCGGACCAACGCGGCTAGAATCGCCGCTTCCGGCGGTTGTGGCGGCAGCGGCGGCGGCTCAGCGGCGTCGGCCTGCTCCTTCCCGCCGTGCGGATGGAGCCGATATCGCTCTCGTGCCGACGATGCTGGCGGCGGCGGCGGGGGCGGCGCCACCACCGGCGGCGTCAGCGCCGCAACGCCTCCGCCGCCGCCTCCGCCAGCCATCATGGCCATCGCCGCCGCCAGCTCAGCTGAAAACTCGTACGGCTGCTGCTGCTGCGGCGCCGTCAGCTGCAGCTGCTGTGACGTCTTGGTCGACAGGGCACCAGAGGCCGTCGTACTCCCCAGCCCTGCCGCCGCCGCGCCGCCGCTGCTGGTTGCCCCTGGCTGCTTGGGATCGTTCGGAGCCCCGGAGGCAGCCCCGTTAGCGGCCGCAGCAGCTGCCACCAGTTGTGCCGCCGCGGCTGCTGCTTCCTTGGCGGCGGCCGCCATGACCGCCATGATGGGCGCTGGCCACATGAAGTGCCCTTGTCGGTAGTCGCTGGGGCGGCTGGTGGTGGTTTGCAGGGTGTGCACGATGAGGCCTCGGTTGCCGGAGAGCGTCATGGAGATCTGCGGGGAGGAAGAGGAGGGTTTTAGGGTTTTAGGGTTTCGGGGTTTTTAGGGTGTTCGGATAAAATCGAGCCGCGTTAGGTTCTGGCCGTGACCGCAGCATACCGAGGAGGAGGAGGAGGTACGGTGGAATGACAGGTAGAGACTACAGAGGAGTAACCAACCGTTTGGCAACCGGCTCCACCGTGGCTTGCATGGGTTGCATGGTTTGAAGGAGAAGGAAGAGAGGAAAGAAGCAAAGCGCAGATGCTGGTAGGCAGCTACCGATAAGTAGCAAGTACCCAGGAAATAGCAGAGGAACAGGAATCCCAGGCTTGTCCGTGTGACCAGCGGTGACCAGAGGGTGCTTACCAGCGCCATCGCCGTGAAGGGCGTAACCAGGTTGAACGCCAGCGAACGCTGCGTCGCCCTCTTCCGCGCGGCCAGCTGCTTGGATGACGCCCAGGCCGCAGCAAAGGCCGCAGCAGCGGGCGCAACCAGCTGCAGCTGCGAGTTGCTTTGGCTCTGCCGGCCGTGATGATGATGGCCGTGGTGGCCGGGTCCGTGATGATGGTGCGTGCCGTGGTGACCGTGGTGACCCGTGGGTCCGTTGGTTCCGTTGGCGGCGTTGCTGCTGGCGGCTGCTGCGAGGGCGGCGATGAGGGCGGCGTTGGCAGCTGGGTTGTGCTCCCGGCCGTTGCGCGGTTTGCCGAGCGGCGGCAGCTCGTTGAAGAGCTCGGAAACCTCGCTGTTGGGGGGTGAACAACAGAGGGGTAGGGTCAGGCAGCGTGTACGTGCATACCGGCATATGAGAAGAGAGATGTAACGGAACTGATACCGGCATACCGGTACAAACCGAAAAAAAGCGCTACTTTCTATTCAAGGTAACATACCAACACATGCTTCACCAGCTGCTCCCACAGCTATGTCCCCGTACGTCCTCGCCCCCCCACCCCCACCGTTGTTTCACTTTTATATAATTTTTTACCCCCACCCCCGGTGGGGGATATGGGATTGAGATTCGTTGTTTCACTTATTTAATATTTCCAACCCCACCCCCGCACCCACCTCAGCGCGCACAGCACCGTCAGCAGCTGCCCTGCCGTACGAGATCTGGGATCCACCGAAACCTCCACATGCGCCGGTTTTCCGCTGGGCCACACCCCATGTAACACCAGCGCTGCTCCCGGCTGCATGCGAGACAGCCGAACCAACAACGACAGCGGCTCGCCGAGCGGCAGCGCGGGCGGCAGCTTGGCGGGGTGCTGGTCCCGGAGGAGCGACCCACGGGCCACCAGACGCAGCTGGCGCAGGTAGCGGCCGCTGACGGCACAGGAGGTGGCGAGGACCAGGGCGGCGCCGATTTCGGAGGGAGACTCGACCACCTGGATGAGGAGGAGAGAGGAAGGGAGTATATATGTTGCGGTGGGTTGCGGCAGAAGGCAGATGATTAATAAGGTATCATCGCTTGTCAGTGCTCAGGGCTAATGCGGCATTGCTTCGGCGGTGGTTACTGTATGTTGTACCGGGAACACGGAAAGGGCAAGGAAATGTACGCCAACGTCCGACAAACTCCTGCTTTACCTGAGTAAAGCCGCCATACATGTCCGCGAGGCGCTCAAAGTACGACATGGGTAGTTGCTCCATTTCCTCCCGCGCCTGTTCGTACATAAGCCCCTCCAAATGCTTCTGGTAGAGGTGACAAGCCAAAAGGTAGTTGGGACCGTTGACGGCGGCAGCAGCGGGGCTGCCTGGCGGGAAGGACGTGGTGGGCAGCGGCGGGAGCTCGTGTACGACAACAAAGATCGGAAAACCCAGATCCGGGGGCTCCGGACCGGCCACCGTGGACCATTCCTCGTCCTCCTCCTCAGCCCCCGGTGCTACTCCGTCGTTCGAGCGCGACTGCGGCGAAGTGCGCGATCGAGGCTGACCTTCCAGGTCGCTGTCGCTTTGAGCCGCGGATTCCGCCGCCGGCCGTCGGCTTGCAACGCTGTACGACCAACGCACGCCGTCGGTGCTGCTGTTGTTGCCGGTAAGGCCGGCGGCGGCGGCGGCGGCTGCTCCACCACCGCCAGCTCCGCCGCTGCGTCCCTGCCCGGACCGGGTCAGGGAGGACCTGGGCCGGTGCTCCGGTGCCGCCGGTGACAGCAGCAGTGCCGACTCTTCAGGCGCCCGGATGGTGCCGTCGCTGCCGCCGCCGCCGAGCACCGCCGCCGCCGCCGTCTCCCCGAACGTCGCCTCTGGCGTCAACGCAGCCGGCGACGGCGGCGGCGAGGACGACGAGACAGCTGCCGTACCAGCTGCCGCCGCCACCGATGCCGGCGCTCCCGTCGCCGCCTCCCCAAACGCCACATGCGGCTCAGCGCCCAAGGTAATACTCGACGTCTGCCGTAAGCCTATCGGACTCGAGGGACTTAACCTCCCGAGCGTCTCCTCTCCCTCAACACCCGCCACGGAGAGCCGCGACGGCACGCGCACGCCACCTCCGCCGGCGCCACTACCGCCCGACGTCGTCCCCGCTGCCGTACCCGCCCGACCCAGGGTGTTATTCCGACTCACGGCGCGACTACGAATGCGGCGAGAGGCCGCTCGGCTAACATTGCGACTGATCGCGCGGCTGACGGCGCGGCTGGGCGCGGCGGTGCCCGCGGGCGTTATGAACGGGAGGATGCCTTCGGACTGTGTCGGCTCGCGTGCCGGCAGTCGCTGACACAGCAATACGGCAGCCCTGCGACAACCGGGAGCCTTGGGTGTCCAAGACAGCTCCACCATTAGCTCGTGAATCCTGGAAATGGGTTGCGCCCATGCCACGAGTTTCCCCGGATCCGCAAGCAAGTCGTTAACCCAGGCGAGTGCCGTCGCCACGGTTTCACCCGTGACCGGCCGTGATACGCCCGGGAACAGCCAAACCGGCGATGCGGCTTCCGGTCGGCTCGCTTGCAGCGTTTCAAACAGCGAATGCGGTGTGTGTGGGGATGCGGGTGACGACGGCGGCCCCTGCAGCGACCCTTGGGTCTGACTCAACTGCTGCAAGCCCGACATCTGCCCCGGGCCCTGCTGTTGTTGCTGCAACAGCTGCTGTTGCTGCAGCCGACGAGCCGTCAGCAGCGATGACAGCTCCGAAGGCCAGGCAGGCGGCTCCTCATCGTCGTCACTCTCCGGCGGTGCCGGCGAAGCGGGGCAGATCACCACATTAAACAGCCCAGCACCCGCGGCAACGGCCGCCGCTATGGCTGCACTGCTCAGCCCCCCTCCAAGTCCTCCACCGCCGCCTCCACCGCCGCCGCCTGCACCCCCGCCGCCGCCGGCTCCGCCACCAACACCTCCGCTGCCACCGCTTCCCACACCTCCGCCCGCACCACCCGCACCCCCACCCGCTCCTCCTCCGCCGCCGCCGCCCCCGCCACTCCCCGCCAAGTCCGGCGCTACCGGCAAGCTCCGCAGGATCAGCAACAGCGTCTGTAGCAGCTGCATCAGGTGCGCGGCCATGCCGGAGGGACCGCACGCGTCCACCACAATCAGCAACTCAACCGGCGCCGGCGTCGGCGCGCCCGACAGCCCCGCACGTATCGCTGCTGCATGCGCCCGCGGTCCGGGCGCCACCTCATCTCCGAGCACCTCCTCCAACTCCGCGGGACTGAAATGGCTGCTGGGAACGAAGGTGACGGCGGCGCAGTGACGGCGGGAGGTCTTCTTGGGCTCCATGGCGGCGGCGGCGGCGCCGCCACCGCCGGCGCGGCGCATGGCATAGCTCGAGCCGACACCGCCGGCGTCGGCTCCACCGACACCGAGTGTCGTGGAGGAGTTGACAAGTTGGATGGATGGGGGTACGACGAGTTTTAGGGCGCGGGAGCCGAAGGCGGAGGAGGCGGGAGGAGGCGGTGCGGGGGCGGTTTCAGAGGAGGGCTCGGCGGAGGGGGCCGCACGGCGCGGGGCGGTGTCGGAGTCGGCTTCAGGTCCGGACTTGCTTGCGTCGTGTAGGATGGCGAAGGAGCGGATGGGCACGGGGAGCGCCACCTCGAATGTGACGGTGGTGATGTGGCGGGGACGCCATACCTGTGTGTTGGCAGTTCAGTTGGTTAATTGGCGGAAAAGGAGTGTGGAAGAAGAAGCCGAATAGTCCGAGGACAGGCGGGGGACATCAGGGTTCAGGTACGGGACTGAAGGGACACTGACACACGCTGCTGCTTGTAGGCGCTGTTGCATGTACGGCAATACAGCAACTTAGCAAGTATGTGCGGATGGACCTAGGGGCGAACTGTACGATAGGCGTACGGGGGCACGAAGTGTACGATCCCTAGCCAACATAGCCTATTTTTCCAATGTGTCACCGACCCACGGGTCCCACCTGGGTGTACCCCTGGATGAGCAGTGCGTCATAGTTGGGCTTGATGGTCATGTGGCGAGGTCCGGATACCAGGTTCAGGCCGCGGTGGCTGAGCACCTGAGGCAGGCAGGGATTGGGCGCAGGAGCAGCAGGCGTGAAAACACCGTGGATAATATTATTCACGGCCATATTCGTGCACCACAGTAACGCCTTCCACGCAGCAAGGTTAGGAGCATTCCGCTGTAATCACACGTATCACAATATCTCCCTAAAGCCCTTACCTCCAACTCAAAGCTCAAGTCGTAGAGATCGGACGGTTTATGCCGCGCTCGTCGTCCAGGATTGCCACCGCCGTACCAACCGCCGTCCCCCGTCGCCAACTGCTCCCGAGACATTGCCAGGTGCCACCCGGTCCTCGCAGGCGTCCAATTGCACACGTGAGTCAACGACAACGTGTTTCCCGCGCTTTCCAACTGTACGATGTACGATATCGTCACGAAAATGTCGCCGCGGACTTTTCCGAGCGGTACACGCAACACGGGTGCACGACCGCCGGGCCCGGGCGGGTGATTCCGGCGGCCAAAGGCTTTGGAAAAGATCTTGCCGGGTCCCGGATCGTCGTCCTCGTCGTCTTCCTCCAGCTCGATTCCGCCGCTGCCGCCGCGGCCCACCGCCTCCGCGAGCATTGTCGTACCGCCGATGGTAGCGGCGAACCTGAAATGGTGACGTCAGTAGCGGGGCAACCCAGGGAGGGAATGATACCGTCGCCTTAGTACCGGTTACATATTGGCGTGATTGGCGGTACAGTACAGTACACATGAAGTTGGGGATTGACAGTGAAAAGCAAGCAGACACTTGCAGCAGCAGCTGTTTTGCATGCCGGAAGCAAGCAGCAGCAGCAGCAGCAGCCTGGAGCCGCATCAGGACGAGTCATACGCTCACACCTACGTACATGCCGGCACGTCTCGTGTGCCTTGCGCCCCATAAGACCCAGCCTGCCCACTCCCTCCCAGCCCCCACCCCCTGTCCTCCCCCTCTTCCTTCCCTCTCCCCGCCCACCCCTGCTGCTGCTCCCCTCACCGCCCTCACCGCTGCAGAATGGCCCTGTGCGGCACCGGGAAGCGCAGCACCGCGTTCTGCACCACCACCGTACTCATGAACATGAGCGCCTCCGAGATCTCGGCCCATCCCAGATCGCACTGGTGGGGGAAGGAGGGAGGGAGGGAGGGAAGTGGGGTGGGCAGCAGAGGGAAGGAGCAGGGAGGCAGAGCTGAGATAGGAAGCAGGGAAGCAGGCATGGAGGAACAGAGGCGTGCGAGGCGGAGAGGACACCCAGACGAACGGCGTCAACGGCTAATGATGGCCCCTAAGGCCCTAACTCACCTCGAACTCCTAACCCGCCAAATCCTCCAACCACCCAGAGCCCGCCACCCCCCCATCTCCTCCTCCCACCTGCACCACTCCCTTGACCACGCGGCTCAACAGCGCCACACTCTCTCCTCCGTCGTCGCCTCCAAACAGTCCGCACACCTCCCCAGCCGGCGACGAAGCCGGCGTCAACCAGGCGTTAACGTCCAGAACAAGCTCCCCCGCACCGCACCGCACGTGACCCGGCGGCGCGCGAGCCACATGCGTCACCACTGACGCCGTCGGCGGCGGCGGCGCCGCCGCCGACGTTGATGACGTCATCGGCGTGCCGGCACGGTCAATGCCGTCACTGAGGTCAGTGGGGTTGCGCTGTTGCGGCGGCGGCGAGGCGTTACGCGACGGCGGTCTGGGAGGCGGATCCAGTTCCATCGGGATGTACAGCCCGGGTACGGTGGTAGCGCTCCCAGTGACGCCGCCGATGCCCAGGTGCGGCGAGCGGGGCCGTACGGCAGGCGGCATCCAGGGGGGGCCCAACAGGGCGGTTAGGGGGGTGACGCCGCGGGCCTCGGCGGCGCCGGCACCGGGCCCGCCGCCTGGGGCGCCGCCGCCGCCGGCAGCGGCGCTGCTGCCGAGTGGTGTTCTGAGGGGCACCGGGCGGGGTAAGGAGAAGGCGAACGGTTAGATGACCATAATGGAGATGCGGTGCACCGGGAAGTGCTGGTTAAATAAGGGTATGGTGTTAACGGTGCGCCCCTGTCCTGCAATCAGCTGCAGCCTTCAATGCGTTCGGCCCCCTTCCATTACCAATACATGATGTCAGATCGCTCACCGGAGCGTGTTGGGAGTGCCGGAACGGTTCACAGTGTGGTTCTTGAACGCCGCAAAGTCCGAGCTTGTCACAGGTCGACTCGCATTGTTGGGTGTGCACAGCTTGGGCGGCAGCTCCGTGTACTGCCGTACCAGTTCCGGATCCACTTCTACGACACGCTGCTGCCGTGATCGCAGCCGTACCCGTGTCGTACCCTCACCCCCTTCCTTTCCGTTGTTATAATTGCCGTTGTTGCCAGCGTCACCGTTGTTATTCAGGTTGGTGTTCACCATGCTGCTGCCAGCGGTGCCTCCCGCGCCGCTAACCGGCCCATCCCCGCTGCTCGAAAACCCATCCGCACCCTCCCCGGCTGCTCCTCCTCCCGCCGCTCCCCCCAACCCAGCATGCGCTGTGGAGTCCGCTCGTACCTCCATACCCGCCACGCCAACCGTGTGCACGCTGTGGTGGTGGTGGTTGCTGTGCGACCAGGTCGGCAGGCTGCTAGACACCCCGGTTGCGGCCGCCGCCGCCGCCGAGAGCTGCCCCCGCAGTCGCGTTCGTACACTGGAGGAGGAACGGCGGAGGCCGGACGCGCCCGCATCCGCCGCCAGGCTACGTCGCCAGCTTGCGGAGCGGTCCGACAGGGTGTGTTCGCGCTCCTGGGCGTGCAGCCTCGCGGTGGAGAGGGGCGAGCTGAGGAGGGAGGTGGCGGTGGTGGCGGCAGAGTGGATGGTGGAGGCGGCCTGCGGCGGGGGAGGTGGCGGAGGCGGCAGGGAGGCATCCAGGGAGGGCAGCGGACCGCTGTTACTGCCGCCGCTGACGCTGTTGCTGACGCCAACGGCTGGCGTGTCAGGGTGGGAGAAGCTGGCGGCTTGTCCGGGCGGCCGGCGCAGGCTGTTGCTGCTCCGGTGATGGTGCTGCTGCTGGCTGGCGTCATGCTGCTGCTGCTGGTGTTGGTATTGCTGAGCAGGGTGCTGATGCAGCTGGCGCAGGTAGTCCGCTAGGGCCACACCGTCGGAAGGAGCAGCAGCTGTTGTTGTTGCTGCTGTTGCTGCTACATCGGCGCCGGCGCCATTGACGCCCTCCGCTGCCTGACCGGTGGTATCTAGCGGGTGCTGTTCCCCGGCTTGGGGCTCAGGCGGCGGCAGGTGCAGCGGCGGCGCATAGCGGCTGAGGTAGTAGTGACGGAGGCTGTCGCCGCCGCTGCTGCTGCCGCCTCCGCCGCTACCGTACTCCCCGTCCTCCTCGCCATCGTCATTGCTCGTAACTGCCGCCTCCGCCGCTGCTGCTTCCGCCTCCTGAAGCGGCTGCAGCAGCGCTGGCTGCTGCTGTTGCTGGCCCGGCAGGGGCGCGTAAAGCGATGCTATGCCACTGACAGCACGGCTGTCGCTGCTGCCGCCGCTGCTGGCGGCGGCGCCGGCGCCAGCGGTGCTACTGCGCTCGTACGGCGAGCTCACACTACTGCCGTACGACGGCCCAGGCATCGGCGGCGTTACCTGGGGTGAAAGCACTTCCACGTGCCGGCGAGCCCGCCGTACGGCGGCGGCAGCACTGCCGACGCCACCGCTGCCAGCTAACGACGCCAGCGGCCGTAGCGGCATCGGCATTCCGGGAATTTCAGCTGGGGATGCAGCTCGCGAACTGCGTTTCCGGGTCGGCAGCGGCTCTAGGTAAGGGGAACGCCCGGGCGCGGTGTTGCCGCCTGCTGTAGGCATGGCCGCGACTGCATAGTCGACGGGACCCTGCAGGGGGTGCGATACGGCGCTGACGTGGGAGACCTGCCGTACGCCCTCTGTGTCGTACGCCGTACTGAGGACGTGGCGGTGCAGCTCCGGAACGCGAATGAGGGTCTCCTTAGTGGCGCCATAGTCAAAGTAGTTGATGACGGGGTCCACGCTGTTCGTTTTCAGGATGACAGGCTCAATGCGGGCAACCGTTTGCGGGGAGCTTGACCGGCTGCGTGCACCGCTGCCTGAGACTTCAACTGCTAGTGTGTGCTGAGGGCTTAAGGCCTCCGCGGTGGACTCATTAGCCAACATAGACGGTGTGGCGGCAAGCTGTGCGAGCGCCATGGTGTCAGGGATGCCTGGCTGGGGTTCCGGCTGGTCACGCGGCCGAGTCCCGTGCGCCACAAAGGGACTCGCATGTGGCTAAGGCCTCAGCATTAAGGACATGAAGAAGTGACACCGAGGTTTGCGCTTGTGGCGCTAGGCGAGTCGGCCACGACAGTGACCACCCCGTGAAAGCGGCCACTGACATCAAGATAGCTTGGAATAATATTCAGTAGATGTTGGTAATTCAATTTATGCTTGCATGGCTATGAAGGCCTTTGCAGGAAATATTCGAAGGATGGAAGTGTCATAAGTAAGAGTCACTTAGGATGCAATCTTACAAGGCATGGTCACCCTAGCCCGAGCGTATAACAGCAAAAGCGTTGTGACAAAGTTAGAAAGCTAGCCAAATGGGCTAGAGTACGGCAGTTAACGAGGTGCAGGGGGCACTTGGATAGGAGTTCGAAAGAGTTCCTAGGTATATGGCGTACCCTGTATACTTTCGAGATGTTCCCACGTAACTTTAATTCACTGTGACGATCTTCAACGACTATGCGTGTATCAATTTCTCCTCAGTGATATTTATAGAGGATTCAGTTTGGTATAATTTGGAAGGATGGAGGCAAGCCGCATAAGCATGACAGTTACAGGATAAAAGGATACGAAGACAAATGGCAGAGCTGGACCCGAGGGAGCGGCTTGCGCACACCATTGCAGCTCTTGAGAGGGGAGACTTCTCCGAAAGCGTGAGCAATGCTCAAGAGGTGAGCGTCTGACGAGAGACACATCGAGTCAAGCCCCTTCCACATGGAACAGAAGGCAATTAAGGGCAACCAAACGTTTCTAGCTTGATTACAGCTGTGTCTGACATTCCGATTACCTAAAATTGCCTAACACGTTTGTGCACATGTCCGCACCCGGAACATTCGCGCACCCGCGCTTCCTACAGGGAGTACCCTGGGGCCTCGCGTACACACTTGCGGTCCAAAAGGACTCTGTGGGTGCTGGTGCTGGGTTGCGGGGCCATGGGCGACCCAAACCGGGCCAGCACCCGGGCCCCATCGGGTTGCTGAAGCACCGAAAGGGACCGCTGGCCAAAGGTGAGGCCTCTCCCTTGCGCACAACCCCATCACACCAAACTGCTAGGAAGTGGCATGGCAACCCCTACACGGCAGATGGGGGCATCTTTCGCTCTCCTCAACGCCTCCTTCCCTTCCACCGTACCTCACACCATGCACCCATGCCCAGCAAAAGCCCCTTCCACACCCAACCCCAACCACCTTGACCGCCCGGCAGGTGAAGTCGCAGCCCCGCCCTTCGACCCCTTCGGCCGCACCACCACGCTGCTTGGGAACCCCGTGGAGGCCGCCTGGCGCTCCACCGTGGCTGCAACCATCCCGGAACCCCCACCCCTCGCACCCTCAGCCCTGCCTCCCGCGGTAGCCGGTGCCATCGGCCCCGCAGGCGCAGGCGCCTCCCTAGCATCCTCACCCACCACCACCGCAGCAGCAGCAGCAGGAGGTGCCGCCCTGTCCGGGACTGCAGCCCTGACCGGCAGTCCGGTTCCCGGGCTGAGCCCCAACCGGCCCTCCCTGGCTCCACTGCCGGGGAAGGCGGGGGGGCTGGCGGCGGCAGCGGCAGCGGGCGCCAGCAGCGGCGGAGCCGCCGCCGCTGCATCGCTCCTCCGGAACTCCCGCTCCTCCCATCCTGAGCTCCCGGCGGCGGTGGCGTCACCACCTGCAGCCGCTGCCGCGGCGGCGGCAGCTGCGGGTGCGGCGGGTGCCTGCCAGGGCAGCCCTGCGCGGCATGTGAAGCAGGCTGAGCTGGTGCAGGCGGTGGCGGCGAACCTGGGTTGGGGCGCCAGTCCCATGCGGTTGACGGAGGTGCCGGAGGCGTTCTGGAAGACGGTGTCGCCGGCGGTGCACTCGCAGATCGCGGAGTACCTGTTCGACCAGGTGAGGATGAGGAGGGGGGGAGTTGGAGGAGGGGGGTACCGCACTGTGAATGATGGGGCCGAGGTGTTGGTGAAGGCAGGTGAAGGCTACTGGGTATGAGGGGAGGAGGCATGGGCCGCGTGTGGGGAGGGGCAGGGCGGGGTCGTGAGGTCGGCGGCAGGCAGGCTCCCCAGGGAGGGTGTTGTAGAGGAAGAGGATGTGCATGTGGGATGTTCCGGTGTGTATCGTCGACACGCTGGGGTGGGGAGTAAGCGGTGGTAGCGATGTCCGAGTAGCACCCCTCCCCCTCCTCCTCCCCCCCCCCTCCGCCGCAGGACTACGACCCAGCCAAGTACCTATCCGCACAGCTGGAGGACCTCCACGCACGGCGCGGCACGCAGCTCAGCAAACGCGCCGCCAGCGTCGCCGCCGCCACACTCGCCGTCGCCGACCCGCCCCTGCCCGACGGCCGGCCCGGCGGCGGCCTCATACCCGACACGCGCGTCGCCAACGCCGCCACCACCACCATCACCGCCACCCCTCACCACCCCCACCACAAGAAAGACAGCGCCTCGCACGCCCATGGTCACGGCTCCGCAACCGCCCCACGCTCACCTTCACCCAGCAACACCGGCGCATACCCGCATGCGCCGCACTCGCCGTCCTTGGCCGCCGGTGGCGGTCGCGCCAGCCCCCCGCGTGTCACCACAGCCTCCAGCGGCAGCAGCGGCGGCGGGGCCTCTCCTCGCAGCCCTGTGCGACCCTCCTCTCCCTCCCCCGAGGAGGTAGCTCGATCCCCTGAAGCTGTGGCTAGGTCGACCCTGGCCACAG
This sequence comes from Astrephomene gubernaculifera, assembly GCA_021605115.1. Lineage (NCBI taxonomy): Eukaryota > Viridiplantae > Chlorophyta > Chlorophyceae > Chlamydomonadales > Astrephomenaceae > Astrephomene > Astrephomene gubernaculifera. The sequence continues at coordinate 305,022 of BMAR01000040.1, forward strand.
CTGCTGCCGTGGCGCCGGCCATGATGAGTAAGTATGAGGAGCAGCGGCTGCTGCGGTCCACGGTGGCGCTGTCGGCGGTGCTGACGGCGGATAACACGGGGGTGTTGGGCAGCGGCAACATCGATCGCGGCGTGGGCGTGCGCGCGAGGTCGCGCTGGTTCCAGCCGGACGGGAGCTTCCGCTGGCTGCCGTGTGTGGTGGCGGCGGTGTCGGACGATGGCACGGCGTTTGCGATAGAGTGGGAGCATATCCGTGAGTACCGTACATGGGGTGGATGGAGGATGCGTCGTCTCTTTAATTGGCGATAGGGTCGATCTTGGGCGTGTCTTGCCTGCGCCTATGTTGCTGTTGTGCAAGTACTGGTGGCCTAGCTGCGGTCGCACCCCCCGCATTTCCCGAGTATCCTAACGCGCTACCCCTCCCTCCCCCTGTTACATCATCCCATCCCGCACCTCACTCCGCACCTCATCTCGCGCCTCACCTCCCAGCCAAGACAAAGACCGTGTCTCGTTTCAACATCCTGTTCGAGGGGGAGAACGAGGCGGGGCTGCAGGAGCTCCGGAACGCCGCCATCGAGCACCAACGCCGCTTGCAGCAGCAGCTGCAGTACAACGCGGCCCGGGATTCCGTACCGCTCTCCGCGGCGCCGCCGCTGACGGACGCCATGCTGGAGGGCATCGTACGGCGACTCGGACTGGACTATTGGGATGCGCCCGCGCCGCCGCCGCCGCCCAGTGTCGACGGCGGCCTGAGTGTGATGATGATAACCAGCGCTAGCGTCAGCGGTGCGGGCGAGCTAATGGAGGATTTGGCGAATCGGAACGGCTCCATGGCCGCGGCTGCAGCGTCGCTGTCACAACGCGCGCGGTCGTTCAACAGCATGCAAAGCATCGCGCGGAGCGCTTGGGGCGGGGATCCGGACAGCACCGATGATGGCAGCAACGATGTGGGCACGGGGCTGAGTGACGATGAGGATTTCGAGCTGGACAATTGGGACGTGATGTCGCAGGCCCCGAACCGCAGCCTGAGCAACCGCGTTGGCCGGAGCAGTCGGGTCAGTCGGATGGTCCGCACGCCGGTGTCCTCGCGTTCCCTGGCCGTTACGCAATCGGGTTACGCGGTTTCGGTTGCCGCCACGGCGCGCAGCAACGGCGGTGCGGCGGGCACCAATGGTGGGGGCAGCGGCTCGGCAGTGGGTGCGGGGGGATCTGGGTCGGATGAGCCGGACGGAAGCACCGCGGCGCCCTCACCCTCGCGCGCTTCCTCGCGGAATTGGTCGTGTCGTACCATGCCGCCCAGTGCGGCCGCAGCGAGGATGCAGATGGCGGGCTTTAAGCGGCCGGCGCCGCCGCAAGTGCCAAGGTGGGTGACGAGCCCTCTCATTCTGAATCCCATTCTACTGGGTTCTTTCGGGCTACTTGAACGTTTTGGTACTAAGTTGCACAGAACCGTGAGGGGTATTCGATCTGTGTCCAAAGCAGCGTTTGCAAGCCCATGGTGAAAGTCCGTGTTGCTGGCTGCTTGTTTGCCCCTTGCCTGCTCCGCTGACGCTCTACTTTGTTTCCCTCTCTACTGCAGGCCAGCGCTGCGGCGGCGACTGCTGACGTGGCGCTACCTGCAGCGCGCGTGGCGGCGCTCCACCACGGAGGAGCCCGTGGAGCGCATCCGGCGGCACCTGGAGGACGCCCGCGTGGAATACGCCATTGTGAGGATCTGAGGAAGCGTGACTGACCCATGGGTCAGACAGCGTTCCTAAAATGTCCTTGTTTGTAGCGTGGCTAGCAATATCTGCTCGCCTCATTGAGAACACATGTTACTAGTTTGCTGCTGCTTGCAGCGTTGCTGTCCCTGACCTTATGTGCCTGCACATTTAATGGAGCATGGCCAGCCATGCTTCTAGCAAAGTAACCTCTACTCCTCACCGCCCCCGCCCACTGTCTCCACTACTACCGTCCGCAGGCCCACAACCACCACGTCTTCCGCGTCATGTTCGCGCGCATGTTCGGCAACGCGGGCGTGCCCGACCAGATCGAGGAGCTACTCATGGACATCTCCCGTACGGCAAATACGGATGAGGACGACGGCGGTTTGCTTGTCGTACATCGCCCCATCATGTCGCCCGGCCGGGTGCCTACCTCGGAAGGCCAAACAACCGTCAGCGGTCGTGGTTCGGCAGAGGGCGCGAATCCCTCCGTGCTGGTTCCCTGTCCCGCTGCGTTTGAGGAACCCGGGGACGGTGTGCCCCCAATGGGTGTTGCGGAGTACGGGCTGGCCGCACTGACTGAGTCGTCGCTGCTCGCGTCACTGCCGACACTGCATGCGTTACAACATGCCGGGTCGTATCTCGTCGCCATTCAGGCGCGCGACATCTTCGGCATGCAGTTGCTGCCCACTCGCAACATCTTTGTGCTCCGAGCGACGCGCGACAAGGTCGCCGCCGAACATCAGGCGTACCTGGATAGTCGGCGACGACCGACGACTGCGGCGATCTCGGCACCAACCTCAATCTCGGTCGGCGGTACGGTGTTCGAGTCGCGTCCTTTCCGAGCAGACGACTCCATTGACCTCATTACTTACCTCAACATCCAAGAAGGCGTTCGCAACGAGGAAGTACACGACCTGCGCACCCGTACCTGCCAGCAGCTGGCGTACATCATTGCTGACGCAGCGGACGAAGCGTTACGCGCCGCGGCGGCGGCCGCCGCCGCTGCCGCCGTCGCCGCATTCGAACGCGCCGGCGGCAAGCCGCGACATCCCGGCGGCGGCAACTGGCGTCAGGGCAGCAACCCATCCGGCAATGGGCTACCATGGACATCCAAGCAGCCGGGATCTGTGCTGTCGTACACGGGCGCTCGAGCGCAAGCAATGGCGCAGCAGGCCGCGGCGCAGGCTGCCTTCGACCCGGTGCCGTTCTTCCGGCTGACGTCCACACTGAACGTCGCGCTGTTTTACTCGCTGAGGACGTGGCTGCTGAAGGATCTCGAGACGTACGCCGCCGCAATGGAGTTGTACGGCACCGGCGGTGTCGACATTCACTTGTATGATGGTGTACCGCAGGAGGTTGGGCCCAACGGTAAGCCCCTCGTTGAGGCGCCAACGACCGCAACGGCTCCAGGGAGCGCGACGGCCGCAAAGGACGGCACTACCACCACCGACAGCAGCAGCACAACGGCTCCTGCAACAACAAACGTTGGCGGCTCTTTCTTCAAGCTTGGTACGCAGCAGCAGCAGCAAGGCAACAACGCCGGGGGGGCTAACAAGGGCCCTCCGCCCATCTCCTCTTCGCCTCCGATATCGCACCGAGGTCACGGCTGCGCTCCGCTGTTCTGCGTGACGCTTGAGGTGGTGGATGGGAAGGTCCGCTTCTCACCACCACTGGAGACTCTGTGCCAGGTTAGCAGGGCAAAGGGCAAGGCACGCGGTGAAATGCTCATTGGCCACTATGCCCCATGCCGCATGCTTTGCTGTGACCTCTTTTTGTATGCGGCGGAGGCGTCTGACTAAGCATGCCCTGCATGTGCCCCCTCCCTACAACATTTCCTACCCGTCTCCCCCCTTTTCCTATATCTACTCCCTCAAAAATCTACTCCCTTTCCTGCCTCCTCCTTCTCCTCCTCCCTCTCCCTCCCAGCGCCTGGTGGATTCCGTCACGCTAGCCCTGGAGGCCGTAAACACGCTACCCGGCCTAGAGATCTCCCTGCGCCAAACCTACAAGGACGCCTACCCCGTCGCAGCGCATGGAGCCGCGGGTACCGCCATGGCCGCAGCAGCCATGGCGGCGGCTGCGGCGTCCACCGCTGCGGCGGCGGCTGCCGCCGCCGCCGCCAACGGCGCCGCGGGTCCGGAGGCGGCTGCCGCTGCGGCTGCTGCGTTGCTGGTACCCTTCGAGGTGACTGCGACACTCAAGATGCCGCCCATCTTGGACGTCACCACGCCTGAGGTGGTGGCGGCGCTGCAGCGGATACTGGTGGGTGGTTACCTGATTAGGCCATCACTGCCATGGTAATGTAGAGACCCGAACTACTGCTCGCCCATTTGCAAAAGCTTTCCCTGCGTCATGGGCCATGTACTTTTGCACACCAGTACCATGCAGAGACACGCGTGTGTGCTCATGCCATGTCCCCCATGTGCTTATGCCGGCCGGTTTTCACATTGCACGCGCTGCACCACCAATACCACACCTGCCCCTGCACCTGCCTCCCACCCAACCCAACCCCAACCCCAACCCCCAGGACGCCGCCGAGAGCAGTCGGCGGCGCTGCGAGGCCCTGCTGATGAGCTTCCAGGAGCACACCAGCCTGCTGGGCGCGGACACGGTGATGCTGCGCTGCCGCCTGAGCATCAGCCGCCGGGCGGCCAGCATGGACGACTGGGTGGACATGATTGAGAAGTACAGGTGGGGGTGGGCGGGGTGGGGGCAGTCGGAGGGGTCAGACCGGTACCAGAACCACATGTTAGGGCGCAGCAATGGGGGGGGAGCCGTGGCACCGGTACGTGGTGAGCTCCGACACTCCGATATGCTCGCTGGCAGGAACCCCACCCTGTCAGCCTACCATGCACTCACCTGTATTGTGGCACCCGGCCGCCTCCTGCCCCCACTGTTTTGCCCTAACCTGTGGCTTCCAATGGTATGATATGGTCTCTCAACCCACCCTTCTCCCCCCCCTCATTATCACACCGCACTTTGGAATTTCTTTTCCCCCCTCTCCCCCCCCCTCAGCGCCCAAGAGGCCGCCATCCGCAGCGGCATGCCCTCCGAGGCCTGGCTGGGGCTGTTCCGGCTGGACTGCCGCGGGCTGAAGGACCACCTGGCCTCGCGCGCGCGGGAGCTGCGGGACCAGATCCTGCACTGGCTGCAGGCGGATGCGGCGGACGCGGCCAATACCACTCTGCTGCGGCTCAAGGTGAGAGGGGGGAGGGAGGAGGATGGGGAGGAGGGATGGGGCGGGGGCTGGGGATTAATACGGATACATGTTTCGTAGCTGGCTTGTAGGATTGTGTACTGTCGTGCTTGAAGGGTTAGTAGCAGCACGTAAGGTGGAAGAGGGAGGAGGGAGGGCCGTCTCCCTCTTGCGCCGGCATACGTGCGCAGCCTGACATTCCCCCTCCCCTCCCCCCTCCGCCTGCAGGAGCCCGCCGACGTGCTTGCCGCGGGTGCGGTGGACCTGGCTGCGCTGCACACGGTTCGCGAGCTGCTGCCCCGCGTGACGGCCATGGTGGGCGAGGTGCAACCCTACCTGGCCACCATGCGGGTCAACTCCGCCATCATGAACAAGTTCAAACACCCGGTGGGGGGGGGGAGTGGGGAGTGGGGGGGATGTGGAGGAGCACAAGAACACTGGCCGCGAGTGGTCCCCTATGGGGTATGGGAGCTTGGAGTGTGTGCCCGTGGAGAGTGCCCCTGCCTCTTGACAGATGGGTGTAAGCTAAATAGCTAATGCGGCGGGAGTTACGGGGCTTCTGAAGGGGCAGGATGGGGCAGTAAAAAGGGGTGCTGGAGTTGGAGAGGGTGCGCGTTACCACGTGCGCAAATTCACACAGTCCTTACACGCTACTAATCCGCCCCCCCTTCACCCCCCCTCTCCCCTCCCCTCCTCCCCCTCCCACCTTCAGCTCCCCGATGAGGAGTTCGGTGACATCTGGACGGCGCTCCGGCTGCCGGTGATCGCGCAGGAGCTGGCAACGGAGCGGCTGATCCACATGCGGGAGGACGAGGAGAGGTGCCTGGACCTGCTCAAGAGGGTGGGTGGGGGAGGGGCTGGGCGGGGGTGGCAACAGGGGTTGGGTTGGGGATTAGGTATACTGGGTCGCGAGGAGGCACTGACAGTGATCATAGTACTAGCGAGGGGTTACAGGAGCTGCAGGGGATGGCAGCTGGGGCTAGCAAGAAGGGCTGCAGGAGGGGCTGTGACACGTGGTGGGGGTGAAGGGGGGCTAGCAGGGGGGTGAGTGGGACGACTGAGGGGGATGACTTGATTGGTCAGCGTACCGTCTGTTGGTTTCTCCCCAAACCCCACCCCACCCCACCCCACCCCGACCCCTCTCTTGTCGTAGGACCTGCACGCCTTCTGCGAGCACGTTGCGTCGCTGCGGCGGCGGGTGGCGGAGCGGCAGCGGCTGGCGGACGAGAACAATGTGGACCGATACGTGGAGCAGTGCGTGGAGCTGGTGAGGCGGGGGAGGGGAAAAAAGAAATTCCAAAGTGTGGTGTGATAATGATATCAGCGGGGGAGGGGAGGGAGGGTGTGGGAGAGGAGGGTGTGCTGGCAGCCGGATGGAGACGTATGGTGGGTGGGGGATTGGATAAACTGAGCCGCGGAAACAGCGAAACACTGATCCTGACCGTGGGTGGGGTTGTAGGGGTGCTGGTGGTGCACACAGGCTGCGTTGAGTTGGGTTGGAGTAGCTGGGGGAAGGCATGGAAAGGGCCTGCTACAGGCGCCTGTACGCTTCACGGGAGATCCTCCTTTTCCCGCCTCTTTCCCCGCTTCTTCCCCGCCCCTTCCCCGCCCCTTCTCCGCCTCGTCCCCCACCTCTGCCCCCACCTCTGCCCCCCCTTTCCCCCTCCCCTCCTACCCCTCCCCCCCAGGACGCCGACCTTATTTCCGCCATCGAGCGCTCCCAGGCCCTCAACCGCATGGAGCTGCTGGCGGGCTGGGAGCACACCAACTTCGAGACGCTGCCGGCGCTGAGGAGGCAGCTGCAGCCGTACGCGGGTAGGAGGCGGGGGGCGGGTGGGGGGAGGCGGGGTGGAGGGGGGCGGGGAGGCGGGGGAGGGGAGGGGAGGGAGGTGAAGAATACCCAATGTGTTGAGAACCGTAATGAGAACGGCAAGCAAGGCGACAAGGGGAGGCGGGGAGAAGGAGGACATCCAAGGGGAGGCGGAGGGAGGTGAAGGTGAAGGTGAAGGGGGGGGGGGTCCAGCTGGTGCAGCCGCGATGAAGAGCCGTGACCGGGACCGCAGCAAGGAGGGTGTGAGCTCCTGAACCACCACCTCCTTCCCCTCCTCCTCCTCACCCCCTGCTGCTGACACCCCTCTTTACATTGCCCTCCCTTCCCCCCTCCCCACCATCACGCACTACCACTATCACACCACACATTGGAATTTCTTTTTTCCCCCTCTTTCCCTCCCCCCAGACCTGTGGCGGCTGGTCCAGGGCTTCCGCGAGCAGTACCAGACCTGGATGTACTCACCGCTCTTCGCGTTCGACCTGGACGTGCTGGAGACGCGCGTGCCGGGCTGGGCACGGCTGGTGGCCAAGCTAGACCGGGAGCTCAAGGGGCCACCGCATGCGTGAGTGTTTGCGGGGGCCGGGGGGTGTGTGTGAAGGGGGGGTGTGGAGTTGGAGTTGGAGGGAAGCAGGGCGGGAGGAGGTGCCAAGTTCCCGCCGGGTACTGCCGGGTTTTGCCAAGTACCTGGAATTACCCTGGCATTTTCCAGGTATCTAATAATGGATTAGCGCTTCCCCATCGTCTCCCTCCTCCTCCTCCTCCGTCCCTCCCCCGCACCTCTTCCCCCCCGCCCCCCCCCTCCCTCCAGTGTCGCCCGCAAGTACCACAAGCGGATCAGCGACTTCGAGGCCTTCGTGCCGCTCATCCGCGCCATGCGCACCAACGGACTGAGGCAACGGCACTGGGCGCGGCTGTTCGAGGAGGTGCAGGGTGGGTTGGTTGGGGGCGGGTGGGTTGGGGGTTTACGTGTGCGGGCATGAGTCTCAAGCAGTCATCTTGCCTGCCGCGATTGCCGCAGCAAACACTCAACCTCCACCACTCAACCCCCACCACTCAACCTCCCCAATCCCTCCCACTCCTCCCTCCTCCCCACTCCTCCTTTTCACCGCCCCCCCCCTCCCCCCCCTGCACAGCCCTGTCCAAGGTGGATCGAGACATCTGGACGCTGCACTCGCTGCTGGCCCTGCGGGTGCACGAGCACATGGCGCTGGTGCGCGACCTGGCGGACATGGCGGCGAGGGAGCTGACCATCGAACAGAGCCTGGACAAGATTGACGCGGGATTCCACGCGCTCATGCTGGCTCTGGCGCCCGTGCCGGAGAGCGGGTATGCGGGTAGGTGGGGGTGGGGCGTTGGGGTGAGGGGTGAGGGGGTGAACGGGTATGTGGATGACGTGCGGGGCGAGAACGGGTGAGTGGAAGTTCTCCTCCTCATGCTGTCCTCCTTCGCAACTCCTAACGCTTCTCCCCACTCCGCAACCCCTCTTCCTCCCAACCCCCCAGACGTGGTGACCCTGATCAACGGCGAGGACCTGCTTCGCTTCATCGACGACGCGCAGCTGCGGGTGCGGGGGCTGTCCACCTCCTTCTACGTGGGCCCCCACCGCGACTCGGTGGCGGCCTGGGACGAGATGCTGAGCAGCGTGCGCGCCATCCTGGATGCGTGGCTGGAGGTGCAGAACAGGTGGAACCACATCGCACCGCTGTTCGGGGCGCAGGCGTTCCATGAGCAGCTGCCGGAAGAGGTGAGGGGGGGGAGGGAGGGGTGTAGGGTTCTAGGGGAGGAGAGCGGAGAGGTGCGGAGGGGAGGGAAGTGCACTTGTATGGAACGGGAGGGGAGCTGGTGCGGTTGTAGGACGGCATGCTGCATGCTACTCTCCGCACCCGCTCTTACACAGGCAGCCCGCCAGCCCTGGGCAGGTTTGTCCACCCCAACATGCAACCCAACCGACCCCCCCCATTCCTCCATCTCTCCCCTGCCAGGGCGTTCGCTTCGAGGAGGTCACCATCGAGTGGCGCGCCTGCCAGTCCGTGGTAAAGCGGCACTGCAAGGTGTCGGAGCTGACCCGCCACACTAACCTGGCCTCGCAGCTGCGAGCCATGTCAGCCAAGCTGGAGGGGGTGGCGCGGGGCGTGATGGAGTACCTTGACGTGAAGCGCGCGGGCTTCCCGCGGTTCTACTTCCTGGGTAATCTGGAGATGGTGGAGATGATGGTGGGGTGAGTGCAGGGCGGTGGGGCGGGGAGGTAGAGGCGGGTGGGGGCGGGGGTGGGGGCGGGTGCGGCAGTGCGGGGTGCCGTACGGGGGTGACCTGGGAGCTAAGGTGCTGATGCAGTTAACACGGCCAGGTACACATCGGTAACCCTCTTATAACAGCCAGCCCACCTCTCCTGACCCCTCCCCCCCCTTCCCCCCCATGTGTATTCTTCTCCCCTCCCGCCCCCTCTCCCCCCAGCTCCCACGACCCCGCCGCCCTGGAGGCCTTCCTGCCCAAGTGCTTCCCCGGGGTACGCAAGGTGGGCTGCGTGAAGGTGGCCTCGCCCTCCAACCACAAACCCAACACCGGCGCCTCGGGGTCCGTGGACAGCCTGCGCTCCGGCTCCGCCACCCCCGCCTCCTCCGCCTCGCCGCCCGGCACCGCTTTCTACCCGGGGCGGCACCCGGGGGCACACACGCCCGAGCCGCCGGGGGGTCTGGCGGGCTTGGCGGCGTTCCTGCCTGGGTTCGGGCTGTCGGCGGCGGCGGCTGCGGGCATGAACTCGCCGACGCGGGTGTGGGGAGGGCCGCGGATTGAGTCGCTGATTTCGAATGAGGGGGAGGTGCTGGCGCTGCGGACGATTGTGGATCTGCAGGTAATAGGGGCACGGTTGGGGGTTGTGGGTGGACGGTGAAGGGAGGGTGAGGGGGCGGACCATTCTCATTGGCAACACACTGGCTATCCTTCCTTTCCCCTGCAATCCTAATCCCCCTACCTAATCCAGCCTAATGCGGACCTTTCCAACCCCTCTTAACAACCCCATTTTTCAACCCCTTCCCCCCTCCCCCCTCATCCCCAGGACCCCCGCACCGGCAAGCGCTGCGACGTGGAGTACTGGATGAGCGAGCTGGAGCGGCAGATGCGCGGCAGCCTGCGGGAGACGCTGCGGTTCGCGCTGGAGGCGGCGGGGCTGCAGACCTTCGCCGCCTGGCTGCTGGCGTGGCCCGCGCAGTGCCTGCTGGCGTGCACCAGCATCAACTGGTGCCGCGACATTCACGATATATACCAGGCAGGGGGCGGGGGAGGGGTGGGGGGGGGCCGGGGGACAAGGCGTTTGTTCGACCATGGCTTTCGTTCTCTGATAGAGCACCTTTGCCTTCGTTGTCGTCGTCGTTTGCTGTTGTCTTGAGCCGCGTCACAGTTACGACGGCTTCTACTCTGCTCCCTCGCGCCGTACTCTCATCCGTCCCCTCCCCCCCACCCCTGCAGGCTGGCGCCCCCTTCTCCACCCCCCTCCGCCGGCTTGAGGACATGCACCGCTCCCAGATCCACACGGTGGTGGACCTGCTGCTGGGGGGGACCCTGAGCCCCGTGCAGCGGGGGCTCATGGAGAACATGATCATAACAAAGGTGGGAGGTGGGGGGAGGGGGGGAATGGAAAGTATGATGAAGGTAGAGGAGGGAGACTTATATGGAAAGTTAAGCAACGGAGTCGTGAAGGGGGGGAGGGAGAGGAGAAAAAACGTGCGGGGAGACGGGCGTCAACTGGCCGGTCATCCGCGTGCAACTCGTGTGCTCGTCAACTGCACCGTTGGTGGTTTGTTGGGGCGCACTTGGTCCTCCCTCCTCCTCCTCCCTCAGTCAGTTAGTTCTTAGTTGTTTCCTCTTTTCCTCCACCCTCCCTTCTTCCCCTCCACCCCCCCCCCTGCCCCCCCCCCCCCAGGTGTACCACAACGAGGTGACCGCCCGTCTGCGAGAGCGGCGGCTGGACAGCGACAACGACTTCGAGTGGATCAAGGTGCTGCGCTTCTATCTGGAGGTAGGGGGGGCGGGGGGGGGGGGCTGGAACCCGTATCTTGACTTTCCCACGACCCACACCGTCGTCAATCCTGCTTTCCCACCCACCTACCTATCTTTAAATCACTCCTCCTACCAGTATCCTTATCCCCTAATCCCTATTCCCCCCCTGCCGGCCCCCCCCGCCCCACCCCCCAGGGTGCGGACTGCATCGCCCGCTGCGGCTACACCACCTACCCCTACGGCTATGAGTACCTGGGCAACAGCCCGCGACTGGTCATCACGCCCCTCACCGAGCGAGCCTTCTCATCCATGATGGCGGCGGTGCACCTGCACTATGGGGGCGCGCCGGAGGGGCCGGCGGGTAGGGCGGGGAAGGGGGGGGGGTAAAAAAGAAGTCCCAATCCGGAATTCCCCCCCTCCGGAGGGGGGGTCGGGAGGGGAAAGAGGGGAAGGAGGGGGAGCAGAGGGGGAGATGCATGCGCTGTTCGCCATGCAGCCCTGTGTTGGCATTGTTCCGCAGTTCTCTTCCGTGCTCCCTCCTTCCTTTTCGCTTTCCTCTTCTTTACTGCCGTTACTTTCTCCTCCCCCTCACCACCACCTCCTCCCCTCACATGCGGAAAACCTACCCCTATTCATCAATCCCCGTCACCAGGCACCGGCAAGACGGAGACGGTGAAGGAGCTGGCCAAGTGTCTGGGCAAGCAGTGTGTAGTGTTCAACACCACAGAGCAGCTGGAGAGCGGACACCTCACTCGGCTGCTCATGGGGATCATATCCACGGGCGCGTGGGCCTGCTTCGATGAGTTCAATCGCATGGACATGGAGGTAAGGGGGCTGGGAGCTGGGGGCCCGTGGGGAATAAAGGGGAAGGAATAGACGAGTGGGGGGGGGTCGGTGGGGGGGGAATGAGAGGATGACCCATGGGTCACGACGAGAGGCGGCTAACGGTGTACCTTCACGGTAATAATGGCATCGCTTCGCAGGTGTTGTCCGTGGTGGCGAAGCAGATCATGGTCATACAGACCGCCCTGGCTGCGGGGCAGCGCTACACGGTGTTCGAGGGACGCACCATGTACATCAACAACTCCCTCGCCATGTTCGTCACAATGAACCCCATGTACGAACACAGATCCGTACTGCCATCAAACCTAAAGGTACGTTGCCGTACACACGCTTGCCGTACACTCGCGTGTGTTTTACCCTTTTTGTGGACTGTCCTTTGACTTACATGTCGCCTGCTGCTCTCATGGGCAGTTTTGTTCCCGATGTTCCCGATGGCTTGGCGTTCGACGCCTTCACCAAGACGCTGTCGCTTTGGTTTTGGGTTTTGGTTTTGGGTTTTCTTTCCAACAGTGCCAAACCAAATACTCTTGTATGTACGGTAATACGGTAATGAACTCCCCGTTTGTCTCCCCTTTCTCACAGCTGCCCGCTTGCCTCCCCCTCCTCTTCCCCCTCCTCTCTCCCTCCCCCTTCCTCTCTCCCCCCCTCCCCCCCCCCAGGCCCTCTTCCGCCCTGTCGCCATGATGGTCCCCGACTACACCATGATCGCGGAGGTGTCGCTATACGCGGCGGGGTTCCAGACGGCGCAGCTGCTGGCGACAAAGCTGGTGTCGTGCCTCAAGGTGGTCTCTCGGGGGGGGACTCTGGGTGTTGGGGGCTGGGTGTGGGGGCTGCTTGGCGATGAGAGAGGGAGCGTGGGGAGCATGCGCAGAGGTTGGCGGTCGGAAAACACACAAGGGCCCACCAAACAAACAAGATACGTTTGTGGTTGCACGCCTCAACAGCTTGCACGACACCACAGCCGGGTTACCTCCCTCTCCATTCCCTCTCCCTGCCCTTCTCTCCCTAACCTATAGTTTTGTTATCGGTATATCTTTGCTCCCCTCTCTCCCTCCTCTTTCCTCCGCTCCGCAGATCGCGGGCGACCGCCTATCCGCCCAGCGCCACTACGACTTCCAAATGCGCACCCTCAAGTCCGTTCTCCTCATTGCCGCCCAGCTACGAAGCGAACGAGCCCTGGAGGCCCTCGCAGCCAAGGCGGCAGCGGCAGCCGCCGCCGCCGCCGCCGCGGCAGCGGCTGCTGCTGCTGCCCAGCAACAACAACAACAGCAACAACAACAACTCATCTCCCCTGCCCGGTCACCCTCCCCACAACCCGTGAGCCTCACCAATGTGGCTGCATGGGTGGACGCCGTACCTCGATCACCCTCACCCCCGCCGCTGCCGCCGCCGCCGCCACCTCCGCCGCCGCCGCCGGCTCCGCATGTCAGCGCCAGCGGTCGCGTCGCCAAGGAGGCTGTGGGGCGGCTGAGCGAGCAGGAGGAGGCGGCGCTGTGCAAGGTGGCGCTGCTGCGGTGCAACATGAGCAAGCTGCAGCAGGATGATGTGGCCATCTTCACCAGCATGGTGGAGAGGGAGTTCCCGCAGGTGGGTGTGTATGGGGGGGGGCGTGTGTGTATTGAGAAACTGGCGGCGAGTAGGAACGTACGGGATTGTCGGAAGGTGGGTTTGGGGCAACTTACGCCTCTCCTAGCCCCGTTGAAACCCTGAAATACGAGAGACCCTCCCCCCTACCTCCACCTCCCCACCCCTCCCCAACCAGGGAGTCCCCATGGACCCGCTGCACGCCACCATCGAGCGCTACCTGCACGACGCAGCGGAGGCCTGCGGCAAGAAGGCCACCCCCGAGCTCATCCTGCGCGCACTGCAGCTGCACGACATGCTGTCTATCCGCACCGGCATCATGCTGCTGGGCCCCGCGGCGTGCGGCAAGACCACCATGTGGGCGCTGCTGCAGCGCGCGCTGAGCCGCGTGGATGAGGAGGCGGGGGTGGGGCCGGTCACGGTGCATGAGATATTCCCAAAGGTACGTTGGCGGGCGTTGGTGCTTGCGGGCGTGCGAGGGGGTTTGCGACTGTGATCTTCCCCTTGTGAGGCTGTTCTTGCAAACAAACACGCGAGAGTGCGAACCGCCCATGCTCACTCCGCATCCCCGCCCCCCCCTGCAGGCCGTACACCCCAGCCACCTGTACGGCTCCTACAACACCGCCCACCAGCACTGGATCGACGGTGTGCTCACCGCAGCGCTGCGGGTGGCCTGCAGCCGCAGCACGGGGGGGGGCCGCGCCTGGCTCATCCTGGACGGTCCAGTGGACACTCGCTGGGTGGAGGCGCTGAACCCCGTGCTGGACGACAACCGCACGCTGTGTCTGAGCAGCGGCGAGATGATGCCGCTGCGGGAGGGGGTGAGCTTGCTGCTAGAGACGGACTCCATCACGCACGCCTCCCCCGCCACTGTCAGCCGTTGCGGCGTGGTGTACATGTCGCCGCCCGCGGACCTGTGGCGGTCGGTGCTGGAGTGCTGGCTGGAGAGGGTGGGTGGGGTGGGATTGGGGTGGATGGGGTGGGGTGGGGGCGGGTGTGTGTGTGTTTTAAGGACTGGCCGCGGTGTTTGCGGGTATGGGTGCTGGATGTTGGAGTGCTGGCTGGAGGGGGTGGGCGGGGGGTGGGGGGTTGGGGGGTTGGGGTGGGGGGGTTAGGGAACCTGACCTCATGTGTGTGGGGTGTGCGGGTGGGTGGTGGGTGAGGTGAGGTGGGTGGGTAGAGGGGAAGAAACCTGTTGTGGGTGGGAGTTGGCTGGTGGCGGGACGGTGGTAGTGGAGGTGGTGGTGCTATTATCTTTTCCATGCCCTGCTCGGCATCCCTTCTTACTGCCACCACTTCCCCCCTCCCTCACACCTCCCTTCCCACCCCTCCAGCTGACTCCCCCCGTGTCCGAGCACGTTGGCAAGATCCGCGCCACGCTGTGCTCCGTGTTCCCCGACCTGCTGCGCGCCTACACGGACAGCGCGGAGGTGGACGCGTGGGCGCCGCGGCACCAGCCCACCACCATCATGGTGGGGGTGCTGCGGCTCATGGAGGCGCTGCTAACACAGGTAAGGGGGGGTCAAAGACCATACCGAACCATAGGAAGGGGGGGAGGGGGAGGGAAGAAGAATAGCCAATGTGTTTGGGGGAGGGAGGGCGAGGGCGGGAGCGGGGAAGGGCTCGTCCCTCACGGCGTGCGTTGCTATTGCCTTTTCCCCCCTTATTTCTTCCTTCCTACCCGGTATCTGATTAAAGCTAGTAGCAGCTGAGCCGACTGTATTCCTTCCTCACTGTGTATTCACCCCTCCTCCCCCCCCTCCTCCTCCCCCCCCCGCAGTTCTGCCAGCCCCGCAGCTCCGACAGCGGCGACCGCCCGCTGCAGGCGCGGCTGGAGGCTGCCATCCTGTTCTCCACCGCCTGGGCCTTCGAGCCCTCGCTGCACCAGAAGAGCCGGCCCTTCTTCAACATCCTGCTCAGACAGGTGCGGTGGGGTGGGGGGGGAGGTGGGAGGTAAAGAGGAAACAACTAACTGACTGAGGGATGAGGCGTCAACATGGAGGTGGGAGGTGGTGGGGGGGCGGGTGGTGAAGGCCTCAGGTGGTGGTGCAGGTTGTGTGCCGCCCTGCGTACCTCCCCCCTCTCTTGCTTGCATTCAGGCATCGGGGGCTTTCATCACCCGGTAGGGGGGGTGCCACCATCATCACCCCCTTGGCCTCAATCTTACCCCTTCTCCCATCCCATTCCGCTAACCCAACTATCCAGCCTAATGCGGAATACACGCATCCCTATCAATCCCATCCCGCCCCCCTCCCGCCCCCCTCCCCGCCCCCCTCCCCGCTCCCCGCCCCCCTCCCGCCCCCCTCCCCGCCCCGCTCCCGCCCCCCTCCCGCTCCCCGCCCCCCTCCCGCCCCCCCCCAGCTGAGCGCCCGCAGCATCACCTACGACGCGGAGCGCGGCGGTGTGACGGTGGAGACTCGGTCCATGGGCTTCCACATCAGCCTGCCCACGGAGGGCAGCGTGTTCGACTACATGTTCGACTTCGCATCGCTCAAGTGGGTGACTACCGGGGTGGGGGTGGGGGTAGTAGTGCGGGCAGCAGCAGCAGCAGCAGGGGTGCATACCGGGCAGCAGTAGTGCGGGCAGCAGCAGGGATGGGCAGCGGCAGGAATAGCCAGGCAGCGGGGCGCTAGCGGTATTTAATATCCAGACGGGGCGCTAGCAGCTGCCCCTGCGACCCCTGCTGCCTGTCTGCGCGACACTGCACAGGCGTTATGCCCCTTCCCACAGTGGAGGTTCCTCTTCCACCTCCTCCCCGACGTGCTGTTAGCGCCGCCTATTGTGTGATGCGGCTCTGCCTCTCCCGCGTAACGCAATCCCGACTTTCTTCCCTGTCCCCGTTTTTTGTTTGTTCTGATGCCGCCTTCCTCACCCTACCTGTCTACCTGCACTCACCTTCTGTCCTCCACCCTTTTACTACCCCACCCTCACTGCATGCGCTCACTGGATTCGGGATTCGGGATTGGGACTCCGTTGATGCACTTATCTATATTTTTACCCTCCCCCTCCTCCCCCCACCAATCCACCCCCCCAGGTGGATCAGCTGGCAGGACCACCTGCGCATGCTGTCCGACTGGACCCGCCTCTCCGTCACCCCCGGCACCTTCATCCCCTTTGGCTTCCGCAGCCTGGTGCAGAGCAACGGACCCAGCGGCACGCAGGCGGGCGGCAGCGGCAGCAGCAAGGCGTTCATACTCACAGCGGACAACCTGCCAGCCATCTACCTGCTGCGCGCGCTCATCACACACAAGTGCAACATACTGGTGTCGGGACCCACGGGTCAGTGGATTGGGTCTGGGTCGGAGGGGTGTGACCCATGGGTCAATTCTCAACAGCAGCGCAATTTGCCGCCACCCGCAAGCTGTTTTCTCCGCGCTTTTTATACGCCCACTTTCCCCTTATCCCTTTAATACCTCGTCCTTTTCCCTCTCGTCTCATCCGTGTTTCTCCCCCTTCCCTCCCCTCCTGCCCCTGCCCAGGTGTGGGCAAGAC
This sequence comes from Astrephomene gubernaculifera, assembly GCA_021605115.1. Classification (NCBI taxonomy): domain Eukaryota; kingdom Viridiplantae; phylum Chlorophyta; class Chlorophyceae; order Chlamydomonadales; family Astrephomenaceae; genus Astrephomene; species Astrephomene gubernaculifera. The sequence continues at coordinate 321,669 of BMAR01000040.1, forward strand.
CTCCCTCCTCAACGCCCTGCTCTACAGCGCCAAGGACTGGATGGCCAAGACCACAGCCGGCAGCGAGGACGACGAGGACGCGGTGCGGGAGAGCCCCTCACTTGGCGGCCCGGAGGAGGAGGAGAAGGAGGGGTCCACGGCTGCTGCGGCTGCTGCGGCCGCGGCGGTGGCGGCGGCTGCCTCCGTGGCGGCGGTCGTGGGCCCAATGGAGGAGCCCGAGGGGGGCAGTCGGCTGGGAGAGGGCGAGTCATGTGAGCTGTTGTGTGACACTGCTTACGGAGTTGTTGTTGCTGCGGCTGCTGGGGCTGTTGCGGCTGCTGGGGCTCTCCTGTGTCCCCACCTGTATGGCTGCATACCTGCCCTCTGCGCCTACCCATCCGCACACCGCTCATCCCAACCCCCAACCCGCAACTCATCCAACCCCACCGTTCCCCTTCCCGGTTTACCTCCTCCCTTCCCCCCTCCCTCCCCCCCTCCCCCCCAGACACCGACGAGGCCCCCTCCGCAATGAGCCAGGCGGACGAGCTGCCCACCGCCCCGGGCAGCGCGCAGGGCGGCAAGCCCGGCTCCGCGCTGTCTGGCGAGTCCGTCAGTCCGCTAGACGTGCTGTACCTCACTCTGAGCAGCCAGAGCTCCGCACGCGGCATCAAGCGCATGTTGGAGGGGTTGCTGACGCGGCGGCGGCGCATGGTGCTGGGGCCGCCGGTGGGCAAGACGGCGATACTGTGGGTGGACGATGTGAATGCGGCGGGGCGGGATGCCTTCGACACGCAGGTGGGATGGGTGGGGTGGGTGTGGGGGGGAGGGTATAGTTATGGTCATCTAAGTAGGTAGCTGAGGTATGGGGTGGGAGGTGGGGATGATGCGGGGGAATAGCGGATTGGAGAAGTGTTGGGAGGCAAAACAGGGGGAACAGCACACACGTTTGGTGTCAGCTGAGTGCTGCGGCGGTTGATCACCGCTTGCACCCCCTCCCCCCTCCCCTTCATTCCCCCCCTCCCCTTCATCCCCCCCCCAGGCCGCCCTGGAGGTGCTGCGCCACTGGACCATCAGCAGCAGCTGGCACGAGGAAGACAGCACTCGCAACAAGGAGGTGGTGGAGACCTGCCTGCTCGCCTCGCTCACAACGGCAGCGCACTCAAAACCGTGAGAGACAGGGGGAGGGGGGCGGGAAGAGGGGGAGAGCGGGAAGAGGGGGAACAGAGGGGCTGATGTGACAAGAGCCCCCCTACTGCACCTGATGACCTGCCCAGCACGTAAAGGGGGTAATCACTCGCACCAATCCACACCGGCCTCTTCCTAACCCGCTCTCCCCCCCCCGCTGCCCCCGCTGCTGCCTCCCCCCTGCATGCGTGCAGCTGCCCTCGCCGCTTCCTGTCCCAGCTGATGATGGTGGCTCTTCCTCCCATCAGCCACAGCGGCTTCCACTCCATCTTCACCGACATGGTTAAGAAGAGCATGACGGCAAACACAACACTGCCTAATGCACTGGTGAGGGGGGGTGAGGGGGAGGGGGGGGAGGGAACACCGCGAGCCTGGATTGCCTATTGCTAGGTATACGGTAGCGTTTGTTGTTAGCAGCCGCACTTCCTTCCTGTCTGCTCCCTTCCTCACCCCTTCCCTTCCTCTCTGCAACTTCTGCCCCCCGCCTCAGTCTCCATCCTATCCGCCACACCTCCTCCTCTCCCTCCTCCCCTCTCTCTGCTGCATCAGTCGGAATACGAGACGATTGGGACTCCCCTTACTTCACTTCCCATTTAATTTATCCCCTCCTCCTCCTCCTCCCCCCTCCTTGTTTGCATTTCTTATATAATTTTCCCCCCTCCTTGTTTTGCCCTAACTTGTGGTCTCCTATGGTTTGGTATGGTCTTTGACCCCCCCATGGAGGAGCCTCGTCATCCAGTTCGTCAGTTCGTTTTTCTTTATTTTTACCCCTCCTCGTCTCCCTCCTATTCAACCTCCTCTCCCCCCCCCAGGTTGATGTGCTGGTTGAAGCCACACTCGACCTCTACCGAAAGGTGGTGTCGGAGCTGCTGCCCTCGCCCACCAAGCCCCACTACGTCTTCTCCATCCTGCACGTGGCGCAGGTGTTCCAATCCATCTTCCACGCCACCCGCGCCAGCCGCTCCACGCCCGAGCAGATGGTGCGTGTGTGGCAGCACGAGGTCCTGCGCGTGTTCTATGACCGCCTGCTGGAGCCGGCGGCACGGAAGTGGATGGTGGAGACGGTGCAGGAGGTGAGGGGGAGGGGTGCGGGGGTGTGTGTTGGGGGTGGAAGTGGGGGGGGGGGGTAGCAGCGGTGGTGGTACACGGAGTCACTACCAGGGGTCACTTGAGGTGTGCCGGGAGGAGGAAACCTCCGGTCGGGAGTGGCGATGAGATAGGAACACAGAGAGAGAGCCTGAGAGCCAGCTTGGGTGCACCTTTGACCCCACTCGCCAACCCCCTCCCTTCCCTCTATCCCTTCCCTCTATCCCCATTGCTTTGCCCTAACCTGTGGTTCTGGTATATGTTCGACCCCCAACTCCGCCCGCCCAGGTGAGCAACCACTTCCTGTCCGCCTACGGCCCGCTGGTCCCGCCCGACCCCACGGAGATACTGCTGTGCACCTTCGCCACCACCGCGGGGGGCTACGAGCTGGCGGAGCACGTGCTGCGCAAGGCGGACAACGACAGCACGGCGGCGGACAACTGTCTGGAGGGGGAGAGCTCCGGGGAGACGGCGGGGGGCGGCGGGGGGTTGAGCGCTGAGCCCAGCGGTGTGACGTTTGGGGGGAGCAGCAGCGGCGGAGCGGGGAGGAGCGGGGAGGGGGGTGAGGAGGGAGGTGGTGGTGGAGGAGGAGGAGGTGGGAGGAGCGGAGGAGGTGCGAGTAGCACGACGGGTGGAGGTGGGAAGGGAGGGCATAAACGGGGGAAGGGCAAGGACCGGGATAGAGATCGGGACCGGGATAAGGACCGAGAGGGGGAAAAGGAGAAGGAAGGAGCAAGCGAGGGTGGCGCGGAGGGGGCCCCGGCCACATCCGCTACCGACGTCACCGTTATCAAGGGACGCGGGTTGGTCGTCACGGGGCCGGGCGGCATCTCCGTCAAGGTGAACACCTCCGCCGCCGCGGCAGCAGCGGCGGCGGCCGCCGCCGCCGCCTCCTCCCGCGCCGCGGTGCTCCCCCCCAGCGTCGTCCTCGCCGCCTCCACGGTGCTTCCCCAGATGTCGGGTGACAGGGCTCTGGAGCGGCTGTACGCGCTGGGTCCATGGGTTGACGACGGTCGGCCGCTGCGGACGGTTGTGGAGGAGCGGCTGCTGCTGGTGGCGCAGGAGTTCGCGGACCAGCTGTTCGGCGGGCGGGGGCCGGTGCAGGAGAGCATCTTCGTGTTCCGCAATGCGCTGATGCACCTGGCGCGCATCTCAAGGGTGCTGTCGATGGACCAGGTAAGGGGAAAAAAAGAAGATACCAAAATGTGGTGTGATAATGCTACACCAGGTAGGGGGGGAGCGAGGGGAGGGGGGTTAGGTGGACTGAGGGAGGGGGGGAGCGGTGGGGGGGCGATGGGGACGGGGGGCAAAAGTAAGGGAACTGATAAGGCAACTAACGAGCTGTGTGACACGGCTTCACCATGGGATGCACCGCGGGAGGGGGGGGAGCACCCTCCCCCCCTCTGCTTCCCTCTATCCCCATTGCTTTGCCCTAACCTGTGATCTTGCTATATCCCCCCTCCCCCCCACCTCCCCCTCCCCCCAGGGCCACCTAATGCTGCTGGGCCCCCCCGGCTGCGGCCGCCGCACACTGGCCCGCCTGGCTGCCTTCATGTGCCGCTGCACGCTGCTGGAGGCCAAGCTGAAGGACGAGCAGAAGGGGTTCGCGTGGCGAGACATGATCAAGAGCGCGCTGCTGTCGGCGGGCGTGCAGGGCAGGTGGGAGGGGTGGGAGGGGGCGTGTTACGCTGGTGGGGGGGGAGTCGGAACGCACCGCTTAGGCTGCGTGCAGGTGTGTTGCAATAGGGCGCACGCACCTCCCTCACCTCCCGTATGGTGCCCCCGCCTCCTGCTCCCCCGCCTCCTCCCCCATTGCCCCTGCCCCAACCTGTGGTTTCCTATGTTTCGGTATACGGTCTTTGTCCCCCTTCCACCCCTCCTCTCCACCCCTCCTCTCCTCCCCCTCCGCTCCGCAGGCCCGTGTGCGTCCTCCTAGTGGACCTGGGCCGCCCCTGCTCGCGCATGTTGGACGACGTGGACCAGCTCATGAGCACCGGCTCGCTGCCCGACCTGTTCAAACCCGAGGAGGTGGCGGCGGTGACGCAGCAGCTGAAGCCCATGGCGCGGGCGGCGGGGTTGACGTGGACGGACTTTGACCGCAGCGGAGGTGGGGGCGAGGGGGGGGTGGGAGGCGGGAGGTGGGGGGGCGGGTGCTGCTTGGGTTGGGCGGTGGGTGCGGGGTGGTGTGTGCTGGGTACGTTACCCTGCCCGCCTCCCACCCCATCCCAAGTCATACAGCTCGTTAGTTTCTTCTTTCTACACCCCCCCTATGGTTTCCTATGGTTCGGTATGGTCTTTGAACCCCTCCCGCCCCCCCTCCCCCGGAGCGGATCGGGCTGGCTCACATGTTGCAAACCATGATGATGCCTTATCACACGGTCAGTTAGTTGTTTCCTCATTATCCCCCCTTCCTCTCCCCCCCTGCAGGCACCAGCGACAACGTGTTGCGCCAGTTCTTCCTGGAGCGCTGCCGGGCCAACCTGCACTTCACGCTGGTGCTGGAGGCGGAGCCGGCGGTGCTGCAGCGCAAGGTGGTGGCCTTCCCCAAGCTCTTCCAGGCGGTGGCGGTCAACACAGTGGACGAGTGGGACAGGGACGCGCGCATGCATGTGAGGGGGGGGGCGGGAGGGGGAGGGGAGGGGGGCAGAAAGGGGGGGGACAGGGACGCGCGCATGCATGTGAGGGGGGGCAGGGGGAGTGGGGGGGCGGTGGGGCCGGTAGCGGTAGCGGTGATAGCGGTAGCGGTTGAATGTGATATTGGGGGCTGCCGGGTGAGGCCTGGGTGTGGGATGCGGAGCAGAGTGGGTACCGCACCCTACGTGGTATGTCCACTACCATGCATGACTCCACTCCCGCGTTCTTCTGCTCATAGTTGGGCTCTCAGCCCTCACCACCCCGCACCCTCGCAACCCCCCCCCTGCCTCAGGTGGCCGAGCGCTTCCTGGTGTCCCCCGAGGCGCTTGCGGTGGACCCCGAGGCGTGGGGCCGCGTGCTGCGGTGCGCGGTGGACATGCACGGCGCGCTGAAGCCGCATGTGGCCCGGCACAACAGCAAGGCGGGCTACAACACCTCCTTCATGGCCACCGCGGTGCAGTTCCTCAGGCTGCTGCGGCTGCTCAAGTGGGTGGAGGGGGGGGAGGGGAGGGAGGGAATTCCAATGTGTGGTGTGATAATGGTACAAATTGCTGACACGCCCAGGGAGGGAGGGGAGGGAGGAGAGGGATAGGAGGTAGTCGGCAGGCGGTGAAGGCAAGCAGGGTTTGGGTGGAGAACCACTTCGCTTTGGACTCCTGGTACGGTAGTGTTGCGCGAGGGGGCAGGAACGTAAGAGGGATGAGGAGAGCCGTCGCACCGCGCCCTCTGCTGCACCGCCTCACCCCGGACTTCTCCTCCCCCTGCCCTGCTTCCCCTCCTCCCCCCCACACACACACATTGGAATTTCTTTTTTCTCCCCCCCCCCCAGGTCCATGGTCCCCCACCGGCGCCAGGTGGTGTCCACGGCGCGTCACAAGTACCTACGGGGAGTGGCCAAGATGACGGACATGCAGGACAAGCTGAGCGCGCTGAGGGGGCAGATCGCGTCAATGGTGGGGGGGTGGGGGGCTATGGAGGGGGGCTATGGAAGGGGGCTATGGAGGGGGGCTATGGAGGGGGGCTATGGAGGGGGGCTATGGAGGGGGGCGGGTTGCGGCGGGGTGGTGAAGACAGGGCGGGACGGAGGCAGGACTGCCGTTACTGTGTTGCTAGGTGGAGGGGTGGGGAGGTGGAGGGGTGGGGAGACGGGGAGGTGGAGGGGTGGGGAGACGGGGAGGTGGAGGGGTGGGGAGGTGGGGAGGTGGGGAGGTGGGGAGGTGGGGAGGTGGAGGGGTGGGGAGGTGGGGAAAAAATTAAATATGTGAAAGGTGGGGAGGTGGAGAGGTGGGGAGCCTTTTGTCTGTCTGCTTGCGATGGATGGGGCGAAGATGTGAGGAACTCCCCTCCTCCTTCCTGGCACCCGACCGCACCCCACCCAGCCACCTTCCCATGGTGAAGCTCCCCATGACGTCGTACAGCTCTCGTCAGTTTCCCCTTTTTGGTATAAAGAGAGAGAGAACTGACCCATCCACTCACCCATCCACTCACCCATGCACCTCACCCACCCACCCACCCATGCACCCACCCACCCACCCACCCCCCCCCCCCCCCCCCCCCCCCTTCCCCCCTCAGGGTCCCGAACTGGAGCGCAGTCGCGCCGAGGTGCTCGCCCTGATGGACCTCATCGGGCGGCAGAAGGCGGAGGCGGAGGCGGCGCTGCAGCACTTCCTGCCCGCAGAGGCCTCCGCGCAGGCGGCGGTGGCGGAGTGCGAGGCGCTGAGAGCGGCGTGCGATGCGGCGCTGCGGGACGTGATGCCGCCGCTGCAGGCGGCGCTGAGGGAGCTGAGGCGGATCGACAAGGGCTCGATTGCGGAGCTGAAGGTGATGAGGAGTCCTCCCGTGGGTGAGTACCGGGGTGGTGGGTGGGTGGGTGCGGGGGTGGGGGGTGTTACTGGTGAGAGCTACAGCAGAAAGCCTGTTTGAATGCGGTAACCCAACGTCCTGCTCCTTTGCATGGACCCAACCTCGTCGCCCTTCTTTCTTTCCCCTCTTCCCCTCCCTCCCCTCCCTTCCCACCCCCCCAGGTGTGAAGCTGGTCATGCGCTGCATTTGCATCATGCTCGGCCGCATTCCCCCCCTGGTAGCTGCCCTGGAGGCCCGCGCCGCTCTGCGCCCCTCCTCGCCCTCACGCCTCTTTTCCACCTCCTCTCCCGGCGCCCCCGGCGGTAGCAGCAGCTACCCCTCCTCCCCCGGCGTCTCCTTCACCGCACTCGTCCGCCGCACCGCCTCCAACCCCGGCACTGGCCCCCCACCCTCCCTCGACCCCAACGACCCCATGAACCCCGCCCACCCCCACCACCGCGCCGTCGCCATGGCCTACAACGCCATCTACGCCCTGAACAACCCCGAAGCGGAGGACCCATCGGTGTCTGAAGCCTGGTGGTCGGAATCCATCAAACTTCTGGCGGATTTCCACTTCCTGGATATGCTGCTGGGGTACGACAAGGACGCCATGACGCCCCAAGTCGCGGCGCAGATTGAGGTGTTTGTGACGAATCCCATGTTTGACCCGGTTGCGATGGAGCGGACGAGCAAGGCGGCCGCGGCGATCTGCAAGTGGGTCAAGGCAATGGACATGTTCCAAAAGGGCCGGAAGGTAGGTGCGCGGAAGGGAGGGAGGGAGGGGGGAGGGAGGGAGGGGGGGGGAGGGAAAGGGCTAGAGGGCGAGAGCGAGGGAGGGAGAACGGGGAGGGAGACAAGGATGGCGGGGGAAGGGGTTATGAAGCCGGTGTGGAGGTGTGCGAGGTACGCCCACAGATGGGTACCTCTGCCACCGGGTATAGGCTCTCCTCTTCTGCTATCTTCCTGAGCCTTCAATAGACCGGGAGTCAGTCCCCCCCCTCCTCTCCTCCTGCTGGTTGCTTCACTTGTCATTTCTTGTCTCCCTCCACCTCCTCTTCCCTCCCCCCTCCTTTGTCTTGTGGCACCCATCCAACTCCTACCCCCATTGTTTTGCCCTAACTTGTGGTCTCCTATGGTTTGATATGGTCTTTGACCCCCCTCCAGCTTGTCGACCCCCGCCGCGCCGCCCTGATGGAAAGCGAGGACCGGCTGCTGGCGCAGCAGGGGCGGCTGCAGGAGAACCACCGCAAGCTGACGGCCATGCAGCAACGCATTGCGGTAAGGGGGGGGGGCGGGGGCGGGTTAGGTAGTGGTGGTGGTGGTGGGGGGGCGCCGGTTGGGGTTGGGAGCTGTGATGGGTGATGCGGATGAGAGGGTTGAGGCGGGGGAAGGGGCTGCTTTTTTTTAGCACTTCGGGTATTACCGTAGCGCTCTCGCACCTCCTTGCACCCTTTGCCTTGCCCGAACCTGTGGCTTCCTATGGCCTGCTTCCTACGGTCGTTCACCCCCCATTGGATATTCTTCTTTCCCCCCACCATACATGCACCTCACAGGAGCTGGAGGGCAAGCTGCAGCAGGCTCAGGCCTCCCGCGACCGCCTTGACGCCGACATGGCGGTGGCTCAGCGGAAGAGCGAGCAGGCGCAGCTGACCATAGCGGCGGTGGTGCGGGAGGTGGGTCGCTGGCAGAACAACGCGGAGGTGCAGGACAAGCGGCATGCGGAGGTGCTGGGGGAGGTGCTGCTGTCGGCGGCGCACATCGCGTACCTGGGGCCGGTGACGGGGACCATCCGGGTGCATGTGGAGGATGACTGGCAGGTGGGTTGGGAGGGGGGGTGATGGGGGGGGGTAAAAGAGGAAACTGACGCAAGAGGTGTGCGTGTGGGGGGTGGGGGTGGGGGTGGTACCAGGGTGTAAAGAGGGATTACAGGGACAACGTTAAGTAGTATGTATATGTGGCTACCGGAGTAGTAGTGTGCCAGTACCCCCAGTGTCAGTAGCCCCAGCTTCCTTCCTCTATTCCTAGTGCTGCTGCTGCTGCTGCTTCAACACATTGGGTATTCTTCTTTTTCCCCCTCCCCCCTCCCCCTTCTCCCCCCCTAACCCGCCCAGGACCTGCTCCGCCTGGCCGGTGTGGTGGCCCCCCGCCCCTTCAAGCTGGCGGACGTGCTGGCCTCGCAGGCGCAACAAGACACATGGCGCGACTCCGACCTGCCGCACAGTCGTACCGCGGTGGAGAACGCGGGCATCATGGCGGCGTGCGGGGGCTGGGTGCTGCTGCATGACCCGCAGGTGGGGGGGAGGAGGCGGGGAGGGAGGGAGGGGAGGGAGGGTTAGGAGGACGAGACGGATGGGCTGGATGGCGAGGTTTAAGGGGGCAGGGGGTTTGGGTATGTATGTGCGGTGTGACGGCGAGGTGACCCATGGGTCACTTCGGGTGTGTCCAGAAGTATCCAGAGCTGGGACTTCGGGAACTTAGGAGTTTCGTTTCCCCCATGTTTACCCCGTTTCCACCCCCCTCACCCGCCCCCTTCCCTCCTCCCTCCCTGCCCCCCCCCTCCAGGAGCTGGGCTACCGCTTCATCAAGGGCTTCTACGGCGGCGACGTGTGGCTGCAGGGCATTGGCGGTCGGCCCGTGGTCACCTTCGTGGTGCTGGACCAGTCGGACCCCGGATACAATGAGCAGCTGTTCAAGTAAGAGGGAGGGGGGCGGAGGGGGAGGGAGGGGGGAGGGGAAGGGCAGGGAGAGACATGCTCTTCACATGCGCTGAGGAGGTTTAGGTCCGGGGGCTTCCTTGTCCCTCACTCCTTCTCTTACTTTACTCTCTGGACGACCCTCTCTATCCCTCCCCCTCCCCTTGCCCCCACTGCTTTCCTCTATCCCCATGGCTTTGCCCTGACCTGCGGTTGTGGTATCTGGTACATCTCTGATCCTCCCCCCCTCCCCTCCCCTCCCCTCCCCCCCCCAGGGCCATCGAGATGGGCGCCACAGTGCTGCTTGAGAACTTTGACGACGACATGGACGACCTCACCGAGCAGCTGCTGGCGTGCAGGCTGGTGGGCGACACGCGGGGGGCGGTGGCCATACGGCTGGGGGACAACCTAATACCCTACCACAAGGAGTGAGTGCCGGGGGGGGCAGGGGGGGGATAGAGGATGATGATGAGTGATGGTGACCCGTGGGACGGGCAGTTGGTCAGCTACACGTTTTCGGGCGGGAGCTGCGAGTGGTGTGTGATAATAATGAGCATGCATGCTCTGCGAGATATGGTGTTCCATGTCTACTGTGTTAATGGTAAATTGAAACTGCGGATGGCTCATTAGTTCAGTTACAGTTTATATGTCTAATTGACGGACTGCGGACCCACTAATTAAATCAGTTATAGTCTAATTAAATAAGGCGCCCGCAGAGTCCCTCAACACGATTATAAATGCTTTAATGAGCATTTCGCAGTCTGGCACATTAACAATTACTACGGTAATATCCGAGTCCACGTTCTTGAAGCCCTCACGCAACCACCTCCTCTCTTCCTCTCCCCCCCCTCAATTCCCTCCCCTCCTCCCCTTCCCCCCTCGCAGCTTCCAGCTCTTCGTGACCACCCGCCTCCGAGCTCCCCGCTTCCCAGCTGACATGTTGCGCCACGTCACCGTGGTCAACTTCTCCATCACTCGCGGCCAGCTGTGCGAGCTGCTCATCACCGCCACCCTGCGCCACGAGATGCCGGAGCTGGAGCAGGAACACCTGGTCCTCACGCGGCAGAAGGCCAAGGGCGAGGCGGACCTGGTGCAGCTGGAAAACACGGTGCTGCAGGTGCGGGGGCGCGGGTTACCGGTAATAGGGTGTGTGCGCAGGGGAATGGGAGGGGGCGGGGGTTAATAGGGTGTGTGCGCATGGGAATGGGAGAGGGCGGCGCGAGAGATGCATGCTAGGCGTTCATTCCTGTCGGCAACATGAACGCGATGTCCCTTGCCCTCCCCTTACCCCACCCACCAACCCACACATTGGGTATCCTTCTCTCCCCTCCACCTCTCCTGCTTTATTCCCTCCCCCCCCCCCAGGCCATCACCGCCACCAGCACTGAGGAGCTGCTGGAGGAGAGCCAGGTGTACCAGCTGCTGCGAACACTGCAGGTGGGGGGGAGGAGGAGAACCTTGCGTTCAATGATAGTGGCAATCCAGGTGCAGGTGGGGGAGAGAGGGAAGAGGGGAACTAACAGGGTGTAGTGTGACCGACGGTGGGATTCTGACGGACGAACCCCTCGCCATCTGCCTCTAACCTCCCACAACCCTCCCACAACCTCCCCTAACCTCCCCCCTTCCCCCCCCCCGCAGGAGTCCACGGACGCCATCAAGGCCAAGGTGGCCCGCATAGAGGCCTCACAAAAGGCAATCAACGCGGTGCGCGCCGACACCGAAAAGTATTTCGTCGCTCGCGTGGTTCCCTTCTTCTTCTGCCTGGCCGACCTGGCCAACGTACGGCACACCTACCAGTTCGGACTGCACTGGTTCATGCGCCTGTTCAACGACGCGCTGGTGACGTGCCTGAAGAACAACACCGGCAAGGCGAGGCTGGCGAGTCTGACCATGCACTTTACCACCATGTTCTACGCGAATGTGAGTCGCTCGCTGTTTGACGAGGACAAGCTGCCCTTCGCGGTGATGATGATGGTGCGGTTCTTGGAGGTGAGGCGGGGGGGGGGTCGGGGGGCGGAGGGGGGGGGGGAGAAGGTGGTGGGTTGGGGTGCGGGCGGGGGAGCGGGCGGGGGAACTTGGTGGGGGGTGGCGGCGCTGACGGGGGGGAGATACTATGATGAGGTGGAGGAGGCGTGGGAGGGAGGGGGCTTTCTGCTTTTGGCATCAGTGTTCATTCTTCGCACACATCGCCCACCTGCATTGCCGCGGTCCATCTGGTCGAGAGACTCCAGACCAACATACGAGCTCCACCCCCCCCCCCCCCCCCAACCCCCCCCCCCCCCCCCCCCAGGCCAGCGGCTACGTGACCAAGGACGAGGCCAACCTGCTGCTATACGGCCGCGCCACCGACAGCACCTACACCGCCAAACCCACCTTCATGCGCCTCGCCTCGGGCCGGGCGGGCCTGGGTCGCCTGGCCGGCCACCAGCGCTCCCGCAACGGCTCCGCGCACACCCCGCAGCGGCTCCGCGCCCATAGCACCCGCTCGCTGCGACACCACAGCATCACCGCGATGAGCCGCGGCGCCACCGCGTCTGGAGCCCCCATGATACCCCTGTTCCCGATTCCGGGATCTGCTGCAGCGACGGGTGCGGGTGTGGAGGGCAACAGCGGCAGCGGCGGCACCAGCATGGGCGGCGGGGCGACCACCGCTGGGTCCTCAGCAGGCGGGGCGCTGGAGCCGACGGCGTCGCAGCTGGTGATTGAGGGGTTCGATTCCGCGGCGGCGGCGGTGGCGGCGGTGGCGGCAGCGGGGGGCGGCCTGCCGGGTGGTGTTCTGCCGGGGGGTATGATGGCGGGGGCTGTGTTGGAGCCCTACCAGCTGCACGCGGCCATGGGCGCCGTGACGCCGGACTCGCCCGGCGAGTCGCTGTACCACCCGCCACGGCGGGGAACACGGAGCGGCCGACAGCAGCCGCAACAGGAGGAACAGGAGCAGGGACAACAGGAGCAGCAGGAACATCAACCCAGGGAGGGCTCCTCTTCTGTAGAGCCTTTCAAGGAGCAGGAGGGCTTGGCCGCGGCCCGAGCGGCCCTCTCCGCTGCCGACGGGAGCGCGGAAGCCCGGCCGGAGACGCCGGATAACGGCGTTGGAGACCCCTTCAACGGGCTCTTCAAGCGCCGTGGCGGCAGCAAGGCGGCTGCTGCTGGCCTAGCCGGCGGCAGCTCCCCGACTGCTCTCCCCAGCTCACCCAGCCGCCTCTCCCAAGCCAGCAAAGGCACCGCCACTGCCGCCGCTACCTCCTCCTCCACCACCGCCGCCGCCGCCACCATCCAGCTCTTCCCCGTCCGATCCCCCTCCCACTCCACCACCACCATCGGCGCCGTGGCGGACCCGCTGCTTCCCTTCCTCTCCGAGCAGCGCTCCCGGCGGCTGTCGGGGCTGCTGCCCTCGCTGCTGTCCAACGACGCCGGCGCGCCCGCCTACCTGCCCGAGGAGCTGCGGCCCGACTGGATGCCGGATGACAGCTGGTCGCGACTGCGGGACCTGGGCAAACTGCAACCGTACAACCGGGTGCTTCCTGCACTGCTGGAGGATGAGGAGGGGTCGGAGGCGATGCGGCAGTACTGGGAGGCGCTGGCGAGGTGGGGAGGAGGAGGCGGGAGGGTGGGGGAAGGAAGGGGGGAGGGGATGATGCTTTTACAGCCGCCAGGGGGCACACACAACATCTTGCCTGCCTCAACACGTCAGCTGTTTCATATTCCCGTCGTTTCTTTAGAATCTTTACGCATGCATGAACTGACTGCTGAACACGCGTACCTCATCCGCTGCCGCTGCCACTCCCTCTGCCGCCCCCTCCCTCCCTCCCCCTCGCAGCCTGGAGAGTCCCTTCCAGGTCCGCGACCCCGCCGCGCCCGACCCGCTCGACCCGCCCCACCCGCGCCTCCGCGAGCTCAACACCTTCCAGCGGCTGCTGCTGGTGCGCTGCCTGCAGCCCCGCGGCTTCGTGCCGCAGGCGCAAGCAGCCGTGCGGGAGTACCTGGGCCCCGCATGCGTGGCAAATGAGCAGCTGGTGGATTTCGAAGCCATCTTTGCGGTGACGGAGGCCACCATGCCCATCGTGCTGATCAGTTCCACCGACCACACGCTGCCCTTCCTGCAGCAGTTCGCGGACAGTCGGGGGATCAGTGTGATGCACATGGCCATAGGGCGCGGGCAGGGGGCGGCCACGGACCGACTGATTCGAGCGGCAGTGTGTGAGTGCGGGGAGGGGAGGACGCTTGATGATGAGGAGGGCATGTGGCGGGTGTGTTGCTTGGTTGCTTGCTTGAGCCAGTTGCGTGTCCATTTTGCATTGGAGTCAGTTCTCGGCGGCAGTGCGAGAACAACCGCAACTCATGTCGCTTCCTTACCTCTTTCCCCTCCTCCTCACCCCTCCCCTCCTCACCCTTCCCCTCCCCAGCTCTGGACCGCTGGGTCATCCTGGAGAACAGCCACCTGGCGGGCGACTGGATGCCCAGCCTGTGCCGCCTGGTGCAGGCGCTGCCGCTGCTCAAGCCGCACACCAACTTCCGCCTCTGGCTCACCACCGTGCCCACCTCCGCCTACCCAGACATCATCCTGCAGTCCTCGCTGAAGCTCGTGATGGACCCCCCGCACGGCATCAAGGGCAACCTCATCCAGGTCATGTCACAGCTGCCCGTGGAGGTAGCCAGCAACAGTCGCTACGCGCAACAGTCGCTGCCCAGCTACGGAGCGGAACGAGACCCGGCTGCTGGAACGGGGGAGCCCAAGGACGACGTCATCGGTCGCAAGGTCACGATTCTTCCGCCGGAATGGAAGCAGCTGGTGTTGCGGCTGTGTCTCTTCCACGCGCTGCTGACCGAGCGGTTGCAGTACAGGGCGTTGGGGTGGCGGCGGCCGTACGAATTCACGGCGGCGGACATGCTGAGCGCGATCAACCAGATCATGTCCATCGTGCACACGCAGCCCTGTGTGGATATTGAGAGCACGCTGCCGGGGTTGCTGCATGTGGTGGGGCAGTGCTTGTACGGCGGGAAGGTGACGCATGATTGGGACCGGCGGCTGCTGGTGTGCCTTCTGAGTCAGCAGTTGCTGCCGTACGAGGGATCCGCGGCGACCACTGTGGAAAGGTGGGAGAGAGAGAGAGAGAGAGGTTAAGCAGGGAGAGAGAGAGGGAGAGATGGCAGGCGTGTGGTGGGGGAGGGCATGTGTTGAATGCGGGTGGCGGGAGGAGGGCAGCGCCTGATCTGTGCTATTCGTTCGTTTTTACAGCATCCAATGGAGCTAAGCACAGCACACAAGGCGCCCTTTACCAAACCCCTGTTTCCTCTTCCCTTCCTTTCCCTTCCTCCCTATACAGCCTGCTTCCCGAGCGCCTGGCCAGCTGCACCTGCGACCTCTCCACTGTCTCCAAGGAGCTCCGAAACCTGGCCATTCCGCGCGAGGACCCCCGACTGGTTGGCCTCTCCGCCGGCGCCGCCTCGGTCCGCTCCTCGCAATACACACGGCACGTGCTGGACACCCTCAAACGCGTCCAGCTGCTGCGTTCCACCGACGAGGCCGACCTCACCAAACCCCTGCAGCTGGCGTTGTCAGTGTGTCAGGACCTGTTGAAGCAGCTGCCCATGCACCCCCTGCCGCAAACACGCAGCGCCTGGGCTGCGCTGGTGTGTCCCGGGTCGGCTGGCGGGCGGGCGGGCTGGGATGGCAGGGAGGCGGGCGGAGCAGGAGCTTCGGGGGGTGCGGGAGGAGGAGGAGCAGGAGGCACGGGGGGTGCGGCGGGCGGGGGAGCGGCCGGGGCCGCGGCGAGGGAGGAGCGTCGGCGGCGGCAGGGCACCTTGGCGCCTGCGGTAGCTGCCATGACGACTGCGACGGGTGCCGCGGTGTATATGCCTCGGTACAAGGCGGTCAAGATGACGGAGGAGATGAGCGAGGCGGCGCTGGAGCGCTGGAACGCCATACACCCCGTCATGCAGCGCGCCCTAATCCAGGTGTTCAATGATGAGGTGGCGAGCTACGCGGCGGTGCTGTCAACCGTGCACGCCTCCATCCGCGCCGTGAACAGCGCCATCAAGGGTTACGAGGGACTGTCGGAGGCGATTGCGGAGCTGGTGCAGCAGCTGGCGCAGGGGCACGTTCCGCGCGCCTGGTTGAACCACCGGGTGGAGCTGCAGGTCGACAACATCGCCATCTGGCTGACGGACCTGCAGGCGAGGCTGGACTTCCTGTACGACTGGGCGGTGGAGGGGCCGCCGGTGGCGGTGCCGCTGGGGCTGCTCAGCCGCCCGCGCAGCTTCCTCACCGCGGTGCAGCAGAGCTTCGCGGAGCGGCTGGGCCGACCCGTGGGTCAGGTCACCATGGACAGTGTGGTGCTGCAGGCGGAGGAGGAGACGGTGTTGCCGAGGGAGCGGTTGGCGCAGCTGGGGTCGGCCGCGCTGGGGAGCACCTACCTAGCTGCGGCGGATGGGACCACGCTGCTGCTGAGCAAGCTGCTGTCAGAGGGTTGCTTGGTGAGTGGGCTGGTGTTGCAAGGAGCCAGGTGGGATGGGGTGCGGCGGGTGCTGGCGGAGCCGGAGCCGGGGGTGCTGCACAGTGCCATGCCGCTGCTGTGGCTGCGAGCCACCGCCACTCCCGCAGTGCCGCAGCTGGCACGTGCGTTGGCGCTGCCGGGAGCCACGCTGCCCACCCGCATTCACGACTCGTATGTGTGTCCGGTGTTCAAGTATGTGGCTGGGTTCGGGCGGCGTAACAATCTGCTGTTGGCGGACGCGGATGATTGCCTGACGACGGTGTTGCTGCCGTGTGGGGCGCGGAGGGCGGAGTTCTGGGCGGCGCATAATGTGGTGTTGATTGCGGTTCCCGACCCGTCGGCGGTGCTGGAGGCGGCGGGAGGGGCGTGGGCGGTGGGAGGGCCGGGTGGGGATGGAGAAGGGGGACCCGGGGCGAGTGGGATGCCTGCGTCGCTGCCGTTTGATGCCCCAATGTGGTGAGGGAGGGCGATGTGTGATCGGAGGAGGTTCCGTACACCGTCTATATAGAGGCTTGAAGCGTGCGATAGTTGCTGCTAGGTGGTGTTGTTTGTGTGCCGGGTGGTCAGGCGGGCGCAATGTATTGTAGCTAGTTGGCGGCTCGAGCATTCGTGTGAAGGATGCGACCCTAGGTGGGATGTGGGTAGCTGCGAGTAAGGTCCAGACGTACTATTGTGCATGTGCGCGTGTGTGACCGTTATATAGCGTTATAGGTGCCTTGCAAGGACACTAAGATGTGTGTACCGGGCGCTGCGACAAGGACGACCGGCAATCGCTTTTGCCATGGGTTGCGGAGATTGACAGCAGAAATTGTGCTTGTACAGAACAACAAATCCGTTCCGCGCATTCGTACGTATAATTGGAATCAGAAGCGTGTGAGCCTTTGCTTCGTATGATGCGGGGCGGCTGCGGGATTGGTCATGTCGTTACCGGTATACATGTTTGGGCTTTTTGTACCAGCCCATGTTATGATGGCAGGACAATTCACTCCAGGTGTCCTTAAACAAGGATTTTAGCAGCAATCGGAACGGATAGAAGTAGGAGGAACTTAACAAGAATAACAACGTTCAGGCTGTTACGGCTTTCCACGTCCAAGGTCAGGTCTACCGCGCAGACGCACTCACAATCGCGCTCTAACGCATTAGCACTTGCAGAGATAGTATCCTGTGCTTAGCGTTCCTTGCCCCAAAAACCGTGTACCGGTGTTTGAGCAAGGTTTGGCAGCGCTCAGGACGCCCTCCCTTAGCTTGGCCCATATGGCTAGCAGCAGCGATGCAGCAGATCCCGTCCTTATGGAACGAAGTGACGAAGACTTTCTGCGCATCACTGCCCGCAGCCAGGGGGCAGCGCAGCAGGTCAGCTTCAGTCGCTGGCTCGCGCACCGAGCTCGTTTAGCCGACATCATCCTGCCAATTTCGGAGCTGCTGCTGTTCAGCACGCCGTGCACCCTGCACTCTATTATTGCCATGATGTGTGGTCCGGGACCACACGGACTGGGTCCGGTGCTGCCGCTAAACGACCACGTCGTTAGCCATACGGCAACCCTGCTTGCCGACTTCCCCTGCAACACCAGTTACACCGGACAGCTGGCGTATGTACTGCGCACGGGGGCGATGGCTGACCCATGGGTCAAGCTGCGTGCCTGCGATGTCGGCTACTTCGGGCTAGTTCTGGCGAACATCCTCACTGTTAGCTTGGCGCTGCTCGCTCCCCACCATTACGAGCGGTTTCGAAACCCCCTGGTGGTCGCTGCAACTGTGTTCGGCTTGCTAAGTGCCCACGTAGCTGCTGCCTGGGTGCCTGAGGCTTTGCTGCCGCTGGGGCTCACGGCATTTTTCAGCGCGGCGCAGCGGCGGCTGGCGGTTGTGTACTACGGCTGGCGAGCTGTGATCGTGCATCGGGTAAGCTACCTTGAGTCGAGGACTAAGATACGGCATAGGACACTGATGCAGAGGCCAAACCATGTGGTGAAGACGCATGTCAGTGTGTACGGGAATCGGCGTCGGGACAAAACGATATGGCCAAGACTCCGGACATCTGCCTTACCCCTCCTAACACGGTGTATATAACTGCGCCCCCGCCAACAGCTGCCCGCATCACTTCAGCTGCTGGTCGGCCCCCTCCTGTGGCTGCTCTTAATCACCGCCATGCTCGCTGTGGACCGCCGGCTGCTGCCCCCGGGGGCCTCCCGGCCGCAGTACGTCACACCCGCCCAGGCAGCCCTGCTCTTCGTCGTGATGGCCGTACTGCCGTACCTGGTGGTACGAGCATGGGAG
Organism: Astrephomene gubernaculifera; assembly: GCA_021605115.1. NCBI lineage: Eukaryota > Viridiplantae > Chlorophyta > Chlorophyceae > Chlamydomonadales > Astrephomenaceae > Astrephomene > Astrephomene gubernaculifera. The sequence goes on from BMAR01000040.1 coordinate 339,856, forward strand.
CGGGCTTACCTGCTTCCGCGCTATCGCGCCTACCTTCGCGACGTCAGCAGCAGCAGCAGCAGCAGCAGCTCCGTTCCCTGCAGTGAGAGGGCGCTAGGCTCCCATGGCGGTGATTCCTCTTCCGACAGTCTTGATACCGACGTGTGCAGCACGGAGGGCACGGCTGGGCCCATCTACCGATCCCCTTGGGGCGACCGCACCGTGGTAATCAGCCTAAAAGTACGGCTGCCGCGCGGAGAGGGCGGCAGCGGCGGCGGCGGCTTGAGCTTTGAGCAAGGGGCAACGCTCGTCACCAACGCGGCTAGGTCGGCGTTTGCTCAGAACGCTGCCGCCATGCGAGGCCGAGTGCGGCTGCAGTCGGTGGCCTGTGTGGAGGGCTGCGTGCAGCTGCTGATGGTGCTGCAGGGCGAGGGAGGGAAGGAGGGTGCTGGTCGACACAGGAGCCGTAGCCGTGTCATCAGGAAAACTGGGAGCGTCGAGGTGGTGGTGGCCGCGGTGGACGGCGGGGTGGACATGTCGGCGGTTCACTCGGCCCTTCAGGGGCTGCTGACTGCCGCCGTTGCTGACACGGAGGAGGCGCGTGCTGGCGGCAGCAGCAGTGGTGGCGCCTTCCATTGGCCACCCGTGCTGGCGCTGAAGCCTGCTGGAGGGCTCAAGGACGAGCAGGTACTGAGCGGCGGGGGCAAGAAGGAGAAGAAGGACGAGGAGGAGGAGGCGCAGGTGCTGGTGTTTGCCCCCTCCGTGTCGATGCGCGGGCTTGCCTCCGTGCGCTGCGTGGTGGCTGGGCGCATGGGGTCGGCAGGAGGAGAACGAGGAGGAGATGGAGGAGGAGGGCAGCGGCAGCAGGCGGTGGTGCACATGGACGAGGAGGTGGAGGTCGCCGCGGCTGTGGAGGAGGGTGCCCGTGTTGTCTTCAGGTGTGTATGTGGAGGCGTGGCATGTGAGTGGGACCCAGGTTGAAGTTAACTGCAAATTGTGGTGAGATGGCCCTACGATGTCTGCAGCGATTATAGGAAAGAAAGCTAGAAGTAGTGCCGAAGCTCATGCTGCACGTTAGGTGACATATGCATCTGTATCAGGAGCTACTACCTACTGATATGTATTGGCTTTGTCCAATCTTAATGCAGGCTGTCCCTCCCCCCCGCCGCCCTGCGCACCCCCGGAGCCCTGACGCTGCACCTGCTGCCGCCGCGCTCCCCTGCGCCGCCGCCGCCGGACCCGCAGCAGGCGGGGCCTGACGCGGCGGCCTCAGCGGCTGCGACGGCGCCGCTGGCCACCCTGCCGCTGCTGGTGCTGCCCGCCGCCGCAGCCCAGGAGGTACGGCAGCTGTACGGCAGTGTGCTCGGGGGCGACACGGTACGGCAGCTGGAGGGGATGCTGATGAGGAGGGATGCCCTTACCGGGAACTCTGCTGGAGCTGCAAACGCAATTCACGAGAGCGGCCTGATGAGCCTGGCGTACGACATCGGTGACACGCTACAGCTGCCGTACCACACAGCTGCGGATTCGGGTGAACCAGCCGACCCACGGGTCTTCGACATGCACCTCCTGCGCTTCTTTACCCGTCAGCGCATGTCCGCCTGCCGGGGTGTGGTCCAGGAGCTGACGGCTGCTGCCGAGGAGGGCGGAGAGGGAGGCGGCGAGTGGCTGCAGGGAGTGGTGCGGCAGCTAAGGCAGCTGGGGGCGGGAAAAAGGAGAGTGACTGTGACCCTTGCCGGCCTTCCACCTAACCCCAATGCCGCTAGCGCAGTGGAGGGCGGCGCCTCCACCAGTGGCGGCTCAAAGACCACAGCGGCAAACGCCGAAGCTGCTACCACGGATGCCGGCATGAGCTTTGCCCGCCCTCCCCGCCCTGACGCCTCCCGCTGGTCCCTGCTCGCCTGGTGGCTCCACGCGCTGCTGCTGGGCTTCTCCCCGCCCGCCCTGGAGCGATCCTACCAGGCCTTCAAGGCGGCGCAGTGCTTCTGCCTGGATCGGACGGCGCTGGCCTTGATGTTGATGTTTCGCTTTGTTTCCACGCTGCGCACCTACAGCATAGGCCCCAGCAGCGGTGGCCAGTGCGCCAGCAATGACACAATGCAGTACATGTCACTCGTCGAAGCTAGCGGCCGCGTGGCTCAATGGCGGCTGCAGCTGCTCTCACAGTCAGGGCTGTTGGCGACGGCAGTTGTGGTGCTGGCGCTCGCGTTTTTCACACGCCTGCATGTCAGGTGGGTGTACGGGTGTGCAGTGCGCGAGGCGACGTGCAATAAATCCCACCCGATGAGATGCGCTAGGTATAGTAATGTTAGTAAAGGAAAGCACAGTACGTCGCGTACTGTATCGGTAAGGAATACGTACTGTCCTCTGCTGAAGTTTCAGACGAGACACGTGTCATCCATGACATGAACGCCTGGGGTTCGCGCTGTTTGCGCTGCTGTGGGCTTGCATACTTGTATACGGCAATAGCGAAGGGCCAAGAAAGGTTTGGAGCGTGAAAAGAGCTGCGCTGCTGCGGGCTATCCAGCAGACGCCTGTAACTCGAGTCTTTCTTTGGGACCCGGACCTTCCTCCACTACCTTCATGACCTTTCAACTGTGCCCTCGGGCAGGCGCCGTAACACACTGCTGCTGCTGGCGGCTTACCTGGACGCAGCAGCCTTGATGGTGGTCACGTTCCCCGTGCCCTGGACAGCAACTCTGCTGCCCGTTCCGGATGTGTGGGTCGCAGTACTCCGCCGTTATCGCTTGCACTGGGTTCTTCGCAGCATTTGGGTGTCGGCGACGCTGCAGGTGATTAGGCTGGAACGCGGCCGTGACTAAGTTTGGCACCGAGTGGCAGTGCGCATGTGGCTCTGTAAACGGCCGTTATGGTGCCACGTTTCTTCTGCGTGAATGGCGCATCATCACATGTTTGCCAGATCTTACTTTGTTACGTTTCCTAACTTGCAAAGCCTGAGGGCACCCGTCTCCTCCTCACCTCAATCCCGTCCTGCTCCCGCAGTTGTCGCCATACCTTCAAGTACGGGCCACCCTGGCAAACCTGCCCCCTATTACCCTGCTCATGAGACACTTGTACGACGGCCGCTGGCGCCCTGCGCTGGTGTTCTCTACCAGCTGCGCGGTGTGCAGCATGATCCTCTCAGCCGTCATGGACTGGCGGGCGCGCCGGCGCTTTGTCACCTTGCGGGGACGTGCGTGAGGTACCCCGGTCCTTAAGGATTGCTTGGTTACAGTCGGCGACTTATTCAAATAAAAAAATGGGGTTCGTGAGTGGTCCCCGGTGGACCGGACAATGTTGTTGTGGGGTTCCGCTGTAACGCTGGGAGGTAGCATGCAATAAATCTGTTGTAACGTTATGATGACCCACGAAACTGTGGGGTTTTCGTAATTGGTTTATGCATGCGTGTAGACCTTAATGAGGTTTTAGTTCGTACATGGCTGAGGGCCATGCCAATCCAACGTACCTGACCCGATGTTCCATGCCTGGATTGGGGTTATGCAAGCAATCACAGTGCACGTGTACAGCTCAGACTTAAATTTTGTAGGTTGGGTTGAAGTACCCGGGATGTGTTTGTTATGTCGAGAAACAAGTTGCTATATGGAAATGATGTTGCTTTGTAGACTGGGTTGCCACCCATAGTGAGTGTTGGATACGTGCAAACTGAGGACAGAGTGTTGGACCTGGAAGACATTTCTACCTAATTGAGGAGGGGCCATTCCATTGACTGCTTTCCTTCTTTCTGCCTTTTGTCCAAGCCTTGTCCGCCTCCCCTAGGTTTTTTTGCTGTGTCTTTGGTTGCCTGTTGCGTTCTTGGTAGTTTGCCCCGTTTCTATCAGTTGGCTCCATCACCGGTGTGCCCTTCTTGGGAACCACCGTAACGGCCTCTCATTGCGTAAGCCATGAGCCGTAAGCGCCGCAAGCCGACCCTTGAACCCATGCGAATGTACCAACCTTTTACTCCAATTTTAGTTTGCCAGCCGATGCTTGAAAGGCAGCGCCGTCAGTATATTCATGACATGCATGGTGTAAAGGTCCGGAGTAAACAGCAACAAAAACAGCCGGGGCACGACACGTGAGGGTCAGAGCCTGCTGCGGGTAAAGTGCTGACAACAGCACCGTCCCACTGCTCATGTCTCCGCCATTAACTGCAAAATCCCGCAACTGCAGGCAGCAAAACACCTCTTTTCCCGACCTACGCAAGGGCTCGTCAACCCCCGTAATTAAGCCCACGCTTTCCACAATAGTCGGACAGCTGCGTGCCAAGGCACCCTCCGCAGCACTGTCATCAAGGCGCGTCACAACCGCAACCACCTCCCCCGCACGCCTCAAATGAGGCCCTGCCGCTTCAGGTCGTCGTACGTCTTCTTGCTGTACACGTTGCCCTGCGCGTCCTCGAACTCCTCATCGTCCGGCTTGAAGTCGCCTTTCGCCTTCTCCTGCGCGTGCCGGAACACACAACACATCAGCAACAACAAGCAAAACGTCATAAATGGTATAACACAGCGAAGCGATGCAAGCACACGCCTTGGCTTTAGCTGCCAGGACAGCGCTTAGCGCGCTTTGCTTGAGGGTAAAAGCCCTTTGCACCTTGCTCCGGACTGCCAGCGGGGATGTGCATGCGAGCTCCTGTCCAGCCGGTCCCTATCCCAACGGTCCCTATCTGAACGGTGTTACACTTCAGCGAGGCGTGCCTCTCCCTCCCTCCCTGCCGCACCTGGATGCTCTTCCACAGCTGCACCGCGTCCTCCATCTTGGTGACCTCGTAGAACATCTTGTTGTTGGGGATGCCCAGCGCGCGCATGCCGTTCTGGTGCCGGTACTCCTTGAAGTGCTTCTCGTACGCGCGCCTGTGTGAGCGAGGGTGGGGGACGGGAGGGAAGGAGCGAGCGGCGATGGTGGGGGTTTATGACGGAAGGACGAAACTAAAGAGCTGAGTGATATACAGGCTTATCCCTGGTCGCAAACATGGTAACCGGCCCATCAGAGGGAGGGGGACCGGGAAGGAAGAGTACTACCAGCTGCACGCAGCTGAAGCCATGTCCGCATCCGAGCACTTCACGGCACCGCAGAGCCCTACCGCACAGGCACAACATGGTCAACCACATCCATCCCCTCTTTAACTGTCTCTGGACCCCAAGCCCCGCACCACCCGCACCACCCGCACCTGCCCCAGTAGCTGTAGTTGCCGCAGATCTCGCACTTGAACTCCTGGTTGAGGCCGTGCAGCTTGTACAGCCAGTACGGGATGGGCTTGCCGTCCCAGCCCAGCGGCAGCTTGAGCGGGTTGTACACAAATTCGTCCTCCTCCTCGTCCTCCGGCGCCGCCACCTCCGCCTCCGCCTCCGCAAGCTCGGCCTGATGGGCCGTGATGGGACAAGAAGCGGCGCGGGGAACAAGAGGAAGAGAGGTTCCATCAGTGTGAAGCGGTGACGCAGCGGAGTGGACGGACGAAGATGACACATCAGAGAAGCACCCTCCATGCCGTCATCCGTGAGCATAGGAATTCCCAAGGTAACACAAACAACAAGCCCCCTCCTGAAACTCGGTCCCAACCGTCTCTTTCCCAACAGCCCTTCCTCCTCCTCCGCGCCGCGCCTCTTCCACCCACCTGCATCTCCTCGTACGTCTGCGACTGCTTCTTCTCCACCTTGCCCTTGGTGTCGGCGATCACGTTCACCAGCAGCTCCGCCATCTTGCGAACCTTCACCTCCAGCAGCGCCAACTGAGCGGGGCAGGGCAGGGGAGAGAGGGAGGGGGAGGGCAGGCATACGGGCAGGAATGAGGGAAAGGGGAAGGGGAAAAGAGGAAGGGACTAACTGCGTGACGCGGCTGCACCATGGGGGGGGGTGCGTCACGGTCGCCCACCCGTCCCGCCCAGCCCGAGTGAGTGGGGAGAGGGCAGGCAGGCACGCAGGAGGCTAGCAAGGGGCTGGGCAAGACTAGGGACTTAGCAGGGGGGAGGGCCATATCCTGCGCCACGGGCTAGGTTGGCGGTGTGATGTGGTGTACCGCTGGCGACTGCCGCGTCGCGGCGTCAGCAGCCAGGCGTTGCATGGGGAATCACGTCCATGGGTGGATATAACCACGCTGGCCTCCATAGCTGCGCTGCATGCCTTGTCAAGAAGTACATATGCCCGCAGCTGACCTCCCTTGGTACCAACCCCGCCCGTCACTGCTGTGCGCTACGTAGCCTCCCCGCTTGCAAGGCGGGCCGGTGCCTCCGCATCCCATGACCCTGCGCTCCAATAACCACCACACATGCACCTACGTTGCGCGCATGCGCCGCCTGCTTGCCGCCCGCCGCCGCGTCCCCAGCCGCCACCGGCGGCGCCACGCCCTTGGCAAAGTGCTTTCGGTCGAGCTGCGAGAGCGGCGTGTCGCGAGTGAGCCACAGCCGCGCCGCCCGCTCCTTGGTGGTGCCCCCGCACTTGAGCCCCAGCGAGGACAGCGCCTCCTTCAGCCGCTCGGCGCCTGCGGGGCGCAGGTGGGGGGGGGGCAACAAGCAGCAACAAGCATGAGGGGTTGGGGGGTCATGGGATTAGGACATACACCGCGAGAGGACGGCGTCAGAGGACCGTACACGTTTAACCGATATCCCACCGCTACCCCGGTCCGCCCCTACCACTATGCACCCTCCCACCGCCTCTTCACCTCCACCCATGCCTCTTCACCTCTCCTTTACTAATCAACTTCTCATCAACCTCCGCCAGCACCCCCCACCAGCCAGCCAGCCAGCCCCGCCCCCAGTGCCCCCCCGCACCCAGGATCTCCAGCTCCTCCGCGCTGCTGAACGCCTCCAGCTCCAGCCCGCTGGCGGAGGGCGCGGAGCTGCCCACACCGCGGTCCTCCCAGCCCGCCACCTGCCCCGCCTCCCAGCGGGGGGAGAACTCCTCCTCCACCTGGGCCGGGACGGGTCGACGTGGAGGCAACGCGATGCACGCATACCGATAACGAGATTAGGATTACAGCAAGGACCCTCAAAACGGCTGTCAGCCGTTATAGCGCCCATTAAGATCATGCCGTCTTTGGATTGATACCGCGCGGTAAGCCCAACACCGTGCTCCCGGCCGTTACCGGTACAGGCCATGGAACCACGCGCCGCCCGCCCTCCGGCCGCCCTTCCCTCCCTGCTCCCTCCCCTCCCTGCCCCCTACCTTGTCCAGGGTGCGCTGCAGCTGCGCCAGCGGCTGGGTGCGCTCGTAGAAGTGGCACAGGTAGCCCAGCAGCGCCTCCAGGTACTCGCTGCGGGGAGGGGGGAGAGAGGGAGGAGGGGAGGCGGGAGGGGGTGGGATAAAGAGGAAACCACTGACGTGATAAGGCGCCATCATGGTTTGCAACATGTGGGAGGAGGCGGGAGGTAGGCAGGGGCGAGGACGAGGGCAAACGAGGAGAAAGGCCATCGGTGTGGACGTGTGGTGCCCTGTGGTAGCGTGCTTGGTGCTGTGCAGTGTGCCCTTATGACCCAGTCGCCAGCCTGTGAGATACATCAGTACCCGTTGGTGGCGCCAGCTGCGTACCACTCATCGCCAATCTGCAGTGCACCACCAAAGAGGTGCATCCCTCCCAATCTCAAGCGCCGCCGCACCGCAGGTCAGCACACGCCATGCCCCCATGCAAACAACCCCCATGCTAGCAGCCCCCCCACCTGAACTGCTTGCTCATCTTCTGGTGCCGCGGCACGCTGCTAAAGTCCGAGAAGCTGGTCAGGTACTCGTAGTACTCCACCGGCTTCTCCACACCCTGCCCTGACGCTGCTGCCCCCGGCTCCGCCTCCTCGCTTCCATCCGCGCCCACACGCACCACAGCGCCGTCGTCGTCCCCCGTGGCGGTGCCCGCCTTGCCGGCGCCGGCGGCTTTCCCCCCTTTGCCCCGATGCTGCTGGTTTCGGAGGTTGAGGAAACGCTGGTAGAGGTCATGCAGGTCCAGGTAGCGCCCCAGGCCCTCCTCCCCGGTGAAGTCCACGTGCGGCTCCTCCTTCAGCAGCGGCGTGTCGTCCTCGGCCTGGGGGGGGGAGGCGAACAGAGGAATAAGGCGCTAATATCGCAGGAGGAAGTGTTAAGGGGTGTCAAGGGCCGACATGCGGTAGGCTCATGGAAGAGGGGTGTTGGGTGTTTGTGGCGGTCGACGGCCACCCGGTTGTAGGATAACCGGTGCCGGAGGACTGCTCTCCATGCAGGGATTGCTGCCTGGTGGTGTTGTCTGCCGCAGACAACCCCCCAGGCTTCCGGCTGCATGGGGGTATTCGGGTGCGCCCTGGGACCTACCTCTGTGAGGTCGTGGGTTGGGAACTTCCGGTGGTACTCCCGGATTTCCTTCAGCCGGTCATAGAATTTGCTGAAGACCTTGTCCTCCCCACCCAACGCCTCGATCTCCTCCTTCCTGGCCTTGTCCTCGTCTTCGTAAATTTTTTGCTGCGACGATTGAGAACATATCCCTTATTAAGCTCGCCAATCCCCACACAGCCCAAAGGCGTACAAGCTGCGTCCTCTTGGACACTAAGTAACGGGCAGGGCCTACCAGCTTGCGGGCTGCCTCTTGGATCTGGTCCAGCCGCTTCCGGACCCGGTGTGACTGCATAAGTTTGTCCTTATGTGACTTTGCATCCTGCTTTAGATCCTTCACAATAACGCGCTCAAACCGCTCCACATCTTCGTGCAGAGCTGCGGGCAAAGTGTCCCCATATTGGCTTCAATTCATGACAAGACTTTACATTATTTAATCTTACCGCGTGTCTGCTCCAGCAATGTTTCCGCCATGGATTTCTATGAACAGCTAAGCTGAATGCCGACCTTAGCCTGGGGCCGGCGGCCCCCCCTTAGCAGGGCTTGCTGTTGAAAGCGTCTGGTGTATATCAAGCAGGAACAGTTATTGACACAGCAGCAGTTTGAAGAAAGTAAACGACCTAGAGGATGTCCAACCTGGCAGGGCTAATAAACACGTGAGCAGTTTGGTTGTTAAATGTAGTGCGATATGTTTCGGACGTGAGAGCCACTAGGGTAGTCTCAAGGTATAGCCCTTACGAGTTATTGTGGGCAGCCGTACTGGAGATGGCCCCTATGGAAAGACTTTCGGTACAAGCAGTGCCTTTATTTGCCATTTGTACTTAACAATTATTCAGCGCCCACAATGCATGTGACAGGGAATTGATGGGTGTGACAGAACCACGGGACGGTGTTTAGCACACGGGAACGAGTTTGGCAACCATGCAGAAGGGAAGCTGTTCACTCGCTGTCCTTGCACGAGGGAAACGAAGTCCATTGCTGGATGGAGCTTTCGTATGGGATTCCTCCCATCCAGTTTCGTTCGTCTGTGGGAATCCAAGCAGCTCGCTGCTGCGGGCTGCCTCGCCTCCTGCCGAGCAGGACAAGACATACAGCGGCCCATACAATGTGACGTACGAGACTGCGAAGTAATGTACATGCAGTGTAGTGGGCTAGGCCACCTTGAAGTTGCCCACCTTGTCTACATCGCCTTGGCCTATGTAGTACACCACTTAGCTCTAGAACTACGTTGCAAACATCCCACCTACAAACCTTTACGCACGATACGCACGCAATAGGAAACACGCAAAAGCGAGCAAACATCCAGCGTAACACCATCCCGCTTATATACAATCCGTAAGCCTCCCAAAGCCATACCCGTGGTCTGCCTGCAGTGCAATGCGCCCAGACTCCTAACTCGTCTTTTCAACTACTAGAACTACGGTACCACCTGCCAATCAATCTAATGGAGGAGTTCTGAAGTACAACAAGGCATGAATCAAGATGATCACCAGCCTAGGTTCGCAACCAAGTGCAACAGACGACATGCTCTAGCGTTCCCGCCGTTTGCATGGCCTTGAGCAACTATCCCTGCCCGAAAAGCGCCATGGAGATCCTGCAAAGGAAACGTGCGACTAAATCCGTACCAACAACCTACGGGCACTGTGCCCCGATGCTCTACTTTGCGTCCACCCAGCAACAACTCCATAGCGTAAGCCCCCAAACCCCAGCTGAAAAACGCCTCCCAAACACCACCTGGTCTGTGTGCTGCTGAAGAGACAAACAGCAACGCACATACGCACTCATGCAGATTTCTACACCATAGCGCCCACCCTAGACGTCCTTTCGCGCCTCATCTTGCTGCGCCGGGTGTCTGAAAACCAGCGTGGAAGACGATTGCGGGAAGCTCTTCCTGCCAGTGTGGTGGTCCAGGTCGCCGCCGCTGCTCCGCATGCCTGTCGGCTGTGACGTCGCCTCGACTGATCCGAGCCGCGGGACCGTGAACGGCTGTCCGCCGCTAGCGCTCGGCGCAGGCCCGGTGCGCTTGTCGACAGCCGCCACGGTGGCAGGCTCCTGGCCAGTAGCTGGCGGGCTCCGAGAGTTCAGGATGGACGACAGAATCACAGTCCACAGGACGCCGATAGCGTTGCAGTAGAGGATTCGCTGAGAGGGTGGCACAAAGGCGAAGTTGATGATGTGTGCGAGAGGCCAGAGCACGTAGTTCGCCTTGAGGGTGGGCACCATCTTGCCACGCATGTACGCCAGGGCGTCGTGCGGGTGCCCCTCCCAGCAGCGCATCACCACGAACAACAGCGCGGTGGCAAGTGGGCTCATCAGCACCTGGTCCAGCGCCATCTTGGTAAGGACCGCTTGGGCGCTTGTCATGGCGTCGGGCATGATATACTGCGGGATGTAGGTGGGATGGGACGGGGAAAGAGGCGACAGCAAAGGCCAGTACGGGGGGAGGAGGGAGGGACCATGCGCGTGCGTGAGAAACACTGCTTCACGTCTCGAATTATCCACAGCATAGACATCACAGACACAGCAGACTAATAGCCAAAGGTTGCAGTGTAGGGTTTGGATACATCACCCGTGTAGGGTTAGGTTCACCACCCGTGTTCCCCTTCAGGGCACAATCGTAACGGTTGTTCATTCAGGACAGACGAGGTTGTAATGGTTTATAAGGAAGGGCTGTACCGCCCGAGACTTATGTAAGTACCTAACGAGCAATAACGCACCGTGTCGAGGAACTTGAACCATGCGTGTCCAATGGGTGTGCCCACCAGCGCGCCGTAAATGACCAGGCGGGATGTGCGCATGGCGTCAAACACGAAGGCGGGCGCCCCTTCACCACGGCCATGTGCCGCCTTCACGTCGTTCTGGTAGCTCAGATGCTGCGCCACAAGGTCTCCGATTATGGTCCCGACAATTCCTGCGCAGATTGACACGTTCAGTGCTATACGGCCTGCACTGTCGAATTCTGTGCTCCAGAACCGTATCACTTGCCTGTGGCGATCTTGGTAATAAGCGGATAGCTGTCCAGTGAGGCGCAGTAGAATGACCAAAAGGATGATAGCGGTTGTCGAGCTAGGACTGCCAGCGCGTACGCAACCAGCGGAAGCCTGCATTAGGAGCAGTACCGTAGGACAAACCGTTAGTACGGCGCAGTTTCAACAAACTCAACGCGTGGTCCCAGCATACTGAACGGGAATGGTTAGCACAGTACGATCCTCACCCGATCGCGCGACTGTTCCGGATGGCAGCGCGTAGGAGCGCGCGCGGGTGTGTCAGCAGGAACGCCGTCTGCCTTCCTGCCTGTGCCATTGCATCAAAGAGGTTGGGGACCTGCAAAAAGTATGAATGCATTAGCATAAACGCAAAAGCAAGGCTTCCTTCCTTGGCGCCAAGCTGAGTCACCAGCTTACAACAGTAGTCCAACTTACCCGCGGTGCGGCTGCGGCTGCTGCCGCACTAGATCCTGCGTGGAATATGACCTCTTGCGTAGCTGTTTCAGCTGGTCCAGCACCGGCGAAGGGGTCCTCCTGTGGAAATGAGTCATAGGTCAATGCGCCGGAGAAGACCAATCGAAACTAGCCGGTTGCTCACCGTAAGCGGGTGCCGAATAGATTTCGGCTTCACCACAGGAGCCTCTTCGTGGTGCTCGCCAGAGGGCTTAAAGTTGGTGGTTACCAGACGAGAGCGCTGTCGCCTGCGAATGTTGCAACAGATGGTGCTAAGTTGAGTGGAAGGAAAGGCCTCAGGTCTCTAGGAAGGCATATGGATTAATAATTATCCAGATGGTAAAGAGGAACTCCGTCAGCAGCTCTTGAGTTCCCAAGTAATTTCCCATGGCCACCTTGGTGAACGAGGCCCAGGAGCCAGAAGAGATGGACGACACACAGGCCGGTTGTGACAAGATGCTGGCCGAACAGGTCTTTTCAGGAGAACGTTGTTGCGAGACGCTGGGTTAAAGGACTTCGCATGCGCTCCCTGCAAACGAATGCCCTTTGGTGAGCTGATAGTCACGACTATTAGCTGCATCAGCAAGCACAACCCCGACTGGCTGACCTGAGCTGAAAGAGCGTGCATTTGCGTTGGTAGCCACTTAGCCTATCCGCCGTGATGTCTTAAGGCTGAACTCACGTCCAACGTCTGTCGATAGGTGTATTGTGGTACTTTTTGCAAGGTCTTGAGTTGTTAATAGTGATGATATTATGTGAGAACAAGACGAGGAGTTGATTTGTGTATTTATTGCAGCCTCTATTGCGGCCCCGGAACCTGCCAGCTGTTGCTTTCGTAGCTGCTACTCCCCATGCCGAACACCAAACTACGCACGTCTATTGATCACGTCAACATCACACAACAACAGGAAACTGTTGTATGTATACAGGATGCAAGTAATGGTAGATGGCCATGCAACTCCCTTCTATGACCTCACAAGCCAACCAACCCCTTCACAGCGCCACACGCTACAATGTGTTGCTTAAGCTCAGGCAATGATTTTTGCACTTTGCTGCAACCGTGGCATCGAAGCTCCTGGGTCTCCAGCTCTTTCTCCTCGTCTGGGCTGATCGGTGTATGCCGGCCTTGCGCAACCAGCTCTCGCTCCAAGTTGTCAAATGGGATGAAGAAGGGTGTGGTAAAACTGTTCCAGTGCTTCTTGTTCTTGAGGGACGGGGAGTCGAAGTCCTGCGTGAACGCCGTGGGTGGCGCAAAGCAAGCGGATACCGGCGGTGTCAGCCACACGTCAGCGCGGGCAGTGTGGTACGGACGGCTCCCCGAATAGAGTTTCACACCTGGGACACAACGTGCATGTGAAGTTGGCACATCGACGGCACAGCATGGAAGCCAAGCTTAAATGCTGCGGTCTCGGGGTCCTGCGGCGCAGACAGGGTTGTTTCTCAAGCTTCAGCGGAAGGCTTGTTTAACAGTTGTTGTGAGCTTACTAGCTACACACCTGCTTGCGCTGGTCACGCACCCACTCCTCCGCTACCCGGCGCATATGTGACAGCAGCGGGACATGCCGCGCGCGCAAGTCGGTAATGCTCCTCAGCGAGGGGTCGCGCGCGATCACCAGGGCATGATGCCGCGCCTTCGGGTAGGCGTCGGCAATTAGGATCACCTGCAAAATGGTATGGCGCACTGCTAAGTATCAGTTCTCAGCTCCCTTGCATGTTGCGGGTCTAAGGCACAAATCGAACACCGTTTCCCGCATGCGTAACTCGGCATACTTTCTAACCTGGTCGTCCTTGTGGAATATCTTCTGGCCCGAGTCCTCCGGGCTTAAGGCCACTTTCCTCAGGTGCTGCGCCCAAGGTGCGGTCAGCTTGAACCGTTTGTCCGAAGCCGTGTCTGCGCACAAGCAACCAACATGTACATTACATTCCCGTCCCCTACAGCGCTCCTCTGCAGAAATACAAAACCTACCCAAATCGCTTGGGTGCTTGCTGCTGCTGGCGTTCGCAGCACCGGCACCGGCCGGCCCACCATCCCTTGCGTTGCGCGTCGCCGAAGCCATCAGCACTGAGAAGGCGTTACGGCCGGATGCGCCTGCGCCGCTATCGCCGCCGGGCTGACTTGCCGGACTGCTTGTCCCTGCCTCTCGCGCACCTGTTTTACGCGACGTGACGGTGTGAAGCACCAATGGACAATGCAGCTTCGCCGCCAACAATGCCCTATTTTGAGTACGCTTTCAGAAAGGACTGTGTCAGGCTGCGTGCGGAATGAAGGTTGACAGCACTTCGCGATACCCGTGAGAAGCTGGACCTTGAGGAGGGCAGGGCACTGTACGGACATACCGGAGCTGCACAAACGTAACCGCTTTCGTAACCGTCATCTCAACCGCAACTGTCAAAGCACCGTCGTACCTGCTGTGCCCTCCTGTGGCTTGTCGCAGCTCTGCTTCTTCTTCTGCTCCACCACTGCCCCACCGGCATCTTCCGCTCCTCCGGGCTGCACCCCCACCGCCCGCCGCTTCGGGCTGCCTGCTGCAGCAAGCGGCACGGGGCTTGCCGGCCGCTTCCCCACCAGCTTCGCCGCGGCGGTTGTGCCAGCAGCACCGGCACCAGCCCGCCCAGCAGCTGCCTTCGCCGCAGGTGCTGCAGACGCCGCAGGTGCCGCGGTCCCCGCACCAGCCGCAGCCGCTGCTGCCGCACTCCTGCCCGACCCAGCGGCCGCTGCTGCCGGCTTGAAGAATGCCGTAATGCCCGCCGACGGCCGCTTGCGCTTCCCGGCATGTGCCTCCCATGCAGCTAGCGTCCTCGCCGCTTCTGCTAGGTATCTCTGCTTCTTACTGCCGCTCGGCGCCCGAGCTGACCCATGGGTCACTTGCGCTGACCCATGCGCTGCGCCGGCAGCGGCTTCGGCTGCCGTCGTAGCTGCCGCCGAGGAAGCTGCTGGCTCCTCTCTGCCGTACAGAGCCCAAGCAGCTACCGCCGCGGCGGCGTCTGCATCGTTATTGCAATCCATGATGGAGACGAAGCCCTCCGAGCAGGCAGGCGGCCAGCTGTTGCCGACCTGCTGCTGCTTGGCCATCTGGTACACAACCCGCTTGCCGCCGTTACCCTGCGAAAGGGAACGTACCCATGCAGCACGCCTTAGTCCAGCCCTAGCCCCCGCTTGCCCACCCAAGGCCCCGCACCCCGCGACCCCACCATGACCGCACGCACCTAGACACCCTCGCACACACAGCACGGTTTTGACTCTCCTGGCCAGTTCTGTTGCCGCACCTGCACACCGCCGGGGTGGTCCGTGCGGTCTGCCACGCGGCGCGCGCAGAGCTCCGGCGGCTGCTGCAGTGCCACGCAGTGCGCTGCCACACCCCGCTCGGCTGCCAGGGCTAGAAAGGAGCTGCGCTGCTGCGCATCGCCGTGGCACCTGGAGGAGATCCAGGAGGGGTCGAGGGAAGGGGAGGGGAGAGCAAGGTAAGTGAAGTAAGGCACTGTATGCTTCCCAAACCCACTTCCAGGCTGTGGGCGGGGTTAGCCGGGCCGCACCTGTCAATGATGCAGCACGCGCCCTGGGCCAGGGCCGCCTTGGCCGCCGTGATGCACTGCTCCCGACTGCCCGGGCGCCCGCCGCTGCGGATGGCATCCTGTGGCGGGGACCCCCGCCGCCGGCACGTCAAAAAGGTAAGAGTGATTTGGAACAACATGGATAACTCTCGTATGGCAGCCCGGGTGTTGGATCCTGGAACACCGGTGTACGGCAACAATCCTACGGCAGCATCCTTCCCACATCCCTCGCCCCTGCGCCTCCTACCTGGTTGATGTGCACCCATGCAATCGGGGAGGCCTCCATCAGAAGTCGGCTGAACGTGCTCTTGCCCGATCCAGGCAACCCAGCCAACAGCAGCACTACCGGCGGCCGCGTCGCCGCCGGCGGCTTGTCGTTCCCGACACCGCGCGCGCTGCCGGCGCCTCCACCGCCTCCGCCTCCACCGCTGCTGCGGCGCCCCTGGCCGCCCCTGGAGGGCCCTGGTGTGTCCCCTGCTGCTGCGGGCGCCTCCTCGCCGGGTGAGCTCGCTGCTGAGTTTGTACCCGCAGCTGTACCCGCAGCAGGTGCGGAGGCGGCTGCGGCTGTTGGAAGGTGGCGCGGTCGCGTGGGTCTACCCGGGCTTGCGCCTCCGTCATCTGAGGCGTAGGGGGAGGAAGGCAGCTTGTCCTCGTCTTGAATGTCGCCGGAGGAGGGGGCTTCGGCTGGTGCAGCGGCTTTTGAGGGGCTGGTAGTTGCTGCGGTGGGGGTGATGGGGTGCGCTAACGCGTCAGGCTCCGGCCGCGACTCGGGTTGCAGGTCAGCGGGGTCCATTTCAACTCGAATGGCGAGGTCGGGGCGGGTGCAGATGAGGCTGAAGGCTTCGCCGTCACCAAGGAGCGCAGACTGGCCTGTGTAAAATGCGTTAATGTTACTTGTTGGTATCATTTTCAAATAGATTTGTGTGGATACTGCGCAAGGAGAGCCAGTCGCATGGACCCATGCGAGGCGTCCCAGCGTACCCTGGCTTAGTTCATTATGCGGCTCCTGTTTAGACAGAACTAGTGTCGGATTTTGGGAGCCCTGACTTGTAAGTTTCAGTGCCGGATGGCCCTTGTCCGTTGTGGCGCTTACGACGCACTGCACCCTGCAAGCGCGCAACAAAGCAGTTGGAACCCTAGCTCTGTATAAGGCCTTCCAAATTTATAATACCTTGATACAGTAACCGCCTCTGCATACCGAGCAACATCGGCGCGACCTAAGGGCCGAAGCGTGCCGCGCGCAACGTTCAAAAATTTTCCAGTCGGAAAGAGGAGCTTCGCCATATGGTCAATACCGACATTGGTCCTAAACGGTATCAGTTGCAATCTTTACTCTGGAGAACCTCCTTCAGGACGGATGGTCTGTTGGACGTATCGCCCGAGGCAAGTGCCGTACATCACACGCCAACTGCTGCCATGTGGCCTCGCCGTCCATGCGATCTGCCCTGTACAACTGCCCTTTACCAGCATGGTCTTCACTTAGTGGATCCTGGCCTTGAGCATGTGCAGCAGTGCCGTGTCTTGTCAGCACGGGCATTGTTTGCCGACGCCGTACCCCTGCTCAGCGCCTGGCAGCATGCGGCCTGCCGTACGCATGTCGGAACTGTAGCAGTTGTGGCCCAGATAGCTTCATGCAAGGCAGGGGCAGCAGTCGCAGCACTCTTACACATAAGCCCCGGAGAACCGAAGACAAGGCATTCGTCCATGGCTAAAACTGAAGATACTCGTTTCCTTCGAAGCCCTACGGCACCACATGAATGCCTTCTGCATCATTATCAAGGAATGCCTTCTTCGCTCATCTTGCCACTCAAACCCTGGCCCTGCAAGTACGGCAAAAAAATCTGTACAGAAACACCCATACAATATGGAATCAGCGCTCAGATCGGACGGCAGTAGCATGGAGACCCGCAACACTGCTGCTAGGCTTTACCGCGAACACGCATGCATGAAGCCACAACACATGCATCATGCCAGCAGTACAAATAGTTGATTGCAGGTACAGTAAGATGTCAAGATGGACAAAACCGATGACAGCACGACCGCTTTGGAAGCGACGGACTGCAAAAGCAGGAGCATTTCCTGTACGACATACAAAGCCCTGGAAGCGGCACCGGCCCTGAAGCATGCGCATGGGCCTTTCTGCTTCAGTCCTGCAACCTTGGGTCCCATCCCCATCCTGCTGTCTCCCTCTCGTCCACAGCACAAAGGCCGGGACACCACTCGCTTCCACACAAGCAACCGTTACACCCCTCACAACGCGCTGTCGCCACTCGACTCGACTCTTTCCTAGACCCAACCAAGCCAACATGCAAGATATTTACATAATAGTAGCCCGAGAGGTGCCTTGAGTTCACAGCGCCTCCGCTGCTGGTACGCGCTCTGGTATGCAGCCCCTCCACCGGCAAAGCACACGGTTCGTTTCTTCCTCTTCATTCCACCGGCAAAGACGCACCCATGCAGCACCTTCCTAGCGACGCTCCTAATTCGCATCCAGCTGAGCAGCCAGCCAGCCAGCAGCATGCCAGCCGTCCGCACACCCTCACCGCTGCCCACTCGCCTCTTCCTCGTCAGAAAACCTCACCCGCCTAGCTCCGCCTCCCCCAACTGCCCCTCTAGCCGGCCCCACGTCGGACCCCGACCCAATCGACCCCGGCCGTACCTCCACCGCACCCATGCCGCCGCCTACACCCGAGCCCAACAACCTAGGCGTTTCACTACCTCCAACAACCCCTCCACCGCCTTGCACCGGTCCCACGGGTGGCAGACCTCGCACCCCCGGCGCTGCTGCCACAGCTACCGTGCCGGCGGTTGCAACATCATAACCCGCTGGTATTGCCCCTTGCTGCGGAAGTGGCGGCAGAAACGGCTTGCGCCCCATGCCGCCGCCTACTCCGAGTGCTTCCTCGTGCGTTGCAGCGTGGCTGCAGGAACCGTTCGGGACGCCGCCGCCATTGTTGCCGAAGGCCGCTGGAAACCCATAGGTGCCGTCGCCGCCACCGCCGCCGCCACCAGAGGAGTACGGCGCGCGCCCGTAGCCTGCGGGAGCGGAATCAGAATCCGATAGCGGTATTCGCTGTGCGCCGTACGACGAAGATCCGTACATGTTGTACGTGTCGTATAATAGGCTTCCGTCAACGCCCGCTGTGGCGGAGGCAGCTGCAGATGCCATGTCTCGGCGGGTTCTTACCAGCGCCGAAACGACGCAGAGGGCGAGGACGACCAGACAGATCATGCCGACCACCTTGACGGCCGTTGGGACGTTGCCAGAGGTGTTAGAGGCAACCGCTGACAGGGCCCAGATGAGTGTGAGGCCGTACGCTGCGTCACGGTGGCTGAGGAGGCGCCAGACGCCGCCTGGAAAAGAGTGAGTGGGGTGAAAGGAATCGGCAAGATGCAGGATTCGTGGATTCGCTCAAACGGGACATCATGCAACGAGCTAGCAACCGCTCCTACCGCTCCTTACGCTCCCAAACTATCCAAACCTTTGCGCGGCAAAGCACACAAGAGCCCAGTGGAGAACTGACATACACAGCACATGCACTACCACCACCACCACCGTATTGTCCTTCTCCCTGGTGTCACTCTGCCCCCTGCTCCACGCAGCCCCACCCACCCGCTGTCACCGCCACCGCCAGCACCGCTGCTGGCGCCACCAGACGCGCCGGCTCCACTCCGTACGACACAGGCACGATCAGCAGCCCCAACGCCGTGGCTACGGACAGCCAGGCTGCATTCACGGAGGTCGGCAGCTTATAGCAGATGTAGGCAGCTGCGGGCATGGCGGCATAGCCCCGAGCGCGCAGCTCGTGGGTGGTGCCGTTGAGGCGTTGCAGTGTGTGTTGGAAGGCTGCTAGGGCTGCGAGTAGTGCGGCTGCTGAGAGCCACATGCCGGCCATGCTCTGCCGTGTGAAGGCGAACTGCCAGAGGTTCTGGAAGAGCCAGCCAAGCTGCCAGCCATAGCCTGGGGAGAGGGTGATGATGGAGATGAGGGGCAACGGCGACACAGCGGGGGCTCTAAGGCTCTTCTTATTTATTGGGAGAAGGATGGTGGATGGTATGGCCTTTCGCGGTAGCCTCCTCGGCACACAACATGAAAAGGCGTCGCCAGCGTAAGCCCGCAGAGTTATATGATAAAACTGCATCTTATTCATAGCATACAGGGAAAGACACTGCCAATCCGCGCTCACCTATCTTGTTTACAACACTTGCTTTCCAGCCTCCCTCACGGTAGCCCTTGTTCAGGATTTGATACACAACACCAAGTCCTTGTAGGGCGAATATAAGCCCCCATATCGCAAAAGCCCAGCTGCAAGGAAAGTGCGCCAAAAAACTGTCTTACGCTGCAAACTGTACAGTGGCTGTAATGACAATATCAGGACACAAAAGATTTGAACTTTGTAATCAGGGGCTGGGCATTGTCAACAAGGGTTCTCTCACCCCGATGGCGTCAATGGCGTAGGGTATTTCGCAGACACCTCAGCATTCGTCTCGCCAAGAGCCCCAGTCGAGCTCAGGATGTTAACCAGGATGAGGAAAAGATAACCGAGGAAGTTTGTCAGGCGGAGCAGGAGCGGTGGGAGGTCGCCTTTGGCCCTTGGTGGGCTTGAAGGATTGCCTAACAAGACCCACATGACATCAAGCTCACTCCGGTCTACTTGTAATTATTGTTATGCAGCAACAAGAGTTACGTTTGGGGAAAGCTATATTTGAGCTGTGCGACTGCTGCTATGCTGACTATGCTGGCAGTGTTAAATACTGATTGTCTATGGCGCTTTTGCTCGAAGAACGCAGTTCTGCCAGTCGTGCAGGACAAAGCTCTAAAGCGTAGCTATCCGCAGTTGTCGTACCTTTTGGCGCTAGTTAACTGTCATGTCATGATGCGTGTGCGATAAATGGACCTTCTGCCTGTCTTCGACAGTAAAGGTGCTATGAAACGGAACCCTTTAATGTACGCAACTCCGTCAGAAGATTTAGGGGCCCTTAGCGTACGCATACACTTAACCTCCCTGGCTTAAGCCAGCATGCCCGTTGCAGTGAGTAGGCGACCCCTTGCATGTTACAGCTGCCCCGTAACAGTCCCTCGCACGAAAGCAAGATGGTTACCCCTGGAGCAGATCACTCTGTGGCTGGTGTATATGATGCAGCACGAACGAAAACGCTGGAGCCATATACGGTGTACGGTAAGCAAGAATCAGGGCTTGCCACTTACATGCTGATTGCGCTTTGCCGTTCCAATTGCAATGAAATGAACCAATGAACCAACCAAACATTGGCAGGGGCAATCCTGCCAGATCCGTCATATGTACTGGTAGCCGTACTACCCAATGTTGCATGCTCACTTAAGACCCGGTACTCGTTACTAGACAAGGACGGCAAAATAAACGACGATACTGTATCCGAAGGTGTCAAATCGGTTTATTAATCCCGTGAGCCAACCGCGCGTGACGCAGCGCAACTTCAGCGCTGGGCACCCCGGCGCCTTCAGCTGTTCGTCGGGAGTTGGGACCCACGGGTCTCACATAAGCACAGACGCATCCGAAGCTATACGAACATGACCATCCACCCGGCCACCATAACTATGATCAAGGCTTCTACGCCACGGACAACAATCGCTACTAACCGGGCGACGCCATGCCTTGCAGGCGCCTCAAGTCGTTAACTCTTCAACAGCCAAGTCCAATCCAAGTCAACGCTTCTGCAAAACCCGAGTCCGGGTCATAATTAGAGGAGGAAGTTCCAAATCAACAATTTCGATGTGCATTCCAACCGTAAGACTATATGCAGTCCTATCCTCTTAGTTAGTGGCCCGGGTACATCTGGTGGTAAGGAACCGTTGGAACCGTTGAATGCAGATCGCGACGACACAACCGGCTACCGGTATTGGACCGCACGCTGACATGCAACAACCAGCATCGTACCGTTACCGTTACCGTTACGGCTACCACTACCTGCTGTGTAAGCAGGCAAGCGAGATACACGACTACACAAGGCAAACGACCCATTCCAATCGCTACCCCTTCCCTCTTCCACACAACCCAGAGTGTCGTCTTGCAATGCGGTCCCAGTTGGCGTCATTTATCATTGCCTCCCTGCCAGCAGGCGCTAGTTTGTGGATGTAACAATCTCCGCATCCTCCGCGTTACCTGCCACCGCGTGTATCCAATTGAAGAAGTATCGAACCCGCAGAACGCAAGTTATGCTCACTAACCCCTACATGACTAGGCGTCTCGACGAGCGGGCTTCCCAAGCCCCCGATCAAAAATACTCTCAAGCGAGCGTCAGTGGCATAAAGGTCCCCAAATTGCTACAGGTCGCAAACTCGCAATATCGTGATACCAGAGCGTTTACTTTCGGCAAATCTCCTAAGCATGTTCGAACTCCGAAGGCCACGGCCAATATGTCGACAAGGTAAACCGCCAAACTCGGTTAGTTAGCCCCTGTAAGCTCAATTTTCAGGACATACTGCTCCCGCTCCGCTCTGCTGCGTGCAAAAACAATTCAGCTCAATCGCACGAACCAAACGACCCATGGGACACTGTATCCGCCGACCTCATATGAACTTCCAGCCCAGGCTCCGACATTTGACACGTCCCCCTCGTGATCCAAGCGCTTGCATGCACTCCCCCTCCTCCCACCCTCCTGCCTTCTTCCTCTCCGGCCTCCTCACCTCTCCCGCAGGCCCGGCTCCGTTGCCCCTTACTTAGCTCCACCAGATAGCCGCCACATCCTCCTCCACGCGCTCCCAATTGGCCGCCGCGGTGTGAGACGAGCTCATGCCCGGCGAGCCAACGACACTGCCGCCGGCGCCGCCGCCGTCCCAATGCAGCATGGGCAGGGGCGGCATCGGAGCCGTCACGCGGCGTGCGACGCGACCAGCGGGGGGGTTGGCGGGGTCGGCGGCGTCCGGGGTATTCCTGCTGCCAGGGCTGGTTGTGGTTGTGAAGGCGACGGTCGCGCGACGTGCGACGGGCGCGGCGGTGGGGCTCTGGGACGAGGTATTGGGGCCGGCGGCGGCAGTTGCATGAGTGATGGCGGGAGCGAAGGCGGAGAGGACAGTGCTTGGGCTGTAGGCCTTGGACGGGGAGAAGTCAACAGGAGCCGCAGCCTCGCCGCGGTCCGTCTCCATAGCCGTGGTAGCCATTGCTGCGTTTATATACAGAAAACTGGTGTTCTCCAAAGGAGTTTTGATGAGGCAGGGATAGCGGGTTGGAAGCGCGGAATTTCAAGGACGCGAGGCCTCTAGGGTTGTCTTGCTTCGCTGCTTACGCAAAAGTGACTTCAGTGATACGGTCCGAGGTTGCTGTAAAAGCAATTCGCGTATCTAAAAGGGAAGAGGAAGGGTTAAGAGTGTAGTGCGAAAGCAGATAAAAGAAGTGGCCCGGGGGTCATAAATGCTGTTTGGGTCCAGGCCAGATTCTAACCGTACAATCTGGCCTTCGCCTTGTAGGCTTTGAATCATTTGGTGTACAGCCGCCACAAAAAATAGTTTGTGGACTGACGGCTTAGTGTGTCATGGCATTGTTCCCTTGCATACTCCAGCAGAGAGGCTTGCAAATTGGCAAGTTGCTGGCATTGCGCGCGCCAGCACTTCGCAGCTTAGCGGAAGCCGCAGCACCAAAGCCGGCCGTCCAGCATCTTTATTCCGGTCATACCGCATAACTTGTAGCGAGAGGAAGAACGGTTCCATTTTTAAAGCGAAGCTACAAAACGCAGAGGCAAGCAGGGGCGACCGAAATGGCGGTGTGTTGCCTTGGTAGGACAGCAACAAGGAATCCACTACCAGGATATCCTCATCAAATTCCAGAGGCAACAGAATCCAACCGGACATCATAACCACTGCGATAATTCCGATAAAGCAATTCCGCAAGACAACACGCCGTTTCCTAACTCCACTGGTTGCTTGCACGCGTACGTTCACGTGCGTATTCTGCGAATATTACAACCCTCCAAAGGGAATCCGCTGCTGCTTTGGTTCGCTTCGCGGCTGCTTTGCTTAATCGTCGAAGGTATGGTCTGCGGCTCCGTGCCCCTTCACCTCCGCCGCCTGCGCCAGGATGTGCTCCGCCTTCTTGCGCTCGTCCCCGATGTCGTACCTGCGTCACCACGGCAGCAGCAGCAGCAGCAGCAGCAAGTCTCAGTCGCATGCTTCTCCTGACGCCCGATGTTGCCACCACCACCACTAACACCTCCCCCACTGGCTCAATTTATTTAATCGCCCATTTTCGGCACATGCCGCGCACGTTGGCACACTTCCTATAATCTTCCCCCTCCTTACTGCTGTCCCCTACTTCACTGCTGGTTGCGTTGTCCTTTGTCAACCCCGCCCCCTCGCACCACATGATGCATTCCATGTTGGAGCCTCGTCACACGGCAGTCCCTCCTCTTTCACCCCACATCGCCCCCACCTGCTGCTCCTCGCTCGGGCGCTGAAGCGGCTGCCCTGCGGCTCCTCGCCCCCCCGGCTGCCTAGCGCATCCTCCACTATCCGCCGCGGCGCAAACGCCTGCCCCTGCCGCTGCACGCGCGTCGCAAAGTCCAGGGTGAAGCCCGCGGGCAGACCCAGCTGCGAGGAACCTGGTGCCGCAGGCGATGCGGAATGCGTTGGTGATGGTGGTGGTGGTGGTATCAGGAGGAGGGAAGTGGGGAAGGAGGGTTAGGGTTTAAAGTTTCTAGTACTCTGTAATACCGGTAGTGGTGCAGCAGCAGCAGCAGCAGCAACGACATGTGCGGGGACTGCGGGCGACAGTCGTTGCTGGTGCGGACAAGGGCGTCAATGGGCCCAGCGCCGTAGAAGGCACCACCCAAGAACGCGGCCCGTCTCCTCCTTGTAGCCTCCTCCCAACAGGACTCCCGTGCGCCCTCCTGCAAACCCGTAGGCCCCAAGCCCCTCCCCACCGCTCACCGGACGGCGCGTCCTGCACCTGCTGCCACTTTACCGTCGCGTCCATGTCCCTCCGCCGGTCCTCCACACCCCCGCCCCCGCCGCCTGCCCCTGACGGCCCTCCCTCCTCCGCCACCGGCCCCACCACAGGCTCGAACGCCGCTGACACGGGATGTACGATATCCTTACTCAAACCGCCAGCTGCTGCTGCTGCTGCTGTCCGCTCGCCGGCGTCCTCGGCCGTGGATGCGGGCCCCACCAGCTCCACCGTGGGGACGCTGAGGAAGGGGTTGCTGCCTATGGCTACGTCTCCAGGGTGCGGGGGCACGGCTAGGAGCTGCTGTTTGAAGGTCAGGGTGGTCTTGGCAGCTTGGCGTCGGGTCTGCCGGATCACCTGCGAGAGAGTATGCGTGAAAGGAATGCCCACTCAAGTGCAAGCTGCTGACCCAGCCTGTTCCTCCCAACCAAGCCCTTTTCCGTTTGGACTAAGTTTGCTCGATCCGCTGGTCTGGCGAGCCCGATGACGCGCCCCACGCTGTCCGTACCTCGCTCTGCTTGACGGGGTCCTCTTCGTGACCGGGGAAGGCGGGCGTGCGCACGTAGGTGTGGCGGTCGGGGAAGGCTGGCAGCCAGGTTGGGATGTGCGCGGGCGGCTCCTCGCGCCGCTCCTCAAAGCTAGGTAGGGTGCGGCCCGGGGCGCGCACAGGGAACTCAGGTGGCAGCGGGTGCACGAAGCCCTGGTCGTAGGAGCCCGGGCCCTGTGGTCGAGGAGATGGGCAGGAGATGCCAGGTGAGGTTTGGCGCTGTGTGCAGTGGTTAGAAGCGACAGCTTGACAGATGGAAAGGAGGTTGGGGATGGAGGCCTTACAGCTGTTCGAAGGGAGGTACGGTCGGTATGGTTTGGGCAAGGGTGTGATGGACGACCGCGCCAACTGCCGCAACCACGCCACACACGAGCTGACTTGCGCTTGACAGATCACCTGTTCGTCCAGCCAGCTATCTAAGTATTTCCGCAAGTCGTCCATTGAAGTGCCCATGTCGGATAGCGCCAAGCTCAGGTCGCAAATGTTGAAATCGGTGCGGTGCGCCATTTCGGCGTATGAATGCGCAGCTGTACATACTTCTTGAATGTATTTAATCAGTAATTCTGCAAGGATTTCTATGGCAGACTCTTGTGCAGCCTCGAACCCCGTCAGCTCTGCCATTTGGGCCGCCACGACCCGCGCTACACGCCGTGAATAATCCTCTGCCATGGTAAGCAATTTAAAGTACTACCCTAAGCTCTGGATGCGGAAAGTCGGATTCTGTTATTTTCCACGGTGTTGGAGCCCAGACTTTAGCTCAACAATAGTATTTATCAAGGGTAAGGTAGATGTAGACGTATGTTACAGGAAAAAAACTGCATTGGTGCTGGCACTTTACAAGTAACCAGCCTCCCTCAGGGCCGAGGTGTACAGCACATTGTCCGCCCCCTCGGATAGGTTCTCGTAGTCCTTTACCCGGCAAATGACAACGTCGTGATCGCCTACATATGGCGAGAAACATGGGGCAGGCAGTTGACTTCGCTTCCTTACATACATCAGGAACAAGGCTGCGTGCCAGGGTTAGCACATGCATCACATGGCTTCACGACTGGTTTGCCACGATCCCAAAGCCCATGCCACGAGCAAAGTAACCCCCTTCAAAGCTCTTACCACATGGCATGAATTCCGAAATAACCTCAACCTCCATGACGCTCGCAGCATCTGCAAGGTGTAAGGACCGAACCTTCAGCCATTAAATATGCCGGCCCCGACTGCCCTCACACTCCTACCTTCAAGTGTCAGCAGGCCGTAGCGTTCTGTAAGCGCATATCCTGCCTCCCGGATGGCAGCATGCTTGTCCACGTCCTTCGCGCTGGTCTTCCCAAGCAGCTGGAAGAGGGGCGCGTGCTGGGTTTGCAACACCTGTGCATTCAATTTCACAATTTGCAACTTGGTTACATCTCCTGCCTAGTGTGACCCAATTAGCCTGCCTGGGCCGGTTTAGCGTAGCAGAATGGGGTGACCCAGATGGGCCACAGAACATGGCCTTTGTAAAGACACACCTGCAATACGCCCCTTCTGTGAACCATCATGTTTTCATGGCTCGCTGTGCCAAGATAGAGACCAAGCGCAACGCAACGATCCGGCTTTATGGCAACGGGAGCCAGGTATGTTATGAGGTTAAGCGACCCTCGTTTGGTTTGGTCAGACGCCGCTGTAGCAAGACTGTAGACAGGCTGACTGAATTTTGTGTACAGAGGTACACTCTGATCTGCGACCGCGCGGGGCTGTGTCACAAGCCGTCTGCTAAGCGGCTTCCGGTATAAGCTTGCAGACTGCGCTGTAAAGTATAGGCTTCCCATTATTTAACAGAGTAAGTACCTGGAATAATTTTGTTCTCCGAGCACCAGAAGAACTTCACTAAGCCATATGCGGTGCAACTTTTCATGCTGTGCTGGACGCGCACGCCGTGTACAGCAGCTCAGATTTCCGATGCCGCTCTTGCTACAAGAACTACGAGTCATAATGAAGACGTCCTAATCGACTTTCACGTAATCAGGATCTTGCCAGCTTTGCATTTGGGGCTCCTGCTGAATTGGGCCTCGATTTAAGTGTCCCGGGG
This sequence comes from Astrephomene gubernaculifera, assembly GCA_021605115.1. Lineage (NCBI taxonomy): Eukaryota > Viridiplantae > Chlorophyta > Chlorophyceae > Chlamydomonadales > Astrephomenaceae > Astrephomene > Astrephomene gubernaculifera. The sequence goes on from BMAR01000040.1 coordinate 366,639, forward strand.
ACGGCGAGTCAAGTCAGGTTTCTTACCACGGCAATTCGTTAATTTTAGACATGTCCAATCCAGACGTGCCATGGAAGCGCTTTGTCGGCGAAAAACGAATTGCTGCTGAGCTGAAGGCCTTGCAACGCTCGCCCCTTGCCTCCGGGGATGCACCCCAAGTCTCGCATATCCATCTGGTAAGGGAAACTGGGAAGTCTGGTATAGTGGCCTATCCGATTCGGAATGTACTGTATGTTGCTTCATGTGATGCATGGCAAAGCTGCTGCTTTGCCGTTCCATACCCGGTAGTAGCTTGGGTTGTAGTCTCGAAATCCACCAAGTCGCATCAAGCTCCTCTCTTTTTGCTACCGTCTGCTAGTCCAACGTCCCTTGGGCCGGCCGTCCTCCATCCATGCCGCGCGTTCAGCTCTGGAAAGCACACCTTCCCAATGCCGCATACGTGCATTCCGCCGCATACGTGCATTCCAGTCTCCACGCTCCTGCTTACGCAGGTCGGTGATAACCTCTTCTGCTGGCGCTTTCGGGTCAAGCACTTTGATGAGGATGTGCCCAGCGGCAAGCAGCTCAATCGCGACCTACAAGAGCTCGGCCGCCAATACGGACAGGACTACCTGCTAATGGAAGTCAACTTTCCCCCCGACTACCCAACAGTGAGTTGCCGTGCGTAAGCCCCCCTTCAGCTAACGTCAACCCCCCACAAAAGCAAGGCCCCATCAACTCCTTCCCCGTGTATCAAACCACCCAACCGCATCACCCTGCTCGCTAAACTCCACCCCCTCTTCCTACTCTCCCCCCTCCTTCCCTGTTGACTTCGCAGCACCCGTTCTTCCTGCGTGTGGTGAGCCCCCGCTGCGTCATGTACAGCGGCCACGTCACCGCTGGCGGCTCCATCTGCATCGAGGCGCTGGTGCCCAGCGGCGGCCCCGGCGGCTGGCGGCCCGACTACTGCTTGGAGGGGCTGCTGGTGCTGGTGCTGGCGAACATGCTGCACGCAGAGGTACGGGAAGTACCGGTGGTCCCCCGCTTATGGGGGCATGGGGGTTGAGTACACGTGGTAGTAGCACCGCAGGTATCGGAGGAGGTGGTTCTGTGTGCAAGCCACAGACTGTATAACCTGTATGCAGGAGGTATGCCGTCAGTCAGCACTTTGTCGCCCATTATCGCCATACTGCCGTCGGCTACATCTCCGTTACCATATTCCTTTGCTACCATATTTTTCACTGCACAACTACATGAGCTGCGTTCTTGCCACTTCTCCGTTGCCCTCGCTGGCCCTTGGCTACCGGTATACCGGTATCTCTTCTTTCGCAGGTGGCTGCCGTACGCACCGCAACCGGGCCGGGTGGTATGGCTGGCCCCCTGCGTGTGGACCTCTCCCGGGGCCGCTACTGCCTGTGCGAGTACTCCAAGGCGGAGGCGCAGGCGGCGTACGACAGGACGGTGCAGAACCACGGGTGGAGCAGCAGCCGTGGCGGCCCGCAGGGAGCCGCTGCTGCTGCTGCTGCTGGCCGGATGCCGCTTCCCGCTGCTGCTGCTGCTGCTGCCGCTGCTGCCGCTGCGCCCCCTGCGCCCGCGGCTCCGGTGATGGGAGCAGCAGCAGCACTTGCCTTCGTCTTTGCTGCACCCCTGCCGCAGCAGCCTCAAGCCCTGCCTGCTGCTGTTCATACGGTCCCTGTTGCCGCTGCGGGTGCTGCCGCTACTGTGAGCGCGGCGGCTGGAGGTTCCTCGGCGCTTGACGCACCCGCGTCACGGACAAGAGGACGCACCAGGGCCCAGCAGCAGCAGCCGTCGTTAGCTGCGGCACAGTCATCCGCCACCGGTATCACCACCGCAACGAGTGGTGATGGCACAACCGACAAACGGAAGTCTGTTCGCACCCGCAGGGCTAACGTGGATGCCGCAGCCGCAACGGTACCTTCTGCTGCTGCACCCGCTGCTGCCCCCGCTGCTGCCGCTGCTGCCCCCGCGCCCGCATCCGCGCCTGCTCCCCCACCCGTTCCGGCGCCAGCGGCCCTGGCGGCGGCCGCACCTGCGTCCCGCGCTGCTGCACCAGCACCTCCTGCCCCGGTCGAGATCGTTGTGCTCTCAAGCGATGACGAAGACGACGTCTCTTCGCCGCCAGATGCCAAGAGCGCGGCGCCTCGGCGACCGCCCCGACACCCGGCACCCCAGAGCGGCGGCGCAGGCGGTGCCGGTCCATCCAACGCCCGGGCAGCGGTGGCAGCAGCAGCAGGAGGCGCTTCCGCAGCAGCAGCAGCAGCAGCTTCTGCTGTCGCTGTACCGGTGGCCGTTGGACAGAAGCGCCGGGGAAGAGCGGGAGCAAACAGGGCACAGGATGCGGATGTGGTCCTCCTGTTGGACGAGGAGGACGACGATGAGGTCGTTATTCTGAACGAGCGTGCGAAGCGGCGGCGCATGGGGCCGGACGTCGTCGACTTAACTACCACGGCCGTTGCAGCAGGTTTACCACGGGAGGGAGGCGCGGGACCGGGAATGCCGCTTCCTGGGGCGGCGGCGGCAGGAGCGGCATCGCTGGCCGCAGCCGTGGTAGCACCAGTGGCGGCGCGTACCGGTATCCTGTCAGCGGGTGCTGCTGCTTCTGCGGTGATCCGGGGCGGCGGTAGCGGTGGCGATGATGACGTCATTGCGGTTGTGGAGCGGGCTGCTGCGGACGCAGCCATGGCGGCCATACTGGAGCAGCTGGAGGCGGCGAAGGCCAAGTGCGAGGAGGAGCGGCGGGCACGAGAACGCCTGGAGGCAAAGGTGCGCGTCCTGCGCGATATGAAGTACCGTACATACGCGATATTCGGTGCCGTACATCGGTACCGTACGTGTTCCAGAGTGCGCGCTTGATACCCGTAAACACGGTACACACGTCTTGCGCCTCATGCCTTCCTACGGCTCACGTGCCACACGCAGATGCAAGACCTGGCGGCCAGGGCACTGCTAGCTGCGGCAGCCCCCCCGGGCGGCGGCGGCGCCGGCGGCGGCGCAGGACCCAGCAGCGGCGGCGGCCCCAGCGGCCCCGGCGACGTGTTGTTGTCCGCTCCGCCCCCGGCCTACTGGGAGCCCATGCGGGAGGCGGAGGGCTTCGGGGTGAAGCTGGTGGTGCTGCCGCTGCCAGGCGACAAGCAGGGCGGCACCAGCAGCATGGCCGCCCCCGGCTCCGGCAGCCCCCTGGCGCCGCCCCGCCTCTCCGCCGCCGCGCTGTCGGAGCTGCAGGCCAACGGGCTCAGCCGGGAGGACGCGGCCGCCCTGCTGCAGCACTGCAACGGCGACCGGGGGGAGGCCCTGCGGCTGGCCATGGAGGTGGGTGTGGAGGAGGAGGAGGAGGAGGGATGTTGGTGAAGTAATGATGCAGGGTTGGGCCCTGATGCATGGCTGAGGAATGTGGGGCGGGTATGTGCTTGTTGGGGAACAGCAATGGTTGGACGTGAGGGTCTTGGGGCTGAGGACAGCATCCTCTGTGTACGCACCCACCAATGCCGGTATCGGGACTAGTAGGCGTTTACCCGGTTCCAAACGGCTCTGTGTGTACCGTGACGTGCGCACTTCTGCTGCTTACCTGCATTTGGGCCCTAATGACGGTCCGTGCGCCCTTCTTGACGTGCCACGTCTCCCTGCTGTGGGCTCTGCCCCTCAGGCGGCGGACTGCGGGGGCATCATGGCGCTGCTCCGACGCCAGCGGAGCGCCGCTGCAGCCGCCGCGGGGGGCAGTGCGGGGGCGGCGGCCGCAGACGAGGCGGCAGCCAGGGCCGCTCGGGCAGCGGCGCTGCGGCGGGAGCTGGAGCGGGTACTAGCTCGCTTCGAGGTGAGTCCCGGCAGTGGTGGTGGTGGTGGTGGTGGTGGTGGTGGTGGTGTCCACATGCCTGGCTCCATCATCTTCGGTGTGGGTCTTTCGCCACGGCAACGCTTCGTTTCGCCTTGCTTACAACTAGCGCCACGCAGGGCCTTGACAAGCAGGGTACTACGGTATTGCCTGAATTATGAACGGCCGGTGCTGTCTTTCTATATCATCATTACCCGTCAACCTTTCTCTCAATTTGTGTATCGTTGTGTCCGCTGTGCCTCCGCTGTGCCTCCGCTGTGCCTCCGCTGTGCCTCCGCCGTGTCCGGTACCGCAGAAGGCCAGCGGTCACTCCCGCAGCCGGGTGGTGCGAGTGGAGCGGGTGCAGAACTGGCGCCTGTGGACCAAGTACTGCATCCGGAGGCGGTAGGGAGGCGCGCGCTGGCGACACACGGCAACAGCCCCCCTCCTCCTCCTCCACTATATGAGAAGTCTATATCAGACAGCCCTCGTCCTCCCTAGTTCCCTGTGAAATTACTTGAATGCACTACTACTGCTGACTGGCTGACTGCTGCTGCTTGCTGCGGCGCCGCTTGTTAGCCCTGGCCCTCCTTGACCAAACGAAACGCCTCGGCCTTTCCTCTCCGACCCTCTCCGCAGCGAGATTGAGGCGTGCGCCCGGCAGCACCCGCAGCAGCACCCGCAGCAGCACCCGCAGCAGCACCCGCAGCAGCAGGCGGCCACTGCAGCGGCTGTTTGGGCGCCTCCCGGTCTGAACGAGTTCTACATGTGGCATGGCACCTCCAAGGAGGTCATCAAGACCGTGATCACGGAGGGCTTCGACCTCCGCGTGTCCAACAGGTGTGGTCCAACAGGGCGCTCCGCAGGGCTCACCTTGTGCTCGCAGGGTGCCGTGCTACGTTGCTGGTGCCGGTGGGGCTTACGGGTTTGCCTTGGCGCTCAGTCTTGGGCTGTACCTTCGTGTACTTACATGACGGCACTGGCTGTACCGGCTGCAGCAGCACTCAGCACCTGAGCACCCTAACTAGGCACTGACTGGCACTTCATGTAGGTTGTTTTTGTTGGTGTGCAGCGAGGGATGGCTGCATTCTTGGTGGGTCCCCAGAGACCACAGCCAGCTGAGCCACATGCAGCCACATGCACATGCACACGCTTTCCAGCTTCCTCGTGCCTGTCATGTTGTCATGTTGCCATGTTGTCAAGTCGCTACCCGCATGCGCCACCTGCAGGGGCGGCGCCCTGGGTGAGGGTGTGTACTTCGCGGCCAACTCCAACTACAGCGTCGCCTACTGCAACAAGCTACCCATAGCGCCGTACCCGGCACCCGCGCCCGCGCCTGCTCCGCCCGCGGGCTGGGCCGGGGCTGGCAGGGCAGGCGCTCCCCGATTCCTCCCGCCATTTGGAGTGGGGTTGGCAGCGGCTGCAGGCGCAGCGGCTGCGGCTGCGCAGCCTGCGCACGCCGCAGCAGCAGCTGCAGCTGCTGCCATGAGCTCCTTGCAGGGCTGCTTCCCAGGCATGACGGGCGCTTTGATGCTCTGCCGGGTGGCTCTGGGCCGCATGGCTCTGGGGGGCGCCTGCATCCGCAAACCGCCCGCCGGGTCCGACTCGGTGTACTTGCAGGGCACGCTGCATGGTCCCGCCGGTGCATGGAACAGCGCAAGGAGGCAGCCGGGGGATGTTGGTGGTGACGACGCGGCGTTGTGGGACATTGGCAGCAGGCTGGGGGACAATCTGGTGGTGGCGGTGTTCGACAACGCGCAGGCCTACCCCGAGTACATTGTGCACTTTAATTAGTGTGTTGGTGTTTGGGGGGGGGGCGCGGACAGCGGGTTGATGTTTGGGGGTAAAGAGGAAGCAACGAACTGACCGTGTGGTAAGGCGTCATCATGGCTTGCAACATGTGAGCCAGCCCCACCCGCCCAGCTCGGTGGCGGAGGCGGCACCTTGCACGTGTGCGGCTGCGCAAGGCCGGTCTCGTGACGGCTTACGAAGCGGTGAGAGACGGGCCCAGACCGCTTCTTGGTGTTGTACACATACCGGTAATCAGAGCAGAGAGGGTACTTGCTTATTATCCAACACTTGCCTACATTTGTTAGCCGGCTGTGCACCCGGCGGGTGGGAGCTGCAGGGCTTACGTCTTAGACTGATAGTTACACGCAGGAACGCTTATAGCAGGGAGCATGGTCAAGCGTAGGTGCATGTGCGGGGCAGGAGGGTATGCTAAATAGGAGTAGGAGAGTAGGAGTAGGCCTGGCATTCTGTCCGCTTACAGATGGTGTAGGAAGGTAGGAGGTTTTAGCTGTACGACAGGTTTGCCTGCTTGCGAGGTGTTGTACGCTGGCAGGTATATGCTAGCAAGCACTCGCAAATGTGCTGTGTAGTTGAGTAGGACAAGAGCAAGCAATTGGGAGAGGTTCGCATGTGAACCGCGAGTACAGGCAGAACAGAGGTGAATCCTGTTGCATGCCGAGACTAATGAGACCGTCGCCTACCGATATGTATGGTTTCAGCTAGGTTCTCCAAGCAAAATGCGTTGTGAGTTCTTTTGCTGGTCTACTGTTCTTTATTGGAGGCTATGTGTGCTTTGCCTCGATTACATAACATGCCGCCAACCCATGGCATGGCTAGCCGTTTGTCTAGGTTTGCCATACCGTAGCCTATGTGTGTCTCATAGGACTCATACCCCGAAGGTTTTACTAATAGCGGTGTGGCACTCCTGCTGTAAGCCTGGGCGGTTACTGACATGTATTAACAAGCTGGATGATCATGACCCTTTGTGATGAACAGCGGATCAGCAACATGAATTGCCGTTGCAGTTGCAGTGACCCCCAAGAAGAGAACACCTTGTTGCTGTCGGGGAGTGGCTTGGTGCCGCAACCCTGCCAACGCCACCCACCGCTACTGCAGTACCAGCTACCTGCAGTACGGCACACAGCCGTACACCGCCATGCAGCACGGGATCCCAACGTAACGCTGCCGGGAAGGAGCCCCCGCCACGTCCATCGGCACTGTCCCACTGCCCACCGCCACGCCGCTGCACATGTTGCCATGTAGCACACGTTCATACCGTACCGTGCCTCACTCCGGAACCCCACAGTACCGGTAACACCCACTTGCTCGCACCCCGCGATCACACCCATCCACTCCACCCATCCACTCCTAACCCTACACTCACACCCGCGCTCGTGGCTTCCATCCCGTCGCCTCATCCTCGTAATCGTCTCCCCTCAGGATTGCCAATCCCCGCTTCCTGTACGCCTTGGCGGCCGGAACCACCCGCCCTTCCTCCCCACGCACCACCAGCCCTAGCCTGATCAAGTCATCAAGCAGCCGGGCCCGGTTCGGCTGCTTCTTCTTCGCATCAAAGAAGTCAGGCTCCCTGCACATCCACTCAATATAATCCACCGGCAGTTCGGTGAGCCGCCAGCCGCTGTGCTTGCCGAACCCCATCACAGCCTTCCCAGCGGCTTTCATCATGAACTGTACGAAGCGTTCAGTTGCCGACATGCTCGTCCTCGCCGCCATTGCTGCCGAGCTGCCTCCGCCGCTTGTTCCCGCAGTTCCTGGCGAGGTTGCTGCCGCCGCCGCCGCCGCCGCCTCGTCGGCAGCAGATACCGGTACGGCAGGTACGGGCACCTCCTCCTCGCAGAGCTCTAGCGCATGCCGGATGGCAACCTGCATCTCCCGGTGCCCCATCTCAGCTTTGTTCACCCTGCGGCGCTCAGCCATCCTGCCGTACTCGTTGTAGCCCTCCTGCAGCAGCTGAATGACGGTGCGACCCTCGGCGTCGGTTGCGGTGGGCGAGTAGCCGGCCTGTGTGTGGGGGGGGGGGAGCAGCAGGTGGTTGGGTTTGGGTGGTGTGGAAAGGTGTGAGCGGAGATGGGACCGGGATCTCGTCTAATTGGTAGGTTGCCCCTGCTGACTGGCTGGTGGCATGTACCAGAAGGCAGGGAGCGGGTGGGCACTGGGCAGGCAGGGAGCGGGTGGGGAGGCCCCTGCTGAATGGCTGGTCCGTACCAGAAGGCGGGTGACCACGTACCAGCAAGGAACACGACCACTGGACACGTGCCGAGGTAACGGTAACGTTAACATCCGGCTACACTACTGTATGTCCCTTAGCAGGGGGCGCTACATGCAGCGGGGGCGGCTGGGGCAGACCCCGCCACCAGCTCACCTACCGCCTATCTGGCGACTGCTCACCTTCTTCAGCACGGAAACCACTTGCCGCAGGTAGCAGGCCCTGTGTTTGTCCTGATAGCGGTCTTGCGGAGCAGCACCCTAAGCGGCGGTATGGGCACGCACAGCAGCATGGGGGGTAAGAATGAGGAAAACTGGCATAGGGGGGGGGGGGCCGTTTTCGGGATTAGTGGCCCTAGACTGCTACAATACGTGATAACATGAAGCGTTTATTGATGGAAATGGATGAGGATTGGTGCATCACTTCTTCTGCTGCTCGGCTGGGTAGCAAGCCCGGAAATTGTTAGATATTCACATGGCGTGGGTGGAGGGGCTTTCAGGCCAGCCCGGCCCATTCACCGGTGTATGCAGCTAACGAGCGTTTAATAAGACAACGGGTGCTTATACCATGCTATGCAGTAGGGGGTAGGCCCTATCAGCTGCGTGCCACTGCCAAACCAGTCATATGTCAAAAGCTCAAAACATGTCCTACCATTAAAACGTCACGGGATGGCAGGTCGGGCAGGCACTCCTTGTCGAGCAACCGTCCAACCTAACGTTCGAGGGTGCAGCAAACATGAACACAGGACGGGAAGGGGTCAGAGAGAAGCCAGCCCGTACACGGGTGGCGAGCGGTGGCAGCGGTTGATGCGTCGGACAAAGATCAGGGCTGTGGTGACAGTGTTTGATGCATGCATGTCTCATGGCTGTACAACAAGTGAGACCGTAGACGCGTGTTTAGGCCGCACGTACAAGAAATGCATGTCCAACAGATGCATGTTTAGTTTGGGTTACGGGCAGCAGCAGAAGTCTGCATCACCCAGGATACCCACCACCAAATGCATGGCAGTGCCGCCAGAGGAGGTCCGCAGGTCAACATCGGGACCCAACTCCAACAAGTCCTCCAAGTAGACCCTGTTGGGGTCAACGTCTTCTGCTGCTTTGGGCCTGCGGTCAGCATGCACATCGTTCTTGCTTGGGAAATGGGTCGGCGTAAAAAGAAGTGGCGACAGGCGCTGGAAGGCACCTGCAAGGAGGCGGGTGGTCGCTGCCCAGCTTGAGATGCAGGAAGCATGCCGGACCCAGGGGCGTGTCGGGATGCAGGCCGTGCTTCATAAGCAGCTTTTCAAGCTTTTCGGGCAGGCTGGTTGATTCTATGGCCGCGTAAGTATCCATTAGGAGGTGGTAAGTCTCCGACATCGAGGCCTTTGCATTTAGGGCCCTTTCGGCTGCCGCGCAAATCCTATCGCCGGCTCCATACTTAAAACACGGACGCTGCGACACTAGATCAAAATCCGCGCCCTCTTGTTCCGTCTGGCAGGTGCTGCGGAGGATGTCCATTCGAGTCGCCTTTCGCCGCTAATGTTCCCGACCCATATGCGACGATATTTTCTTATCAAATGAAAGAAAGTGTAAAGGATTTTATGCCACAGGTGTGGTAAGTATTAAGGCAAGTTCAGGAAGGCATGCCCTGCATGCAGTTCACAAGCATGACACGCACGCAATGTACGGCCGCGGCGGCGACCCGTCGGCTTGAACTGAACCCGCTTCAGCGGCACGCTCTTGTAGGGCGGCTTCTATTCACACTACAGCAAAACTTAATTGCCTGATAATCGCATCATGCACAACGAGCTAACATGTCTATCGCTGCCAAATTTCTTATTTGAAGGTCTTGCCCGTATGAGCAATTACACGACCGATACATGCTTTCCGCAGTCCGGATGAGCATGTTGCATGCATCTGGGCTATGGAGGTCACATCCGGTACTCCTTAAAAACTGCCAGATTGTTACATGGGGGGCTGTGTGTGGGGGGAATTATAATATAAGTGCAAACAACAAGAGTCCCAATCCCATACCCCAACATTGGGGGGGGGGGTTCCGGACCAGCCCGGCCCATTCGCCGGTGTATGCAGCTAACGAGCGTTTAAGAAGGCCAACGGGTGCTAATCGTGCTACGAGAGCTAAACCCCTGCGTGACCTGACCCAACCTCCTGCGCAACGCAAGATAAACACATGCACCCCTCATCCATGCTACCAAGCAATCATAACAGGCAACGTGTTTGCTCAGATGCCTGATAAGTCACAAACCCACGAACTTGCTTCGAACAACATACCGGTATACTACCTGCAATGGGCACCTTGGCAACACGGTCGCGGCAACCAACAGCAACCGACATCCCAACTGTTACGCCGCATCCAGCAGGCAAAGCGCAGCTTGCAGAAAACACAAGTCAGGACAAGCGCCTACACGGCGCGGCTTATGCTGTTGTTGAGAGTATTGCCAATAATCCGATAAACAGCAATGCAACTGCGACAATGGGCGGGGTCGCCAACACATGCCATGTTTGACAACGGAACCAGGCACAGATTTCAACCATGCGACATATGTACGGCGATCTGCCGTACTTTGCATGCTATATGTAGCGGTGCTCATATCCGTACATCTGCCTCGTCCAGCCTGCAATAATGCAATGCATCCATCCTCTCATGATACTACACATCCTCAAGCCACGACGCATGATAGCCCCAAGCGCGCAAGCCCCTCGGCTTCACAACTACTCCTCACCGCCCTCCGTTTCCTCCTGTCCTCCCTCATCCGCATCATCATTATCCCCCTCCTCCTCCTCCTCCTCCTCGTCGTCATCCCCCTCCTCGGCATCCTCCTCCTCGGCATCCCCCTCCTTCTCCAAGTACTCCTCATCATCCTCATCCGGGTCCAGAGGCACGGACCCCTCCGGCTCGAACCCCTCCTCATCCCACTCCTCCTCAACCTCAGCCTCATCCAACTCTCCTTGCGGGTCGTAACCCCACACGCAATCATCGTAACCCCAGTCCAGCCAGTCCAGTCGGCGCTTCCTGCCCGTCTGCGTGGTCGCCACCACCCGGCCTCCCGGCCGCGCCTGCCGCACCAGCCCCAGCCCCAACAGCTCCTCCAGCAGCACCTGCTTCCGTGGCGAGCCGTCGAAGAAGTCATCCACGCTACACATCCACTCGATGTAGCTTGCGGGCAGCTCGGTCAGCCGCCAGCCGCTGTGCTTGCCGAAGGGCATGCGCGCGTCTTGGAACGCCTCGGGTGTCGCCGGGGACGGAGGAGCTGCTGTGGCTGCTGCTGCCTTGGGGGATCGTGCAGCAGCAGCAGCAGAGGTCGCAGCGGCGGGGGATGCCTTGGAGGGGCTGGGGATGTGCGCGGGCGCCTGCTCCCCGCATAGCTCGAGGGCGGTGCGGATGGCGACTTGCATGCGCAGGTGCCCCTCGTCCGCGTCGAAATGCTTGAGGCAGTCCACCCTCCTGCTGTAGTCGTTGTAGCCCTCCTTCAGCAGCTGAATGACGGTGTGACCCGCTGCGTCGGTGGCGGTGGGCGAGTAGCCGGCCTGTGGGGGGGGGAGCAGGTAGGCAGGAGGGCATGGTGAGGCGGATCCGGGAGGGCGGGATGTGGCAGGGGCTGTGTGTTGTGGGCGGAAAACAGTGTCAAACAGAGATTGGAGGCTGCATCTGGTAGGCATGCGTGCAGGAGCTGCGTCAAGGTTCTATGCTGACTGGATGCAAGTCAGGGCAACGCCAGCCTGACTCAGCAGAATCAAAAACATGGGCGCGATGCGGTTCACCCACCTCCAGCATGAGGGGAAATGCCTCCTGCAGGAATTGAGCCCGGCCGTCATCTCCGTACAGGTCCCTAGGCGACACGCCCTGCAGGGGTGCGTATGTACCCTCAAGTGAGCAAGCGTCAAGCGGTAGGCGACAAGAGGGGAAAGGAGCACCGGTGTTTGTGCATGGCCCCATGCCTGACTTGTGGTCCAAGGACGGACTGAACGAGGAGTAGGCTGCTGGTAGGCTGCTGCAGCATGAACGGACCCGCGCAGATCGGTTTCAAGTCACGGTCCGCTGACGCCACAATCCCAGACTTCTTACTCCCCTAATCGTCAACAGGACGAACTGGAAGGATTCCCCCCTCCCTGTGATGTACCCACCATCAGGACCATGCGGCCGGGCAGGTCCGGATAGTACTGCTTCTTGAGCGCCTTGCTCACCTGTGCGCAAAGTAAATAAGGTAAGAGTGATATTTAAGTCTATCCGACAACTGCAAGCGGATGGCAAAGTGTCGGTTGGCAAAATGTTGGTGTTGCAAGCAATGCAAGATGTTGGTACTCACCACGAAGTGCAACGCAGTGCCGCCAGAGGAAGTCCTGATTTCAGGGTTCGGTCCAAGGTCGATTAGGTCTTCAAAGTAGACCTTGTTGGGATTGTAAGCTTGCGTCGTCTTCGGCCTGCATTTGGTTCGTTGGGCGAGTAACCCCAACAATTCAGGCAGGACGTGCCCCAGTGCGACAAACAACTTAACCCAGTATACATGAAGGGCGGCGGGCACTTGGCATGGAGCCTATATATCAGGTAGCAGGTCGAGCGAATGGGCGTGTCGGGATGTAAGCCGTGCCGCAAGAGCAGAGCCACCAACTTCTCCGGTATACAGTTGTCAGACGTCAGCGAGTATACGTCTGCCAGTTTGCCTAGTACTTTGGCTGGCGAGCATCCCGAAGCAAGAGCTGCCTCTGATGCGGTGTAAAGCTCCTTCTCGACGTCACCGCCGAAGACTTCGTCTCCGGTAAGGGGGTCTGTCGTAACGTAATCATTTGCCCTCTTGCAAGCACTGAGCAGCGCATCCATGTCAAATGAGGCGACCGCGCAGCTAGTGTGTGCGGGCGTATGATAACCCTCTAAGATGCAGCCGTTTGCACGCGGTGAAAATGGGTCTTTTTAACAAGTTGAACCTATGGTTTGCAATGATTTTTTTTGCGACTTTCTGCGTTAAGCTCTTGCTGTCGTCGCCACCCGTACAGCCATACCACAGCATACCACGACATTCCATGGCCATCGCATAGCAAGCCCTGCAAGCGCCGCTCGAGCAAGTCCTTTTCAACGCGCTATACGCAAATGAGCCATTTATGTGGCCCAACTGTTCGTCTTTTCCGTAACCTGCCTACAGGCAGATGCCCTTCGCCAGGCAGGTGCCCTTCGCCATTGGTCCGAAACATAAGACCTAAGTGTAGCCCGATATGATAGGTTTACGGCATTTGTATTTAACATTCGGGCCTAGACATTGGAGTTCTCGCCGAGGCAAGCCCCATGTGTCGGCTCATACGGTATACTCACCATGTGTGTGTCGTCACGCTGCGTCTTGCTGTGATTCGCATGTGTGCTTGTTTACGGTCTTGGCATAGCTACAAAACAATGCGCGTCCAGCGTTTGGACCCAAGGGTCAGAGGGTTTGAATGCCCCTTTCCGTTAAGCACAGGTCAATGACATGTATCAGCCTCAATGCCCCTCTTGCATCAACCTGCGCCGTGACGGCCATGCATGCTCAGACGCACCATCCCAACTCCCAAAGTTGCTTTTGCGACTTCAGGCTCACCAACATTACCAAGCAGTAACACCGCTTGCATGTTCAATGTAGGGCACGCCTTTCCTGCACGCCTGCCGGCGCAAGGTAAAACTTTGTCCGTTACATTGCCGCAATCGTGAGCAGCCGCTTCTAGGCTGCCCGCATGGGGCAAAAGCCCGGTTACTTGCCAGACGTGGCGTGGCTGCTGTCGCCGCTCCTTTCGTACTCAACAGCTGTTCCTACTACCACCTGAAAAGAGAGCGGGTGGCGCCAAGCATCGCTACCGTACTGTGTTACGTCTGTAGCGCTTATTCATATGCATGTCGTACTTTGCAGGGTTGGCTAAAACACCGCTGCAAAGCTTCTTCCTACTAGAGGAGCCGTCCTCAATCGTCATCTACGGCGGCCCGATACATATAAGATATAACGAACAACGGGCGCCTGAAATAGTTATACATTGCCTAAACACGACAACCCCGCTCACGCCCGGGCGCCTTCGATGTCATACACACGCCGTACAAACAGCGCCCCAAAACGCCGCAATAAACACGCCGAGCTCGCGCATTTGTGCTCCGGTCCCCAACAACCGCGCATGCATCACCATGTCTCGGGAAGCGGCTTCGGAACACAGCAACAGGTGACACCAGGAAATGCCCTCTCATCCTCTCTTACCACCAACAACACTACCGACAAAACCACGGCCATAAATAACCGCAAAAGGAGGGGTCCGCCAGGGTCCGCAATACATCCAACACACACGACTCGCCTGCCTAGACCCCTGCCACGTACTTCTCCCCATCCGTTGCCCTCTCCTCTCAACCTAGCCTGCGCCCCCCAGAATGGGTCCGTCCCGCTCAAATGGGCCCATCCCGGTTCATGCGCTCAAATGGGTCCGTCCCGATTCATGCGCTCGATGTACTTGTCGTAGTAGGTGGCGGCCTTCTCGAACTCGCCCATGTCGGTGAAGCAGTCCGCCATGGTGCCGTACGCGTCCGCATCCCCCGTGTACTCCCCGATCTCGCGGCTGATCTCCAGCACCCGCTCCAGGTGCTTCACCGCCTGTCGGTACTGGTGCGTCAGCCGGCAGGCGGCCGCCAGACCGCGCTGCGCACGCCGCTCCTGGATCTGAGGAGGCGGACCAGGCAGCGGGGGTGGTAGCAGGGGTGGAAAGAGAAATGAAGGAGTGAAGCAAGGGAGTCCCAGTAGGGGTGAGGGGTCCCAGTAGGGGTGAGGTGGCGTAAATACCGTGATGGGGCGGAGGCGGGCAGGCAGGGGCGGACAGGCGGCAGGCATGGGGCTAGGTCGAGGTCAACGTCGGATTGTTGGACTGCAGTCGCACCCCGGCCCCCCATGCCAGCCGTTACCGTAACATTCCCATCACCTCCGTTGACGCCTTATCCCTCAGTCAGTTAGTTGTTTCCACTTCACCGCCCCAGGGTAACACCTGCAGACATGATCCCGGCCCCCACAGTCCCCCCCCCCCCGCTGCCGCCTCGCCCGCCCCCGCCGCCAAAACCGTAGTTGTCGCCGCCCCGCCGCCCACCCCCCCGCCCGCCCCCCTACCTTGTCCCCAAGTGCCTTGGACAGCATAAGCGCCTTCTCGAAACGCAGCATGGCCCCCGCGCCGTTCTTCTCCTTCAGCAGCCGCTTGCCTGCCCGCAGCGCCTCCCGGCACTGCAGCTGGTCGCTGCTCATGTCCTCCTCTTCCATGCTGAGCAGCGTGAGCGCCGCAGGAGAGGAGGAGGGCAGCGGCGAGGGGGTGGGCGGCGGGGCGGCGACAACTACGGTTTTGGCGGCGGGGGCGGGCGAGGCGGCAGCGGGGCCGTCACCACGGTTGGGGGCAATGTTTAGGCCGCCGCGGGTGGCTGGCGGCGCGTAGCTCAGACCTGCATGGATGCGAAAGGGAAGGGCGGTGTAGGAATTCGGTCGGCTTGTGCCCATGGCTCGAGTCCTTCATGCAGCCTGACCGAGGGCTGGGAAAGCTAGGCTTTTCACAGGGCTTCCGCATCTTTATCGGTCGCCAAGAATGTATAACGGAACAAAACATCCTCCAGCCCACCGTCCGCACCCACAGCCCCTCTCACCTGGTGCGTACACGGTGCCCGCTCGCGCCTGCTGCCTTAGACTCAGGTTGATCGCCCGCAGCTGCTCGTTCAGGCGCTCGAGCTCCTCCTTCCGCCGCCGCGCCGTGACGCCGCCCACCAGCGCGCCGATCAACGCCACGAGTTCCGTAATACCCACCACGTCCACTCCGAAGGGCGTGGCGCAGAGCTTGCCCTCCTGCTGTTGGAGGGCGAAAGAGGGGAGGGGAAGGAATGGGGAGGAGATACGGGGAGCTGTTGTGAATCAGGCTGGGCTAGGTAGGGCAAGGGAAGCAGAACGGGGCTGTCGCTGTGGGGGTGACGTTTGGAAGGGCTGATGACCCGGGCTGACCTGTTGTTGCTGCTTGACCTCCTCCTCCAGTTTCTGTCGCTCAGCCAGCAGCTGCTCACGCGCCTCCGACTCCTTCTCCACGCGCAGCTTGTAGAGCTTCTCCTCCTCTGAAGCCAGAATTCCGCTGTCGTACAAGGGTGTTGGAGAAGGAGACCCGCGGATGGGAATTAGATGTAATGAAGACGAGAGAGAGTATGGTACCCTCTTTTGGCAACCAGGGTAAGCAAGTGAGGTCCGCCGGTCCCGGCGGGATGCCAGGAAGGCTGCAAGGGAGTGCTTCGGATTTGCGATACCTTTTAAGACTCTATAGACACCTTTCGCAGGCGTGTAGACTAATTACTTTTGAGACGTGTGGAAAGCCTAGGTGCGCGTGTGCCGGACGCAAGCATTTGCGACTTACTGTGCTCCTGTTGAAGAAAGGAATGCATCTGCCATGGCTGGCGCGCTGACCACCGAAATGCCCAGAGTCACCAAGCTTCCAAGAATTTGCCTGCGTGACTGTTCCGGGCTGCCGCCAGCCTGGCAGACGACATTGATAGGTCGTCGAGGCACACCTCTAGCACCCTGAAACGCTTGCCGTGAGCGAACACCTTGAGAGCGAAGCTCCTTAAGCTGCATGATGTGTGAGCCCCGGAATAAAGCTGCCTTCTTTCAAGGGTTGCTTTGGAATGCCAGTGAAAAAAGGCTTCAATTGCAGATCTAAGCTACCAGTACTTTCGATCTATTGCGATGTATACTGGAAACGAAGCAAGCAGTAGAAGAAGACGAGGAGGACTCCGATCTCTTGACGATACGTACGACACTTTTCGCAGGGAGACAAGGCAGCGTTGCCGACATGTTGCCAAACCTTTTTGCACAATTGCGGAGGTCAGGTTACAA
The DNA here is from genome assembly GCA_021605115.1 of Astrephomene gubernaculifera. Lineage (NCBI taxonomy): Eukaryota > Viridiplantae > Chlorophyta > Chlorophyceae > Chlamydomonadales > Astrephomenaceae > Astrephomene > Astrephomene gubernaculifera. The sequence goes on from BMAR01000040.1 coordinate 383,313, forward strand.
ACTTTATCTTTATCTTTCGTCGCCCCGCCTTGGTGCTGAAATTACAGTTTTGTTCAACAGTGCAAGCACAGCTGTGCAAGTGGGCCAATTGCTACTTTAAGACCTAAACGGGGTCCCAAGCAAATGCTAACAGCCAAACCGAAGTATTTAAACCTGCCTTCTCTGGCATATGGGCGGATTCGCAGTTAAGATTCTCCGGATTCCATCCTCAACAGCCAAAACGCAACGCGAGTTAACATAAAGGCTGAACGGAATGCGAGAGTCCACTGCGGTGCGGAAATGCCTGGAGTGCCAGGGTATTCCACACCTTGCCCTCGGCCCAAGGTTGGGCTCCAAAACTCCGCACCGTCCTGGGTGCCGTACAAGGTACAACGCATCAATCAGCATACAAACCCACATCACCCTGTCCTGCAGTCACTCTTTGCCACTCATTCACGCCAGCATCACAACCAGCGACACACACGCACTCGTTCTACCTCTCATGCACGTTTCGCTCACCTACCCTAGTTCACCTCCCCCAACGCCCCCAACCACCGCCACGCCTCCGCCCCTGCCCTCGCGCCGCCCACCCACGCTCTCCGCCCCCTTCATCCCCGCCCTCCTCCTCCTCATCTCCTTCATCCACCTCTCCACTCGCGCCCACCTCCCAAACCTCCCGCATCCCGGCCACCCTGTCATCCTCAACGTACCCCGATTCCGCCATCCCCAGCTGCTGCCTGCACGCCCCGCCCGAAGGCCCCACCAGACCTCCCAAATCCGCAAAACCCAGATGCGGCGGCCGGAACCCAAAGCCCCCCTCCTCCTCCTCCTCGGGATGCAGACCCAGATCCCCGATCAAGATCAGCCCATGCGCCTCGAGCGGGTGTTGCAGCTGCTGCCGCTGCTGCTGCAGCAGCAGATCGGGCGCCTCAGCCGGCAGGTCATCATGCAGCTTGCGCATGTGGATGTGGAGGCCCACATCAAAACGGTGAGGCCGAGTGACCTGGGGAGAATGGGAGGCAAAAGCGAGCATGATGTAGGATTTTGAGGAGAGAAGAGCGGTTAGAGGCGGTTAGTTAAGCCAAGAGATGGGCTAGGAAAACCAGAAAATGTGGTCAGACATGGTTGAAAGAGGTGTCGCCGCCCCCATCACACGTCTAAAGCCCACGCCGCCTCAAGCTCACACACGCCGCATCCAAGGCGCATGCAGCGCACCTGCAGGGCCTTCTTGGCGGAGTTGGACAGCACCTCCACCTTGCGACCCGACTGACCCACGGGTCCCAGGTCGCGAACCGAGGTCTCCGGCACACCTCCACCTCCACCACCGGCACCAACACCCGATCGTTCCGCATGCGTGCCACTCGACCCAGCCCCCGCCTTGGCCTCCTCCGCAGGAGTAGCGGCAGGGGCGCCAGGACCAGGCCCCGCACCGGCAGCCGGGTCAGTGGCCCCGGTAGCAGCTCCTGCAGCGGCTTCCGCTTTACCTGCGCCTGCTCCTGCAGCTGCGGCCGCCTCAGGAGATGAGGATGCCTGGGAAGCTGCCGGAGGCGGGGGTGTCACCGGCCGTATATCCAACCTAGCCACCAAGCCAACCTCCCCCGTATCGCTGCTGGTCAACGTAAGGCCCCTCCAGCCACCGCCCACGCCGCCGCCTTCCTTCGCGGCGCCGCGACCGCTTGTTGCCAGTCGCAGCGCGCTGCTGCCGCTGCCGCTGCTGCCGTCGGCGTCGCCGCCGTTGCCTCCAAGGATGCTGGCTGCGTCGGCGGCGACTCCGGCGAGTACAGCGCTGTCAACGTCGTCTAGCTGCCGTGCCCGTGCCCGCGCCTTCCACAGTTCCGCCCAACCTAGGTGCAGCAGCAGGTTTAGGCCGGCCAGGGTTTCCTGCTGTAGGGCAAGGCCGCCGCTGCCCCGGCGCTTGCGAGGGGATGATCCTCCTTGACCCCGCTGTCGTTGGTCCTTGTGTTTTGTTGTCCGGTGACCCGCCGCCGCCGCCGCTGCAGCTGCGGCGCCGACTGCCTCACTTGGGTGGCCGTTGCTGCTATCAATGATGCTGGCGGCATCGACTGAGGCCTGTTCGTTGGCCGAGTTCACCGTCGCTGAGGCTTCCGAAGCGGCCTCTGCCTGCTGCTGTTGTTGTTGCTCCTGTGCAGACTGAAGCTGCTGCTGCGCTTGCTGCGCGTCCACCTCCTCAGCCGCACCCCGCTGCTGCACCCGCTGCGCCTCTCCACCTCGCAGTTCCTGGTCGCCCTGTTGCTGCTCCTGCTGTTGTTCCTGCTGCTCCGAACATGGCGATGAGCTCGACCCGAGCTGCTGCTGCTGCTGGTGCGCCGCCGCCGCGCCCTCGCCGCCTGCCTCCCCCTGCGCCTCCTGCCGCAAGTGCTGCTGCCTTCGCCGCTGCTGCCTGCGCTGCGTCGTCTGGCTCCTAGCCGCTGCCGCCGCAGCAGCCATCGCGGGTGCGTTGCTGGCTGCCAGCTGCGCTAGGTGGTCTTCTAGGTAGGTGGGGCGCACGTTGATGTGGGTCGGCACCCCGATCTCACGCAGACCTGCACATGTGGTGGTGGCAGGTAGTGGTGGCGGAGGAGCTGCAGATGGCGGTGGTGCACAGGTTGAGGCGGTGCAGGTGGTGGCTTCACGGGTTGTGAAGCCAGGAAGCGGCTCAGGAGCTTCAAGGACGCAGGCCTCGTGCAGGCGTAATCACATGAGCGCAGACGAACGTGAAGGATGCTCTGATGACACATCACGACGACTACCCACTACCTAATTACATGGTGGTGCAAACAAACGGCGCGTGAAAGGCGCTGTGTGTGTTCACATCCCCTGTGCCCCCGTGTGTGTGTTTTTCCACCCGTGACCTCACCCCAGTGCGTCCGCGAGTAGAAGTCGTCCCACACGTCCGCCGCCGCCGCCGCGCACCACGCGCTGAAGCTGAGCACCCCCACCGCGGCGGTCGACACGGCGGCAAGCAACCCCCGCGGCGGGGCGAGGTGCGGACCGGAGGCGGCGGAGGCGGAGGAGGCGGGTCGGCGGTTGCCTGAAGGGCGCGTGGGGCGGAGGCGGGTCTTCTTCGGTTGTGGGGAGATGCGGGGGGTGTGCAGCTGTGGGGCTATACAGCATACCGTCTCGGAAATTGTGAGATGGCTGAGCTAGGACAGATGTGGACATGCACGCCGAGTGCCATGCAAGCATACAATGCATGCAAGCATGTCAGCCCCCATGCGGCCCCGCCCGGCCGACCCCCCACCTGCCCCACATTGCCTTGTCGGTTGTCACACATGGTGTGTCACTTCCTCTTTACCCCCTTCCTTGCCCCCCACCTGCCCCCAGTTCCCGAAGGAGCTCCTTGGCCTCGGGAATGCCGTCATCGCTGTCCTCCTCCTCGCCGCCGCCACCCCCGCCGCCAGCCGCCGTGGGGGGAGCGAACCTCGGAATGGGGAAACCTGCGGACGCACGTAACGCGGCACACAAGGGATCCAGCCGGACCAGCACCCGGTTTGTTGTTGACACCCGCGCCAGCTGACTGGTGAACAGCCACACAAGGAAAGCCACACCTACCAACTCAGGCGTCCAAAACACAGCGTTGGCCCTCTTTAACCCAGGCCGTGCGACGCACAGCTTGCGAGACCCAACAACCCCATCAGCAGGAGCAACGGAAGCTGCCCCTCCCTGCCAACCACTACCAAGCTATCCCTTCTACCCTCCTCACTCCGAACCCTCTGCCACCCGTCCTCCTTCCACTGCCATCATGCGTCAACATCACGCCTCATCCCGCCACCCACCCACCCACCCGCGCTGTGCACTGCCAGCACATCCAGCGCCCGCGCCACCTTCCACCGCGCCTCGGAGCGCTGCCGCCGCCAGCCCGCCACCTCCACCTCCCGCGCCACCACCGCCGCCGCCGCCAGCTGCTGCAGCGACAGGAAGGCGGGGTGCAGGCGGAGCAGCGTGCCGTCAAGCGCGCGGACGCTGAGGGTGATGCCCGGGATGAGGAACAGCGGTGTGCGGTTGCCGGAGCTGCTGCTGTCTCCGATAGGAATGCTGATGTTGGGGTTGAGGTTGGGGTGGGAGCTGGGGATGGTTGGGGTATCCGGGGAGGTGGAGTTGTCGAGAAGGTGGTCGGGCTGGGCCATCGGGATGGAAGCGGATGAGGGGGAAGAAGATGGGAAGAGGAAAGAGGGAGGAGTGGGATGGTCGTCCTTGTCGCCGCTGTCCCTGCTGTCACCTGTCATGCTGTAGACGTCGACCGGTGACTGATGTTGCTGCTGCTGCTGCTGCTGCTCAGGCTGTTGCGACTGAGGGCGCTCGGGTCCTGCAGCGTCCTCCGCCGTCTCCGCCACCGCCTCTGTGGCCGCCTGCTGCTGCTGCTGCGGCTCCTCCTCCTGCCCCACCACATCCAGCACCCAGTGGCTGGAACTGCTGTCATGGATGTTCAACGCGACCTGCGAGGGTCCGGCAGCATTGCAAACATGATGCACTCGGCATGGTAACAAACAAACCTCTGCAGCATGCTTTGCGTTAGGACACACGCATTGTCGCTCCCCTCCCACCTGTTCCTTCTTCCCTTCCCGTCCACGTTCGCCTTTCCCACTCACACCCTTCCTTCCTCCTGCACCGGAAGCGTGCCGCCCCCCTACCCAGCCCACCCACCCACCCACCCGTGGTCTTATCCTCAACCGGGGTCGGCGACCCTGGCCGCCCCCCGCCGCCCCGTCCTCTCCATCCTCCGCCTCTGATGTCATCGCCGCCTCCACCTCCGCCGCCTCCGCCGCCAGCCGATCCGCCTCCCGGCTGCTTTCCACCGCCTGCTCGTCCGCTGCGTCAGGGACCAGCCGGAAACGCCGCCGGGCAGGTTCAGCAGGTACGACAGTCGCGGTAGCGTTCCGCGACGAGGAGGCGCCTGGCGGAGGCGTTTGCTTGTCCTCTTGCTGTCGTGGCGGTTCCCCGGCACCAACTGCCACTGCTGCTGCCGCCGTACGGTGTCCGCTGCCGTACAGATCTGGCGTTACAGCTGTTGATGATGATGATGATGACGTCATCGTGGCGGAGGCGGAGGTGGCGGAGGTGACTGAGGCCACCAGGGCTTTGAGGGCCGCCTCCAGCGGCAGCCGTGCGACGTAGCTGCTGCCGCCGCTGCTGCTGCTGCCGTACTGCATCGTGGATCCCTCACCGTCGCCGCCGCCATCACCGTCACTCTCGACGCCGCCGTCACCCCTCCATCTCCCGTGTTTACCTTGCCGCCGCCGCTGCGTGTCAAACACGTTCCTCAGGGGGCCCGGCAACCAACCGCCCAGGCTCTTCTCCCCAACGCCGTCGCTGGTGCTGTCGCTGCCGCCGTCAGGGGCTCCGCTGCGTCTCTGGCGGCCGGCGGCATCGGCCCCGCCGCGTGCATCCCCCGCATCAGCGCTGGCAGTCACGCGATGAGAAGGATCAAGCCCGGTTGATGAGGATGAGGATGCTGATGAAGAGGAGGAGGAGCTGGGGTGCCCCCTGCCGCGATACCGCAGCAGGCCGAGGGAGCCACTGGCTGCTGCTGCTGCTGCGGCTGCCGGCGCGGCTGACCCGGTGCGATCGGCCGCATTCTGCCCGCCGAGGACGTTAGGAAGACCTTTGTGTGAACCGGCCGCGTCTCCGGGTGCTGTCAGAACAGCAGCGGCAGCAGCGCTACTCCTCTGTAGCGCCGCGTCCCTCCGCGCCGCCTCCTCCGCCGCCCCCCTGCCCACGAACATTCGCCGCTCCCCCGCCTCCGGCACCGACATGCGCAGCAGTAGCTCGCTGGCGGCGTCCAGCAGCTGGGGCTGGTGGGGGTGGTGGTGATGGTGGTTGGGTTGCTGCTGGGGGTGCTGGGGGTGCTGGCGGTTGGGGTCATGGGTCGTCTGGGAGGAGGCGAGGGCAGAGGTGGAAGAGGAGGAGGAGGAGGAGGGTGAGGGCGCAAGGGAGGAGAGGTGCTGGCTGTTCGCTGCGCCGGCGCCGGCGGCTGCAGCGGCTGAGATGGCGGCGACCAGGCGGCTTCCCAGGTCCCAGTCGTTCTGTGGGAGCGCACACATGGGCAGGTGCACAGCGTACATGGGGCATGGCAGATAACTGAGGTAAGAACGTAACCCGGGAGTGAGGGAGGTGAGGTCTGGGAGTGGGCGCGGACGGACGGCAAAGCCCAACCCCATTAGAGCAGCCATCCCGAATCCTTCACCGACAACCAACAACGAACTAGTAAGCAGTTAAGAGGTCGAAACGCACACTGCGCCAGCACACCTCGTGTACCGGGTACACTTACGCGTCCCAGATGCTGGCTGCAACAATGGTACACACAGCATGGGTGTACATATACCGGTATCGTGCCAGACCCCCCACCGCGCGCATCACACCTACCAGGTGCCCGAAACCCGCTGCCGCCGTGCTACAAGACAGAAACACGTCACCAACGGTCAACGTGGGGACGGAGTACGGCAACACCGCAGCAGGCCGGGAAGCGGCCGGCAGCTGCTGCGGCGGTGAATGCGGGTGATGCCGTCGCCGCCTGGGAGGCTTCACCTCGCCATGTTGTTGCGGAGCTTGCTGTCCCTGCTGCTGCTGCTGCTGTTGGTGTTGTTGAGGGGTAGCAGGTGGGTTCGTCCCGCTGCCGTCGCCGGATGCACCTGAAGCGGCTGCATGGGCACTACGGAAGGGCGTTCCCACAGGCCCTGAGGTTGATGCACTGCCGTAGAAATTGTACGGGCGGGAGGACGAGCCTGTAGTGAAGTGCAGCGTCTGCCGGCAAGCCCATCCCTGACGTCTGGGGCTGCGGGGTGAGTTGCGGGCTGCAGACAGCGCACCGCAACACCTGGCCGCCCTGCGCAGAGGGTGGCGGAAGGCGGGTGTACGGCATGCTCTTAAACAGCAGTTCCCGGGGCTGCAAGGAACCGTGGGTAGGCGTAAAAACAGGAAACATGCTAGCATGCGCCGTAGGATGGGCGGCGGAGCCGACTCGCCAGACCCCTCCTTAGTGAGTTTGGGCTAGACGCACCAGGCACGTGCGGCGCCATCGTCCAGCGAAATTACGAGGGTTGAGCCATCGGGTGGGCTGTAGTCAACTTCCCACAACACATCGACCTCGGCGGCGAGTGGATGGTCCTCATCGCCAGCACGAACGCTCGACTTTGCTACATCGTTTGGCGTATCCAAACCAGCCAACAGAAAATTTGCGCTACCATCACACGTGTAGCGCATTACAGCAGAGTCTGACCTTCAGAGTGCGGTTGCTCCAAGGAAAGGTAGATTCATCTATGCAGAACACTGTAATATACGTGTTTAGCCGCGGCGTGTGCAACCATGCAAATAACTGTGTTGGCGAGTGCTTACTTCATGCGCAAGTTCGGGAACACGGTCGGCTTTGGAGCAGCAAGCCTGGTCGCGCCGTACTTGCGGACGGCAAGTCCGCGCTCCCACAGTGAGTGATACATAGGCACAGCTTGTAAGCGTAGTACCCGTGGCTAAGCGTAACACTGTGAGGATTTTGTGGGAGGGGCTCATCTCGCCGATTCTTTTGTTAGGTCCCACGTAGACCAGCTTGGGGCACCATGGGTTGGAACGCTCTGCCATCGCTTGTTATTATTACTGGCATTTGGACCGTGGGCCTGTTCGCGCTGGACAAGGTTCAGGTGTTCCGTGAGGACAAGCCGGCGTGGGCCAACAACAAGGACCTGTGGCAGAAAGCCCTTTACCGGCGAGACTGGTACCTCAAGCGGGAAGAGGAGACTCTAGGTGCGCGTCGTTTGTTTCTTTGGCTTCGGTCTCTTTGCCATGGCCAACATACGTCCCCTTCCTTTGCCTCCCATTTCTTCGCAGCGATGGCCAAGTAAAGGCGATATTGCAGCATGCACTGGACATCTACTGCTATCTGTGGAGGCGACGGCTTTGGGCGATGATGGCCTTCGTGGATACTCCTAGCAGGATTAGCTTATGGCGTGGAGAAACGAGGCGTGCGATTGTTATATAGGATAGTGCTGGGGCCTGGTTTACAAATGATTTGTGAACACCCCATCGGGAGGCCTGGAGCTGTGTGTTGGCCCCGGCGATATCCCTCGGGACCCCAGCACGTGTAACACCGTCAGGTTCCAGATCGCGGACTCGACTGCTGCTCGCGCAGCTGCTTGCGCTGCTCCATGAAAGCCTGCATGCACACGCACAACGGCGCTACTGCTTAGTAAGCGTGGGTTGCGGTTGCAATCCTTGGCACACGGTTAGAAAGCCAAGGACAACTAGCGGGGTACCCTAGGCAGCATAAGACAGCGCTTTTGGTGAGGAGAGTAGGCATCTCCTGCCCTGGATCAGGCAACGTGGGGCTCGTCAGGCAGCCTCGCCACATGACATGTCAGCATGGGCCGTGGGACACAACACAGCCACGTCGTCCCGCCCTTACCTGGACTTCCTGCTCTTTGACCTTTCGTACGGCAGCCACGGTTGACAGGGATAAGCGGCCGATCCCCTCGAAAGCCACTTCCATGATGGGCCCTATGTTCACAATGCCAGCCACATAGTCCTTGACGCACTTCATGAACTCCCCTGCGGCACAAAGCAGCACTCGTCAGCCGGGTAGCGGTACTAATGTCAACATTGGCTCAGCCCAAAGCTACACGCCCCTCATCCAACCTACAAAACACCCTCTCATCCCTAAACAGTGAACCCCCATCCCACAACGCAGCCCAACCCCAACCCTGGCACACGCATTCCTTCTCCAGACAGCCCCATACGCCAATGTACCCTCCTGACGCACACAAACCGCAGGGGTCAGCAGTTCCGCCCGTCACCCTCACGCACCCGGGTTGTCCCGCCTGAGCAGCTCGGGTTCCGCGGCCTTGAGCAGCGCCAGCGCCACTCTGAACAACACCTTGGCGCCCTCGCCCAGCAGCGCGTCCAGCACCCGGCAGGCGGACTCGGCGGGCATGCTCACGCAGAACACCGTCTGTGCGGGAGGAAAAAATAAAATGAAACATGAAGCGACTGAATCCAAATGCGGGAGGAGGCGGGAGGGAGGGCAGCAGCATACGCATGCCTGAAGCGGAGTATGCACCATACGCATGCATCGGGGAAGGGGCAAGAAGAAGCACCATGCAGCATGCATGGCAACGTGCAGGGGGGTGGGAGCGCATTGAAGGGTGAATAGGAAAGGAAAGGACACAGGAGAGCCATGTTCTGATAGAGATGTGTACATTGTTTACCAGCAAGCTTGCAAGCGCCGTGAGCCACCACATTAACGCGCAGGAGCGGAGGCGGAACTGAACAGGTGTGCTGCTCCGCACACGCAAGTAGCAACCGGGGGGGCCCTGCTGGACCCGCCAGGAAACCCCCCTTTGCCTTGCCCTCACGTGTGGTTCGGTAATCCTTTGACCCACCAGGAACCAGTCCGTGGCGATGAGGGAGGTGTCGCAGGAGATGGTGTGCATGTGCGCACCCAGCCGCGGCAGCTTGGAGGCAACCAGGTCCTGCGGGCGGGGGGAGGGGGGCAGGGCGGGATGTAGCAGGGGCGAAGGGACCTAGGTGAGCCAAGGGATGGCGGAGGTAACGTGCAGGGATGGTTAAGCGCCCCGAGTGGAGCTAGCAGTGGGTAGCTCTCTGGTGTGTACCAAGCATGGGTCATTGAGCTCATGACTCATAAGATACCGGGAACCGGGTAGCAAGTGTACGGCAGAGCAAGAGGCCCCGCCACCCCTCGGCCTAGTGTGCCAGCCGCGCACGCACGCATGCATTCACCTGCAGGGTCTTCATCTCCACATGGCAGCCAGAGAGGTTGTGGCCGAAGGAGCCTGCGGGGCACAGCGGGCCACTCACCATACACACGTGCGCGCGTGGGGTTATACTCCTGGTGCAAACATACTCCGGGGCACTGGTACGAGATACACGCATGCAGAGGCAAAAGCACGCCCACCCTTGTAGCATATCTTCTCCACCAGCGCCGCCAGCAGCCAGAAGGTGACCTCCTCCTCGCACTCCACCGCCATCAGCAACACACCTGCATGCGGGTAATGCGGCAGCAGCAGTAGCAGCAGCGGCATATGCATCACCCGCACATCCCACCCTTAGTTGCTTGTGGGCTCAATAAGGATGCAACAGGAGAATCGAGTTGTTCCGTTAGTACTCTGGGAGACTCTGAAGCAGTAGAAGAAGAGACCAGTTGGCATCATCCGAGCAGCAGCAGCATGATGTGTCGTACGCTGTCTTTGCGCCCTGCGTCCCCCGCTGGACTTACCCACGATGAAGTTGAGGCCCTGGCAATAGCCGACCAGCTGGTTGTGCAGAGAGTAGGCGGTGAGGATGCGGCGCATGGCGGCTTGGCCGGTTTCAGCGCAGGAAAGGTAGGGGTGGCCGGGGAAGGTGCGAGGGAGGTCCTGGGGCGACAGGGTGTTGTACGACAGCAGGTCAAAAACGTAGTTTGACACTTTGACTGGAGGGTTCGGGCGGATTGAACGCACAGGGACGTTTGTACTGCACGTGCTTAATATAGGTTCGACGCCTTGAGCACTTTCACGCTAAGGGAAGTCGTCCACATGTTGCCCATGCTTAATGATGAGCTGCAACCTGAAAGGTCAACACCGCTGTCATGCATCCAACCGGCACCCATTGCACTTGCACCAACTTACGAGTTCAACCTGGGCAGCAGCCTTGCTAAGAGACGCTGCTTTGACCAAGTTCGTGTAGTAATGAGTTCCGGTCTGGGCCATCTTCAGCTGCTTCGCGCCCGATACCTCGAACCAAACCCATGCCCGCAACTTGGGCGGAACACCTCCGCGGATAAGCTTCTTAAGCTTTCTTGCGCTGCCAGGGAGCTGCTTCTCCGCTGCATACTTGCTCCAAGCCCTTTCCTGTACCGCGTAGGCAGATCGGGCTTGCTGATACTCAGCGGCTTGGTGGGGACTCTTATACGCAAGGGCAAACCCATAAATGTCGTGGGATATAGTAGCCATTTCGGGTCACAGAGGCAAGGTCGTTGCGAGTAGGTCGTTACACGTGCAGAAGCAGCAAGTTAGCGTCGAAGCATATCGTGAAGTATTTTTATGTCCAATTATACTCAATACACCTTACGGAAGGTCAAAAACGGACAGCGTCCGGTTGAACCGAAACATCGATGACACCAAGAAAGCCTTCATGCAATCGGCATACAACAAAACCAATGTCAACTGCTCGAGAAGTGTTAGTTAGTCCCTTTCATCATCTCTTCTCCGTTGAAAATCAGCGCTTCTTGAAAACAGCCCCAAGGATGGCTCGCACCGGACGGGTCGCGACGTCCGCCACCGTAACCACGCTAGCTATGGCAACGAACAGCACTGTGTGCGCCAACAGGAAGATGTTCTGGTTGTTGTTCTTGCCGTTGAGGGGTTTCTGAATACCACCGTGCACATGTCCCTGGGGTCGCTCCGGCTGCTCCTCGAGGTGCGGGTGCCCCAGGAGAGTTTCCACCGCCTCAGGAACACTGCCACTGCGCTCAATAGTCGTTGCCATATTGCTTCAATCAAACTGATAAGAAAGCTGGCGCTTAGCGAGAGGTATACCTTAACGTTGATTGCTTACGAATTGTTCCTAACAAATGTCGCCTGTTGATAATTGTCACTGCAGGTAAGCTATTGATTCCTTTTTAAGGTTGTCAGGTAAAAAATGCTGTCGAGCTGCTATTATGCTGCTTATCATGTGCCCTGGTTGAGTCAGATCCGTTACCGGACATCTTACCAACGCAAAGCGCGTGACTCATACTCGGTAAGTCATATACACCCGCGCCCCAACGCTCCATGACAGCCCCAACGCACCCGATGTCACTGCAGCGTTCCTTGTACCTTTATCACAGGCGCGTAGCGTGTCTGTACTGCCTTGTGCGACGACTCGTCACCGACGCATGTACACAACTACTCATATCATCGTAAAGGCAGGAATCGCTCACTCAAGTGCCAACGCTCGTCCGCTGCCGCAGGCGGCAAAACGCGACCCAATGCCCACAATTCACATCCGCACGCATAACTCGCGCGCAAATACTTCAAACCCAAATCACACAATACCAAGAAGCCCGCATGTCTACACCTCACCTCACAGCTCGCGACCGGATCTTTCCCAACCGTTCCCTGGCTTCCCTGCTCTTCCAGGCTTCGTCGCTACGCACGCGCTTCCTTCCAATCCCTCCTCCTTCCTCAATACCTACTGCTAGCCCTGCTGCCATGCTTTGCCGCCACCCCCGCCCCCGCCGCTCTCGACCCCCCACCAGCAGCAGCAGCAGCCCGTGCTGCCACCAAGCTCCGCATGTTGCGCCGCGCACACAGCATGTCCCCCGCCGCACACTCCACGCAATCCTTGCAGCTCTTACGACACATGCCCTCCAGCCCCACCATGTACGACATGTTGGACGAGCACTCGCCCGCCGCCACTCGGGCTGCGCAGTCGCGGGCTCGGTCGGTGCATGCGCCCGCCACCTTCATGGGGTCGTACTTGCCCATGTAGACCTTGTTGTGGATCCACTTGGTGGCGGTCCACTTGGTACCCTGACAGAGGGTGCGTGGGAGGGAGGGAGGGAGGGAGGAGGGATGGAGGTAGGGAGGGTGCGTGGGAAGGAGGGAGGGAGGGAGCGGGATTGCGGGGTGATGTGCGGGGAATCCGGGTCCCAGGCGCCAGCATGACACGACCTACCTGCCCTCCCAACAAGCCGACTCCTTATCACAAGATCACAACCCTGATGAAGATCATCAGACCCATGCAACCCCGCATGCCAGAAGGAGCCACAACAGCGCAGTACCCCCACACCAGATCTCCCCCTCCCTCCCTCCGTCCTCCGCCGCCTCACCTTGAGTGTGGGGCAGGACGCATGCAGCGTCTTTCGGTCCCCCTGCTGTCCCTGGATGTCCATGTCAAAGAAGAGCAGCGCGTCGCCCTTGCGCGGCTTGACGCTGATGCCCCACTCGGCGCCGCACTTGGAGGCGTTGGCAAGGGTCTGAAGGGTGCGGGGTTTAGAAGACGCACCGGTAGAAGGTGGCGTGAGGGAGGGAGGGAAGTGTTTGGGGGCCCGAAGAGATAGCGGCGGCAAGGTTGGTATTGTTGCCGGGGGTTACACGCCGGTACGCACACAAGGAGCGCGGCATCGTGAAAGAGAGGAAGATGGATGGCACGCAAGGATGACACGCATCCGAGGTCAGGAAGGAGAGTTGTGGTGCAACTGCTGGAAGGGGTTTGCTGAGCGCACAGCACGCGAGCCCCCATGTCCTCCACGCAGCCGACAACCCGACGCACCCCCCATCAATGTCACCACCCCCGCATGCCCGCACGCCCCCCACACACCTGCTGGGAGAGGTCGATGGCGTCCGCGAGCGGCAGGTTGGTCTCCCCGCCGAACTCCACATCTGCAGCAGCAGCACCAGCACGCAGCAGCCGGCACAGCCGGATACAAGGTGAAGGGGTATACTCGTATACAGCCGCAATGAGAAACGCCATGAAGGACGCCGTGAGGGACGCAACGTGGAACGTAGTTTTGAACCCCCATGCACTCCTTGCCCCCTTAGCCCACCCGACAGGTACCGAACCCCCCCCCCTCCAAGCTCACCCGACAGGTACATCACGACGGTGGCATATCGGTTGCCGTCCAGCAGGTAGGCCTTGTGGTGCACCGGGTCGTCAAACCAGTCCCTGAACAGGGGAGGCGGAGGAGCAGGAGGCGGAGGAGGGAGGAGGGAGAAGGGTGGTGGTGACCTGGTGAGCTTGGGAAGGGGAGGGAGGAGGTGCTGTGAGCCTAACAAGTAGGGCAGCGTCACAAGCGGGGCTGGAGAGACATGGGCAGCTGTGGATGGCGGCGGTTAGCCACGCCGACAAGGTTCAGGGTCACCACAAATATACAGCGCGCGTCGTACTGCTTAATAACCACCAAGGTTGCCGCGTTTCCTGCCCGGCCCCTGCGCCTCAAAAGCCGGCCGTCCATCCGAGTCTAGACCCAGCCGGCTTGTGTGTTGTTGCATGCCGCAAGCCCCCAGGTCTACCCTGTCTGGTCCCGCAACCGCCATGCCACTAGGCGCCACACAAGCTGCCGCAAGAGGAGGCCGTCGTACTTTTGGCCGTCGTACTCACCAGTGGGCGTCGTACTTTTGGCCGTCCACATATCGCAGGATCTGGGTCAGGGCGATACGAGGATGAGGGCCAGCAAAACGGACAAGGTGACCAGAAGGCCGGCGTAAGGACGCAACCAATGGCAGTCACGAAAGCATGGGGCCAAGGAGGGCCGAGAACGTGGGCCATGGACCCATGCATAGTGCTGTCTGTGTTCGCACCGTGTCCCAAGTGCCGGCAGGAACGTTACCCGGCAGCGATGTTACCTAGCCCTGCTACCCTGCCGCGTTACCGTACCCCTCATGTCTAGCCCTGCTACCGTTCCATGCTGCCGTACCCTCCAAGGCCCACACCTGCATGGGCTCTCCATACTCCGGCGGCAGGTGGGTCCACTCCGCTATCCGCTCCTCGATCTCCGCTATGACCGGGTCCTCGGCACGGCTGCAAGGGCGTATGGATGTGCCGTGTAGGGGCAGAGGTTGTAAGCACAGAGTCTACACGTTTACTCTTGAGATGCATCCGAAAACTTGGCTAGCATGCTTTCCAGTTTCTGCATCGGACCGCAATGTTTGTATGGTATGATTGTATCTCTTGCCGGGCGTGGCATAGCGGCTGATCCCACATGTCCCTTCACAAGGTCCGCTACGTGCACGTACCCGAAGGCTGCTCCAAAGCTTGTCCGAATGTCATCGAACTTGCTTGCACCCGTCTTTGCGTCAACGACTAGGGAGCGGCTCACCTGCGGAAGGGGGGTTGGTGGGTGCTGGTTCAAGTTCGGCGGCCACCCTGTGCGTCATCTGCAGATGTCACACATGTTCCAACCTCCGCCCGTGGTTCAGATACCCACCCGTTGCGTCCCAATATGGACTAGGTGGTCGCACTCCGCTTCTGACATAAAGTTGTGGTATACGAAGGCCCTCGGGTTCCAAGATATGGTTTCCACCCTGCGATGCAGGAACAACACAGCTCGCATTCAAGCTTGCTTTACAATTTCAGGAGCTTCCGTGGCGTCTGGAACTTACCATGGTTCCGTTCCATATCGATCTGCCTTCTGCATGGGCACTTAGTTGTCAGCGTGAAGCTTGCAACATCAACGGCTTGCGAAAGAACATGTCCTACCTTGCTACCACCTGAAGCTTCATAGGTTTCGCCTTTCCATCCAATTAAGACCTCTTCGGAATCACTGTTGCTTTGCATCAGAGCTGCGTTGCAGTTCAACAGCAGGGTTTACAATTTTCACAGTACCGCCAAAAATCCTTCGCTTATTTTGTATGTCAAGCCTACCTGTGACAGTGGAAGCAAGCACAAGGATAACTGAAGCTAACTTAATCATTGTGCATAAGTTACCGGGTACTTGTCATTCAACTGTTCGAGATAACAATTCCCGATTATGCAATACAGCAAGGCTTGTTCATGATCACAACTTCTAGAGCAACCTGCAGGAGTATCCTGTTGAAGGATGCAAGATTGCCCCGAAAGCGTACGTTAACGGTGTCGTACAGCGCAGATACGTGCCGTACTGCTGTTGTTGCGGACATGCCCACGCCGTATGGTACGCAACTGTTTCTTACAACGTGTCCCGTTCAGCCACTACAAAAGCCGGGAAACCGTAACAACAACCTGAACAAGTCCGTTCTGCTGGCGCAAACCTCCCGGCAGCACCCTACCACAGTGCAATCCTACCGTAAGCAGTCAGCGCCTGTTTCGCATCGCGCTCGTAGAGTAGGGCCCTCAACAACGCCCTCTTTTATGCGCATGCTCAGCCACGCTGGGGCCCCAACACAACTGGTATATTCTCTTGCTGGCAGCTACTGCCAACCGCCTCCACTCGTCCACTGCAAGCTACCGCCAAAGGCCTTCCCTACCCAGCTTCCGCAACCATGTCTTTCTCTTCTCGTTCCCCAACCTAACGGTGCAAAAGGGGAGCCAGGTCAGCTCCCGTGGACTACCTAAGGCGCAAGCTGATCGTGACATGTACGACAAGGTCTACAGTTCCTAAGCCTCAACATGCTAAGGTACCCAACATGGCCTGGGCGAAAAGCCCGATGTCTTGTCAATGAACTTGTATATTCCGGCATGTCAGCTTTGACTGCAAAGCTTACCACTTAGCCAAACCTACAAAACGACGTAAACGCAACCACTCCTGCGTAGTATACACTCACCTGCACATCACACCAACACACCAGCACCCAGACAAACCCACCGCACCGCACCCATCCAATTCCCAACACATCCCGCGTCCCACCACAACTCCTTATCCCCTCCCTCCTCAAATCCCCATTCTCCACATCCCCCATTCACTCCGCAGCCGCCGTCTGCGCCGCCTCCCGTACCGCCACAGCCCCAACGCCACTGCTCTGCTGCCGCTCCGGAACCCCGTACGGCAGTGCAAACGGCGGCCCACCATCCAGGGCGTTCATATAAGCCCCAACGGAGCAGTACCCGGTCTGCACCGGCTCATATCCCGCGGGCACGGGGCCGCTGCCAGGGGGCGCCAGGCGGATGGGGCCCAAACGCCAGTCGTTGCGGAGCAGTTGGTCGTTGTGCGTCGCGCGTCGAAGCTCGTCCTGCGCTGCGGCGATGAAGCGTACGGCCATGCGCTCTGCGGCGGCCCGCTCGTCCAGCAGGCGGGCAGCTAGGTCGGCACTGCCTCGGATGCGGCTGCGGGTAAAGGAATGGAAGGAGGGATGAGCGAGTTGGAAGAAGCAGGAAAGGAGGATCAGTGTTTGCCGCGGCGGTGCACGGAGACGACACAACTACAATTTCGTAACACACAGCCCTAACGGCTCTCAGCCGATAACCCGCAGACCCTTCCTTCCCTCACCTGCTTCGCCGGCTGCTGCCACCGCCCCATTCCGACTCCTCCCGCCCGCCCCGCCGCGACCGCCCGCCGCCTCCTCCTCCCCCAAACAGCTTCCGCTTGAGTACCCACAGCGCCACCACCGCCACCGCCCCCACTGCGCCCATCTGCGTGCGCCGCTTCACATCCGCCTTGGACCAGGCATTGGACACCGTGTTGACAAACGTCTTGGGCGCAGCCAACATGTGGTTGGTGGGGTTCGCGGACACGGAGGAGTTGTTGATCACCATGGCTCCGCCTGCCGTGGGCTCCTGACCCACATGCTTCACCAGCTGGGTAAACAGCATGTCGTTGGTCTCACACCGCGTTTGCAGCAGCGTCCGGACCGTCAGCGCCTCGTCTTGCAGCGCCAGCGGCAGCCGCGAGATGAAGTCATCCCGAAACACCGCGCCATGCCCTTCCAGGTACATCCGCAGCAGCTTGGCGTAGTCCTTGGTGGTGATCGCGCGACTGCTGTTGTTCCGCCCGTCCACAAACTCTGCCGTACCAAACTTCGCCAGGCACTCTCCCACCATCAGCATCTGCCGTACCAGCTCCTGCGCATCCGGCGACTCCCAGTTGGGGTCGCTGGCGACGGATGGGGGTGCGTCGGGCGCGGGTTGAGGCAGGCAGAGTGCCTCTCGATTGCGGTTGAGGTTGGAGAAGAGGCGGATGAAGGCTTTGTAGCGGTCCAGCGGCATGGGGCTCTCCGTTGCGGACAGGAGATCTGTCATGAAGCCGTTACCGCCGCAGCCCAGAGACAGGCCGCCTCCCTGGAGTGACAGGTGGCCGGAGGGTTGGCTTGCGATCAGGGCCATGTTGCCGTAGTTTCCGTTGCGGTCTCGGAAGCTTGGGGCGTTGAGGGAGAGGGAGAGTGCGGAGGAGCTGCGGAGGCCGGAGGCTGCGTGGTGGTGGTGGTTGCCGGAGAGCGGCGGCAGGGACATGGCGTGGTGGGGGGGTTGTTGCGAGGAAGAGGCGTAGGCGGGGGAGAGGTCGCTGCCGGTGACGTCGGAGATGTCGTGACCGGGGAAGGCGTCTAGGGGCATGCTGCGCAGGCGCTGTGTGGTGTCGTTGGCGGCGTAGGAGGTGGGGCTGCCGTTAGCTGCGGAGGTGCTGCTGCTGTGGGAGGTCTCGTCAAGCACGGCCATGTAGACGCTGTTGCCCTGCGCCATGGGCCGCTTCACCAGCCGCCAAAAGGAGCCCCCGTGACTGAACTTCTCGTGCGTGATCTGGCCTTTGGGCCAGGCCTCGAGGATTTCCTCGCGGGAGAGGAAGAATTGGAAGTTGGGGAAGAGGCGCTGCTCGTCGCCGGGGCGGACGTAGCTCTCGGCGACGCGGACTGGGACGCGCAGAGGTCCAATTGCCATGGACCCAACCGCCGAGAGCTGCAGGCGGGCAGGGGAAATGGGGACGGGAAATAAGTCGTGGTCCAAATGAAACTGTTTTCACAAAACTTAAGCCACGATGAGCATAGGAGCCCGCATAGGGCGCGCTATGGAGCTGAAGCACTCGTGCGAACATCGCGCCCGGACAGGCGCCATACGGGAAATGGGAAGCTGCAACTCGGGTAGGGGGTCAACTGGATTGCTGACGCAGCATATGGTTTGACGAAAGCACTGCAGGCGCTAGCACCCTAAGAGAAATAAGGCGACAACAAAAGCCATCCGAATAATGTCAGCAGCGTCCGAGGGGGGCGAGGCTTTGTAACGAAAATGCATGACAAGGTTGAAACGTAAGGGCCTCACGACCACCCATACAGAGCTTCCTGCAGAGCACCCTGCCACTACTTGTGCATGATATACGTACCTCAATCGGGTTCAGGTTCGCAACCTCAATTGGCCGAACCCTCAACGGAGATGAAATGCAGGCACCTTGGTAGGATCAGTGTAAGTGGCTTTTACTGCTGTTCTAAAGTTTGTACAGCGCGTGATGCGTGAAGACGTGACGGGCCTGGATGTTCAGCGGCCGACCAACGTTGCAGGTTTGCCACTGTAATCAAAAAACGCTAAAGTGATCACAAATGTTAAGCTTCTTGTGCAAAACTAAGACACTCAGAAGCTTGGCCGCAATGTGGTCACTGACGTGGAACTTGTTTTGTGAATTGACAGATCGTACGTTTGAGTACAACAAGGCTTGTCAGCATGCAGGTCCTGTCATGCACCGCGAATGCCTTGGTCTTATTCCTTAGTGCATTCTAATTAGGCAAGAAGTGACAGACATGGCCGACTCCACGCTTATCGCGTTGCTTCACAGCGTGGGACACGCAAATGGTCTGGCAGACGATTCATTTAATAACCTCGCCCATGTCCCAGTGTTCCAACACTTTGCGCATGTGTTGACAAAGGAAGACCACTATATTAGCCCTGAGGATGCTGAAATGGCACAAACGCAGCAAGCCTATGAAAACAACCAATACATGGCTGAAGAAGAAGTACAGCAGCTTGTGGAGCTCAGACTCAGCAACCCGGAGCAATTCGCAAACGAACTAGCAAACGATCCCGAGCTACGGGAGCTAATAGAGCAGATAGTCAAGGAAGACGACGTGACTAAGCAAGGAGACGAGCACCTTTCCCGCTCCAAAACACAGCTCTCCATTTTACAAGAAAGCGTACAGTCCATACGACAGCAACAACAGCAAGCGGAGCAGGGCCTCGCACGGCAGAGCCGTACATTGGAGCATCTCGCAGCCTCGGCTGCCAACCGCAACGCCTCAGACAACCGCACTGTGCAATCGGTCCAGGAGTGCGCACGCATCATGCAGGAGCTGCTGCACAAGTCCGCGGACCGCTGGCTGCTGCTGGTGCACCCACTGGACGAGCTGCGTGACGTGGAGAAGACCATCACCGCCGAGATCGCAAAGTAAGCAGAGCTGCAAACACCGCCCCGACTTCTTTACTTGCTTTGGCAGAAGGGCATGCGGAGTCCCACATCTGCATCCCATCCCAAGCCAGCCCATGCAACGTCTGCCCGCAAAACCCCCCATGCCAATCCCTACTCCTCTTCTCCCTCCATCCCACGCCATCACCACCGCAACCCAACCCTCCTTCCCCCTTCCCGCCTCCCGCCCCCCCACGCCTCAACAGGGCCAAGGAGCAGCTCTGCCCCGCCGACCTCGAGCGCCGCCTCTCCGAGCAGCAGGCGGCGCAGGGCGCGCTGCCCGACACGCCCTTCGCGCCCAGCGGTACGCGCATGCTGACGGGGCTGGAGCCGGAGCAGTACGCGAGCGTGCTGGCGGAGGCGGGGCGCATCGGCACCAGCGGCCGTATGATGCGCGACCGCACGGAGCGGCTGCAGGCGGAGCTGGCGGGGCTGCAGAGACAGGTGGGGGGGCTGAGGAGGGGGCGGAGCGGGGCTGCAGAGACAGGTGGGGTGGGTGGGAGGACTGAGGAAAGAATACCGGTACATAGGAAGTGAAGCAACTGGAGTCCAAATCCCATACCCTGACTGAGGACTGAGGAGGGGGGAGGAGCAGGGCTGCAGAGACTCCTCCTCCTAACCCAGCACCCGTTGCGTGAATAACGCCATGCACATTGCCCACCAGCCACCCCCCCACTTCCCCTCCCGACAACGTAGGCGGAGCTGCTGCAGCAGATCGCCGCCGAGGCTGCGGGCGGCTCGCGGCTGGGCGGGCTGGGCGGCTCCCTGGCTGCGGCGGAGTGGCAGCAGCAGCAGCGGGGCGACTCGGAGGCGCAGTGCCGGCTGCGGGAGGAGGCGGGGCTGCTGCAGGAGCAGCTCAACAGGTGGGCCGCAAGGGCGCAAGGAAGGGAGATGGTCCCTGTTTTGCCAACCTCAGACAACAACGCCTGCATGGACGATAAGAACCCGCCCCAACCAACCAACCTGCCCAACACACCGCTGCTAACCTACGCTTCCTTCTCCTGCGCCTGTTTTGCCTGAACAACACCCGTCTAGACAACCCCCACACCCTAACCAGCCTCCCAACACCCCACCTCCCCCCTCCTCCCCCCCTCTCCCCCCAGCCTTCACTCCGGCGAGGAGCGCCAGGCGCTGCTAGACCAGCAGGCTGCCGTGTTCACCGCGCAGGTGAGCAGGAGGAACAGGGCCCCCGTCCCCTGTCGCCCTGCCGAAGCTTTATTTTCTCCTCCTTTGTTGCTTTTGCGCTGCTGCTTTTGCTTCCCTCCTTGTTCCTCTCCATCCTTCTGCTCTTGCTGCTGCTGCCCTCTTCTTCCTCCCATGCTGCCTCCATGCCGCCTCCATGTGCCCTTGCGCGTTCCGCAGGTGAAGCGCGCGCTGTGGCTGCTGCGGCACCAGCAGCTGGGCTACATGACGCAGCTGCAGCGGCAGCTGCTGGAGGTGCTGCTGCAGCAGTGGGCGCGCACGGAGCTGGTGCAGGTGGGGGGGCGGGGGTGGGGTGCGTTGTGGGGCTGGTGCAGGTGGGGGGGCGTTGTGGGGCTGGTGCAGGTGGGGGGGCGTTGTGGGGCTGGTGCAGGTGGGGGTGCGTTGTGGGGCTGGTGCAGGTGGGGGGGCGTTGTGGGGCTGGTGCAGGTGGGGGGGTGTTGTGGGGCTGGTGCAGGTGGGGGGGTGTTGTGGGGCTGGTGCAGGTGGGGGGGCGTTGTGGGGCTGGTGCAGGTGGGGGTGCGTTGTGGGGCTGGTGCAGGTGGGGGGGCGTTGTGGGGCTGGTGCAGGTGGGGGGGCGTTGTGGGGCTGGTGCAGGTGGGGGGGCGTTGTGGGGCTGGTGCAGGTGGGGGGGCGTTGTGGGGCTGGTGCAGGTGGGGGTGCGTTGTGGGGCTGGTGCAGGTGGGGGGGCGTTGTGGGGCTGGTGCAGGTGGGGGGGCGTTGTGGGGCTGGTGCAGGTGGGGGGGCGTTGTGGGGCTGGTGCAGGTGGGGGGGCGTTGTGGGGCTGGTGCAGGTGGGGGGGCGTTGTGGGGCTGGTGCAGGTGGGGGGGCGTTGTGGGGCTGGTGCAGGTGGGGGGGCGTTGTGGGGCTGGTGCAGGTGGGGGGGCGTTGTGGGGCTGGTGCAGGTGGGGGGGCGTTGTGGGGCTGGTGCAGGTGGGGGGGCGTTGTGGGGTTGGTGCAGGTGGGGGGGCGTTGTGGGGCTGGTGCGATGGGATGCCACCTACATACCACACCCTCTCCCATACTGCACCCGAGTTGGCTTGACAAGTCACAGCATGACTCCTTTTCCTTACACCCTGCCGCCCGCTCTCCCCACCGGACCTCCCCACCCGCCCGCGGCCCGCCCCTCAGATGGTTCGTGCGGAGGAGCGCCGCTCGCTGCAGGACCTCTACATCACGCTGGGCTCCGTGTGTCAGGAGCTAGAGGAGGCAGCCCGAGCAGCAGCCGCCGAGGCGGAGGAGTTCCGAGCCGTGGCGGCTGCTGCGGAGGCGCAGGCGCTGCTGGCGTCCGACCGCGGCCCTCAGACGCTGCTGGGCGGCGAGGCGGCGCTGTGCTCGGCCTTTGCGCTGCTGGACAGCCAGCGGCAGCGGCTGGGGCTGCTAAGGCAGCAGCAGCAACAGCTGATGGCGCAGGCGATGCAGCAGCAGCAGCAGGAGGCTGCTACTGCGGATGCGGCGGGGGCGGCAGCTCAGCAGCAGCAGCAGCAGGGTTCAGGTGGCAGTGGCAGTGGTAACAACAACACCAGCAGCAGTACCAGCTTGGTGAATGGTGCCAGCTCAGCCCTGCCTAACGGTGGCGCCAGCGGCAGCAGCGCCGGCGCGGCGCTGCTGCTGCAGCCCGGCGGGAGCAGCAGCGCCAGCGGCGGCAACGCCTTCCTAGACAGTCTGCTGTCCGACCCCGCACAGCGCTCCGTGTCCCAGCTAGCCGCCGGGGTGGAAGCCGTGGCCGGCCCCCTCGCGCAGCTCGACGCGCGGCTGCAGCAGTGCGCATGCGGGGAGCTGCAGCGGCTGCTGAAGGAGGGGCAGGACGCCGCGGAGGCGGCAAGACAGCTGCTGGCGGGACCGGCGGCGGAGCCGCTGCCGCTGCCCGCCGCTCCCACCACCTCAACCGCTCCCACCAAGCAGCCGCCGCAGCCACAGCAGCAGCCGCTGACATCAGGGAAGTCGGGTGCTGCATCAGGCAGTATTACCTGCTGGCCTGTGCTGCGCGACCCTGCTTTCGAGCAGGAGCTGGCGGGCACCAAGGCGGATGTGGAGCGGGTGCTGGCGGACATCCAGGTGTACGTGTCGCGACAGAACATGCTGCTGGACGGGCAGCGGCGGCAGTCGGAGCAGTCGCGGCTGGAGCGGGGGGTGCTGGCGGGCTTTTGGAATGCGCCGGAGCAGCTGCTGCGGGAGTTGGCGGGGCTGAGGGAGCGGCTGGGGGCGCTGATGGGCTCGGCGCAGTAGTGCGGGGGAGGGAGGTGTGTGTGTGTGTGTGAGAGTGGTAAACTAGGTGAGGAGACGGGGAGCTAAACATAGGTGGTGCCACGGTAGGGAGGGGGTGTCGTGTGGTAGCGGTAGCTAGGAGCTGGGTCATCAGGTGGGGAGGAGCTGGGTTGAGGGGGGTGTTGGGAGGGAGGTATATGCAGGTGGTGGGTAGCGAAGGGAGCGCAGGTGGAAACGTGATTATCCGTGGAGTCGTGACACTGGCAGCGTCTTGAATGTTAGGGGCCGGACCCTTGGGGCGGCCCTTCAGGAGTCTTCGCTTGAGTTCATATCATGCACTGCACGACCACATGTATTAAATACTGTATGTATGCTGCCAATTTGCCGATGGTTTGGGCCTTTGGGGCGTGGATTCCATGTGGATCGCACGGCGACTGGCTGCATTGCAAACTCGCGACTGTAAACAGACCCTGAGATAATAAGGATATGTATACCTTCTCTTTCTTTGTAAAGCATTTGAAATGATCTGCTGGACAAGCCTTCTCTAGCATTTCCTTAAGAAGTGCAATTCTCCCAGGCTAGTGTTTTCTTTTTCCAGAAGTGATTTCTTTACCAAGAAATGGAAGCTGCATTAATTGCAAGGCTTGAAAAGGCGGTGGAGCGCCTCGAGAAGCTCGAGGTGCGGCCCATGGAAGCGATCCTGGCGGTTGGGAATGGACCTTTAAAAACACCAGTTATATCGATACGTTTAATTGTCTGCCCGTTCCTCAACCACTATTTGAAGGTGAATGTGGCATCCAAGCCTGCAGCATCGGCACCTTCGGGTGTCCCAGCACCTGCCGCGCCTTCCGCATCCACGCCAGCACCGGCAGCGGTCGGCGCAGCATCCGCGTTGGCCGACTGGGATAGCCTGATGTCGGCGCACTTTGGCCCCGTGAAGGCCTTGGTGCCGCACCTGCCTCAGGAGGTAACATTGCTGCTAGCGCATGAGATGCGCAAGAGGATAGTCCTGGTGCATCAGTCCTGGTGCTGTCTTGTTACCCAAACTGCTTGGGAATGCATGTGATTCCCCTTAAGCGGCTGTTGCAATGGCTGGGGCATGGTGGTGGTTAGCCGCCCCTCCCGCTTCCGTTGCAGCCATCGCTTTCACGCATCCGCACAACCGCTCCATACGCCCCCGCAACCGCTCCATTACCCTCCTCTGTCGCTCGCAGGCACAGCAAAGCATGCAAAGTTTTGAGCGGGCCTTCCAGGTATGCGGGGCTGTGTACTGTTGTGCTTGCACGCCGTACAGGCCTAAGGGGGGCGCCGTACCTTTAAACAAAAAACCCATTACTTTCCCACGCAGGCGACCCGGAGGGTGTTAGAGGTAGCAGCAGTTGCCAAGGTATGTTAGTATGGCAACAAGAAGAGGGCGAAGAGGAACCGCCCTTGTTCAACGCTCTTCCGTTTCCTCGCTTCCTTGCAGCTTTAGCCTCTGTTAAAACAAGTAACCCCATTAGCTCCACCATTAGCTCCACCCGTCCACCCGCTCTCCTCTGGGCTGGCTCACATGTTGCAAACCATGTTGACGACTTCTCACTCAGTCAGTTAGTTGTTTCCTCTTTACCCTCTCTCTTCTCCTCCCCAACTCTGCACCCCTCCTCAAACCCCAAAACCCTCTCCTCCTCCCACTGCATCGGGTATTCTCCCCTCCATGCAGAAGCCCGAGGGCCCCTCGGAGCTGCAGCAGCTGCTGGCCCCCGTGGCGGAGGCGATGGGGGAGGTGGCGGCAGCAGCGGAGGCGAGGAGAGTCAGCTGCCCGCACCACCTCAAGGTGCGGGGGGGGGAGGAGCGGGGCTGAGCTGAGCTGCAGGGGGGCTGCTGCGGGGCCCCCCTGCAGGAGCCCGGAGTCATGTGTGTAGATGCGGATGTGTGCTTGTGCTTGTCTCCTGCATGCTGCAGCTTACAGGCGACTGCTGTCCCAATGACCTGACTCCTGCCTCTCCACCCTCCTCTCCTCCTCTTGCCTCTCCTCCACCCTCCTCCCCCTGCAGGTGCTGTCGGAGTCCGCGGGGGCTCTCAACTTCCTGGCGTACAGCGGGCCGGGGTGCGGTGAGAGGGGGCAGGGGGCTGGGGCTGGGGTTTTGTCATAATGCTTGAGCATGGGGGAGGAGACGGGGCGGAGGGAGGGAGAGCGGCAAAGAGCAACCGTCTTGGGTAAGACAGGACTGTTCCATGCCGTTCAACCCGGCCCCTTCCTGGTTGAGACAGAGGGAGAGAGCACGGTATAACCATCCTTTACTGCCCCCCCCAGCTCGTCAGTTGCTTCGTCAGTGTCTCATCATATATATATATTTTTTTACCCCTCCCGGGGCTGTATGCGCATGTCCCACCGACCCACGGGTCATCCACCCAGGTCTGAGCCTGCCTCAGCAGCAGGTGGTGGATAGCTGCTCTTACCAACCCCCTTCCCTTGTGCGTGCATGTCCCACCGACCCACGGGTCACCCCCCACCCTTATCAGGTCTGAGCCTGCCCCGGCAGCAGGTTGTTGACAGCTGGCAAGCCGCGGAGTTCTTCGCCAACAAGGTGCTCATGGAGGCGCGGGGGCGGGACGAGAACCAGGTGGCGTGGGTGCGAGGAATGAAGGTGAGCGAGGGGGGGGACGGGAGAGGGGGGAGGGGAAGGGAGGCGGGAGAGAGTGCTGCATGCGTGCTAGTGAGTCGGGAGGGGCATGAAGACAAGCGTGCCCGCTACCTCCCTTGTTTTTCCGCCTGGGGGCCTTTCTCCGGGGCTTACTCCTCCAATTCTCCTCCCTTCCTCTCATTTTCCTCCTCCAACCCCCTTTCCCCCCTCCCCTCCCCCCCCGCAGTCCTTCATGCAGCAGCTGGAGCAGCTGGTTTCCCGCCACTGCGCCACAGGTCTGCGGTTCGACCCCGCCGGACTGCCGCTGCAAACCGCTCTCCTCGCCGGGCCTGCCAACGGGCCGGCACCGGCTGCTGCTGCTGCTGCACCTGCAGCACCTGCGGCGCCGGCTCCCCGCAAGGGTAGGTCGGTAGTAAATGCATATCACGCGCAACTTTCTTCGCTCTTTCCTCCCTGTCTTTCCTCGTTGTCCGCTGCAGCCCCTCCCTGACCCACACTGCTAACCCGGTCAGTGTTGCCGCGGCTCAGTTCATATAATCCCTTCCCTATCTCCCCCCAGGCGCCCCCCCGCCGCCCCCTCCCCCCGGTCCGCCCCCCAAGCCCCTCACCGCGGAGGAGCTGGGGCTGGCGGGTCCGGGGAGCAGGTCAGGCGGGGGAGCAGCAGCAGGAGGAGGAGGAGGAGGAGGTGACATGTCCGCCCTATTCAAGGAGCTGTCAAAGGTGTGTGAGGTGATGTGGGTTGGCTGCGGGGAGAGCGGCACACTTGCTGCGCGCGTGTAAACCCATGATCTCGGGTAAACGGTGAAAAACCCCATAACCCCTTCAAGATGACGACACGCCCCCTCGTGCACTTATACAACCCCCCACTCCCACCCCACCAGGGCGAGAGCATCCCATAACCCCTTCTTGATGGCGGCACGGCCCCACTCCTGAAGACACCCCCACACCCACACACCTCACTTAATACACCCACACCCCCCCACTCCCACCCCACCAGGGCGAGGGCATCACGTCGGGTCTGCGCCGCGTGACGGCCGACATGAAGGCCAAGAACCGGCCCGACAGGTCGGGAGCAGTGCCCGGAACCACCGCCGCCACTGCCGCCCCCGCCTCCACCTCCTCCGGCGGTGCAGGGGGCCGAGGGGGCCAGCAGCAGCCCACAGGAACACCCAAGTGAGTGAGACGTCCCCCTTGCTTGAGGAGTGAGAAGCCTCCCTTGCTGCTGACCTTCCCGCTACCAAGCCTCAGCAGTATGACGAGTATCCTGTTGGGGAGTTTGCCCCTGTCCCTGCCGGACTCCTTCATCAGGGGCTTCTTCCCTGCTACTTGTCACCATCGCCGCACCGCATCGGCCTGGTCGCTACCCCTTGCTGCTCCCCACTCCGCGCCCCGCTCCTTCCCTCTCTCCACTCCCCACCTCCTCCTCCCGCATCACGGTCAGTTCGTTGTCTCCCCTTTACCCCCCATCACCGCCCCCGCCATCCCCCGCTGCCAGACTTGAGCTGCAGGGCAGCAAGTGGGTTGTTGAGCACCACGTGGGGCGGGGGGACCTGCAGCTGACCAACGAGGCGCCCAAGAACTCCGTGTACGTGTACGGCTGCAGGGACTGCGTGCTGCAGGTGGGCCGGGGGGGGAGGGAGGGGGGGGTGGGAGGAGGAGGGTGAGGGAGAAGTGGGTGGGAGGGAGGAAAAATTATATAAGTGAAATTATGTAAGTGAGGAGGGGGGTGGGAAAGGGGGGGGGTTAAATGCACAGGGACTGCGTGCTGCAGGTGGGCCGGGGTGGGGGGGTGGGTTGGGGGGGTGGGGAGGAGGGGATGCAACTGTGATGTTTGTGCACCTGGGGGGCGCCTGTGGGGTTTTGCTTAAGACACACACACCCGCACGTGGAGCAGCTGTCACTGGCTCTGTCACCCACAGCACCCACCTACATCCGCCTGTCCCTCTTACTACTCCCTACCGCATGTACGACGTGTACCGCACACGAACCCTATACACACGTACCCACCCCATACACACACAGCCCATCCCACCCCCCCCGCATGCGGCCCCCCACCCCCAACACCCCCCCTCCAGATCCACGGCAAGGTGAACGCCATCTCGCTGGACAAGTGCGTGCGGGTGGGGGTTGTGTTTGGAGAGGTGATTGCGGTGGCGGAGGCGGTCAACTGCACCAGCGTGCAGCTGCAGGTGGGGGGGAGGCGGGGAGCGGGGGGGGGGGGCGGTGGAGGAGAAAGCAAAGCGGGGCAAGGGGGGAGGTGGGGCGAGTGGATAGGAGTGGCTGTGCGAGGGTTTTGATGGTTTCTGACGACACATCCTGATAAGGTCCGCTCCTCACACCGCTTTCCTCCCTGTTGCACCCCGTGGTCAAGCAGCCTTGTTACCGGGGGTACGTTAGTTCCTTTCCCACTACCGGTACTCTCCCCCTCCTCCTCCTTCTGCTGCCCCTGCCCCCTGCCCCCGCTCCCCCCGCCCTCAGGTGACGGGCAGTGTGCCCACTCTAAGCATTGAGAAGACCGACGGCGCGCAGCTCTTCGTCAGCCGCCGCTGCGCTGCCGACCCCAACTTCCAGGTAGGGGGGGTTGCGGGGTGGGGGGTGCGATTGCATGGAGGGGTGCGGAAGTGCGGGTGCGGGGGGGGGCCGCATGTCTGGATTGCTGCTGCCCGTGCATGCATGCATGGCATTGGGCAGGTAAACTTGCCAGTACGCCAGTAAGAGCTGCTGCTGATACACACACGCACACTGCTGACACACGCACCCTGGAACCCCCCGCCCCCCCCCCCCAGGTGGTCACCGCCAAGTGCTCTGCGGTCAATGTGGTCGTGATACCCGGGGGCGGTGGCGAGGAGGGGGCGGGTGGGCAGCCCGAGGAGGCGGAGCCGGAGGACCCGCGGGAGCATGCAGTGCCCGAGCAGTTCATCTCCACCTTCCAAGGGGGCAAGCTAGTGACGGTGAGGGGGAGAGGAGGAGGAGGGGCAGGCGGGGCGGGAGGAGGGGTAAAGAGGAAAAAAGTAGCTGACCGTGTGATCGGGCGTCATCATGGTTTGCAACATGTGAGGAGGTGGGGCGGGGGGGAGGGTTGGTTGAGCAGTGGTGAGGGGACAGGGGTTCGAGGCTTGGCTTATGTCTTGCGTTTTTGCGATCTGCGTCAGCAATGTTGCTGTTTGAAGGGTGGCCGTGAGGAGGGGATGAGGTGGGTACGTCCCTACGATGGCACATGCTCGTACACTCCCCCCCGCGCTTGTTGACCTCCCCTCTCCGCACCACATCCCCGTCACCCCTGCCCCGGCTAACTCGAATCCATGCACCAGGCGTTTGCCATTTAACATTCAACCCATTGGGACTTCTTCTCCCTCTTCCCCGGCTGCTGCTGCCTGTCCGGGCGCAGGTGGCCGCGGCCCACAGCGGAGCCTAGGAGGCAGGGAGATGAAGACAAGAGGCAGGGAGGGACGGGGGGGTGAAGAGGGTGCTCGAGGGGCCGCGCGAGCTGAGGGAGGGGGAAGATGAAGACAGGAAACTGGCAAGCTGCATTGGACCCGGCTGAGGGAATTCAAAAAGCCCTCGAGGGGCCGCGAGATCTGAGGGCGGCAGGGTTTCGGAGGTGGTCACATGCAAGGGGTTGTGGCCAACCCGGTCGTGTTTTGGGCTTGTTTTGGGGTGTGCACGATAGATCGCACGCGAGCGCGCGTTACAACAGCAGGGCAGAGGGGTCAGCGGGTCTTCCATTGGGGTCAAGAGTCCAATCAAGGACGCGGTGTGATGATCAATGCCGTTCCGTTGTGATGTGAGCGGGGCTGAGGGGTGGTGGTGTTACGT
Organism: Astrephomene gubernaculifera; assembly: GCA_021605115.1. Taxonomy (NCBI): domain Eukaryota; kingdom Viridiplantae; phylum Chlorophyta; class Chlorophyceae; order Chlamydomonadales; family Astrephomenaceae; genus Astrephomene; species Astrephomene gubernaculifera. Next base: position 412,902 of record BMAR01000040.1, read on the forward strand.
TGGGGACAGCGGTGAGCTTTTTGGCGGTGTAGGCGCGCTTGAAGGAAAGCAGGGGGCGGCGGGCGGGGCACTTAGGAGGGTCTGGTAGGAGGAGTCGGCTCCAAGTTGGGAGGGACACTCGAACGCGACTTCTTCTGCAGATGCTGCATGTGGCTGCTGATGGAGGCGGCTGTGGCATGGTGGTACGGAACCCGGAATGAGTGTCGTACATGCGTCATTGCTTTTAGCCTTGCTGTTGCACTTGGAACGGTTCGGAATGCATGCTGGATCTTATACTGGTGGTTCTCCCCATGCTATTTGGAACGCTCGAACGTTGGGGATTCCATAAAGTCAATCGTACCTTTGTAATTGCACCATACTTGCTAGTGCGAGCCGCTCGTGAACCAAACAATAACACAACCCAAGTATGCACCAATGCACGCCATGTGTAAAAGCTAGCCGTGCTCACATCACGCGCTTCCAATTGCTACTGCTAAGACAACCCGCCCGGCCGTCAGGGCCATGGATCCAGGTTCCAGGGCCATGCTGGGCTTGTACGACAGGTAGTGCAAACAGCAAACGCCCGCCTTGCATGTTTAATTTGTCGCTCGTTAAACCTCATCGCTTATGCAAGCACCACACATTGTAGCCGCAATGAGCCGCAATCCGCAATAGCACCAGCAGGAGGGAGCAGCTCCCGCACATACGGCACGTACGGCAACAATGTGCACGGCACTGATGGCACTGCAAAACCAGCAATATGTAGATAAAGAGTTGTGCGGTCGCAATACCGGTACCTTCCACTATGCAAGCTGCTCTATCATGCTCCCGGCCTCGTGCAGATGTGTCATGCATGCGTCAAGGGGTGCGCCAGCAAGCCGGCGCTAAGCAAGGTGAGAGGCCGCTGAAGGACGCCTCAGGTTACGTGCTGACGGTACAACCCTTACAACAATACCTGCCCGACCAAGACATGACGACGCCAAGCATGCCTTCTGCTTCCAACGCCTGACACAAAACGGAAGGGACGCCCCAACACTACTGTCAACAATACAGTTCCCCGAATGGGGCACAGAAACGAGTTTTGCCACTGCTCCATGGCGCATGTGACATATGACGGCGCAAATCCTAATCCGCTACCAACAACATGCATGGCTTGTAACAACGCACCCACAAATATCTACCACCAACCAACAACCACCCCTTCTGCTACATGCTAGAAACAAGTCAACACACACCCACACCCAAAAAAATATCACTATGCCAGGTCAGCATCCAGTCAGTTATCCACTTTGAACCTCCTTCCTTGCTTCTTGCCTGGCTAAGGCGCAGACCGCGCGTTTTATTGTCCGCCTAAGCCAAGCAGAAATGGGGCAGCAAGCCCCTGCACAGCCAGCTAGCTAGGGGTTTACTCGGTCTACCGGCATCCGACCCGGCACCTACCAAGCACTCGTCTACATGGGTTAATCACACTATCGCACAATTTCGACCTTATTTCAACCTTATTGACCAAGCAAGTAACCCATCCATTAAGCTACCACAAACCCAATCAGCCCCATTCGCCTCCCATGAAGCATCTCCAAGGACTAGCGGCGGGACTTCACCTGCTAACAAAAGAGCTATGCAAAACTAACCGCGGCCGTAAGCAGAGGTGCATCCGCACGCACACGAAGTGAATGATCTGTGCAACCGTGCCTAATTGAGCTAGCGGAACGCGCGTCCGGACCTACCTAATGCACCTTCCCGCGTTACCGGGCAATGCTAACCATGAGCTTAGGCTCCTTTCAACTGCGTGCGCACAAACATGCACAATGCCTTGGCGACGCGAACTATGCAAGATACCGGCTTCAAACACTAAACCGCACATGCTACCGTCTCTCACTACCGTTTCCCTTTCAGCAGACGCGACTTTCTCCAATTCATGCCGATTAGATACCATAGGTTTAAAGACGCGTCCGCATCTTCATGCCCCGCGCTTGGCCGCTGCACACACTTAAGCGGCCCAACCGGCTGAATCCACATCGCAATATGCAAAATCAGCGAAGCTTAACAGCAAATATTTGAGGCCTGAAACGTTTAATACGCTGATCCTTTCTTGCGGCAGTGCTGCGGATTGCAACGGCATCGCCAACAAACATCAGTATACGCAGTACAGCGCGCCAAGTAATAATAATAATATCAAACGTTATACGAGTAAGCTAGTTTTCGTTTTCCTGGGCGCCAGCCTTACGCTTTCGTGAAGCGACCTGCCGCTCTGGCTGCAGCAGCAGCTGCTGCTGCTGCTGCTGCTGCTCAAAACCCGGCCCTCGCTCAAACCGTGGCTCCGGCAAACGTCCTTGCAGCCACTCAGCTCCTTGTCCTCCTCCCTCCTGCCGCTCTTCCTGACGCTGCTGCTGCTGTCGTAGCGGGCTGGCCCTGAGGCGCGCGTCCATCAACAGGCTGCGCGGACTCGCCTCACGCTCTTGCTGCTGCCACTGCTGCTGCTGCTGCTGCTGCGGTGGCAACAGCGACTGAGCGGCGCTTGCCGGCTGCTGAAAGCGCTGCTGCGGATGCTGCTGATGAGGGTAACGTACGACATACTGTGCCGGAGGAGCCGCGGGATGGAAGGAGGGCCGGCTTACCGCCGCAGACACAAGGCCCGGGTAGTGGCGGCCGTACAAACGTCCGTCGTACGGCATTCCCGCTGGGTAAGGCAGCACCAGCGGCGGCGGCGGCGTCCCTTCGCCTTCCGACGGTGCTTCAGTCGCAGCGTGGCGCCGGTAGGGACTGTGCCCGGCGGGGGTCCTCATGGGCTGGGCCGCAGGGTTGTACGGATGGTGTTGTTGTTCGTACGGCAAGACAGCGCCGTACGGGTACGACGGCCGCCAGGCATGCGGCCTTGTCGCGGGTCGGGGGCTGTAGTACCGTACGGCGTACGGATGTGGCGGAGGCGCCGGGTACGGCAACCAAGGCCCTGGCGGAGGCGCATGGTACGGATTGGCATGCGCCCGCATTCCCTCCTCATCGCCCGGAGCGTCGCCGCCGCCGCCGCTGCCGCCACGGGCGCTATAGCCCGCGAAGTGCATTCCTGCGGGCGTCGGCGCCGCCGCTGCTGCTGCCGTCCTTGCTGCTGCCGCTGCCGCTGGCGGCGGGGCGGCGGAGGTGAACATTGCCCCGCCGCTACGGTTTCCGGCTGGAGGGCTGTACGGCAGCGGCAGCGGCGGCTTTCCTGGATCCGGGCACGTCGGCCAATGCGGACCCACCATCGGCAGCGCCGTCGGAGGACCGTATGGCAGTTGATAGTGCTGCTGCGGCGGTGCCGGTGCCGCCATCCAAGCGCCCAACGGCCAGCGCGACGGCGGCGGCCTCACAGCCGCCGCCGCCGCTGCCGCCAGTGGCGAGGAGCTACTCCGCAACATCTCTCTTGTTGTAGCATACGATGGCGGCGGCGACGGCATGTAGTGCTGCTGCTGCGACTGCTGCTGCGGCGGCGGCCAGCCAGCAGTTCTCTCGCCACCGCTCCAGCTATGAGAAGGCGGACGCGGTTGCAAGTGCAATGACAGCGGCGACGTGGGCATCTCGTAGCCACCCCAGCTGCCGGCGCCGCCGCCGCCGGCCACCGCTGCAGCCGCCGTCGGGGCCCAACCGTCCATCATACGCGGCCGTGTGCCTTCCGCAGCTGCGGCGGCAGCGGCGCTCTGAGCCTCTTCCTCCCTGTCGTCGGGCGCCGTACTCCTCACGGTGGAACTGGCGTCGCCGCCGCCAGGCAACCAGACGGGCACGTCCTGCCCCGCCTCCGCCTCCGCCTCTGCTGCCGCCGGTCGTTGCTGCACAGCAAGACGCTGATGCCGTACTGGCGGCGCCGACCGCAGCGGCGACGGCGACCTACGCCATCCGTACAGCAGCTGCGACGGCGCCGCCAGGTGTCGTACTGCATGCGGAACGGCGTGTACGGCAGCATCTGGATCCCAATCCGAGCCGGACGTCCCGTCATTCGATAGTGCAGCAGTCGCCCCCGCCGCCGCCGCCGCCGTCGGCAGCGGCGGCAACGGCAGCAGCATCGGCCTTGCCAGTGGTGACGGCCCCCGCCGATGGCGCAGCGGCGGCGGCGGCGCCGTCAGCGGCTCGGAGCGCGGTTGATGCGCCGCTGACGTCATGCCTGCATGGAACCTCAATGGCATCTGGCCCGCCCATTCCTCATTAGGCAACCAGGGCTGTGTACTGGCAGCCATAGGGCCCCGTCCCTCCAAGCTTGCTCTTCCAAACGGCCCAGCGGTCCTGACAGCCGTCGCCGCAGCTACGCCCTTAATACCGTCGCCCGCAGCAGCGGTAGCAGCAACTGCAGGAAAACCGGTAGCGTGGAAACTACTTCCAACGGTCGCGACCGCCGTAGCGACAGTTGCTGTTGCGGGTTCAGCGGCCACTGCAGCCGCTCTTGGCGCTACGCTAGCAGTATGCAGCGGGGGAGCCTCGGCAAGCGCTACACTACCCATGCGGGCGCCGTACGCGGCACGGGCATCGGTAGCAGCAACCGTTGGTGACCTCGTAACGCCAGCAGCATTCCTACCACGGGCACGAGTCGCAGCAGCTGCCGCAGTGGCGGTAGCGGGTGGGGCGTCGTCGCCGGCGTCGGCAGTAGCAGCTCCCGTCCTCACAGCAGCAGCAGCTTCAGCAGGAGTGGCAGCAGCAGCAGCCGTGTTCAATCTGTTCGCGGAGGCATTGGCATCGGCGGTGCCGTCGGGGCTAGGGGCAGTGCCCCTCGGCAGGAGGATCCCCCCGGGAGCCCCTCTTCCACGCCGTCTGCTGCTTCCCTTGAGCACCTGTGTGTGTGGGTGTGTGACAAGGAGGAGAGGAAGCACATGGAGCATGGTGTCTGAGCCTGGTGTGGTGAAGTTTATTGGCGGTGGAACTGGTATTATTCGCGGTGAGGCTTGCGTTGGTTGGAATGATAGGAATGATAGAGGGCAACAGCTGCTGGTGGTGATGAATAAAAAAACCCTAAAAAAACCCTAAGGCCATACAGCCTTACAGCGCCCGGCCACCCAATCACTTAGGCCGGTGCTGTTTTTATTCCTCTTATAATTATTACCACGGCTGAATTGAATGACCCCCCCTCCCACCGCCCACCGCCCACCCGCCTCACCGGCAGCCCGTGCCTCTCCAGCCAGCTGCCCAGCCGCTCCAGCTGCGGCAGCACCCGGATGGATCGGTGCCACTTGGCTGTCACCGCGCCGCCAGCCTGCGAGGGGCCAAGGAGGGGTGGGTAAAGAAACACAGAAAAGAGGCAGAGACACTGTAATCCCATTTACAGGAGGGGTAAGATTGAGGGAACTGACGAGGCAACTAATAGAAGGAGGTCGGCCAGGAAAGGCTGACAGCGACCCATGGGCCAGAAATGGGTCGGATGCTTACAAAAGCTCAGAAAAGCGGCAAAGAAGGAATGGCAGCAGCAGCAGCAGCAGCAACAACAGCAACAGCACCACCAAAGCCTCGACGTTTCCCGGCCTGCCCGCCTCCTTTTGCTTTGACCCCCCTAACCCGCGACATCAACTACCGGTACCCTGTTTCTCTCTGTCTGACCCTGAAACTCACCCTCTCAAACTGGCTCCTGCTCAGGAAGACTCCTGAGCCCGGCGGCCGCTCGATGCAGTCCCCTCCCGCCAGGTACCGCTCCGGATGGAACAGCCCCAACTCCTTACACTCCATGTCGCTGCGTAACTGCAACTCGAAGCCCCCCAGAACCACCCTGTGCCGACCCCACATCAGCGGCGTTTCCGCCGCCGTCTCCGCCTCTGCCGCTGCCCTTGTCGCCGTCGTTGTTGTTGCGCCTCCTCCCGAGTCTTCCGACGTTGCTGCCGATGTGCGTGCAGCAGCACCAGCCGCTGTTGCGGAGGGCGGGGGCAGTGAGGACCGCGAGGTGGCTGTTTCCTGGCTGGGGGCCGCCGCGTCCGTGGTATCCGTTGAAGCAGCCGGAAGCAGCCGGAGGGCGACGGCCTCCGGAGCAGGAACGCCGCTGCCGCCGGCTGTCGCCCCAGCTGCAGCGCCGAGACATCGCAGCCGTTTGCACTGCGGGGGGCCGCCCGCTTGCGGCTGCTGGGATGCGGCGGCAGGGTCGCTGGGGGGCCGCTTAGAGGCGGGCATGGCGACCGTCACAGGGACGGGCGGTGGCAGCGGCGGGGGCTGCTGTGGGGGCTGCGGCAGGGGCTGCGGTAGCTGCTGCAGCGGTTGCGGTTGGGACGCAAGTTGATTCTGGGAGCGCTGCGACCGCAGCTGCGGCTGTGGCTGTGGTTGTGGCAGCGGGGCCAGCAGATGAGGCTGAAGAGCCGTGGGGCTTGCGGTTGCAACCGGCTGCCTGCGTGGAAAGCTGCAGGGGGCGCCGCCGATAGGAGCAACCTCGCCATCACCACCGCCGCCGCCATCTCCGTCGCTGTAGCGGCAGTAGCTCCCAACCTGCCTCCCCGCCTCCTGACGCGCAGCAGCAGCAGCAGTAGCAGCAGCCATCGAGGGGGCCTGCACCTCCTCCATCGCACGCGTGTTGCATGCAGCCTCAGCCCGCGGGCTGGGGCGGTGGGGGCTGAGGCCAGGTGGGCTGAGAAGTCGGAGGCTGAGATCAAGGGGACTAAGACTGGGACGATGGGGGCTGGGATGTTGGGGGCTGAGACGGTCGGGGCTGAGACGTTGGGGGCTGAAGTCCGCTTGTGCACCCCCTCGGCGGAGCTCCAGGCGCCCCCCTAGGTTGGTTTCATGATATTCCTCCGTTGCCGCCGCCTCCTGCCCTTCCACCGTCATGTCGTCTCCCACCCGAGGTGAAACCCGCATGCTGAAGTCATCTGGCTGCCTCCCGCCGAGGTCCACCTGCGCCCCGCCGCCGCCAGCAGCAGCAGCAGCAGCAGCAGCAGGAGGGCTTCCTTGCCGGCCCATTCGTAGCTGACCTGCCAGTGCCAAAAGCTGCTGTTGCACTTGGGACTCTGACGCAGACTGCAGCAGCTGTAACCGCAAATGCTGCAACAGCCATTCACGTTCTTGCGGAGCGTCGCCAGCTGTGCGGCGGCAAGCGGGCACCGGCTGAGGCGGCTGTAGCGGTGGCGGCTGTAGCGGCGGCTGTGGTGGTGGCTGTAGCGGCTGTAGCGCCGGCGGTGGCGGTGATTGCCGTACGGCAGAAAGCGACTGCACGGGCGGCAGTTGCCGTACGTCAGGCGCTGACGACGCCAGCAGTGACGTGGGGAGCATGTCGACTCGCAGCAGGGAGTTGTACGGCTTGAACGCATGTGGGGAGGTGGTGGAGCTCTGGAGGGAGGGGCGTGTAAGGTCAGCATGACTGCTGCTGACGCCTTCAAGAGAGAGCGGAGGAGGACGAGGAGGAACGGAGGGGCGGGCGAGCGTCGGCGGTGCAAGATGCCGATGTTCGGAATCCCCCCCGGGAGACTTAGGAGCAGCTCTTTGAGGGTGTGAGTGGAGGAGGGAACCGGGCCCCCTTTCCAATGCGTCGAGCATGTTGCTTGCAGCCATGACTGTAACAGGGCCAGAAGCTGGACCTCCTGCGCCGCTTCTGGCTGAAGCAGCGGCGGCGGTGTCAGCAGCACCAACGGCACTGCTGCTCAATCGGTTTAGGCTGCTGCCCCGGCCCCCGTCCAGCTTGACATCCGGAGTGCTGTCAGCTAACAGCAAACGGCTGCCCATGAAGCCACGAAGGTCCGTAGCTGCCGGCTGCTGGCGTGGAGATGCTACAGCCGCTGCTGCTGCTGCTGCAGTTGCTGCTGCAGCTGCTGCTGCAGTTGCTGCAATTGGAGGTGTTGCGGCGGCCGCTCTTGGTGCTGCTGCAGCTTCAGCAAACATTTCAGTTAAGTCAGCAAAGGGCAGTCGTCTGGCAGTTGGAGGTGTCCGGTAACTAACGCGGCCACCGCCGCCAGTACCCAGACTCAAAGTATTGCTTCTTGGAAGGTTGCGGGTGAGCGATAAGCGCGTTTCAAGGCCGGCGCGCTCGGGGCCGCCGGAGCCAGATTGCGGATGCCGTTGAAACCGCTGCTCTGCTGCATTTCCGCCGCCCCCGCTGCCATCACCATCCATACTAGCGCCCCTGGCAGCCCTGGCAGCGGTTTCCGGCAGCGTAGCTTCATTACCGCCCGCGTCGCTGGATACAATGTTTCCACCGAACACCCCCATATCGTCGCGAAGCTTCGGACTAGATTGTCGACCCAGCTCGAGGGCTGGCGGAGGCAATGCCATGGCTGGAGTTGGCTGTTGGCCGAGCAGGTAAGGCGTCCGGGAAATGGAGCTTGGAGAAAGAGCTGCTTCTGGCGAACCGGCAGTATGCAAAAGAGGGGCTCCAGGGCTCCTGGCTTGCTGCAATAGCCTGGGAACTGCCATGGATGCCGCATCGTTGCAGGAGTTCAACAGCTTCAGCAGTTCAGGCGTAAGGTCGCTGCCAATCAAATTCTGAAGAACAGAATGTCGATACGTGTCATGTGGCGGTGACAAATTACGCGAAGGAGGGTTCCATGTATAGCCACCGTTGGGCGCGAGCATCGCATGCTGCGCGTCCTCTCCCTCATTCGCATCTAACTCCTGGGAGCGCCCGGACTTCGTGTTGTGCATTAATATCTGCTCCAGCACTCATTGGGGCGAAGCCTGACAGATAGACGTGCACCGCTGGAAGCCCGACAACATGCTGCTAGCCGTTCGACGAATATAGCCATGCCGATATGACTCTGTGACAACTGCCACCGTTCAGTAAGGTAACTCGAACCTGTAGAAGCCACTCATGTGCGGTCAGAAATCCTGCGGCCTGTTCACCCGTTGGCGCGCGACAAAACCTGGGGCCTTGTCGACGCGTGGCCGGCTACGCGTTCAGAGCCTGCAGCAAATAATATTGATTTCGGTTATGTTGCGATGCGGGAGCTTTGCCAGCGAAACAGTGCGGGCAAATCCACATACAGTGACATTTGCTACGAGTTCATTTCCGCACACATGCCGCTTTTTGTTTATGCCTTGCCACATGACATACCATCACCTAGAGAACCGTGCTTCTAAGGGCGCGTTATACACCAACATCTTACATGGCCTAGGGACAGTGCCAGAAACGAAACCTCTCACACAGGCCTCAAAAACAGAGAGTCCTACCAGTACAATTTATGTTCATAGACCCCTACCTCTAACAAGCGCAATGTGCAGCTCAGGGATGCGTTGGCTGCCAGGATGTCCTCTTGTTGCGAAGGCGAGCCGGATCGCCCCAGGTGCAACTAAACCAGTACAGGTTAGGTAATATGTCTACAATGTCATGGCCAGCTGTTACTGTGAGCAGGATGTTGCTACGACGACGAGCCCGCCTTTGCTCAAGGCAAAGCCGCGTCAACAGGAGCACACAGTTTACTAATTAACCTTCTGAGTAGCAACCCATACATTCATGTCTTTTGAGCTCGCATTTGCGCCTACCAAACTTCGTCCATTCGTACAGCTAATGGCTGGCGTGCGATACCAGCCCATCCATACAATGCACGCACCGCCCAAAATACTCCTCGCAAATAAACCAAACATTTACAGCATACTAATGAGAAAAATGTAGCTTAGGGACACTTCTGCTCTGGCTCTCGGCTAGCCAACCAGTTAGTTGGGACGACGCGTGGCCTAGCAGAGCATGTATGTAAACGATTAATGTATTTACATACATATATACATGTTTTCCAGTCCGCTCTCGTACTGTGTTAAGCGGACCAGGGACAAGTCAGGACGAGATAACGCTTGGCGGGCCGCGTCAGACTGCGTCGTGACCAATTCTAGCTCTTAGCTCGTAGGCGCCCCTCCTACCTATCTAATCCAAATCCCAAAGCGTCCACGGAACTGCACCAGCAATCCATTCCCTTGCAATGTATGCATTCCCTTCGACGTGCCTGCAGAAACTGTAGTTCAGTCACGTTGCACGTACGCCCGATCATTCGCATGTTGGCAGTCAAGATTGATCCTATTCATAAGCTAGCTAAGCGCAATTCAAACCAACACAATCTGCATCCGGTTGCCACCTCTGGCACACAGCCCACCATGCTTCGCCTGTCCTGCCAGCCGGGCAGGACTGCGCAGTACTAGGAGGGAGGTGCCGTCCATCCCCTATCCAGCTGATCCTGATACGTTAGCATCCTTGTAAGCAGCAGCATTCCGGCAATACCGCTCAGCAGCTTTCAGCGTTATACCTACCGAACCGCATAAGAAACTCCACCCGACGAGCTGCATTACGCAGCTAGGGTCCTAACCGCGCGCTCGGCCAGGCTGCGCCCGAAACACGTATACTTTAATACAACATACCCTACCCTACCTTGAACGACGCACAGCTGCGGAAGCGTGAGGAAGGCCGCGCTAGGCGACGAAAGGATTAGGCAATGCGTTGCCTGCTGTACACCCTAGTCGATGGGAACAGGCTCCCACCCGTCAGGGAAGCCAACCCCTGCACCCTGTGTGCACTAATACGAGTCCGAACACTGCCACCTCGGGCCACCGCTTGGAGGGAGCGCTGCGACGGGGTTGCAACATGCATGGATGCCTCCTGGGGTAGCCTTCAAAGGACCCCCCTCCTGACGCGTGTCGGGAGCAGGACCTCTCCTGGTCCATGGAAAGAGGACTCCTCCGGCTGCGTGTGGGGAAGGTTGCGCGCAGGTGCTGCCTCCAGCAGCAAGTGTCCCGACGGGCCAGCGGCACATCCCGAACACACACCGCCATACCGCGATATCATGGGTTCATGGCTCGTATCGCCAGCCACCAGGGCTGTCATATCATCAGGCGCTGGTCTGTGATCGGTCCAGCTGCTGGCTGGTCCCTGGGTGTGTTTTGTATGCGGACCCATCCGACACTGCTGTGCACTGCACAACAGCCCAACCAGCTAGCTGTGCAGGCGGAGACTGGCGGAGGCTGTGGGGGTGGGGCGGAGGCTGTGGGGGTGGGGCGGAGGCTGTGGGGGTGGGGCGGAGGCTGACATCAGCAGCGGGTAGGCTGGGCGCTGAGCTGCGCCGTACATCCTTGTGGTGGTGTTGGCCGGGGCTGCAGCTGCCGTTCGCGGGGCCTTGGTTTCACATGGATTTGCTCTGATGGTTTCGCATGGTTGTCGGTTTCGGCCTGCTGGCCATGCCGAGGCAGGGGCAGGGTGGCGGATGAGGGGGACGGCGGAGTTGGAACGCAGAATGGGGGAGGGCGCCAGGGACGTGTGTGTGGTACGGCAGGTGCGTGTATATGAAGCAGTAGCACATGGAATAGGGCAGGGCTCAGGGTTTGCGTGTGGCAAACAGCTGGCAAATATGAGGGAGGGGATGGTGGTAGTGGGATTGGGAAAAGGGTGGAAGGAGGTGAAGAAGGAGCAATCTGAACTCTGATTGGACTAGAGTGAAGACTGCTACTGGTATTACTGTTTACTCTGACGACGGCTATTGTACTGAGCTCCGTCCCAGGGGGCGTGGTGATGCGTGCCTGTACTGGCCGCGTGGGCCCACGGGCCAACAAGCAACTTCGGCAAAGCAGACCCACCAACAGCGTGTCTCCTAGCAAGCTGATAATTAGCAATGGTTTCAGCGTTGTAAGCGGAAGATGTGCAGGGACTGCAACACTGCAAACATGGCTGTACACTTGCATGACAAATACCTGGTGGAAATGAAGACCGTTAATCGCCATAAAGACAGAGAAGTGATATTTGCAAACGCGTTTCTGTCTACGTATGATACGCAGTTCGTCTCTGCAGTGTTTTCATCTGAGTTGGGCGTTGAGGCCCACTACTAGTAGCACCAGCCAAAGGGCTACGATTTATTGACGTTAAAAGTAACATACGTATAGGATAAGGGTATCATTTTCTTTACAATCAGCCTTGAACGTCACTTTGGCTTGGCATGGCGGCGAAAGACCCTCGCACCGTCTTCGTCCGCGGCGTTAGCTTTGACGCCGACGAAAAGGACCTTGAGGGTACTTTCTCGGACGTCGGCCCCGTCAAGCAATGCTTCCTTGTCCGCGTCAAAGGCCAGCCGAAGCATCGCGGCTTTGGTTTCGTCCAGTATGCGCTGCAAGAGGATGCGGAACGGGCAGTAGAGGAGCTTAACGGCAAAAGCTTGAAAGGCAGAAAGATTCAGGTGTGCGTTCGGTGCACTAAACGCCGCCGCATCGTTGCTGCCTGTTGCTTGCAAGCGAGCGTCTAAAATTCCACCCTCATACAAGACCCTTCACAACCTCACTTACACCTCACAATCCTTGCAGGTTGAGGTTGCCGATAAGCGCGCGCCGCTGGAAGAGCGCAAGAAGAAGCGCAAATTGGACCAGGATGCCGCGGGCGGGGAGGGCGCCGAAGGCGCCCCCGCCCCCGCCCCCGCTCCCGAGGAGCAGCAGCAACAGCAGCTCAAGCAGCAGCGCGGCAAGCCCGCCTCTGCTGCCACCACCACCACCACCGAAACTGCGCCTTCCTCCGCTGCCGCACCACCGGCAGCAGCAGCAGCCCCCGCCGCCCCCGCACCGCCTGCCAAGCGGCAGCGGGCCGAAAAGCCCGGCAAGGGCGCCGCCTCCGCCTCCGCCGCCTCCGGGGAAGGGGGTGACCGTCACAAGCTGCTTCGCGCGGTAGCGGTGGGCAATCTGACGCCGGCAGCGGTGGCTCAGGCCATTGCAGCTGCCCGCAAGGCGGGTCCGGTGGAGGAGATCATGAACCCCGCACCCCAGGTGAGTCGGTATGGCTGGGGGGAGGAATGAAGACGGGGAGGGGGGGCTTCTTCGGCTGCGGTAACCAGGGTAACCTGGCTGGGGCCGGGGGGAGGAATGCGGGCGCATGGCGGGTCCCATGAAGGGGCCGACGCCGCATGGCGGCATGTGACATGGTAGTAGGTCGCTCCTTGCCGCCACCACCTCACCACCCCTCTCCTTCCGTCCTTCCCTCCCTCCCTCCCTCCCTCCCGTCCCCCCCAGGATGTGGTGCAGCAGGCCAAGCTGGAGGCGGACGGGTGCAGCGGGAAGGTCTTCATAGCGGTGTACAAGACGGTGAAGGACGCCATGACGGCGGTCTCCCGGCTGCACAACCGCACGCTCCGACTGCAGGCCCCGCAGCAGCAGCAGCAGGGGGGCGGAAAGGGAGGCAAGAAGGGCGGCAAGGGGAAGGGGAAGGGAAAGGGCAAGGGGAAGCGTGGGAAGGCCGATGACGACTCGGATGAGGATGCGGATGAGGAGGAGGAAGCGGCAGCAGCAGGAGGGGAGCAGCAGCAGCAGCAGCAGGGGGCCGAGGGAGGCAAGGAGGAGGAGGGGAAGGAGGCGCAGGGGTCAGTCCGGCTGTGGGCTCGTGAGGTGAAGGGCGAGGGGGCGCATGTGAAGCAGTGGCGCGTAATCTTCAGGAACCTGCCCTTCAAGGTGCGATGGGAAGGGGGAGAGGGAGTATGGTGACGGGGAAAAGAAGAATGTGTTGGGAAGGGGTCAGGGTTGTTGGAGGCTGTGGGTGTGCCATGGAAGGGAGGTGGGCAGCAGCTGCACCTCCAGAGCAGGAGGGAGGGGGTGGTCGAGGAAAGGCCTTGGGTTGAAAGCTTCCTTGCCCTAGCCCTGGCGGGGTGCACCTGTTCCTGCCAACCTCCTACAGCGCACACAACCGCCTGGCTCCCTCCACCCTGTTGCTAATGTCTTGCTCCCCTTTCTCAACCCTCTCTCAACCCCTCCCCCTGCCCTGCCCCTCACCCCCCAGGTGACGGAGGCGGCGCTGCTCAAGTCTCTGGAGCCGGTTGGCTTCGTGTGGGACCTGAAGCTGCCTCGGGGGCCGGATGGTGAGGGGCTGGGGGGGGGAGCTGCGGGGGAGCTGGGGGGAGCGCAGGAGGAGGAGGAGGAGGAGGAGGAGGCACATGCTCCTCCCAGTTTGCGATTGTCATTCAACACACTGGGTCTTCTCCTCCGAGCAGCCCCTACCGCCTTCCCCCACCTCCGCACCCCCATTCCCCACACCCGCACTTCCCCCCGCACCCCCCCACCACCCCAGGTCGCATCAAGGGCTTCGCCTTCGCCTCATTCACCTGCCGCGCTCACGCCGAGAAGGCCATCTCCTCCCTCAACGGTCGGGAGCTGTTGGGGCGGCTGGTGGTGGTGGATTGGGCTGTCAGCAAGACGCAGTACGAGGCGGTGGTCAAGAAGTCGGCGGCCGCTGCTGCAGGGACGGCGGCGGGAGAGGGAGAGGATGCGGAGGAAGAGGGAGACAAGGAGGAGGATCCGGACCGACCGACTTTAGGTGAGGGTGGGAGGGCGGGAGGAAGGCGGGAGGTTGGAGGGAGGAGGGTGTGTTTGGGGGGCTTGGGAGACATGCACTATGCCGGGTGTTGGGGGCGGCAACATGCCGGGCATGACACCGTGTGTTTAGATAACAGGCCGCGAGGCGGAACGTGGCAACGTGCACTGTGGCAGCTTTGCTGGTTCGGGGTTGCATTGCTTGTTTGGCTGCTAGCTGAGGGCTTCTGGGCGGGTGGGGGTGGGGGTTAACGCCTCTGCCTCATTTGCTGCGGATGCAGAGGAGCCGGAAGGCACGGAGGACGAGGAGGGAGAGGAGGAGGACGAGGAGGGCGAGGAGGGCGAAGATTCGGAGGAGGAGGAGATTGGGCTGAGTAGCGACGACGAGGATGGGGAAATCCTGGATGACGACGATGATGAAGAAGAGGAGGAAGACGAAGACGAGGAGACATTGGCATCCGACGATGATGACGAGGAGGGCGACGGCGAGGAGGAGGACGAGATGGAAGACGAGGAGGAGGGCGAGGAGGAGGGAGATGAGGAGGACAAGGAGGCGGCTCGGGAGCGGGGCATTCTCAGCAGCGCCTTGCAGGCGGTGCTGGGCCAGGAAGAGGAGCAGGAAGAGCAGGGGAAGGGGCAGAAGGGCGAGAAGGGGAAGCAGGCGAAGGAGGAGGCGCGGGGAAAGGCAGCCAAGCAGCAGCCGATTAAGAAGCCGGACTGGCAGGGAGCTGAGGTGGAGGACCCGGGTGAGTGGGGGCGGGGGGGGGCTCCCCTGGCGCGGGGTGGAGCGGGGTGGGCCTGCTAGCTAGCTGGCTTGCTGACGTGGATAGCGCTGCTAGGAGGCATGGGTCTAATGTGTAATGGGGATGGGGATGTGGTCGTGGAGTGTGTAGGTTTCCAAGCTGCGAGGGTGTGCGGCGGGGGAAGGGGAAGGGCGGTGCGAGGAATGGGTTCAGCGCTGTGGGTTAACTGGGTTGGGGAGCTTGTGGCATGTGCATCTCTTCAACGCCTCCCTTCACTCCTCTCCCCACCCTTTTATTCCTGACATTGCCCGCCTGCCTCCCTTTCCTGCTCCCTCCCCCTCCCCGCACGCATGCCAGATGCCGCCGCAGCCGGAGAAGGTGACGCCCCCGGCTCCCGCCCCCGCCCCGCCCCCTCGCTGGACACCACTGTGTTTGTGCGCGGTCTGCCGCTGGACGTCACAGCGCTGCAGCTGCAGGCGCGATTGGAGCTGTTTGGCCCCGTCAAGGCGTGCAGGTGGGAGGGAGGGTGGGGAGGGTGGGGTGGAGTCCCCTCATGCTCGTGGCATGTGCATGTGCCCCTGGACCCCCGCGTATGAACTGCCTAAACAAGCGCTCTCCGCCTACACGAGCTCCTCCGCCTGCCGCTGTGCTCCCTACAGTCCCGTCGTCTTGGGCCCTCACCGATACGCTGCATGGACCCCCCCCCACCCACCACGTATGCGCTCACTGCATGCGTCGGAGTATGGTATTGTTGGGACTCCACTTGCTGCACATGCCACTTACCCCCCACCCCACCACTACCCTGCCCCGGCCCCTCAGGCTGGTGATGGACAAGACGGCGGGCAAGCCCAAGGGCACCGCCTTCGTGGAGTTCAGGGAGGCGGAGGCGGCGGCCAAGGCGGCGGAGGCGTGTGCGCGAGGACGGTAAGAGGGGGAGGTGTGGGGGAGGGGGAGAGGTGTTTGGAAGACGGAGGAGGTGTGGGGGTGTTTGAGGGAGGCGCAGGGGTAAAGAGGATACAACTAACGAGGGGGGAGGGGTGTTTACAGCAGGACGGTAGGAGGAGGAGCGTGTGTCGTACGCTTCCCCATCCGCGCCGTGTGCGTTGGACTTACAGGGGCTGCGTCACAGCCCTCTGTAACAGTCCACATCGGAACAAAAAAACTACCCCACCCCACCCCACTCATATGGTTCCCCTTGACCCTCCCCCTCTTCTCTCCCCCTCCCCCTCATTATTAGTGTCTCATTATTTTTTACCCTCCCCCTCCCCTCCCCCCTCCCTGCCCCACCCCACCCCCCCAGTCGCCACGAGGGTCCCGGCATCACGGTCGCGGGCCGGCAGCTGGAGGTGGACCTGGCGCTGAGCGGGGAGGGGGCTCGCAGCTTGGCGGTGAGGCGGGGGGGAGTGGCAGTGAGGTTTGGGGGGCGAGAGGTGGAGGGAATGGCTGGAGAGGACGAAGATGGAGGTGTTAGGCGCGGGGAGTACCTCCTCCCGCACCTCCTCTTTGCAGCAGAGCAGGATGCATGTAGTCCAGGGTTGCTCAGCAGTCTCGGGAGTGGATCCACCACCACCTTCTCCTGTTCGCTCGGCCTTCCTTTCTTTCCTTTCTTCGTGCTGCTTGGGTCTTCCTACTTCCGTACTTACCCCCCCGTCCCTCCCGTCCCTCCCTCCCCCCCTCCCAACTAGACCCAGCGCCAGGGTGTCAAGACCGCCTCCAAGGACCGCCGCAACCTCTACCTGTCCAAGGAGGGGGTCATCGCGGAGGGGTCGCCGGCGTGGAGGGGCATGTCGGCACAGGACCAGTTGGGTGGCGCGGAGGGGGAGGGGGGCCTGGGCTTGGGGGGTAAAAAGAGGAAACCGACGAGCTGTATGACATGTAGGCTTCACCATGGGTTGGGTTCAAGGGGCTGGATAGGCCGGGTGGGTCAGGAGTGGGCCTGCACCGTCCTCCTGTTCTTCCGGCGCTGCTTGTGTTTACCTGTAGAAATTTCCCTAGGAAGACGCACCCAATCCAGAGCAACCTACCCCCCTGTTGAAACTAACTAACTGCCACACCCCTTTCACGCCCCACCCTCACCCCCACCCTCACCTCCCCAGGGCCCGACGCAAGCGAGCAGCCGAGGAGAAGAACACCAAGCTCCGCTCACCCAACTTTGTGGTCAGCCGCACTCGCCTCTCCGTCCGCAATATCCCGCCTGATTGGAACGAGGCGCAGCTGCGGCGGATGTTCACGGAGGCTGTACGGCAGCGGGCGACCAAGGAGAGTCCGCGTGTCGTACAAGCCAAGATCCTGCGGGAGGAGGGCAAGTACGACGCCAGCGGGGCGCGCAAATCCAAGGTCGGTTGGCTGGTTGAGTGCTTGGTTGTTCGTTGGTTGGTTGGGGGCTCTTGGGGGCTGCTTATCCTCTTCTTCCTCTTCTCCTCGCCATACATAACATACACCCCACATACATCGACCTGCCTTCCCAGTTGGGAGTTCAGTTGCATCCCCCGTCCCGTTGGGTCCTGACTTCCTAGTTTCGCGGTCTCAGTATATCTCTCAGTGTAACCCTCTCCTTCTCTGCTCCTCGCCCCTCTCTCCTCTCAATCATCCAACCGCACGCCTGCAGGGTCTTGGCTTTGTTGAGTTCGCGGACCACGACCACGCGCTGGTGGCGCTACGGCAGCTGAACAACAACCCGGGCACCCCCTGGGGGCGGGAGCGGCGACCCATCGTGGAGTTCGCCATTGAGAATGTCAAGGTAGGGTGGGGGGTGGCGGGGTGTGTGGATTTAAAACGTGCGCGAACTGGGACTGTGCGGGTACCAGTATGTTAAGAAAACTGGCCGCGAGCAGGAACGTACTGAAGTGTCGGACGTTGATGTATGTGTGAATGTGCGGGTGCGCGATACCGGTACCTTTCAGCCTTTCAGCCCTGCATCCTTCCTCACGTCCGGCCTCGGACCATGCTTTCCACCCTCCCACTCGCTCTCACTCAGGTCCTCAAGAAGATCGAGCACCTGCGTGAGAAGGCCGCTGCCAACAAGGAACAGCAGCTGCAGCAGTCGCAACAACAACAGGGCGACAGGAAGAAGAAGAAGGAAGACAGGAGGAAGGGCGGCGCGGCCGAGGGAGCGGACGGCCCGGCCGAGGGAGGTGCTGCTGCGGAGGAGGGCGGCAAGAAGGGCAAGAAGGATAAGAAGGGGAAGAAGGACCGCGATGCGAAGGCCACCAACACCGCCGCTGCTGCTGCTGCTGCTGCTGACGGGGCTGAGGAGGGAGGCAAGGAGGAGGGCGGAGGCAAGCCTGACGGTGGCCGTCGGGACAGGAAGGCGCGCAAAGACAAGCGGGGCGCATCATCCGATAAGAAGGCCGAGGGCAGGGGCAAGGCTGACGGCCAGGCAGAGGGCGGTGAGGGAGGTGAGGGCGGGCTGTCCAAGCGACAGCGGCAGCGTCTGCGTCAGAAGGAGCGCGTGGAGCGGAAGAAGCAGCTCCTGAAGGAGGGGGGGATGCCGGCACTTGTGGCGGAGGTGGAGGCGGTGAAGCAGCAGCGGCAACAGGTGTGTGGGGGCGGGGCGGGGAAAGGAGCAGAACAGGCCACAACGGGAAGGAGGGGCGGGGTGCTCGCATTTCTTATCGGTATGTTCTTCTTCCAGGGTCCTGTGCCCACCATATGCTTCTTGCTTGCATGTACTGGTAGTATTCTTCGTTTGCTTGATCCTGACAGTGGTTCCTGCTTTGATTCCCCATCGCGCCGTACGGTATATATGCACAGGGCGGCGCTGCTGCTGCGGCCAAGCCACAAGCCAAACCGCCCCCGCAACAGCAGCAGCAGCAGCGGCAGCAGAGGAAGCGGCGAGCGGAGGAGGATGAGCTGACCCGCATTGCGGAGCAGGGACTGAAGGCGGACGGTGAGAGGGGAGGAGGAGGCGGCAGGGATGAGGCGTGCGTGCGTGCGTGGGCCGGGGGGGGGGTCCGTGCCTGCTCGCTTTGCTTTGCTTTGCTTTGCTTGCGGTGTTGGTGACACCAGAGACTGTCAGGAACCCGGTGGGGGCGGATTCATTGTTCCGGTTGGTATTGCTCGACCTCATGTTGCTTTGGTTGGCGGATCCGTTGCCTCCTGGCCTTTCCCAGCTTCAGTTCGCTTTCCATGCTAGGCGGCCCATGCCATGCCAGGCGGGCACACCAAGCATACCGCTACCTACCTACTACACCTACTCATCCTACCTCTCACGCCGTCATGTGTGTCCCCCCCCACTGCCCCCCCCATCTCTCTCTCCCCCAACACAGGAGGCGATCAGAAGCGCCGCCGCCGCAATACGCTGCACGAGGAGGGCGAGGGCCGCGTGGACCGCCTAGACCGGCTGGTGGAGCAGTACAAGGCCAAGTTGTCGGGCGGGGGAGCTGGGGCTGGGGGGGCAAAAGCAGCGGGGGCTGGAGGTTCAAAAGCAGCAGGCCGCGGATCCAACAAGGGCGCTCCCAGGGGTGGGCCCAAGGGCGGGTCCAAGGGCAAGGCTCAGCAGCAGAAGGACGGCGGAGCTGCTGGCAAGGGCGGTGACAAGGGCGGTGCTGCCGGAAAGGCGGGAGCGAAGGCGGCGGGGGCGGGTGGTGGTGGTGTGGCGGCGCTGGTGGCGGGGGCGGCTGCCGGGGGGCTGAGGAGGTGGTTCGACTAGGCGGCTCGCGGCGGCTTGCGGCGGGTGGTAAGGTGTTTGGTTGAGCGTTGAGCACTTGAGCTGCAGCGGGTGGGGTGCGGTTCGACTAGGCGCGGGCGGGCGGCACCATGTCATGCGTTGAGCTGCAGCGGGTTGGCGTGTGGTGGAATACGGTAGCCGGGGAATGTGTGCTGCTGTGCGGGCTGTGAGCTTGGATGCAGGATGCTTGCAGGGGTGGCGTGGGGGTGAGGACGCCAGGCGGGAGCGTGTTTGTTGGTCGGTGAAAGGGGGCCTTGCAATGGGGTGCTGCGCGGAGGAGAAGGGGGTTAAGCAGTCAGCTGGGTTGTGTTGGGTGGAAATGAGGCGAGGAATGGGGGGGGATAAATGCTTTTACAGTCGTGCCGTACGGTACACAGGATGCGCCCAGGGGGGAGCGGTGTGCCCCCCTCCTTTTTTACCGTGCACCAGGAATTACTTTGGTACTGCTGATACTGTTTTGGAGCGCCCGAAACGAGGGTGCAGGGTGTCCTGGCAGGTGTCTCTCTCGCGCGCGCGAGCGTGCGGTGTAATCGTCGTTTCCGGCTGTGTTGCAGCACATGCACGGAGCTGCTGTGCCCTCAACGAGCGGGCATGGGAGGAGGGGAATGCCGCGGTGCCTCCTCCTCAAGAGAGAGGAGGAGGTTGGAGGAAGTACGATGCTCTACCCCCACGCGGTGCTGCCTGGTTGGCTTGTGACCTTGTGTGTTGGGTCACAGCATTGGCTCCTTGGCAATCCCACTGCGGACCATAGCTCTAGCCAGCAGCTTAAAGATTCCTTCCTTCTTAAGGACGAGCGAAAGATTCCTTCCTTCCTTCTTAAGGACGAGCGAAAGATTTCCGTCCTTCCTTTTGAAGAACGAGAAGGATGGATGTGAACGCACGCAGCGCCACTTTCCAAGAGCGTGGATGAGACGTGCAACAAGCAATAACAGGTATTTCACAGGTCGTGGCTTCTCATGCGGCTCATTTGCATCCTGACGTCCGGAAAAGACAACGAAACAGGTACTGCTGTCCAGCCAAAGCCCCAAGCCACACACGCCATACCAACATACCGGTACGGTAATTATCCCCGCCCTGGCCCAAAACCGCAACTGTGTACATGCTAAAGCAGCACACATGTCTGAACAATTCAGCACTCCTACATGTTGTCGAATTGTTGATGCTGTACAGCCTCTTGGGCCCCCCACCCCTTGGGGCCTCGCCTGGGGCCCCAACCCCCCTAGTGGCCCCGCCACGCACCAGCATTGCCCACCTAGTTACGTAACGTGCCTAGTCACAACGCGCACCCGCGAGCCAGCACCCCCGTCGTCCACGAAAACACATGCAGTTAACCAACAAGCATCCCCCGCAACCCCGGTGCCAGCGACATTGTGCCACCTGCGCCTGCATGCGTGCATGCCTCTGCCCATGCGGGGAGGGGCACCAGAACCCCCGCTCGCCCCTCACCCACCCGGCCCGCCGCCCCCCCACCCAGGTCCTCCATGCTCCTCCCCTCCGCTGCTCAATACCCCCCTCAATCCGCCTCCATCGGCGCCGGCCCGCCCTCCCGCTCCTCCGCCGCCGCCCCCTCCCCTTCTCCCGGCGCTGCTCCACCCGCTGCCGCCCCCTGCGCCTCACCCCCCTCTCCCGCCGCCGCCCCCTCCGCCTGCATCTCCCCCTCTCCTGCCGCCGCCCCCGCCCCCTCTCCTGCCCCCGCCTCCTCCTCCTCCTTTAACGCCGCCACGTAGGGAGCCACGCCCTCATCCTCCAGCAGTGTGAAGGGCAGTTGGCGGCCCACCACCGCCACCGAGCAGTTGGCGGACGTGAGCTCGCCCTCGCTGAGGCTGGCGGACAGCGCGCGCAGGCCGTGGCGCACCAGCTCGTCCAGGGAGGCGGAGGGGAAGGACTCGAAGTGCTTTTCCAGGTAGGTCTTGGCAGCCTGGAGGGGGAGGAGGACGGCAGGGCGGGCGTGAGGGAGGGAACATTATAGGTAAGTGCAACAACACAGTCCCAATCCCGAATCCTGACTCATGGAAGGGACGGAAGGAGGGAGATTGAGAAGGAGCCGTATTCCGCGTTAGGCTGGATGGTTGGGTTAGCGGTCTCCCCCTTCCTTCTTGCCCCCCTTCCTTCCCCCCCACCTCGGGATATGAGATTGGGACTCCAGTTGCCACACTTATCACTTGCTACCCCTTCCCTTCCCCCACCTGCGACAGCTCGTCAGTTGCATCGTCAGTGTCTCATTATCCTTTTTACCCCACCTGCGACCGCGCCCCGATGGCCATCGCCTTGTACTCGTAGTAGTTCCCGCTGGGGCAGGTGTTGTACAGGTGCGCCCCCGCCGCGTCCACCCCCGCCACCAGCAGACCCACGCCGTACGGCCGCTTCCAGGAGCGCTGAGTGCATACCTGAGCCTTGTCAGCAATCTGCCGTACCAGCCGGCCCACCGGCATGGAGCTCTCGTACACGTATCTGCGGGAGGGTGGGTGGGGGTGGGCGGGAGGTTGCGGGCATGCGGGCAGATGGGGGGTTGCGTTGGGCGCATGGATGCATGCAGAGGGGAAAAGGGGTGACGGCGGATGAGGGGTTGGGGTGAGGGGGGTACCCATTCCCCTATGGTGAATTGGTGGTAATTGTTTTTCGTCCCTCCCCGTCCCCCTGCTGCATGTGGTTCAGCCCCCAGCCGCAACCCGCCCTGTGTGTGCTTTCCTGATGCGCCCTCCCCACCCGCCTCACCGCACGCCGCGCACCTGCTGCTGGTGTTGCACGCCTCCCCGCCACCCACCCCCATGCTCGTTCTCCAACCCCTTCCCACCCTCACCATCACCCAATGCAGCAACCCATCGCGAAGCCGCCTCATCATACAGCTCGTCCGTTTCCTCTTTTTAGCCCCCGTGCTCGTTCTCCAACCCCACCACCCGCCCCCCGCCCACCCACCCATGGTGAAGCCTTGTCATACAGTTCGTTAGTTGCCTCGTCAGTTTTCGCTATTTTTACCCGCCCGCCCCTGCCCCCCCCCCCACCTGTGGTTGATGCACTCATTGCGCATGTACTTGCACAGCGAGCGGCCGTCGCCCGTGAGTCCCGCGATTGCGATACCCATGTGGTCATCGATCTTGAAGACCTTGCGCTGGAAGGAGGAGAGCTCCGACTGGGACCGCTTGAGGGTGGCGAGGACCACGTGGGTGGAGCTCTAGGGAGGGGGGGAGAGGGGGGTTTGGGGGAAGGAGGGCGATTGGGGGCTCGGGGAAGGGGTAAGGAAAGGAGGGGTAAGGGGAGGAAGAGGGGGAATGAAGCAGGGGGAGCAGAGGGGGAGGTGTTGGGGGTAAGGGGCAGGGTGGTGAGCGAGGTGGCGGAGGGAGGGAAGGCTTTGGGGGATGGGGGGTAAAGGAGGGAGGATGAGTGGCGATGGGGTGGGGCTGTGGTTGCGTTGTAGGGGGCGATGGAAGGTGCAGGGGCGGGCCAAGCAAGTATTGTGACTCCTCCGCAGCGCGAATGACGCAAATTGCGGAGCATTGATTGTCCCGAGCTAGGATTATTAAGCTGGCTTAGGTACCGCTGATCGGCAGCGTTCGCCTTAGCTAATGCAACACCGTGCACCTCACCGTGAGTCCCACAGCACAGCTGCCCTGTTTGACTGCCTCCATTGCATACTCCACTTGGAATAGACGGCCCTGAGGGCTCCATGTAGTTACGTCCGTATCATACTGCGTCAAGGAGCGCGGGTTGGCATCGTGTAAGCCCGACTTCTCAACAAAAGTAAGAAAGATAAGCTGGCTCCGCAACGATCTTGCACACCTGGTTCCTAAACATGGTGGCAAGCCTAAAAGAGCGTTGCGCTCTCGGGGAGGGTACAGATCTTTAACTGAGAGTACCAAGCCGTGCACCCACGACAAATTATGTTGCCTACACTAAAGAATGTAAGGAATGCACCTCGCATATGGAATGCAATGAACCTGGCGATGCTGCTCGATGGTGTCATCGTGGTATTGTACGGCAACCCGCTTGAGCCCTCTATACATGAAGACTGGATTCATATTTAGTCTGCCAAGCGACTTATATTGCTTCCTGCTTCGGCCGTGCGTTGTTTTTGACTGGCTGTGGCTTAGAGCCGGCACAGCCTGCCATCACTGCTTACTTCCGAGACTTAGTCTCTGTTTAGTGTGCACGCTCTTCACCATGGGCAACAACTTCTCTGTGCGCGCTGATGCTGAGCCTGTGGTCGTTGAGGTGCGGAAAGGACGGCTGGCTTGCTGTTTCGGCATGGAGGCTCAGCGTAGGCCTTCTGACTTGCAGGAGGAGGTCGCTGCCCCTCCGCCGCCGCCTGCCCCTAAGCCCGTCAAGGCTAAGCCTGTGACCCTGGAGGTGCGGAAAGCTGCTTGGACCAGCCGTCTAGCTTGCTCTTGCTTAATGGTGGGCTGGTTGTTCCGCAGTCGCTGTCGCCCGAGGAGCTGGATGCTCTGAAGAGCGAGGTCGTCTCGGAGGTTGTGGCGAAGGTTGCTGGCGAGGTATGACCGCTGCATTTCTGCGGGTCTTGATGTCGGTACAATCAGCACGCTCTTGGTACCTTTGCGCAGGATGGCGAGAAGCTGCAGGACTTCATGGAGGCCGAGGTGCGTATCCATTTAATTGCAAAATGCTTTTTTCCTTCACTTTTATGGTCCTGGGCTAAATTTGTCTGCCGATGCCCTTGCAGGTTATCACCGCGCCCTACGACCCTCGCTTCCCCAACCGCAACCAGGCTCGCCACTGCTTTGTGCGCTTCAACGAGTACTACAAGTGCGTGTGTCTGGTTTTGCCTACGCAGCGGTTTCTGTGCCCTTCGAGCTCATGGGCGCTCACTCGCTTGCATATTCCCCTATACAGGTGCATCTACGAGCGCGGTGAGGAGCACGCTCGTTGCCAGTTCTACCAGAAGGCTTACCAATCCATCTGCCCAAGCGAGTGGGTAAGTAACTCGTTGCGTCCTTTCAGCGTTTGAGGTCCTCCAAGCGTCAAGAGTGCTTTGTTGGCTTGCATCCAGAACCCCAGAGGTATCTGTGCTACCTTTTAGCATTAGGGTCCCTTCACTATTGGAGGGGGTAATGAGATTTAGTCTGTGACTATTCCTGACGTGGGAAATCCCTGAATCCATACCATGCAGATTGAGAGCTGGCAGGAGCTGCGCGAGAAGGGCCTGTGGACCGGCAAGTTCTAAACTGCCCCGCAATGGGCAGTTAGGCAAGCGTGGGCACATGCACACGTAGCCATGGTCGCAGAATGGCAGGCACAGTGGAGCTATCTGGATGTATCCAGGGGCGTCACCTGTGTTTTGCCCCACGCGACGTCAACACCCCCGGCTTAGCAACAATGAAGCAGATAGAGATGTACTTGGTGATCGCGTATCGTGTCAGGGGTTCAGCGCAAACTATATGCTATGGGCGTCCCCATAGGGTATGTTCCGCTACCTGACTGTAGTAAGTTAGCGTGCGTTTTTACAGTTGGGTTTGTGGTGATGGGGCAACCCATTAGGGCCAAAGCTTATGGCCCTCTGTAAACTAGTTTCCATCATTTCGCCACCACTTATTTCGCGTTTACGTGCTTTATGTGACTTTGCTTCACGCACAACATACCCCTCTCTACTCAGCAAGAGCTAGCACATAGCGATGCTCACCAAAAGGATACATACTCGTATCAACGCCAGCCCTTTCTCACAGAGCAAAGTTGTAAAGCTTTTCCCGGTAGTATTTCACAATCCTCAAGCTTGCGTACACTGGGGAGGGAACGTTAGGGCGCATCGGCGTCGGGTCGGTGGACTCCGTGCCCTGAAGCCCCAACTGGAACCTGTCACAGATGTTGGCGCGGCTCCTTCTGATAGTTTTGATTTGCAGGTAAATGTACATCATGAATGGCCGAAGTGAAGCCTGTCGTCCTACCCCATGCTTTGCATCGGGGCATCACGCAGGCCAAAATGGAATTTCTACGCGAGGACTTGAAACATCTGTTCGACGACAAAGGCATAGATGCATCCGCGTGAGTACAGTAGCGAACTTGCTGGTGGTGCTGGTGCAAGCATAGGCGGTATCAATAGCATTAATGCAACCCTTAAGTCATACCGCTCCATTCTCATATGCTGTATACTGCCATAAACGTTGCTGCTTGCATGACAATTGCTTCAGCACTGTGCGGGGAGCAAGCTGCCCATCGCGGATGAGCAGGCGACCGGGTTACAAGGCCCCCAGTTAACTCTTCCCAATACCCCAAGTTCTGCAGCGGACCAAGAATACGAACCCATCAGAAATCAGCCTTCCGAACCTTCTTGTTGTACACCGTTGTCGTACCATACACCCTGTTCATCCCAATCCGTACCCTACTGTCCTTCACCGTTATAACCCACTCCTGCTCCTGCTCGCCCTGCACTCGCCCTTGCTGGCGATCTCACTGCCTCCCGTATTGCTGCCCCACAACTCAACATCCCGTAGGCAACCATTGTACCTACTTCATTTGTACCTCATTCATTCAAGTACCTACACCATGTACCTACACCGCTGTGCTGATGAGTGATTACCCCGGCGCCTCGCAGCTACGAGGCCGTGGTTGACTTCCGAGACCCCATCACCCGCCACACCTCCCTCGCCGGCTACCTACTCAACATCGCCTTCCTGCGAGCCGCCTTCGACCCGCGCTTCACCCTGCACGACGCGCGCTGTACGGCACCCGACTCCATCACCACTCGCTGGACCATGAGCATGCGCTTCACGCCCGCAGCCGCCCTGCCCACCGCCGGGCTCTGGAACCCCACCATCACCTTTACCGGTGCGTGCGCGCATGCAGGGGCTCTCCGAGGCATTCACCTTCGCGAACGCCTTGTGAAGACGAGAAAAGAAATGCATGCCGCCACATCCTCGTCTTCCACTGCAAAGATCAAACCGCGCGATTCCGTACTTATGCTCTCGGCAATCCCAACATTCTGGTCAGGTGATCGTGTTCTGAAGACATGTACCGTACCCCCTGGCATCCCCCGGTGCCCCCGCACCTCACGCCCCTTCTGCTCCCCCCCCGGCCCCGCCCCCCAGGCACCTCCACCTACGTTTTCAACCCCGCCAGCGGCAAGATCTGCCGCCACATCGACACGTGGGACTCCATCCGCCGCCAGGTGTGTGTGGGTGGGGGGAGGAAACTGACGAGCTGTAGGGGGCTGCTGGGGGGCCTGGAGGCTTATAGCAGCAGGAGGGAGGGAGGGAGGGAGCTGAATCCCAAAGACATTCTTTGCACATTGAAGGCATTATCGGTCCCTGCCCACTGCCGTGCCCTTCCCTGCCCCTCCCTGCCCCCCTGTCTCGGTTTACGGTAAGCAACGATTCGGTAAGTAATTTGAGATGCGTGTTATTAGTGCTTCCGAATGCGCTCACTGCATGAGTCGGGATATGGGATTGGGATTTGTTGTTTCACTTTTATATAATTTTTGCCCCCCCCCCGACCCCCCTCCCCAGGAGTTCTTCTCACCCGAGGGGTTCCTGGACTTTCTGCGGCAGCTGACATCGCTGCACGCCACCCCGCCACTGGACACCCCCCGCTACGTCGTACTCAGGTCAGGAGGGGGGTAAGGAGGAAACACTAACTACCCGTGTGATACGGTGTCAGCATGGTTTGCAACATGTGAGGCAGGGCTGGGCCGGGCCGGGCCGGGCACAGCGGGGCTGTGCGTGCGTGTTTCACCGGTCTCCGGTAAGAATTGAATTGACCGCAGCGGGTTTGACACACCACAACGATTTGGAAGCCCGTCAAGCTTCATTCCGCCCGGTCCCATTGGGGTTAACTCTTTGGTGCCTGCCGCATGTACGGCAGGCGCGCGCGTGACTACGAGGTACGACAGTACGAGCCGTACCTTGTGGCTGAGACGACCATGGAGGAGGCAGCCGGAGGTCGGGAGCAGGAGCAGGCGCAGATGCACGACGTCACACAACCGCGGGAAGCACATCATCAGCAGGAATCGGCAGCAGCAGCAGCACCAGCACCGGCAGCAGCGGCAGGACCAGAAGCGGCTCCAGCAGCAGGCGGCTTACCGGTGGTTAACCCGGCGGGTGCGGGGAGCCGCGCCTTCAACACCCTGGCCCGCTACATCTTTGGCGACAATGCGACGGGTGCCCGGATGGCCATGACCACCCCCGTGTTCAGCGACACCTCCGGAACCATGAGCTTCGTGGTCGCCACGGCCTCCTCCTCCTCCTCCTCCTCCTCCGCTGCTGCAGACAAGGTGGGGTGCATGAGGCATCGGTTTGGGTCGGATCAACCGACCGAAACCCACCAACCCGTATCTCTCTCCTGTTCAATCATCCCCAAACCAATCATCATCAACCAATCCCACGATCGCTTGTCTCCGGCAGGATCCCGCCTCCCTGCCGCCGCCCAACTCGCCCGCCGTGTCCCTGCGCTGGGTGGAGGGCGGGGTGTGGGCGGCGCGCGTGTTCGGAGGCCGAGCGAGCGAGCAGGAGAGCAGTCGGCAGGCGCAGCTGCTCAGGTGGGCTCAGGTGGGCGGGGTAGTGCCTCTCTCCGGAGCCTCTTGCGGGGGCCCTCTATCTAGGACTGCTGTGCACCAACCGCCTAGGTTGACCCGCCCCGCAACAAACAACAGGCATTGCTCTCAATTCACCGTTTCCGGGATGCCCAAGTAGCCTAAGAGTGGTTACTGTGTTGGAGTCCGAGTTAGATTCCATGTTCCCGGTATATGCTTGCATGTTCGATTACTAACTTGCTATCATAGTGTGATGTTTGCTCTTCTTCCGCCCCCCGCCGGCTACGGCACCCTTCATAAGATACACGTGTCACTCACCCTGTCGTTGCGTTGCGCCTTACAACCACACACGTGCCGCGACAGGGATTCCCTGGCACGTGACCGCCTGCGCTGCGGCTGCCCGCACCGCTGGACCCTGGCGCGCTACAACGACCCCGCCACACCGCCAGCCTTCACACGCAACGAGGTGCTGCTGCTGTTGGGGCAGTTCGACACCTGGCAGTAGCAACAGCAGCAGCAACAGCATTGAGTGGAGTATGGGTTGTGAGGGGGGAGGTGGAGGAAGTGCGATGGAGGTGTGGGAGGATAGACGGGGCTTGCGTGGAGGGGCAGAGCGGGTTGCATTGCGGGGGCAGGTCGTGAAGGGGAGGAAGGTGGTGGCATGGTGGCATGTGTTTTAGGCTGAACGTTGTACACAACGAGGGGAATGAGAGAGAGGGGGAGTTGCTGGTGTGGTTGCTGTGACGGTGGCTATGTGCTGTAGTGCAGACTGTGGAGAGGAGGTGTTTATGTGAGGGTAGATGTGGCAGCTTGGCCTGCAGACTGTGTATAACCCATACGGTACTGCTGCGGGCGTTTGCAAACAGAGTGGCTCAAACGCCCTAGGCTAGGTCACACATACCGGTACATCGTTCGTGCGCGCTTTGGATGAGCCTGTGGGGGAATCAAGCAGCAGCAGCGTGGCCGGAGGTGATGAAGTTGGCCAGTGCGCAGTTGCCACCGCCGGCATCATTTGCATGCTCCGCTGACCCGGCCCCGCCACCGCCAGCATGGCGGACCAGCCCGAGCGCCAGCAGCCACGACCGCTTGCGGGCCGTAGGAGCTGCCGTGGCGGCGGCAGTGCCGGCGGCTGACGGTGCGGGCTCCGGCTGTGCTGCGGCAGCGGCCTGCCCGCTCCATGCATGCAGGGAGGACGACCGCAGTGTGGCTAGCGGGGAGCCGCCTGCAGCAGCGGAGTCGCCTCCGGCGCCGGTGCTGGTGGAGCTGGGGTTGGAGGCGGCGTTGTTCGCGGCCGCAGGCATGGCCGCTGACGCCGGGGCGGCGGCGGCGGCAGCAACGGGGTTGCCGTCGCCGCCGTCAGCTTTGCTCCGTACCACAAACTCAACCTACGGTAGAGGGCCATGTAAGGATTGTATCACAAGTAGGGCCGACTCAACACAGCTGCTTGTCCCGCGTAAAGTAAATAGATTTCACAACAAGCCGCGGGGTCCTGGAGGCCATCAGCCTTACCTCCGCTACGAGGCACCCAGTGTCGGCACGGCCGCCACCGCCTCTGCCACCTGCCGCTGCAGCAGCTCCGCCCGACCCTCCGGGGTCTGTTTGCAGCTGCAGCTGTAGCTGCGCGGCTTGCAACCCCTGCGCTCCGAGCAACAGCGGCACTTCGCGGCTCTTACACGCCTTCAGGAGTCCCTCCGAAACCGCGGACGGCGCCGCTGCTGTTGTCACTGACTCGGCCGCCGCCGCAGTGTCGCCTGGTACAACCCTTAGGCGAACGGATGCCTGTGGACGGCATGCATGGTCCAGTAGGCTCAATGGGGTCAAGCTTCGTTATCATGCCAGCATACTAGCACGAAAACCCGGTGGAAACGAGGGTTCGGCGGCATGGATTCGCAGCCCCACTGAGATTGGACTGGAAGGAAGTGGAGGTAATGCATGTAAGTTTCTATGCTAAAGAGCACGGTATGAGTTGCAACGCGTCCGCTCTTTGGGTCGCAATGGAACTGACTCGTCGTCGCGCCTTGGCGCCTTTGGCTCTGCCATGTCGCGCTGACATTTGCCATTGGCCTACCTTGGCGGCCTTCGCTTGAGACCAACTAATGGTAACGCCGCGTGCCGCATCCGCTTGGAAGCCTGAGGTGGAGTGCTTGCGCCGCACTGTGCTCAGCAACCGCGGTGTCCGCACGATGACCTGGAAGCCGGATGCAGCCGACGTGCGCGTTACAGTGCTGGTGCAATACAAACCCAAACCTAACTGACGCACCTCCAACACTAAACGGTTGTAGCTGGACGGAAGACCACGCACGTCCCAAAGTTCAAGTGAGTAGTCGGAAGCCATGTTCAACCGTCGAAGCTTCCGCCGTCAGGCAACAAGTTAGAGCTCAATACATTGGGCAAGCGGTAGGGTAAGTAGCGACGTGGACTACTGCAGACGGGAACATACGGGAATATTTAAGCTAAGGGCTTCGTATGCCAGGAAGGGTAATCCTACGCCATGTAACTTTGAGCAAGTTTAGTTATGTGCGATGGAAAACGTCAAGCTGATGAACGCGATGGGAATGAAACATACAGTCGTATCTTGGGTGTAGCTCTGATGGTGCCTAATTTTTCGGACTCCCTAACTTCGGCCAGGTCGCCAAACCTGCCGTAACCTCCCTTATCCCATGGCTTCAGACCAAGTTGTCTTAGAACAAAACATTCATATTTAAGTATAGTAGAAGTCTAGGCCACTATTTGCTGGAAAAGACGCGGGTAGACGGACAACCAACGTAAAAGTTGCCATCGGGGCTGGAAAAAATTTCGGCCAGTTGACCGCTTGGCGCTTATACATTCATTTCGCTCATATGAATAACAGCAAGCGACCTTGGTTTATCAATGTAAGCGCCTTGGATGGCGGTTCTGCTGAGGCGCTTTCAGGGGCTTGTTCAGAAAACCGCATGCAGATGCATGGGGGGTTCCAAGGTCAAGCTTTAAGGACCATTGTAGGAAAGCTGAGGTCAGCAGTATAACTCCACAACAGTGCCTTCAAATTGCTGACCACCGGAGCGCCGAGCGGCTAGACTAGGCGATTAATGTCCTCGGTCGGTGAACTTAGCCGGACCTTCTGCAATGGCCCATATGACACCATAGACCCCTGGTTTACATCATAATGATGTTCTGTGTGTAATACGCGGTTGCGAATTTGCTTAATGGCGGTGCAAAGGTTGCAAACGGGTGCTGGCCGAAATCAGGCTAGGCCAACTTTCGGGGTGAATTTTCTTATCGCACCTGCTGGCCTTGTTGCTTTGTTTGACGTCTGCCGGCTTTGAAACTCCAGACTATATATATTAAAGACTTCAAAACGCGCGATAAACGCCTCGGTAAGGCCCGTTCGGCAATCTAGGGCTGGAAAATCGCGCGATAAACGCCTCGGTAAGGCCCGTTCGGCAATCTAGGGCTGGAAAATCGCGCGATAAACGCCTCGGTAAGGCCCGTTCGGCAATCTAGGGCTGGAAAATCGCGGCCGGCCGAAATATGGAACAATCAGAGCTAGCTCAGAAAGGTTCGACGAGCAAGAGCATCGCGCTCATGTAGTCGTATTAAAGGGAACTCCCAATGGCATAGTGGAAGAAGTCAGTACCTGGATACACACCAGCAATCCCACGGATCGCCATGGCGGTCATGCACGCTGTGAACGTGAGTGCTCCTGCCCTGGTCTGATTATGATTACGATTACATGGTACGGTGTAGGGCTCTCCCACCCCACCGGACAACCCCACGAACCTAGCTGGTCGAGAGGTGCAACAAAAGGACGAATACAGCAGGCCGACAAGAACTGTCAAAGGCAATCTCTGTAGTGAGTCTTGAACCTATACTCGTACTGTAGTAGATGGCATGCAGGAAATTCGCTAACTTCAACAACATCAAAGCTCCATATTATCCTAGCCAAACTTTGTATATATAACTTGTGTACCCTCCGCTTTGACAAGCCTGTGTGAGTGAGTTGTTACAAGCTGTAAGGCTCGTAAGGCCCAGACGAGCCAGGAGGCTCATGGACCGCACACACAAACAAAACAAACAGAGTAAATAATAATAAAAAAAGAAAATTTCACATGTAACCGAAAACAAAAAGCAGAAAGTAGCAAGCAGTAACCAGCCTAAGTGTCAAGACTAGTTGCCCTGACATGCCTGATCCTGTCTACCACTTTAGCAAGCAATCTTTGATTAGGAGTACTCATAACACTAAGCATACCCTGATCTAAAACAACACCATTGTTCACCAGCTCATCCCTAATCTCATTATAGGCGGGACATTCCAGCAGCACATGCAACTCATCCTCCACCGCATCTCGGCAGCCACACATCCTGCACCAGCGCTCACTGCGGACAACCCCATGCGGTCGGTTAACAGCTAGTGGCCAAGCACATAGACGAAGCCTATACCAAAAATTAAACACGCATTTCGCCCAGAAGTACTGCCATGGCCATTGTGAAAACTCCGCAAACAGAATATGGTTGGCTGGTAACTTACTGCAAGAAACACGCCGTTTCTTCGCCGTTTTCTACGGCGTGTTTGGCCCGATGTGCACAACCCTGCGGTACCGCAGGAAACCCGGCTTAGACCAATCTCCTAAACTGTCCCAAGCAGCGTGCAGAAACGTTATGGACAAGCTCAGCAGACCACCCCTGCCAATATGCCATTCAGCAATGGGCCGGATCCCCTTCACTCATGTTGCCGCAATGGCCTCCACAACAACTATGTATGGCACGTGTCACCCCGCTCCAACGGCTGCGAATTCTCCTAGATTAACTGTTGTTGCCGTCGCGCAGCTAAGGATGCAGCTTGCTTGATGTTCTGTGGGATGCTGTGGGATGTGAAAGGAATGCAGTCAAAAGAACGGAATCGACGATCGAGGGGACCTAGCAAGCTCAAGTACTGACATATCCCACTGTCTGGACGGCCCGCAGGGCGCTGCAACAAGCTTTTTGTGCGGGGATAGGAGCGATAATCATCAGACGTGTGAGGCCCAGGAGGTGCGAGCGGGTGGTGCACCAACAACGCGCCACCCGAGAAGTCGGCTTGGACATCACGCACCTTACACCGAGGCCATGCGCCTGACTTGTGTGGCACTTGGTAGGTGGTCGGGCCTGCATACAGCAGCGCACCAAGGCACAATTTAAGTACGCAGTGTACCCTGCACCCCAACCCCACGCAACCCCACTCCATCCATCACCCGAAATCCTTCACATGCGCAACTTGCGGGCACGGATGTGGAGGTTAAGCACACGCAGAGCGTAAGGATTGGTGGTGTTTGCCTACCTGTCGTAAGTGAGAACGTTGAAGCGAATGAACTCTACTCGTTTTGAGATTGGTGACGGGTAGTCTCCTGGATCGCACTCAAGCAGAAGCGCGTCGGCCTTCGCTTCAGCAGCCTGTCTGCTCGACGGTGCCGGCGGGTGGCCAACGTCCACCAGGCAACCTGCCACCTGTTCGTGAAGCTCCTTCACAGCCTCATTCTCGCTGTCCGCAATAACCATGGCGCCAACGACGTCTGGAACCCAGGCCTCAAACCAGAGTGCACCAAAGCACCAGATGACGGCGAAGTATCCCAGCTCCATCCCCTGCGTTGATATTAATGCAGCTGTGTGAGCGATATATATAATGCAGGCGAAGCTGCTTCAAGTTCGAGCAGCGGCTCCGCGGCTCCTGGCCCCAATCTAATGATCCAACCCTTGCCTTACCTTTGGGTGCCTGCTCGCGCTGTCTCCTTTATGTCCCTATTCCGGCTGCTGAGCTAACAGATGACAGCGTCCGCTGGCCTTGCAATCGTCAATGCGTTTAGCCACGCGCTTCGCTTCCGCTTTTGCAGACCTGGGCACACTCTTTCCTTGAGCGTGGTCTGTGTATGTGTAGTGGTTGCAGTCAGAGTCGCCGTAAACAGCGTGGTTGTTTCGGTTGAAGCGAAAGAACGTGAGGCCTAAATCCTTCACGGCGTAAGAGTTGAACCTGTCCCAGTCCATACAGCTAGGTCTCCAGCTTTTTGTGACAAACAGTTTGGGCTTATATGACCGCCGCTACCCCGCCGTTCTTACGCGAGGCCCCGTTCACCGCCAGGAGCGAAGTACGACTGATGACCTGGCAGAGGAAAGCCCACAGGCCCCATGCCCGCGGGATCCGGTGACTTTTGCGGAAAAGTCAGACGTAAAAGTCATCTACAAACGCGGTGACTTTTACCCTTAGTAGCTTAACAGTAAATTGTTAGATATAGGCTACTAGTTGACTTTTAGGCTGCTTGCTTCGCAGCTCGTGAGCTAACACGTTAACTTAATTTTATGCATGCCTAGCCACCCACCACCACAGAAACCTGCCAACATCCAGCCTTACTCACCTTTAAGCATTATACGCTCGTCACTGCATATCTCAGGTGTCGATAGGAAAGCGCAGGCCTAGCCCCGGTGTCCTTCGGCGACTAAATGCCCACGTTTAAAGGATAGGTCATGTAACCTAACAACTGTGAATCATACCGCGGGGCCATGCTTGTTGGGGAGGCGAGAACGGGTGCTACTCTATCTGTCCCCGTGCAGCGCCTGCCTTCCCCTCATGCACCCCTGCCTCCCTTGCCGCTTCCCAGCCAGTTCTGTGCCTACCACCCTCATGCCTTCCATGCGCGGCATTTCCCTTCTCATGCGCTTCGCGGCCCCCTGTAGGGTTCCTAACTCCCTATGCCCTTCCCTGTACCGTGCCTGCCTCTCCATGGCCTTGCCAGCCCGGGGCCTGCCTCCCGACGCCCGTTCATGTGCAGCACCTGCCCCTCCCTGCCCTTCCCTGTGCGGCGCTTGCGTCCTTAGACCCGTCTCTGCACGGCCCCAGCCTACCTTTGTGCCTGCCCCTGCGCAGTACCGCTTGTCCTCCCGTGGGATTCCCATGCCCTTACCCGTGGGCCCCGTCGGCGCCAGTGTCCATGCCCTTCTCCGTGTGGTGCCGCTACGGCCCTCTGAGGGACATTCCCCGTGTGGCGCCTGCCTCCCCACGCCCTTCCCGTTGCTTCACCTGCTCGACCTGCCCTGTGCTTTACCCCTCATTTCTCCTTTGCCACACCCGAGGTAGGGGCGCTCTTTTGTCATACTGCCTCCCCTGCGTTGCTGCTGCTGCAACGTGTGCTGTCTGGGACGTCCACATGGAGCAGACATACACCCTTCGGAGAAGCCAAAATCACTCCCAAGGACTGGTCAATCTCTACCTTGGTGGTTGGTTACCCTCAGACCGTGGTACGACGTCCTGCAATTGACTTTGGTGGCTGCAAAACGCAAAAGCGTGTCGTCGTCCAGGAGACCTCTCGCGTGTGAGGTGAATGTAATAACTAACTGCACCACGACGACATATCCGAACCTTACAACTTGTCGGCTGACGGCTGATGACAAAAGGGGAAAGCCCAGGCTTATAACCCGGGAGGACGGCGCCTCAGTCTCATTTCCAGGGCTTAATCCCGAAAAATGGGTGCTTCGGTACAGCTATCGCTCCGTTGAGCAGATGCCGATCTCCTGGTAGCGTCAGAGGGCCCAAATACCGGTACCCACATGTCGACCACGATGCACCCTGCTGCATGCTGCTGACTAACTGACACCATGTACGCTGATGACCGCCTTACGCCCAACGTCTGTGGCAAGAGATGCGGTGAAGGGACCGCACATCCCTCGCTCCTCTGGATCACGCAGTAGGTAGGCATGTGGCGTACCTCCCGCAGAGCACGCGGGCGGTGGGGACACCCAAAACGTTTCGCGTGTGTCAAGTGATGCCCACCCCCGGTGACCGTCTAGATTGCCAGGACTAGTACGAACAGCAGTGTGGCACGCGGCGCCTGTGTGAGGACGAGGCTACTGCGCTTCTGTCCCCTCCCTTATGGCTAGGGTGTATGCGACCGCAAGCTATGGCTGTGTGGCCTAATGCGGCGCCCTGCCGTGTGTGTACGGTATTGTTGTGTCTAAGTAAGATCGAGATGCGGAAGCGAGCGGAAGTAAACTATCGAGATGTGACGCAAGCGGAAGCGTGTATGGCGTAGGCTATGACCTACTTGCACTAGGCTACGGTGCGGGCTGATAACCGCCGTCTGACGGCACCGCCCACCTGTACCACCCTTGAAGGTTGCCGACCGGTTATGCCCTCGCAGCAGTTGGCCGTGAGGAGTCTTCAGACCTGGGCTTGAAGGGGTATGTACAACCACTGGGGTATGAGCTAGGCCAGGGTGTTAGTGTGTTAGCCCGAGGTGGGGTAAGAGTGAGGGAGACCTATGCAAGTAAACCCTATTATGTACGACTGACGAGTCGTACCAGGCGCACACCGTTAGGGTGTGCGGCTACCTAAAGGCTTAGCAAACCGTTACGGTTGCAGGCGTTCAGCGTAACAACCTAACTGCTGTGCCAGTGTAAGCTGCTATGTACGGCTGACGAGTCGTATCGAGACAAACCGTTGCTGTTGGGTAACTAACTAGCTAACCGCCTAACCGCTGACGGTAAGCGTCAAAGTGTGCACTCGAGCGAGGTATGGAGGCGCCCCGGTCCCCGGTAGGGATCCGTGTTCCGTGTTCCCATTAATATACCGGCTGTCCAGCGAGGACCATGTTCCGTGTTCCCACCTTCCAAACACCTCGAATGCCTATATCTCCAACTCCTTGCTGTAAATGTCACCCAGTTGATGTCGGAGTCATTAATTGGCACTGGATTCCCGCAAGAAACACGCTTCCATGTGATCCCGTGCTCCAACTTACTTCCAAGCACCTTAAGTCCGTACCCCGTGTTCAGTACACGACTCATTTAAAGTGTTTTCTGGCCTGGACGACCTCCGACACGGTCCTACTACACAAAAAGGGAGATCCCCTCAACATCAAGAACAAGCGGCCCATCGCCCTCGCAAATACTCTTTACAAGCTATGGACAAGCATGATCACTGTTAACACGGTCATGTTCAGCCCCATAGCACGAATCTTCTCGGACACACAAGAAGGTTTCCTGCAAGGTCGCAATACAGAACGGCAAGTTCAAAACCTACTGCATGTAATTGAAGATGCAGCCCTAACGGGACAAAACCTGTTCCTGCTGTACACAGACTACAGCTCCGCCTTCAACACAATAGACCAGGACAAGCTCCTAATGATTATGCACGACCTGGGCTACCCCACTGACCTAATTGACACGGTAAAGGGTCTCTACAGCACCGCCAGAACGCGCATCAAAACGGAGCACGGGCATGCAAAAGACATCCTGATAGAACGGGGGACTGTGCAGGGTGACACGCTGTCGCCCATCCTCTTTATCATCTTCCTAGAGCCCCTCCTGAGATGGTTACACTATGGCGGGAGGGGATACAGATACGGATGCCTCACAGACAAGGAGAACGATCAATTCAACTTCAGCTCCGGTGCTTACGCGGACGACATGGCAACAGCCACCAACACAGTGTCAAACATGCGGATACAATGTCGGAAGATAGAACAATACGCCAAGTGGGGCGGACTCAAAGTCAACGTAGACAAATGCCACCTGACTGGCATCCTACATGGACAACCAGACAACGAACTTAGAGGGGGTCCCGACAGCAAGCCCTACCGGGTCACCCTCGAAAGAATGCTTAAAGACCAAATCCAGATAGGGAGTGAAAGCATTCCATACCACCCACCGGCCACGGCCTACAAGTACCTAGGCGTCTACATCACCCTTACGCTGAACTGGGCAACGCAAGTGAAACAAGTCCGAGCCATGGTCAAAGAAAAGGGGGCATGTATAGAATCCTCGCGTGCAACCCCCGACCAGAAGCTACGGATGATCAACACATGCATCCATCCGGCCGTTGCGTACAGCCTACCCACCATGGCGTACACCCCAACAGACATTGCTATCCTTGACGGAATGATTGCGGGCACGGCCAAGCGCTGCTATCAACTGCCGCGCAGCTTCCCGACCCGAGCCACCCTACAACCGGTGCAGGCTCTTGGCCTCGGCGTGGGATCCGTTCGTGAGCTGTACATCAAAAAGGCCGCCCGCTGTCTCGTGCAATCACTGAACGACAGCGGCCGCCTAGGTGTGGTCTCCAGAGCCCTACTACACCTCCAGAGAAACCGTGCGGGGGAGATCCCTATGCATGAATTCAAAAGAGAGAGCCGCTTCTACACCAACCTTAAGCAGCTTGCAATTCTCAAGGAAGCAGGCATTGAGCTCACAGACCAGGGCACATCATACAGTACGACCGTCAACAGTCTTGCCCGACTGTACACTGCAACAAAGACGCCAACCCCCAGACAGAGGATCACACTGCGGATCATCCAACCACTACTAGAGCTCGGCTACGACCTGCATGAGCTCGTAGACAGGAATACCCAACAGCACCTCATTACAACAACTCAGCTCAAAAATATTGGAGGAAGTCGGATCAAACGGCGGCACCTAGTCGCTCTCAACCGCCTAAGTCTCGCCATCAGTTCAGCAACTTCGGGACACAACAATGGCCACATGAAAGCCAGCACTTATACCAGCACGAAACCCCTAAGCCCGGAGCACCGGATAATCCCGGAAACACCAATTTTAACGGAGTTAATGAGGACTAGTACGCTGCCCAAGCCCATCGTAAGGGAAAACATCCGACGCTTCATCGAGCGACGCCGGAACGAGGGGGATCCAGCTGTGGCGGAGCATGAAGACCACGCGGCTATGGTGGACGGTGGCGACGCTCCCCAAACGATGGCGGCACATGAGAGGGTAGCCGACGGGTCGGACGGAGCCACGCCTGCGCAGCCGGAGGCCAACCGCAAAAGTAGGGGGGCCCGGCGGTTAACAAAAAGGCAACGCCTGGAGGCCTACATAGCAGCAAATACGCGCACGGTGCCCCATGGATGCGAAGATGACAGGGCCGAGACGGCAGAAGACATGCCTGCTGACCCAGTGGGAACTAGCTGGACGTACTTCGGCCCCGG
Organism: Astrephomene gubernaculifera; assembly: GCA_021605115.1. Taxonomy (NCBI): domain Eukaryota; kingdom Viridiplantae; phylum Chlorophyta; class Chlorophyceae; order Chlamydomonadales; family Astrephomenaceae; genus Astrephomene; species Astrephomene gubernaculifera. Next base: position 451,890 of record BMAR01000040.1, read on the forward strand.
CCTGTACAAGCAACTATGTGCTCGACACAAACGAATAGGGCAGACAGGTACCGAAGGCGCCCAAGCGGTGAGGGTGAGGCGCCTCCCGTCCCGCGTGCAAGCCCTTCTGGACAGCAACACTGGGAGAGAGGCCGCATGGATAGGGGATCCTGAAAATAACCAAACACCACGCACAGGGCTTAACGTGCGCCTGGACCTACCAGACTTTGCTTCGTGGGCCCTGTGTCCAATCATTTAGGACAAGTACGGCTTTTATCATCATATGTTGCTGTAAGGGTTTGGCCGTGCAGCTTGGCCTGCAGGCTGTGTATTTCCCATACAGTCAGGGGTCCCCAAACTCGGGGGGTTGCATGTGTGTGTGTGTGTGTGTTTTTGTTAACTGTTTTGTTTGTTGGTTTTTCTGTTGGAGTGTTGTGGTTTTGTTTTGTTTTGGGCGTTTTTTTCCTTCGTTTTCTTTTCCTGTGGAGGGAGGCTGTTTGGTTGTTTTCAGCCTTCAGTGGTGGCAGGTCACCCATCCTTGTCCTGTCTGGCGTGTTGTCTGTTGCAGTTCCTTTCTCCTCTGTCAGGTGGGCTTGTAGGTGGTGTTTTCCAGGGGTGCTTCCCTGGTATCCAGTGGTTTTTGTTTCCTCCGCTGGCTTCTTGGTGGTCTTTCTGTCCTACCTCTGTAACAGTCCACATCGGAAAAAAATACGGTACTGCTGCTGACGTTTGCGGACAGAGTGATTCATTAAACACCCTAGGAAGCTAGGATGGCCGCACATATATCGTTTAGTGCTTATCTTTGTACGTGTTGGACGCTCTTCAGAGCTTGCTTCTTGCCAGTCACTACCGGTCTTTTCTTTCCCGACCTGGCCCAGGAGCCGGAGCCGGCATTCGTCACGAGCCCATACACAGCAAGCGAACAAAAGCATACGGATGCAACTAAAGCTAAAAGGGAGAGTTGTCGTACATCATTACATTGCCGTGTATTTGTACGGACGTCCGGACCACAGCAGACCAACATAGATGGTTCCATTGCTTCGTCATGTAGGCCCGCATGTGTGTGTTTTCGGAGTGGGAAGTGTCGTACAGCTCTCGTTGGGTAAGCAGTCAATGTCAACGTCCAACGTGTCATGTGAGCGAGAGCTCGTGTCCGAGAGAGATCTGCCACCCCCCCTTGGATGCGAAACTCCCAACAGGTTAGATCAGTGGATCGTAACTCGGTGAGGGACACATCCAAACTCCCAAACCGCATCACCAGGTGTAAGGCGTCCTAGTGAGATTGGCGTTAACCGTTCAGCGTCGCTTGTCCCTTGGGACCCATGGGTCGCCTCGCAAGCAAGCCCTCCAAGCCTACATGTGCTCCATTGCACCGCACCCGTACCAGCACGCCCCCTGGCTAAAACAACCACACACGCACTCCCACCCTCCTTCGCAAGCCCCACACAACACACGCCCCCTCCTCCCTCCCAAGCTACCCGCTTGCTTGCTGGCCGCCCACGCACCAACACACACCAACACCTCACCCATGCGGCAATAATCCCGTCTCAACACCCTCCCACAGTACTCACCACAGCTGAAACCACCCATCCCTCCCATCCTCTCCCTGCATGAATCCCCAGCACTCAACTACACACGCTCACAGTACGTTCCGACTCGCGGCCAGTTTTCTAAACACACGCTCGTCTTACTCCACGCACGCGCGCCACTCATCACCTCCTTCCCCCTCACGTGACCCTCCTTACTTCTGCTGCTGCCCCCCAACCACCACCCCAACCCCCGCCGAAACCCCTCCCGCTCCCCCTCCTCCCCCCATCAGCCCCTCCCTGCTTCCCGGCGGCACCGGCTCCCACCCGTGCAGCTTCCCCCAGCTGTACAGCTCATGTAACACCCGCTGCAACGAGTCGCTAGCCACCAGCTCCAGGTACTTGTGGTACAAACGCATTGCGGTGCGCGCGTCCTCAATCGCATCGTGACCGCCCATCCACTGCTGTGGCGGCTGCGGCGCATGCGCATGCGGGTGCTGGGGATGGGGGTGCGGGTGGCCGTGGGAGTGATGCGGGTGAGGGTGGTGGGAGTGCGGGTGGGGGTGGTGACCCATGGGTCCGTGGTGACCCATCATGTGGGGTGACCCCGACCCCGCCGCGGGTCCTTGTTGGATGCATGCGCCCAGCAGGAAGGAGGCGAGGAAGCGCAGGGAGAGCTTGCGGCCGCCGCGGAAGCGGAAGAGCTCGGAGGTGTCGATCACCTGCGGGGATGGGGGGGTGAGGCGGTGGGGGCGGTGGGCCGGTGAGAAGGGAAGGAAAGGAAAAGCGGTTCACCCCACTCTCTCTCTTCTTCCCCTTCTATTTGTTGTCAGTGCCACGCATGCAGTACCCCCCGCTTCCTGACCCTTCCCAACTACGGCCCTCCCTGCTGCCCTGCTAAGCCCCTTCCCTGCCCCGCCTTGTCATACAGCTCATTAGTTGCCTCCTCAGTTCTCCCTATCTTTACCCCCCCCCCCCCCCGCTGCCCCCCCCCCCCGGCTGCCCACCTGCTCCGGCGGCACCACCATGTTGAGGCAGCGGAAGTCCTTGCGCAGGTCGTGACCCACGAACACACACCCGCAGTCAAGCAGGTACCTGGGGGGCAGGGGGGGGAGGGGTTGGGGAGGGGAAGAGGGTTGGAGCACGAAGGATTGCAGCAGCAGGTTAGATACCGATGGATAGACCCATCCCGCGTTGTTCCCGCCCTCTTTCTCCCCACTGCCTTTCAGCCGTCCCGCTCCCCAACACACCCCTCTTCAGTAGCCTCTCTCCGCCCCACGCATCCCCCATCACCTCCCCCTACACCCCCCATACCCTCCCCTCACACCCCCCTCCTCCCCCTCCTTACTTGAGTTTTAGGTAGGTGTGTTTGAGGGTGGTGGTGTAGTGTCTGCTGACCGCCGGGTCCAGGTCCCCCGGCTGGATGCCGCTCCACCGGGTCAGGTAGTCGTACACCGGCTCCACCGCGCGAACGTAGTCGTCAACACAGCAGCTGCCGGCCAGGGGGCCGGGCTCAGCCACCACCACCGCCACACGGGCCAGGGTTAGACTGGGGGAGGGGGGGGAAGGAAAGGGAGGGGGAAAACATAGATCATTGCATCAACGGAGACCCAATCCCGAATCCCGAGGGAGGAGGAGGAGGAGGGGTTGGGAGGAGGCGGAGCACACACTGCTGTAGCCCGGGCTGCCTCTAACAGCGCCCTCAATACCGGCACCCTTCCCCCCACCACACCGCTCCTCAGCCCTCACTCCTCTCCCACCGTGACTGCTTCATCTGTACCAGGTCCACGCCTCCTCCTCCTCCTCCCGCTCCCCCTCCCGCCAGCCCACTGAGGTCCCCCGCTGACGCCACGGACACCACCGCGCGGCTCTCGGGCGGCGAGGAGGCCACGAACTCCGCATCGATCGCGAAGCGCAGGCCGGGGCGGGGGGCCAGTCGGGACAGGTCGAGGGGGCGGAACCTGTGAGGGTTGGGGGTGGCGGGGAGGGTAGAGGAGGGTAGTGGTGGGGGTGTGGGGGTGGGGGTATTAGGTAAAGGGAGTTGTGAGGAAACACGTATGTGGGTAATGCAGCGCGTTTCTGGGCGACAGGAATGGGCGGTTGGTATGCAAGGACGGGCACCCCCCCCCTATTTCTCGCCCCCCTGCCCCCACCTGAAGGGAGGCAGTCCCGCCATGGGTCCCTGCAGCGGCGGGGCGGAGCACAGCTGCCTGAACTGGTCCGGAGTGAGGCGAGGAGAGGCGGGAGACGCGGAGGAGGAGGAGGAGGAAGAGGAGGAGGGGGCTGCTGCTGCGGTGCCGTTGGTGGAAGCGGCAGGCCGCTGGGGGCCTCCCTTGCCGTTGCTGCTGCCGCCGCCTCCGCTAGCAGTCCGTGCGGCGAGGTGGGGTGGTTGTTGGGATGGGGCTTTGGAGGCGGGGGGTGGTGTGGAGGCGGCGGCGGCGGCAAAGGTGGGAGCGGTGGCGGGGGTGGGGGGAGCGGGCGGCACGAGGTGCGCCAGGTGGGGGGGCGGTGGCACGCTGCGGTACTGCAGGAGGCAGGGGAGCTTCTGGTTGCAGTAGGTGGCGGTTACCTCGTGCGGTTGGCAGTTGGGGAAGACGGAGAAGTCGTTGAAGAGGACCCATTCGGGACCCTGGGGCAGCAGCAGCAGCAGCAGCGGGAAACGTGTAGCGGGGAGGGAAACGAGTCAGAGGGAAACGCGGCCGGGAGGGAAAGGTGTTGAGGGCGGGGGGCGGAAGGGGCCGCGTACCGGGGTGGGGGTGTTGTTGACAACCCTTTCTGAGCGAGGACCCATACCGGTACCGGTGTTACCCCCACCTGCGGGTGCCCTCGGGCTGTTGACGCCGGTGCTGACGCCGCTGCCGACCCCTCAGCCGCAGACCCCCCCTTGGCGCCTGCTGCTGCGCCTGCTGCTACTGCCGCCCCGCCATCTGCTACCGGGCTGTCAGGACCTGTGCGGGGCGAGCCGAGGCAGCAGGAGGGGGAGGTCAGCAGATACGGCAGCGGTGCCCCAGCCCCACTAAACCCCAACCCACTAACCTAATCGCCCCACCTAGCCCCTCCACCCACCTAGCCCCAATCCGGATGCGAAGATGTCATCCAGGTTGTCCGGCAGGGAGATGCCGTACGACCCCGCCAGCACCGCAGCACTCAGGGAGCCGCTGCCGCCGCCGCCGGCGCTGCCGCCACTGGAACCGCGACTGCGGCTTCCGCCGCCGCTGTTGCCGCGGGACGTCCGAGCGAGCGACGACGGCGCGGTGATGGTTGTGGTCGCTGTCACTGCTGCGGTGGCAGCAGTGGTGGCGGAGGCGGAGGTGACGGAGGTTGTTGTGGTGGCAGCAGTGGCGGTGACGGTGGCGGAGGCGGGAGCTGCAGCAGCGCCTCCGCCGGCAGATCCGTGACTGGGTCGTCTCGCGCCCGCAGTCGCTGTTGCCGCCGCCGTCACTACCGTCGTCGTGGTCGCTGTTAGCACCCCGGGTCGCGGTGTGACGAAGGCGGCCATGGAGCCCTGCGGGGGCTTGCTCAGTCGGGGCTCGGGTTGCTCGTCCCAGTACTGCTGCGGAACCTGTACGGGAGGGGGGTTGGGGTCTTTGTCGTACAAGCAGTAGCGGGGGTTCTGTCGTACAGGCAAAAGTTGGGGTTTTGCCGTACAAACAATAGATGGGGTCCTGTCCTATAAGCAGTAGAACAAGCCAGTGACAGGTGCGTGTTTACACTTAACAGGACAACATGCAAGGCGCCGGCTGGCGCTGGATACAAGATCTGCAGGACGTCTCAACACTTCTGCGGAGCGGCTCCCCCCACCTGCATGAGTCGGGATATGGGATCGCGACTCATTGCTTCACTTATATATTTTCCCCCCTACCTTGATCATCGACACCAGGTGCCCCTGCTGCGGCTTGGCTCCGGGGCGGGGTGCGGAAGAGGATGAGGCGCCGGGATCTGCCACGTCATCGAAATCCCGGATTTGAAATACGGCACCGCAGAGCTCGTACACGCAGGAAACTACACCCGGCTCGTACAGGGAAGCACCTGTAGGTAGGTACGTGTGCAGGAGCAACTGTGTTATTACATGCTTACATCAGCTACGGATTGTACGGGAGGCACGTTGAGAAGGGCGCTTATTGACGGGTAAGAAAAGACAAAACGAGGGTTTCCAACGGACGCGCCAGCATATCAATCCACAAGGAGACCACTGCCACTGCCACTGCCGCTCCCCTGCCCCTGCTGCCCCTGCTGCTCCCCCCCTCACTCACCCAGTTGCTCGTACAGCTGCGCTGCCGTGTCCGCCTGGTGCACCTCCACCTCCCACTGCGCGGGGCGGCTGAGGATGGCGAGCGCCCAGGCCATGCGGTGCGCCTCGCCGGGGGGGATGACACCGTCTGGGGGTGGGAGGAGGGGAGGAGGGGGAAAAGAAGAATAGCCAATGTGTTGGATGAGAATGGCATACAAGACGAGGAGATTCAACGGACTAGCCGAACGGAGTGCTGCTTATCGGTAACCAAAAGGGAAGGTACGATCCCAGCACGTTTGTTGCTCCCCTCCCCTCCCCTCCCCCTGAGCTGCAACCCCCCGCCTTACCCCACCCTCCCCCCCACCTGCCCCCCTGGCCGGCAGCCACCACTCCGCCTCCTCGCTGTCCCCCACCGCCACATTCACCGTCAGCAGCGGCGGCAGCGACACAGGCACTCGGACCTGCGGGGCGGGGTGAGGGGAGGTAAAAAATATATATATGATGATGAGACACTGACGAGGGGGGGAGGGAGTTTACAGATGTTTGCAGCAATGGAGTCAAAAGACATACCAGAACCACAGGTTAGGGCAAAGCAATGCCCTAAAACTTGCGGTTCCCTCTGGTTCGAATTGTCTCTGGCGCCCCTGTCCTGCCCCCGCACCTCCCCTGCCTCCCCACCTCCCCCGCCATTCTCATTTATTCCCCGCCCCCCCTCCCTTATGGTTCGGTATGATCTTTGACGCCCCCCCCGCCCCGGGCGGGTCGGGCTGGCTCACATGTTGCAAACCATGATGACGCCTTATCACACGATCACTTCAGTTGTTTCCTCTTTACCCCCCCTCCCCAGCCTCCCCAAGCCCCCTCCCCACCTTGCGCACCAGCGCGTACCCCCGCTCCGCGTTAACCCAGGCGCGGGTGGCGGATGCGGCCAGCAGCGAGCGGCGCAGTAGCTCCGAGAAGGGCGGGACGGAGCCGGGGGAGGGGTCGTCCTGGGGTAGGGGGTGAGGGGAAGTGGGGGGAGGTGGGGGAGGTGGGGGGAGGGAGAGAGGGGAGGAAGGATAAGGGAGTTGGTTACGGGGGAGGGAGGAGGGGGAGAGTGGAAAGGAAGAAGGCAGGGGCATGGGTACTCCTACTTTAATACGAAGGGAAACACATCACAGGCTTCGTCACATGGCTGCCAGCCGCCAGTTGCCACCCTCTCCCGCCCCCCTGCCCATCCCAGTTGCGCGCCCCTCCTCCCCCCCGGCCCCCACCTGCTGCCCCCCCGCTCCCCCGGGCAGTCTGTTGAGTCCCAGCTGCCGCGCCTCCTCCGCCGCCCTGGCCGCCTTGTCGCGGGAGGCGGGGTACTGCAGGTCGACCTAGGGGGGGGGGGAGGGAGGGGGGGAGGGGGGGATGAGGAGGAGGAGGGGAGGGGAGGGAGGAAGAGGATGGGGTGTGTTAAGAAAAACAGGGCCGCGAGGGGAGTGTGTACGTGTCAAAGGAAACAGGCCGCGAGCAGGAGCGTACTGTGACCGGTTGTGTTTGCGTGTTTGCGTGCAGTGGCAGTGCAGGAGCGGAAGACCCAGCCATCGGACAGTCCGTGAACAATCACAACCCACAACCCCTACTTCCCCCCCTTCCTCTCCCTCTCCCTCCCCCCGCACCTGGAACGCCCGTGCGTCCCTCACCGACTCGCCGCCGCCCTCCGTCAGACTGGTCATGCGCAGGCGGAAGGCAATACCCATGAGCGCCTGCAAAGGAAGGAGGGGGAAGGGGGGTTAGTAGGGATACATATTCCCCCTTAGGCGGGATGTTAGGATTGCGTACATTGACCCCCCTCCGTTCCCCCCTCCCGCACCTCCAGTGCCGGCGCTAGGGCCGCATTGGCGGGTGCGGGCTGCGGGGAGATGCCGGAGCGGAAGGGGCCGGGGGCGGGGGTGCGCGCGTTGCTGGCGTCCCTGGGGGGAGGGGAGGGGGTAAATAGGGATACTTATACCGCAATTGGCTGGATTCCAGGGGGAAGGGCGAGGGAGGAGCAGGAGGGCCTGCAGCGTCCAAGACCCGGTCGTCGGTAGAACGACAAAGGCACAACCCGAGTAGAAAGCGGGAGCGGCAGGAGCGGCACATCGGGGTTGAGCAACCCGCAAGCGAAGTACCTCCACCCTCAACACTACGCACCCTCCACCCCCCCCCACCCCACCTGTGCAGCTGCTCCATCACAAACCGCGACAACGCCGCCAGCCGCCTCGACAGCTCCGTCTCCCCGCTGCCCGCCCCGCCGCCCCCCAGTGCCGCCAGCGCGCCTGCAGCCGCCCCCGCGTCCCCCGCCGCCCCCGCCGCGGGCCCTATGCCGCCCCCGTCCAGCAGCCCCAGTGCGGCCGCCTCGCGTAGGGAGCGGAGCGTGCGGAGCAGGTTGGTGGCCTGGGGGGGGGGGGAAGGGGGGAGAGGGGGGGAAGAGGAGGAGGTGGGTAAAAAGAGGGAACTAACGAGGTGTATGGCGAGGCTGAGGAGGTGGGGGAGAGGAGAAGGTGGAGAGGAGAGATAGGACCAGGCTGGTAAGGATTCCCGCAACCTCGAACGCTCAACCCTCACGCGCCAATGAAGTGCTGGGACTCGAACAAACAGCCCTAACCCAACAGAGCTTATTCCCCCCCTTGATGCATTTATCTATATCCCCCCCCACACACACACACACCTGGCACGGCAGCCCCCCCGCCCGCTGCAGCATGGCGAACAGGAAGCCCATCTCGCAGGTGAGGCAGAACTCGGTGTCGGGCTCGGGCACGTGGCGCAGCACCAGCTGCCGGAACTCGGGGATGAAGTAGAAGGCCTGGGGGGGGAGGGGAGGGGGGAGGGGGTGGAGGTGAGAAGAAGGATATCCCATGTGCTGTGGGACAGTGAGGAGGAGGGGGGAGAGTGAAGGGAGGAGGAACGGGGAAAGGGCGGTGCCGGGGGGGGGGTTTGGGAGGTTACCGGTACCACGCCTGCCTCCCTCCCTTCACTCCTTCCCTACCGCCCATGGTGGAGCTCTGCCCCCTCCCCTACACCCCTCCCCTACACCCCTCCCCTACACCCCTTCCCCTCCTCCTCCCGCCCCCACCTGCAGCAGCGCGTTGCAGTACGCATTGGGCAGGTCGTTCTCCAGCCCCGCCAGCCGCGTGCGGTTGTAGTAGGAGAAGTCGAACTCCTCCCACTTGAGTCGCCCGTAGTGGCGGATCTCAACGTGCTGGTAGCGCAGGGGCAGAACCACACCGCCTTCGTGGGGGGGGGAGCGGGGGAGGCGGGGGAGGGCGTAAGGGGGAGGCGGTGGGGGGTGCCAGAATAGGAGGCGGATTGCGAAGCAGTAGGAAAGGAAGACGCGGAAGCAGCAGCAGTCAAAAGAGGAAGGGAATGAGCGGTCCCTCCCCTCTCCCTCCCATGCCTCCCCCCTCCACACCCTCACCCTCCGCCACCCGTTGCCGCTGCCTCTCCGCTCGCGCCACCGCGGGGTCCGCGCCCCTCTCCTGCCGCATGCTCAGCCGACCCGCGGGTCCGTGCCTCAGCCCCGCCAGCTCCCGCAGCAGCTCCCCATGCGGCTTGGAGCGCGAGAAGTGCGGATTGGGCAGGTAGCCCACACCGTCCACCTGGGGGGGGGGGGCGGTGGAAGAAAGGGGGGAGGAAGGGGGTCAAATTAGACCAAACCATAGGAAACCACGAACGGGCAAAGCAATTGGGGAACGAGGCGGCAGGGGTCTATAAACGCAAACGGAGGGTTAGTGGGGAGGAGGGTGGAGGAAGGGTGGGGCGGTGAGATGCGGTATTACCTCATGGTTGTAAGGAATAGTGGGAAACGGCAGTAGGGCATGACAAGGGAGTGCTCCCCCATGGTGTGGTGAAGCCTACATCGGCTACATGTCCTACAGCCTGTTAGTTTTGGTCCCCTAAACACCCCACCCACCACCCTCCCGTAACCCCACCCATGACCCCCTCCCACCCCACCACCCCACCCCACCCACCACGCGCATGTCCTTGCGCAGTGCGGGCTCCAGTGCCCGGGGTGGCAGTCCCACAGAGGCCGTCTCGTGGGGCGGCAGGTCGGAGGCCAGGGAGGGCTGGGCGGCGGAGGAGGTGGAGGAGGGGGTGGGGGGGTACTGGGGGGCGGAGGAGAAGCAGTCGTCCTCCTGCGGGGGCCGGGGGCGGCAGGGTGGGGTAAAGAGGAAACAACTAACTGACTGAGGGATAAGGCGTCAACATGGATTGCAACATGGGGCGGAGGGGGAGGGGGAGAAGGGTTATGGGGGCGGGGTGTGGGTTAGATGCAGGCCACGCAGCGCATGAGAGTGCGGGTGCATGGGGGAGGGGGGGTGCTAGGTCTGCTAGGTCCAATCTTGGGACCAACCCTCCTCCTCCTCCCCTCAGGCACACAGCACATGGGGTATCCTCCCCCCTCCCCCTCCCCCTGTACCCCATGGTGAAGCCTACATGTCATACAGCTCGTCAGTTGCTTCGTCAGTGTCTCATTATCTATTTTTTTACCCCCCTTGCCCCGCCCCCCACCTGCAGCTCCCCCCTCCACCTCCCCCCGCCCCACCCCCCCCCCCCCCCCCACCTGCAGCTCCACCGCGGGTCGGCCCCGGCTAGGCACCAGAGGCACCCCCGAGCCGCCGCCCTTGTTCACCCGGGGGCAGGGGGACAGACCGGAGCCGCTGGCGCCACCGCCTGCATGCATGCAGGTCACGTTGTCAACACACATGGCACAGCTGCGGTTCACATGCGCACCTATCCCAACTGCTTGCTCTTGTTTCCGCTCAACTACACATGGCATAGCTGCGCTGGAATGCTAGAACTCACACGAAAACACTCACGCGGCCAGGTTTCTTAACACACGCACACAGTGATTCAGTACATATTCCACCTCGCGGCCAGTTTCCTCAACACAACATATGGTATGAAAGCCACACATGTCATTCAACGTGCGGTGCTCAACACGGCCGCACACCCCAACCGCGGCCAGTTATTTTAACACACCCCAGCCGCACCTGCCCCCATGTCCCCCCACACGTGCACGTAACCCCCGCTGCCGCCCAGTGCGATGAGGTCCCCGCTGGGGCTGAGGGCGGCGGTGGAGAGCGTGTCGGAGGCCATGTCGGCCTGGAAGGGGGGCGGGGGGGGGGGAGGGGTAGAAGAGCAAACCATAGGAAACCACGAAAGGAAGGGGGGGCCGGATGGAAGCGAACCCATGGTGGCCTCGTCACACAGCTCGTCAGTTTCCACCCTTTCACCCCTCCTACCCCCATCGCTTTTCCCTAACCTGTGGTTTCCTATGGTTTGGTACCTGGTCTGTGACCCCCCCACCCCCCACCTGGTACACATGCGCCGCCGCCCCGGTGGCGGTGTCCGCGATGCAGAACAGCGCGGAGGGCAGCGCCAGCAGCAGCGAGGCGGGCAGCAGCGGGTGGAAGGCCAGGCAGCAGGGCGGGCCGGCGGAGGGGAGGGAGTACAGCGGGCGCAGCCCGCCGGAGCGCAGGTCGAAGATCTGGGGGGGTCAAAGACCATCGCACCAAACCGTAGGAAATCACAGGTTAGGGCAAAGCATTGGGGATAGGGGTGGCAGGATGCCAGAAACAAAGTGATCTGGGGGTCAAAGCCGTACCAAACTATAGGAAACCACACAGGTGGGGGTGGGGTGGGGTGGAGGGAAGGAGAGAAGGAGAAGGGGGAGGGGGCGGGTCGTGGGTGAATCCTCATCCCCACGTCCTCCTACCGCCTACCGCCCCTCTGTTTTGCCCTCATTCGTGGCTTCCTATCGTGCGATCTATTTTGAGGCCCCCCCGTTCCCTTCCTCTTTGCCCCCTCCTTTGGAATTTCTTTTTCCCCCACCTTGACACAGTTCTCCGGCACAGGACTGCCCGCCCGCAGCCCGTACCCCGCAGCCGCCACCGTGTCCCCCCGCGCATCCAGCGCCGCCACCCCGCCGGGAGCAGCCATCAGGGCGGCCTCAACCTGAAAGGGAAGGGAAGGGGGAGGGGTTCGGGGAGCAAAGATATGCGGGACGAGGAAAGGTGTGGGGGGCGATGGGCGGGGTAATGTGTGCGTAACCCCCTCCTCACCCTCAGCTTCCCCCGCGGGTCGATGAGCGCCAGTCGCCCAAGCGATGTGGCGGCACACAGCGCCCCCCGACCCGCGGGTCCGCGCAGCAGCGTGATGCCCTCGCCCGCAGCCAGGCCCAACACATCCTGGGGCGGGGGAGAGGGGAGAAAGAGGGGAGAAAGAGGGGAGAAAGAGGGGAGAAAGAGGGGAGAAAGAGAAGGATTAACAAAGAAACATACTCCGCATTAGGCTAAAAAGTTGGGTTAAGAGAGGGGGAGGGGAGGAACAACAAACGATAGGAAGAGGGATGATGGGATCCCGGATGACCTGATGCGCACCATGCGGTCACGGTAGCGACAAGAGCAACAAGGATAGCCTTCCGCATTGCATACACACACATACACACACAAACCCCGCATCCCCCTGCCATTCCCCCTGCCCCTACATCCTCACCCCCCTCACCCCCCCCCGCCCCCACCTGCTCCACCACCACTGCCCCTGTGCCCAGGTCCACCAGCGTCATGAGCGGCCCGCTGCGACCCACCACAGCACGAACCGCACCACCACCCCCTGCACCTCCTCCTCCTCCGCCGCCGCCTCCTCCGTCCAGACACAGCGCTGAGAACTGTCCCGTCTGTGTGCGGCACAGGAGGGGGGTAGCAGGAGTAGAGGCGGTAAGAGGAGAGAGGGTAATGCAATGGAGGCGTTGACAGGGTGTCGCGGGCAGCGCCCCCCCCCGCCTTCTTCCAACCCCATGGCCCGACACGTCATGCTCCACCTCATCGTCCAGCTCATGCAACCCGATATTGCAGTCCAGTATGCGGTACACCTCTCTCCCATCTGCCCACCTCCCACCCCCACCTCATCTCCCATCTCCCCACCTCATCCCCCCCCCCCCCACCCCCACCTCATCGTTCAGCCTCCAGCGGGGAGCTCCGCCCAGACCGTTCAGCACCAACCTGCAGCGGCGACAGCAACAACCACCCCACCCCGCCCCTGGTGAAGAAGAGCCAAGCAGCAGCAAAGTTGCGTGACAGCAGCAGCCGCAGCCGCAACAGGTGATGTACATACGCACAGGTATGAGACGGCGGGGCACCAACAGCAGCAGCACACCAACGGCGTGTGCTGCTGCTATGAGACCCTGCATGCATGCATATGCCCCTGTGCCTCTATGTGTGTTGCTTTGTTGCCATCTAGCCGCTCTCTGCTGCTCCTCCCGCCCCTGCCCCCCGCCCCCACACCTACAATCCCCACACCCCCACCTGTGCTGGCTGAGTGACAGCACGCCCTCCCCCGCCGCCTGCACCTCCAGCACCGGGCCGCCAGGGTGCGCCTGCCAGTGCGCGTAGGGCTGCAGCGAGGGACACTGCAGCGTGTAGAGGTGGCCCGAGTCCGTGCCTGGGGGAGCGGAGCGGAGGGGAGGAGGAAGGGAGGGAGGGGGGCTGAAGAGGAGGGGGTGGTTGGGGTGCGGGAGGGTGTGGGAATGTGCTGAGGTGGGTAGCGTGCAGACGCCTGACTCCTGCTTGGCAGCATGGCATCATGGCGCTCACCTGCCCACAGCGCCTCGCAGTGCGGGCTGAACTGCATGGCGGTGACCTGATGGGGTTAGGGAAGGGGTAAGCAAGGAGGCAAAGATTGGGTAAGGGGTTGCGGCGGTAGCCTACGATGCCAGCGACCCTTGCTTGCACATGGACGCATAAATATGGACTTATTTGAGGAGCGCTGCTTTAATAAACTGTAGTGTTGATGACCACTGGTGGGTGTTCCTTACGAAGATTTGCGACCGGGAACATTATGGTCATTGCGTAAGCCATGCACTTGCGCAGGCGACTTACCGCAGATGGATACATGGCATCCAGCGGCGCCACAGACAGTTCGCCCAATCCATAAGCGCTGTACATCTTGCCTCCGTTACAATTCGTCTGGGTAAGTCCTTGAAAGTATAAAAGCCGACAGCCAAGCGCTCAACGGTCAACTCATCAGGATTCCTTCCTGCCTATAGATGTCATTGTGTAATGCATGTGATCGTTACTCCGCCTGCAGACAAACCTATCGGAGTTTGACGGCAATTAGCCATGCTACCGAACGCCTTTAGGCGCTATTCTGGGTGATACCGAGATCCATTGTTGAGACTGTAAGACAGCGTCTTCCGTGAAACTAGGAACGTGCGACTGCAATTAGTCAAAGGCCATGAATCCGTACTTCCGTTGAAACCGTCTGCATGATCTCAGTGCTTGGATGGCCCGATCCAGCAGGATTGTCAAGAGGCGCCCTCGCCTTAGCTCCATACTAGCACCTCCCTGCAAAGCATGCGTGCTTTATCGCGACATCTCCCGAGCAAAGGTCACCCGCGCACGCTCCCCGCCCCACATGACCAATATGGAAAAGGCTGCATGTGTGGTATTCCTCCTTACAGAAGCCATGCATCGACACATGGCGCTATCATTCCAGACGCCAACGTCGTCACTGATCGCACTGTGCAAACCTATGTACGGCATATGGTCCAAGAGTAAAGCGACGACCAAGGGGGCCTACAATCCATGTTCTGCACACGGCGCCCGGCTTTGTGAAGCCCTGCTTGTTAACAAGCAAGGCTCTGTACGTGGTACCGGTCGCCCTTTTGCATCGCCGGATATGCAGCGGAGCACCGTGTGGTGGTGGACACTGGACCAACCCCGTCGCGCCCCAACAACAACGGCCGGAGGGCCGTGGTGCGGTACCCTGATCGTCACCCCCTTTCGCGTCGCACGTCACCGACCCCGCCTAACACAAAACCCAAAAGTCGTCGCTCGCAAACAAATGCACCTGTATTCGGTTTCGGTTCCAGCCTTCCGCGCAGGCCCAAGCCGCACGCACGCTTCAGCTGCAATGGAGTCAGCCGGGTAAGTTGCAGCAAAGCAGCAAAAGACGCGGCTGCACGCAGCTTTGGACCGTTTGCATACAACAACAGTTTGAACAGCAACTCGCCAAGCTCCACTGTGCCAGACCCAATAAGCCCCCAACTCCGCAATCAAATAAGGCTTCATGCCAACATCATCCGGCGACGCTGCTGTGTCCAGCTGCCCACTTGAATGCAAGGAGGCGGGCCCGCTCGGTGTATATGCCCTACAAACCCGCCCATGGGCCATTGAACGACCAAGAAACGCCACCACCTGTACACCTTTGCACCTGAACCCGAGAAACATAATCACCACCATCAACAACTTCTAACCCGTGCAAGAAGGAAGCATGGCTGCATGGGGGGGATACGGTCTAACCGCAAACACCGAAATCAACCGCCGTGGTGGTTAGTGGTGCCGTACACATGATGTGCCATATGCCGTACAGAAAGCCGCGACGGAGTTCTTCCTCTTCTTTATCTTCACAGGTCGGAGTCGTGGCGCACCCAGGCCATGTGGGCGGGGGCGTCCCAGGTCGACTCCAGGGTCAGGCGGTTGTGGAAGAACTCGTCACTGCGCAGCGGGGGAACAGTCGGGGAAAAGACAGGAACAAGGATAAGAAGGTAACGTAGGCTGTAAAAGGGTAACGAAAGGAAGGAAGTTGGTAACAGCGGCACGATAACAACCCGTGAACTGTTGAGGAAGAGCAGCAGCAGGGGCAGCGTGCAGGAGGGGAGGGGAACCATGCATCCATGATGGTCACGAGTGTTCAGGAGTGTTCAACCTCCCCTTCCAACGCGCGCCCCCCCGCCTCATTTTCCTACTTTTGCCCCCCAAACGCGCTGCTTCCTCTGCCCTCTCTCCCCCTCCGTCCTCACCCGGTCTCGTCGTCCTTGACGCGGGTCCAGGCCATCGCGTCGGGCAGCTCCCACACGCTCTCGCCCGTCTCCACGTTGAAGAAGTAGGACTTCTTGGACTCTGTGTGAGGGGGACCAGCAGCAGCAGCAGCGGCAGGAGGAGCACCAGCCGGGGGATCAGGAAGAACAGACGGAGGCAGCGGCACGTGATGACCGCAGCAGCAACACCGGCAGCAGACTGCGGCTAGATTGCAACATGCGCTCTGGAACGCAGGCGCAGCGCGAGGGCACGACACCCACCCACATCCCTCAGCCCTCCGTCCCGCCCGACCCACATCCCTTTTGCCCCTCACCCTCGTCCTTGAGCTCACGCCAGACGGTGTGGTAGGCGGGGTCGATCCAGGCGAACTCGCCGGTCTTCTCGTTGTACCTGCGGCGTCAGGTGCGGGGCGGCAGGCAGACAGTGCAGGTGAGGGGCAACAGACGGGGCATGTGTGGGGCGGCAACAGACAGTGCAGGTGTAGGGCGGAAGGCAGCGCAGATGCCCGCCAGCACACGGCAGCAGGCACACAGCCCCCTCATGCCCCACACAGCCCCACACCCACATGCGGTTCCTCAGTTCCCTCTTCCCTGTCAACCCCCATGCAGGGCCCCGCGCCCCTCCCCGTCCTCACCAGCGCACGTTGATGTTCTTGTCCATGTCGGCCAGCATGTCCTTGGGCACCTCCTCCGGCACCGCCAGCTGCGTGGCGTTCACCTTCCAGTTGTAGTACATGACCTGCGTGTCGCGACGCACCTTCACCCACGCCAGGGACTGAGGGCGGGGAGCAGGGGGAGGGGGAGGAGGGAGAGGAGGAGGAGGAGGAGGGAGATCAGCAGGTTAGCAGGTGAAGCAGGCAGACAGGCCGGGGTACAGAAGGCCACTGCGGGTGATGCGGTCAAACAGCTCGACATCCGGCACCCCAACAGCCCACCAACATATATACACGAAGCGCTTGCAAGACCGTCCCAACAAGCCCATGCTCCTCCTTCCTTACCACTCTACCCACCATCCTCCCACACCGCATCCACCTCCGCAGCCCTCCTCCCTCAAGTCCCACAACCCTCCTCCATCTACCAACCCCCCATCCCCATCACCAACCCCACCACCACCCCCACCACCTACCGGCGGCACGTCGTGCACCTCCTGTCCGGTGATGGCGTTCACGTACTTGATGGGGTGTCCCTGCACGTCCACCCGCTGCCAGGCGCAGGAGGAGGGCGTGTTCCAGCGGCTGTCGCCGGTGCGCGTGTTGAACCAGTACTCCTCCGCGGGGGTGGACTCGCCGCTCAGAGAGGCGGCTGCAGGTGCGGTAGGAGGAGTGGGGAGAAGGAGAGCAGGTTACAACAGAGGTAAGAGCTGGAACCGGTTAGTTCGCTCAACCGTAACAACCCAGATACAACCCAGATTCCATTTCACAGGAAACAAGAAGCGAGGTACCCTGTCATGTGTTACGGGATAGAGCATGTGCTGCTGCGCGGAAGCTGGAAGACTTCAGGCCGTCAGCCGCTATCAGCCTGCTGAGAGCACATGCTGGAAGTACATGCTGCAAGCACATCCTGAAAGCACACGCGAGGCATACTCACTGGAGGGCTTGGTGGCGCGGGTCCAGCTGCCTGGGGTGTCCTCGAAGGCCATGGGGCCGTCCTTGTCGTACGCGGCGATCAGCTCGCGGATCTCCTTGGTGGGCGCGAACTCGCGCGCCTTCTTGCCGGACTTGTCCTCCACGTTGACGTCGGCGCCGTACTGCAGCAGCATGCGGGCGATCTGCGGACAGGCGGTACAGGGACGCGGAAGGGGGCGTGGCTGTTTGGAAGGAGGGAAGAGGGAAGGATGCGAGGAGGAGGATGTGAAGGAAAGGACAAGGGAGGAGAAGGGCACGACGCATGGGGGTGGTGGTTTGAATCGTCGGTGGTCAAGGTAGTGGAAGAGGCTTTTAGCGCAAGTACTCTCGCTTTGGGGTTTTTGCCGATGATCAAGTTCCAATCCCAGCAAGCTTTGTCTTGGACTATGGGCCATAGACGGGCTGTTTGGCAAGCTATGCGGCATACCTGGGGCAGGTTCTGCTGGAAGGCCACATGCAGCGGCGTCGCGCCAGTAGCCGGATCCTTCGACTTGGCAAAAGCGCCATACTGCAGCAGAGCGTCAACGAACTTGATTTCCTTCGTGCGCACGGCCTCGATTAGAGGCAGGCGACCCTTCGAGTCCGGCTGGTTGACGTCCATATCATCGCGTTGCAACTCATCCACAAACCCATCGAACTGCTTCTGCGCTTATGAAAAACAAATGTCCAGTCAGAAGGTTTCATGTTGTGAGCTGAGGAACGCTCATGTGACCGGGAGTTGAGCGGCCTGCATACTAATCGTCCCCGGACGCTCACAAGCTTAACACTGTGGCAGCACTAAGATCATTCCTGATCCATACTAACACTCACTGCCACCCGCAGCCTAACTGGGAGTGCTAAGACGGACCTTCTTCACCAGATCAACCAGCTTATCCGTGAGGTTGACATTAATCTTTGCTGCAGTGGCGCCCAGGACCGCCACTGTCAGCAGTAAACATAGTAGTTTGCAGCCCGCCATTACTGAGCCAGCACCACTATCTACAACCAGATGTTAAGTAAGCGAACAGTCCAGCGTTATCAAGTCTTTAAGTGTAGGTTGTATCTATTAGAACTATTCGTCGTGAGGATATGAAACGGCGAATACAAGACGATTAAGAGTCCGCAGCAATTTATTGCATCGGATCCGGACACCTGTCCAGGTGTGCCTGTTCGCACCATGTCATGTTAAACAGAAGATAACCATACGGCTTTGCACCATACATCATACTCTGGTCTGTGTTTATACTCCTGCATGCAAGCTAAACAACAAAATCTATAAGTGGTCCAAAACTTGACCCGTGGACCGCCCGCGCCCGCCCTACAGCATTCTCTAGCCAGGTCGAGCTCCAGTTAAAGGGTCAACTACCTTGCAGCTGGTAGCTGGCGGCCACACCTGCTGCCTCCCCGCAACAAAAATTCCCGTGGCTTGTATGCAAGTGTAACAATCGGCATCCATGCGCACAAGCCCCCCAACCCGCCATCGGGTATGTCACATACATGAAAGCTGGCAAAGTCGATTCCAGACGCGAGAGAATGACTGTGCTGCAGCATGCCGCGCTGGTTTGACGGTACTGGGCAACGCCTTACTGTGCATCTACCGGTAGTCCTTTTAGGGCCCGGGCCTAAGACGTATAACGGGAGTAAGGGGGAATCGGGATTGTCAATCACAATGCCGCTAAATGGGGCTCGGGGAAGAATGGGGGCCAGCATAGTTACCGCCGTGGAGAAAGCTGCATGCGCACCATGCACCGTTGCAGCACTTGCAGGACTGCGAGTTCTGCCACTCGCGATGCTCGCGACTCCCTTTGTTGTTTATGGAGCAAACTCAGTTTTCTACCAATGGTTGCGCAAAGCCCCCATCACCAGAGCAACACCTTTCGTACAAAGCCCCATCTGCTCTGCAGCATAGAGAGATGCAAAAAGTAAATAACTTTCTACCACCCCTTACAAGCTTCATTCAAGTAATCCTAGTTAACCTGCTAACCCTAAGCGCTTAAGCCGATAGCCAGTACCTCCAACGGTCATCCATTCAAGTCATTTGTTCCGAGTCATTTGCGCCCCGGCTTATATTGCGAAGTTGCATTGAGATCATAGATACAGAGTAATGTCCCGTGTAGTGAACCAACCCCGTGGACCAGGAGGGCCTGTTCGTAAGCATCCAGAGCCATCAAAGCATGCAGAAGAATCTGAAGACGATGAATACAGCGATGACGGAGGCCGGTACGTCTTACTGGAACTTACGACATGGTTGCAGCTTAAGCGGCATGTCATGGTTGACCATGCTACGCTCTTCCTCCTGCGCAACAGTACGCATACCTGTGTCAGTACAATAGTGACTGAAACGCTGCAGGTCAGCGGACGAGATCGGTAAGACCTTTACCTATCGGAGCACGTTGACACCATCTGAAGCAGCAGCATTGGAAAGCTTTAAGAGGCGCGACCGAGATGACTCCGAGGAGGAACTCTACCCCTTGCCTCCAAGACAGCGAGTAAGGTCGCCACCAGCTCTACATGCGCAAGTCATGATGCCTTCCCAGTAAGCATCTGCTGATCGCCCAAATCCATCCCTAATCCGCAGAATGTCACCTACGTTGACCTCCGACGGCCCCTCCGCTCCCGCTCCCTGGGTTCCGACTGGGAGGCACTGTGCATGGCCTTGTCCCATTCCGGCAACACGCTGGCCATCGGCGGCCGACAGGGTGTGGTGCAGGTGAGCGCAGCACAGGTGCCTGAGGGCCTGAGAGGCAACCAAGCGATGACACGCCTGTGGGGTTCCAGGAAATGCACCCAGACAGGCAACACGCCCTGCTTGTCGCAATTTTGTGATAGTTTCCTGTAGCGGTGGTCTCACCAGAATCTTCCGTCCTCGTTGCCTCCCTGCCTGAGGCGCTTAGCCCCTTCTGTCGCCATCCTCCCCTTCCTCCGTCCCACCCCCGCCCCCTTCCCTCCTAACCCCCTTCCTCAGCTGCTCAACCCAGCCACCCTAGAACCCATGGACACACTCGTCATGTCGCAGCTCCTCTCCTCCTCCTCCTCCTCCTCCTCCTTCACCTCCTCTGCCGCCGCCTCCACCTCAAGCAACGCCGCCGGCAGCAGCTTCGGTCCCAACGCCGCCGGATCTCGAGCGGGAGCAGCGGGGACAGCAACAGCAACAACGACAGCAAGGACAGCAACAGCGGGGTCAACAGGAGCAGCGGCAGTGGGGGCAGCGGCAGGTGACCCTGGCCAGGGCGACCCTAGCGGCGGCGGCGGCTTGCCAGGCGGCAGCAGCAGGGGCAGCAGCAGCGCTGACGGCGGGAGTGCGGGTGTGATAACGTCGGTGTGCTTTCGGCCGGACCTGCCGTCAAGCAGGATGGAGAACGTGCTGTTGGTGGCGCAGGTGGGATGGGGAGGGCAGGGGCTGGGGACGCTGGGGACGCAGGGTTTACCGGAGGCCGCGAGGGAAGGAGCGGGTCGAAGAGGGGCCCGACCGCCCCTCCGTCCGCCCTGTGGCCTGCCGCCGCTCTTCTCTCAACCCCCCTGCCTTTGCCCCTTCATCGTTCTCCCGTATTTGGACCTGGTTTGCAATTCAATTCTCGCCATTAAGTGGGATAGTTCGCCTAGCTATCGTACCGGCAGGTGGTCTTTTCACATAACCCTCCAAGCCTCCATTCACCCCCTATTTCCCACCACCCACACCAACCCCACCGCACCCCACCGCACCCCCCAGGGCGACTCCATCTCGCACCTGCATGTGGGCACCCGGCGGCTGCTGCACCGCTGCCGGGAGGCGGGCAACAAGGTCAACACGCTGGCCATGAGGCAGGATGGGGAGGTACGACAAGGGGGCGGGGGAAAATAGGGGGGAGGGAAAGAGGCAACTGACGAGCGGGGAGAGGAAGGAAGAAGAAGACAAGACCCCATGAAGACCCCAGTTAGCTTGTTGGGAATCCTATTTTAAGCCAGAACTAAGCAGCATCATGTTGGAGGTCTCATCGCGCTTAGGGCTGATGTCTTCCGCTCTCATCTCCCTGCTGTTCTCCTCCCCTGCAATGCAACGCCAGGTGTTTGCATCCGCCGGTTCCGATTACGTCGTACGAGTGTACGACGAGGCAAGCTGCTCGGTATGTCGTACACTGGATCACGGAGACGGCGTAACCACCAACGGTCACACCAACCACGTCTTCGCGCTTGCATGGCATCCGGGGGACCCCCAGGTACGTTGCGCGGCTGGCGGGGGAGAGGGGAGCAAGAGGAGCGCTGGGCGTGTGTGTGTTATGGAAACTGGCCGCGAGATGGAACGTGCTGTGGTTGCCGGAAGGTGAAGCTTGTGTGTGACCGGCACCCCCCCCCCCCGGTCCCCTCCCCCCGCAGGTGCTGCTGTCGGGCGGGTGGGACAACCGGGTCCTGGTGTGGGACCTGCGGGTGCACAGGTGGGGGGGGGTGTCGGCCGGGGGGGGAGGGGTGCACAGGTGGGGTGGGGGGGTGCCGGCCGGGGGTAAAAAGAAGGAAACTGACGAACTGGATGACGAGGCTTTACCACGTGTTGCTAATTGAACCCGGCCCACCGTCCGGGGGCGGTGAGGAGGAGGAGGAGGAGGAGGGGGAGGAGGCGGGGGAGGAGGAGCTGCGCACGTGGGACAAGGACCTGCCACGTGTGATGGGGGCACAGGGCTCCACAATGGGTTCAACATGGAGTGGGCGGGTGGGCGACCGCGACCCAGCGGGTCTCCCTTACACTCCAGCCCCAAGCCCGCAGCCCCTCAAACGCCGCCCCCATGCCACCGGCGTGACCCACCCACCGCACACAAGACACGACCCTGAGCGGAATGCCCTTTGTAAGGGTGCACCTAGTAAGGGTGCACACGCATAATGTGACATCAGCCGTACCGGAGGCAACAACACAAAAGCCGTACCTCGCCTCCTGCCGTGTGGGGCTCCGTGGACTCGGCGGTTAGCTGGTTGACCATGTCGTTGTGCACCGTAGTTACTTCGTAGTTTCTTGTCCGCTTCTTCATCCCCCCCCCCCGTGCCCCTCCCGCGCAGGTCCGTTCGCTCCATCTCCGGACCGCACCTCTGTGGCGACGCGCTGGACCTCCAACCCGGCAGCTGCAGTGGCAGCAGCAACATCAGCGGCAGCAGCAGCGGTGCTGGTGGTGTCCTGCTGACGGGCAGCTGGCGTCACAGCGCCCCGCTGCAGCTGTGGGACCTGGGCAGCGGCCGCCTGCTGAGCAACCTGCCCTGGTGGCAGCCGCAGCAGGACGCGTGCCTGCCGTACGCGGCGCGGTTCGGGCGCGGGCAGGGCGCGGAGGGGTGCGTGATGGCGGGCGGGAGCGGCAGCCAGCCGGTGGTGCGCGTGTATAAGATGGTGAGGGCGGGGGTGGGTGGGTGCTAGGTGGTGAGGGCATGGGGGCGGGTTGGGTGGTAGAGGCAGGACGTGTCGGTGATGGGAAGGGGCCGCAATGGTGGGGTTAAGAACAACATGTCAGCGTCTCAAAACGCGGTGCTCCCGGTGACTCCCGGGTGCTTCCCTCATGCCATCCCCCCCCCCCACCGTGCCCTCAACCCGCAGAACGACCCGGGCGACGTGGAGCTGCAGTTCTCAGTGCGGCTGGATCGCCCCGTGCACGCATTGGTGCAGCTGAAGCCGACCCAAGCCGCCAGCGGACCCATGGGTCAGTCTGGCCCGGTGTTGGCGGTGTGCTGTGACAAAGAGATACACACCGTGTCTCTGGCTCCAGGGGGAGCAGAGGCCAGGTGAGGGCTTGGGGCCCCCTAGGGGAAAGCTGCGGCTATGATGTGAGTGCGGCTGTGGATCTGGGATTGGGTTGGGGAGGACAGGCGCTGGGGAAAAGAGGAAACAAGTAACTGGGGAGGTGGGGTCTGTGTGGACGTCTGGCGGTGTGGGTTGAAGGCCTTTGTCTTTTTCGCCGCGTAGCGTAGCGCCATGTATGCGTGCGGCTATGTGTGGGCGGGCGGTGGTTCCTCAAGCGGGGTTGGAGGAGCCGGGAGGCTTTCGAGGAGCATGGAACGGAGTTGTAAAGAGACATGGGTCTAGCAGAAGTAATTCGTGCTTGTGAGGGAGAGGCATCCTCAGCGACGTCCTCGCGGAAGTAAAGGGAGATAGCGCTGCAAAAGGCTGACATTTAGCCGATTCTTTGCGATGGGTTGTTGATGTCTGTGGGGTACTTGCACCTTACCGGGAAGGCAACGTCCTAGTAGGCATGCGTATGGCCTGTTCTGGACGACAGGACGTATGATCTGGGGCAGGGTCGATCCGATATGCTGCAATATGCTCCTGGATTAACTTAATGCGCGGAATTTGTGTACGAGCTGTAGCGAGTTCCTTGCATGAACCGAGCGGGATGCGGAGTTAATGCTTTGCATTCCCCTTCACGCCCAACCGCAATCGATGTTTTCGAGGTTACGCTTGAAGGATAGTAGATGCTCGGGGATCCTGGCCTCATAGGGGAGCTGGCACCGCTTCGCAGTTGCTGCGTGAAGGGTTGCGTCCGTTGCACTTCCCACGCACCTTTCGCACCTGTTGTTAGGTAAGCGTCGAACCTGACACGATAAAAGCAACATATGTATAATGTTGTAAAGAAAACATGCAACCGCTTCTGGATCAAATTTACCGGACGGGAAACATCTGTGCTGCATGTTCCGGGGGCCGCCAGCGAAGCATGGCAACCGGCTGCAGCGTTCATAATGCATAACTACTAAGCAACAAACGGTTGGTGACTTTACTTGTATGCTAACCTGCGTATCACACGTATGTCCCTTAGGATCGATAAGTGCAGACGTGACTAGGCCTGACCCACAAGTGTAAACTCGCTGTCTGCGTTGGTAGCAAGGGATACTATGAACTTTAACAGCAAACGATCTGTCACCGATGAGCAAAATGAGCGGCACAAACGGCTATTGGCAGGCATCCTTAAGGAAGAGGGGAATAAGAGCTGCGCTGATTGCAAGACTCGCAATCCGACATGGGCTAGCGTCAACCTCGGTGTCTTTGTCTGCCTGACGTGCTCGGGCATCCACCGGTCGCTTGGTGTGCACATTTCTCAAGTCCGGTCGTGCAACCTGGACACCTGGCTGCCCAAGCAAGTGGAATTCTGCAGGGTCATGGGCAATGTGAAGGGCAACAAGTACTGGGAAGCACGGCTTCCAAAGGACTTCAGGCGCCCACCAAGCGGCAACCCCAACCCAGAACTCGCGGCATTCATCCGCGCTAAGTACGTGGACAGAGCCTTTGCTGCCATGGATGCACAGCCACCAACGATCGATAACTACCTTGACCATCCATACGCCAAAGACGCCGATTCCTCCTCGGCACCACCAACCACCGCAACTTCCGCTGCGCCATCGGCCCAGGCGCCACCCTCCGCCCAGCGGTCAACGCCCACCAAGGCCGCAGCGTTGACCACCGACCTGCTGGGCGGGTTCGACGAGCTTGCGGGCATCTCAGCTCCGCCCAACTCGCAAACGCCACACTCCGCACCCCCAGCCAACAGCGATCCCTTCAGCTCCTTCATCTCCGCACCCCCAGCAGCCACCACCACCACCTCCTCGGCTCAGGGAGCATGCTCCCTGGAGTGGACCGACTTCCACGCCGCGGCTCCGGTGCCTCCGGTGGTCCTCGCGCCCCCGCCCCCGCAGCCGCTGCTGCTGCCTCCTCAGTCCTCCGGCCTCTCCCACCAGCGCAGCTATTCCATCAGCGAGGGCGTGCCTACCAACACCACCGGCAGCGGCTCCTCCGCCTCGAGCGCCTTTTCCGTCCAGCCCACGCGCTTCTCCGTCGCCCAAGCAGCGGGCTCCTCTACGCACGCCAGCCACGGCCACCACCACCATCACCACCAGCATCAGCACCACCCCGCACAACAGCCCCACCATCCTATTGCAACCACCGGCAGCAGCAGCAGCCACCACAAGACCAGCTCCTCCGACCCCTTCGGCTCCTCCATGCTGCACACGGAAGACCTGCTCGCGGGGCTCACCATCCATCATGTCATGGAATCCATGGCCGTACCGCCCGCCGCCGTACCTGCTGCCGTACCTGCCGCAGGCGGCTCGCTCTCTTCCTCCTGCTTGGCTAACGGCATGAGCGGTAACGGCCTCGGGAGCTCCGCAGCCCTACCGGCTGCTGCTGCGGCGGCGGACCCTTTCCAGTTCAGCTCCTCGGCGTCATCTGGGGATGTGCTGCCGCCGCCGCCCTCACGAGGCGGCAGTCACCGGCGGCAGCGCTCCAATGTGAAGTCCTCGGAGGAAATCCTGCGGCTGTTTGACACGGAACCCTCCACGGGGAAGACGCCGTCAAACTCGGGATTTGCCGTAGCAGCAGGAGGTGGCGGGTTTACGGCGACGACGACGGCGGGTGCTGTTGCTACGCAGCAGGACGATGACCCTTTCGGCGACTTTATCAGCTGTAGCAGCAGCAGCAGCGTGGCAGCAGCAGCAGCTGCTGCTAACACGGGGACGTTGCCGCAGGCTAATAGCAGCAGTGGCAAGCAGCAGCCGGGACCGCTTCATTTGCATGTGAATGGAGGGGCAGCAGCTGCAGCAGCAGCAGCCAACGGTCTGGTCGGTAGCGGCGTAGTAGGTGGCGTAGGGGGGTATGCGGGAATGCCAAACCTGTTGTAAGTAAGACATGGTTGCATGCGCGGGCCTACGAGAGGCGCACGGGATACAGCATGAGCCAATGCTGATGTGGGTCAGAGCGAACCTCAAACCTTTTGGAAGGAAACCGCAAGTTCGGGGACACGCAGACACGAGGGAGAGGAGGCGGAGGATTGGAAAGTCGCATCTGGGTGGACTGCCGTTCTGACCTGACCCACACACGGCATGCGGCACACGGCTAGAGGGTAGCCGCAAGCCGCGTCGGCGATCGGCGTGTGAAGCTGTTAGGTGCCGATTCGGCCGATGACGGGATGCGGTGGAGGTAGGAGGAGTGTATGTGTGTTAGGGAAACTTGCCGCGAGTCGGAACGTGCTGTGATTGCCGGGAGATGAAACCCCCATAGAGGAGTGTGTGTTTGCACCGTTTTGAGTGGTGTTGCTGCTGGTGTCCTCCGCTGCTGCTCTGGGAGCTGCTGCTTCAGGGCTATTACAGGGCACAGCTGGAACTTGCTTTGGCGAGGTGCACGGTGCATGGGGCCAGCGAAGAATGACGGTTTGGGGGGTTACACAGATTACAGCGTGCGTGCGTGGTGTGGTGTGGCTGGGTGGCCGCCCTGGGATGTGGGTTACATCGGATTGGTGAGGAGCAGCCAGGGACTTGCGGCGAGGGGCTGATGTTTTGTGTACTTGGGACGAGGGCAAGTAGCTCGGAAGGGTCGCGGAGGGTGGTTGTGAGGCTGATCAGAGGTGAGCATTGGGGTATTGGGTGTATTGAAAGCCGTGGATACCGGTATTGGAAACAGAAAGTCGAACTTGCCAGTGGGCATCACAGCTGTTTGGGCTGCCGGACCATTTGATATCGGGAGACGCGGCCATGAGACACACGCACCCTCGTGCCGTGTGCGGGCACCCGGGGGGGAAAGACTGTGGGTGGGGGAGACTGGGGGTTTAGGATAAGGAAACTGACGAACTGGGGGAGGAGGCGGCACTTAGCAGCGCCCCATGCAGACGCGGCAGCAGCGGAGGCACCCTACACATGGCCTCAAGCTTGGGCCGGGGCTATGGAAGCACTGATGGGACGATGGGACCTTGAGAACCTTGTTTGTATTGCAGCTGTGTTGATGGTAAGGGGCACTGGCATATCCGGTATACGGTATGGTGGAGGGACCGAGTGACGAGTTTCGGTTTGTGAATGGTGTAGGCCCGATAGGCCCGTAGCTTCTTACGTCGAAGTCTCATAGGACGAGCGACTCTGGACGCAGAGTAGAGTTCATTGCCGGCTTTTGCATGGATGCCGTTGAGGCATGTGGTGGGCAACGGACTTCTTACGGCATCTAGAACGAGATGTGCTGCGGTTGCATGTGTGATGTGGTGATTTGGTCGCATGCCTTTGATCGCAGATCTGACACGGCTGCTGCCGTATTGCCGTCCAGCCGGGGCCATTCGAAGCCAGATAGAGAGATCTCCAGCGGTATGTTTCCACGTGATATCCTGCGTTTTGCTGTTTCAGCTGCCACATCAGGTCTGTGTACAAGTACTTTTGCTACAGAGACTCCAAACGATGACCGAATTCTCTTGAAGCGAAAAGGAAGTCGTCGACGAAAGGATAGCACGGCGTTAATTGGCATTGGCAATAATATGTATAACTTGGGACCTTGGACATATAACCGTAGCTACGCATTAGCAGGTTAACCTGCTGTAAATAAGCGAGGCCGTCCGCTTTTGTCTCCGTGTTCAAGCAAAACACCGTAGTTACCATATCTACATGTCCTATATGCACGTCGAGTACCCTAGCGTTCTCTCCTCGTCTGGAAACACCTCCGAACACCTCCATGCTACATTGCGCCCATGCTACAGCGCATGGGCAAGGCACCCTTGCAAACGCCGCGTAGCTGTGTAGCTGCCAGCATGCGCACAAACCCTCTCAATTCTCCTCACTGTACAGCACTAGCAGCCGATGTACAGCACTGGCAGCCTCCACACCGAACCGCCGCCTGCACTGCATAACCTAACCTTACTGCGTTGGGAAGGCTGGCGCCCCAAACGGGTTATCCGTCTCTCCAAAAGGGTCCTCATCCCCAAAGCCAAGCACGGGAGCAGGCGCCGCAGCAGCGGGGGTGGGCTTCCCAGCTGCTGCTGCCGGCTGCGGCTGCTCCGGTCGCGACTGGGCCGCCGCTGCCGGCGCCGGCTCCGCCACAAACGCGTTATCCTCCTCCCCAAACCCAAAGGCTGCCGTACCGAACGACGGCGGCGCCGCAACCCGACCCGTAGCGAAGGGGTTGTCCGCCAGGGCGCCGCTATCCGCTTGCGGCAGCAACCCCGCCTCCGCCGCTGTTGCTGCTTCCGTCGCTGCTGCTGGGCCGCTGCTGGTCTCCACCCTCGCCGGAGCTGTGGCGAAGGCGTCGTCCCCACCCGGATGCCCTCCTCCCGCCGTCGACGTCACCGCTGGCGGCGGCGCCGGCGGCGATGCAGCTGCTGTTGTTGTTGCTGCGGTCGTTGTGGCGGTTGCAAACGCAGGGGACTCCACAAACACAAAGCCCGAGCCGAAGGCGCCTTGGGCGCTGGGTGCAGCAGCAGCAGCAGCAGCAGCCGCGGCGGCGGCGAGTGGCGTCGTGATGACGTCAGGCGCCGCCGCCGCCACCTCCGCTGCCGCCACGGGAGCCACCAAGGCAATATCGCTGAACGCTGAGGTTCCGTTGATTCCGGAACGAGGTTCGGGAGACGCCGCAGGAGCAGCAGCCGACAGGTCGAAGCTCGGAACGGGTGCTGCGGGTGCTGTCTCTGGTGCTGCTGTTGCGGTTGTCGGGGCGGCAGCGGGGGCTGCGAAGGCAGCCTCTCCAAAGGCATCATCGTCATCAAAGGCCGCTGCTGCGGTGGTGTGCTGACCCGACGGGGCTGCCGCCGCCGAGACAGCTGCCGCGGGAACGGCAGGAGCAGTGATCGTGGTAGCGCCGTCATTACCGGCGGCCCCGAATGCCGGCGGGTCTTCAAACCCAACGTCAAACCCAGCACTGCTTGTCGGCTTGGCTGCGGAAACAGGGGCTGCTGGTCCGCTGCCACCGCCGCTGCCGCCGCTGCCCGCAGCAGTAAAGGCCGGCGGGTCGCCGAATGCAGGCGGGTCATCGAAAGCCGCTGCACCTCCAAACCCTGCGCTGTCACTGGGAAAAGCCTTAGCGGCAGCGGCAGCAGCAGCAGGCTGCCCCCACGCGGCGAAATCCTCACCCGGCAGCGCACCCCGCATGGCCGGAGCCGGAGCCGGAGCGGCGGGGGCAGCAGCAGCAGCGGCAGCTGGTGCGGCTGGCTTGCCGGGTTGGGCAGCAGCAGGGGCGGCAGCCGCGGCAGCAGGGGCCGGTGCAGGGGGGGCTGGTGCGGCCTTGACGATGGGCCGGGGCGCGTCAGCTCCTGGGAGGGCGTTGACGATGACGTAGCCGCGTGCGTCTGCGTCGTCGTCCGCCCAGTCCTGGACGCCTGCAGGGCCACACAGGTGGGGTGGGGGTGGGGACAAACATGCGGTGGGGGGGCACACGTGATGTGATGTCTCTGGTGTCTGAAGTCTGATGTGGTGTGGTGTGGCATTCCACAATAGCAGCGCTTGCCAGGTCAAGTCAGGCCCGGTCCCCACAGCAGGCAAGTGAAGTCCTAAAGGACGGCACGCCCTGCTCCTCAGCGGCCCATTAGCCGAAGAAAACCTTCCTCCTTAGCCGAGAAGCTTCAAGCCGAGGTCCCACAACACCTCCTAAGCCCTCCTCAGCCCCAATACACCCCCCCTCCCACCTGCCGCAACCTCCTCCGCCCACACATGAAGCCCAGTAAGGGTGGCGGGCAGGGCCTCGAACGGCACCACAGCGCCGCCCCGCTGAGCTAGTCCGTACAGTCCGCGGTACACAGCGGCAGCACGCGACAGCAGCCCGGGTACGGCAGCCACAGCGCCTGCGGCCCGAGCCTGCTTCAGCTCCGCCTGCAAGGTCTCCAGGGCGCTCTGGCAGCCCTCCACCTCCGCCGCCGCGTCCTGGTCGGCCGCCTGCAGGGCCGCCAGCTGCGAGCGAGCCGCCTCGTGCTGCCTGCGGAGGCCGTCAATCTGGGCAGCGGGGCGGCGAGCGGGGCGAGGAGGGGGGGACAAAGAAATTCCAAAGTGTGGCGTGATAATATGATACAAGTTATAATAATAGTTGTGATGATACAGGACATACCAGAACCACAGGTCCGGGCAAAGCAGTTGGGACGGAGGAGGGCAAGGCGGGGGTCAGGGGAAGCCAGAGGAGGATGGAGGGCGAGGTAAGGACAAAGAAGTGGACAAGAAGACCATTACAGGTGTAGACATAACAGTAAAGAGTATTCCGGCGTCGCTATATACACGGCCCTACATGGCCCCACCTTGGCCATCTTGGCGTTTCTCACAGCCTCCAGTGCCGTACAGCGGCTGCTCAGCTCCCCCAACTCGCCCTCCAGTCGGGCCACGTCAGCGGGGCCCATGCGCTCGGCGGCAGCCGCCTCTCCCTGGCAGCGGGGGGAGGGGAGCGAACGGCGGCAGGAAGAGAGGGAATAAAAGAAGGGAAAAACTACAAGAGGGTCCTCCACCTTCGCTTCGCAAACTCCGGTCCCTACAAGCCTCCTCAACACTGCCGACAGGTCCCCCGCCCTAATATTGACCGGTGCTAACACCTACTATCCTGGTCTGCTCCACCCACCTCCAGCCTCCTCATCTTCTCCTCCAGCTCCGTCTTCTGCCCCATCAGCTCCAGGATGTGCGCATGCACCGCCGCCGACTTCTCGCTGGCAGCCTGGGCGGCGGCGTAGGCCTGTACGACAGCATGTTGGCGGATGTGTCGTACACAAACATGCGCACATGGTTTCAGAAACAAAACACGCACACACATGCATGCGGCCACTTATTTTAACACATGCATGCATGCATGTCATAAGCTCGCACAGCAGCTGTCTATAGCTTCACAACTCCCCTCCTAACCACCCACCCACCCACCCACCCACCACCCGCCCCCTCTCACCGCATCATACCGCTTCCTGCTCGCCTCCACCTCCTCCTCCAGCCTCCTCGCCTGGTCCTGGCTGGTCAGCAGCGCCACCTCCGCCCGCTTGCGGAACACCACGAGCTCCTGCAGCGCCGCCGTCAGCGCACCCTGCCGCGCACGCGCCTCTGCACTGCGCTCCTCGGCGGTCTGCAGCGCGCGCTGCTGGGCCTCCGCGGCCTGCTGCTCTTCCTGGAGCTTAGCGCTGGGGGGGAGCGGGAGTGCGGGCGGGCGGGCAGGCGGTGGTGTTAAGAAAACTGGCCGCGAGGAAGAAGGTAGCGTAATTAGCGATGGTGTACGTGCGGTGGGAAGGGGGTGGCGATGGGGAGAGGGGTGCGGTGTGATGTGTGGGGCGGGGTTGCTCAGGAGTCAACCAACTGAGCCAGCACCGCAATTAAACACTCTTAAGCAATATGGCCAACGGAAAGCCTTGCCGACATCAGGCTCTAAGCACACATGCGGACACACCGGGCCGCTGGCTCACCGGTCCATCGCGGACACCCCCGCCAGCAGTCCCGCAGGCACCACAGGCACCTGGGAGGCAGGCCCGGCCGCAGCAGCAGCTGACGGCGGCGGCGCCAACCGCTCGCCGCTCGACAGCTCCATTCGTGGCGGCAGCGCAGCCGGCGGCGGCGGAGCCGCCATGGGCGAGGTCTGCGGCGCCGCCAGTACGGCGGTGATGTTGCTGCTCGTACCGAACTGGGACTGCAGGGACCAGCCGCCGCCAGCGGCGGCGGCGGCGCCGGAAGGCGCCGCTGGCTGCTGCTGCTGCGGTGGCAGGGTGCTGGATGCGAGGGGCGGGAATCCCGATAGTCCCGGCGGCAGGTAGCGGGGCAGCGGCAGGCCGCGTTTGACGCAGTCGATGAGGTAGAGGTAGGCCACGAATTGCGGTCCGGTGAGGCGGCCCTCGGAGCCCGCCACCAGGTTCCAAATGTCGCGCAGGGCGGCCTTGTCCAGCCCGGACTGCAGGAAGAGGTTGAAGCACTCGGCGCCCTGGGGGGTGCGGTGCGGTGTGGAGGAGGGAGGGGAGAGGGGCAGCAGCAGCGGGAGGAGTGAGAAGACGGGAGAGGAGTGGAGAGAATTGCTGGGTGTTTGCTGGCGTATGCAGGCGTATGGGTGCAGGGAGGTGGCAGACAGCGGTTTGCACATCCCCAAGACGCTTGCTCGCATGCGCGTCCCTTCTTCTCTTTCCACAACCCAAAAACCACGAGGCACGGCCTCACCGTCACGTAGCCATCCCGGTCCGTGTCGAGCTGTACGAACATGGCTTGGAACCTTTGGAGCTCCAGAGCCGTCAGTGCGGGGTAGCCCCCCGCAGGCATGGCCGCCGCGGAGCCGCCTGTTTGCTGGGGGGTGTACGATACCGTCGGTACGATGCCCCCGCCAGTCGGCTGCGTAGTGTACGACGGAGGCGGCGGTACGATTCCACCCGTAACTTGAGCATTGTACGGCTGTGGAGGTACGGCAGCGATGGATTGACCTGTAATTTGAGCGCTGTAGGGGCTGGGGCTGCTGCCGGGGACCGGGGAGGGAGAGGCTGACTGCTCCAGGCCTCGGAGGGATGGAGGAGGTAGACTGGGGCCTACGCCGGCGATAATGGCCCGCGCCTGTTCGATGGGTAGCTGGCCGCCATGAGCCTGGGCATGGGAACGGGTAATGGTGAAGATGAGGAGTTATCTTCACCATAAGAGCAGAGAAGACACAGAGAAAAGGTGGAAGGTATGGAGTACCGCTGCCATAAAGCTTGTTAATGTGTTGAGGAGCATCCATGCGGCTACGCGAGTTCGCAGGGCCATGGCCCAACCGATTGCTTGCTCACCTGGGCCAATGCCACCAGGCGCATTGCCGACGAGAACTGGAACTGGTTAAGCTTTGCAGCTCCTCCTGATGACAGCTCCCAGATCTGTCGTTAGCGACGTGGCAGTTGCAAAGGATGGTGAATGGCACGACGCCCAAGTGAGGCCTTGCAGAAGTCCATGTCCGCCAACAATTACGTTCATAGATCAAGCTGTATATGATTTGGAGGAATGCCCACCTGTCCAAGGACAGCTTGCGGGAGTCCTGACCGCGTGAAGAACGATACTGCTTCCGCACCACCAACCGCCCCATCCCTATCCGCATCCGCGATGCGAAACCATTGCTCATAAAGCTGTTGAGCCATAGTGCCTGGTCGTGACTACCTAGTTTGCCCTGATGTCATGTGGAGCAAAGGGACGCAATAATCAGCCAACGAGGGGTTAAACAGATGTGGTTCAAGGGCAAGTAGGGAAGAAAGCAAGTCAGGGAGTATATGCCATTGTGTACGTGAGAAGAGAACCGTCAGCAGCTGTCGTGCAAGCGTGATCTGAGGGCCAACTTCTTAAGCATCCAAGCTCAACAAACGTCAGGACTGGATACACAGCACTTGCAAAGCTGAGCTGATCGGCTTACCAAACCTTCTTCCTGTGCATACCTGCCTGCTGAGCTACTAGCTGGGCAGGTCTTTAGGCCTCTCTTGTGTTTCTACTTCATCTCTGGTGCTGTTGTTCTGCGCTTACCTATAGTAGGAAGGACTGGCTCATATCCTCGAAGACAGCACCGCTCTGGAAGATGGCTGCAACATTGCCGGAGCAGGAGGACGAGTATCGGATCAAACGCATACAATTCTTCGGTCGGTCATGTACACCGATCTTCATGCAAAATCGTAACGGACCGTGCCCGCTGCTGGCACTGGTGAGTCGTAGAAAGGGGCGGGAGCTGGTTGCAGCTGCGGAGGAAACCCTTTTCCCGATAGTATCATATAACGGCTTTTCTCTTTCATGCCATTATGCTTGTACCCTTACATAGGCGAACGTGCTTTCGCTGCGCAATCAGCTGCCCGATATTGGCACATCAACCACATGCATCAGCCAAAAGCGCCTCATCGCGATGGTTGCGGAGCGTTTGCTGGACGCCAACCCAACTGGCGCGGGAAGCGGCGGCGCCTATGAAGCGGACTTGCAGCAGAATCTGTCTGACAGCCTTGACAGCCTTCATAGATTGGCTGTCGGGATGGATGTCAACGTGCGCTTCAATAGCGTCTTCGGGTGCGTGCCCAAGCGTAAACACCGGGATTAGCATTTCGATGCATCTAATCAGTACTGTTGGCGAATAAAGTGAAGGCAGAGTGCTCTGACGACGGCCAGGGAACGGAAGACCGCTTGCACCTAGCTCGACATCCTATCGGCTAGCTCCGCCTATGCTTCTAACCAACGTGGAGTCCCCGCTTCCACACCCTCGCCAGCATCATGCCTTGCCATGAAAGCAGCGCATGCCTGTCCCTATGGCTCTACAACCCCGCCTCTCCATACCGGTAACAACCCCCTCTCTAATCCCCTGTTTTCTCACCAACAAACAAAAACAATCAACGGAACAGGTTCGAGCCCACCCAGTACGTGAGCATCTTCGACCTGCTGGATGTGTCGCTGTGCCACGGCTGGCTGGTGGATCCGCATGGGGACAGCGAGGCGGCGGCCGTGGTGGGCTCCCGCAGCTACAATGAACTCATCGAGATGATCGTAACCACAATGGAGACCCTGCAGCAGCAGCCCCCGGCTCCTGCTCCTCACCAGCCCCAGCAGCAGGCGCTGCAGCCTTCTCCTCCTCAGCAGCAAGTCCAGCAGCAGCAGCAGCCTCAGGCGCAGCAGCAGCACGTGCAGGAGCAGCAGCAGCAGCACCAACAGCCAGAGGAGCTGCACCAACAGCAGCAGCAAGTGGAGGACCAGCCCCAACTCGCCTCCAGGGACTTGCCGCAGGTAATTGCCGTTGCCCTGCAAGCGGCGCCACCCGGCTCTCCCCGGTCCGATGGCTCCTCCCAAGAGGCTGTCTCCCCCTCCGGCGCTGCTGCAGCAGCTGCTGCTGCCATCCCAACCCCGCCCTCGGCACCAACTCTAGAAGGAGGAGACGAGGGGCTGGCGGCGATGCCTCCGTCCGCTGCGGCCGTGTGGAGCTCGGCGGCGGCGAACCTGCTGCCTGAAGCGGCACCGTCACAGCATGCGGCTGCGGCTCCGGACGTAGGCGGCAACGACGGTGGCAACGACGGTGGCAACGGGGCAGGCAGCAGCAGCAGCGGTAGTGGTCATGCAGCCGGTGGCGGGGCGGTGGGGGTGGTGGTACCGCCCTTTACTCTCAACCTTGGAGACTCGCTGCTGCTGTTGGCGGAGGGCGGTGAGAGGAGCGTGCCCACGGAGACATCTGCTGCGCCGCCACCGCCACCTCCGCCTCCTCCGCCACCGGCAATGCAGCCGGTGCTCGGTGTGCATTCGGATGCGTACTGCCCGCAACCGCAGCAGCCACAGCAGCCGGCAGCACCACCGCCGGCTGAGCAACGGGACCTCATTTGCTTTGATGACTTCGAGGAGCAACCTCCGCCGTCGCCTCCTCCACCGCCACCTCCCCCTCCGCTGGCCCCTCCGCCCTCCCCACCGCCACCACCGCCGCTCCCAGCCGACGCGGTGCCCCCCTCCACCACTCCCACCTTCGCCACCACCTCCACCACCCCCATGCCTCCGCCTC
Organism: Astrephomene gubernaculifera; assembly: GCA_021605115.1. Lineage (NCBI taxonomy): Eukaryota > Viridiplantae > Chlorophyta > Chlorophyceae > Chlamydomonadales > Astrephomenaceae > Astrephomene > Astrephomene gubernaculifera. Next base: position 487,207 of record BMAR01000040.1, read on the forward strand.
CGCCTCCCGCCCCGGCTGCCGCTCCTACCGGCACCTCCCTCACCTACCCATATTCCTACTCATCACCATCACCCGACGCGGCGGCTGCAGCCCCCACCAGCGCCGCGGCGGCTGGCGGCGGAACAGCAGAGACGGCTGCAGCCCCCAGCAGCTCCGGCTCCGGCTCAGGCTCACAGCCATACAGCGGCAGCGCCGGCAGTGCTGGCACTAGCAGCACCCCGGGCTCGGGCCCCTCGCTCCCTTTGGGCCCCTCGGGCTCCTCTGGTGCCGCGGGGGATGCCGCGTGGGACCGCCTGGCTCGGCGCGCGTACGAGGTGATGGTGGCGCGCGACTTCCTGGAGACCACCTGCTCGCAGCTGACTGCGGTGGGGCTGTCGGAGCTGCGGCGGGGGCTCAAGGATAATCAGTGAGCGGCGGGGGGGGGCGGTGTGATGGGGTGTAAGGGACCGTGGAAGGCGTTGAAGCCCCTTTGAGGAGCTTCGTGCGCCTGTTGCGTCGAGAAACTGAGCCGTTCCCTGGTTTGGAACTGCTTTAGGGATGGGGCGCCCGCGTTACCTTGGCCTGTGTCCATGTCTTGCTCATGAGTCATGACCCGTCCTGCTTGCCTTCTGCCTGCTTGCTTGCCTGCCCTCCTTTCCTCCGCAGGCTTGCCGTGTTCTTCCGGAACAACCACTTCTCCGTCATCTTCAAGCGGGGGGCCAGCGGGCAGCTGTACCTGCTGGTCACGGATCAGGGCTACCTCAATGAGGGTGAGGGAGAGGGCTTCCAGCACTGCCGGGGCCGCCGATTGGGTCCATCAGGGGACATTCAAAGCCGCTCATGCAGCCCATGCTGCTGATCCCTGTGACTACTCCTGTACCCGCCAATACCCGTTCTTACCTGTGAATGTACCCTGGCCATGTTCCTGCTGTTTTTCCTCACCTTTTCATTGGCTGCAGCGGACGTTGTGTGGGAGCATCTGTCCAGTGTGGCCGGGGACAACCAGCTGTGTGACGCGAACTTCTCGCCCTTCAAGCCGCACCGCGATGCCTCAGCGGCGGCAGCAGCGGCTGGCGGCGGCGGTGGAGGTGAGATGAGCGAGGCTGATGCGGCCGCCATTGCCGCGGTGCTGGCGGAGGACGATGCGCAGACGCTGGATCTCACCGGGCTGGATCTGAACCAGCAACAGCAGCAGCCTGCGAGGCAGGGCGCGCAACAGCAGCAGCCACAGCAACAGCAAATGCAGCAGCAGAGTTTGCAACAGCAGCAGCAGTGGGAGCAGTGGCAGCGACAACAGCAATGGCAACAGCAGCAGCTACCCCAGGGCTACCCACAACCTCAGCAGCAGCAACAGCAGTGGCAGCCGCAGCAGTCGCAACCACAGCAGCCGCAGCAGCCACAGCAAGCGTTGGGCTGGGCAGGTGGTCACCCGCAGGCTGGTACGGCAACGCCAGATGCAGTGTACGGCAATCTACCGTACGAGCAACAGCCGTACAACCACCTGCCCTACCAGCCCCAGCATGGGGGCCACCCCGACCTGGACGCTGACATGGCGCTTGCGTTGAGGCTTCAGGAGGAGGAGGAGATGGCGGCAGCTGCAGAGCGGCAAGCGCGGCAGCAGCAGCAGCAGCAACCGCAACAGCAGCAGGGCCAGCAGCTGGACGGTTCTCGGGTAAGTGGTGGTTACCGGTAGGAGGGAAGGGCCATTGAGGTTTAGACAGCTTGCAAGTTGTCATCGCTCTTGGGCTGTGAAAGCCGCCAGTCCTCAACAGTAGCCTAACGGCTTTTGTCCTCGGCCTGTTTCTTGCTTGCTTGTAACAGGAACAGCAACAACAACGCAGGGGCACTTATACGCCCGCTTACCAACAGCAGCAGCAACGGCAGCAGCTGCAGGGGCAGCAGCAGCGACCCACGGGTCAGGCAGGCGCCCGAGGTGGGGCGCCACAGCGGCCCGCAGCCCAGCAGGAGGACAGCAAGTGCGCCATCATGTAGTGTGCGAGGTCGCCCCATCAGGATACGTTCCGCAGGATTCGCTGTATTGGCGGTACGTTTGGTCGATTGTGTTTTTGCCTGGGAAATGCGCGGATCCGTACCTGGGTGTCTTGCTAATGAAGAGACATGCAGCAACAAGTGAAGGCGTTGCAGGGTTGGTGCGTAGGCGTACGAAATTGGACGCGCTGGTATGACTGCTTGCTTCATTCTTGGGTTGTAGGCAGGTATCTAATGCTGCATTAAGTGCGGGTGTGGCTCATAGGTGTCATGTATTCCCTGTTGTCGCGGCTTGTGCAGGCTACCGTGACATGGGGTGCCCTGTTCGGTTTGACGACGTGTGCGGCTCAAGAAAGCGGCAATTGGGTCCTCGCATGCTTGCAGGAAATGTGGGGCCGGAAGCAGGATGCGTATCGTGGTGTGGAGTCGTAGCTTACATTCATTTACGAGCCTGCGTGCTTTGAAGGACGGCGCTTGCGCGTTTCTAGCATTAGGATTCAGTGGATTCTATATTTTCAGGGTGCCGCTGTTATCGGTTCGTGCAAGACTGGCAGGCATGGCAAGGGATGACGGCCCGTGCATAAGGAGTAATATGCCTGCAATGTAAGGTACCTGGTTAGTTGCATGGTTGGCACAACGTGTCTGATGCTTCCACCAATGCATACAGCCGCTACATTCAATCGGGGTTAGGTGCGATGTTCAGTAAACCAGAGGACATCCCATACCTTCAATGCCCCAACCATTCATTCCACGGGCCATATCCCATATGCCCCAGCTTTCCAAAACACAGTACACCCAAGAGGCGCGCAGCCCATGCGAACACAATTTGTGTATTATCACATGCATCCTTTGCCGCGCGTCGTACACTCGTCGTACAGCACGCTTGCAGCCTCTCCATCACAGCACCCTCCCAGCTTGGCACAAAACCCTGCTCTCCCATCAGCCAGCACATGGTCCCCGCGGTAACGCGTACGGCAGTGCCTACACCCAACAATGCATCTCACCAGTTCCTTAAGCATCATGCATACTTACGTTCCTAAGACCCCAACGCCATGCGGCGCCGCTGCTCTACAACGCCCCTGCGTACCGTACATACGTTACGGCAGCCATCGTACACACCGCACAAGTCGTCACCCTGCATTGAGTGCTTAAATTACGAGCTCACGGGTCCAGACAGGACACTCATGGACATGACTTAACAAGTTCATCCTAAAATTACGATTGAAGCGAAAATACACGCGCCGCTGAATGGCTAGCCGACACGTGCTCCTCACCCGTACACCCGCACATACCGAGCCGCTCTGTAACTCCCTACATGTTCCCTAAATTCACACATGCAGCTGGGTTACCAGCGGACGTCATCCTAGCGCTCCGTCTGCCAACACGGCCAGATCCCACTCGACAAAACACCTGCCAGACACTTAGCAATGTTAGCATACACACAGCACTGCCGAAGTTAGGCGCAACTACACATTGTACACCGTAACACTTGTAGCACACGGCAGCAAACCTTATGCAAAGCCTCATGACTAGGTAACAAACACACTTCGGGCTAGCCTGGCATAAGCGGGAATGTCCTGTACGGAAATGCCCTGTCCCAGAAATCCTATGTACAACCAGTCAGCAATACACACCGGCTGCGAACCCGCGGAACCACCAGCAGTAGACCCTTAAGCCTGCTTCAGCTCCCCGAAAAAGTGCCACCGAAGCCCTACCAAACCGCACCATAGTTAACTCCGCGCAGACGGCAATTGGTGCAAATGAACTGGAAGTCACCACAGCCGGTGGCCCTGGAGCCGAGTGACTAGCATGGAGATGGAGGTAGGTATAACCATTATGTTGATGAACAGCGGGATGGCAAACAACGGCGAGCGCCAGCACCAAGGCCAGCACCAGGACCTTAGGATGCGAAGCATGTCCGATTGTCTATTGTACAGAGCCGGGAAGAATTGGTACAAGGTGAAGATGCTGATCAGGTCGAGCGGCTGCTTGGCCAGAAGCATCTGAGCCGCCACTAGGACGATGATGTAGATCAAGGTCACCAACCGAAGTCGCTCTGTAGGCACCGGATGAACCGCGATCATTAAACAGGAATAACGAGAGCGGTGTTTGCTTCTTTTAGTGCCTTCACAGCAAATCCATAGCCACAAGACGCGTCGAACGAGGCGTAATGTGTAGCAGAGCTGTACCAAAAGCAGAGACCTAAATTGCGTCTGGCGGGAAAACAGAGTAGCAAAGAGGCCTTGCCTTCAAACTTAAGAACAACCAGCAGGTTGCGGCCACCACCCTCTGCGTCGAGTATGACAGCTAAGCCGTCTTTTGGGGGGCGGAGGGATAGAAGTTTCAATGCTTCCGCACGCTGGGGCACGTCGTCGCCGGGAAGAGAATTGGTCCGTCGAAATCTCTCCAACAACGTGTGGTCCAACAACACGATGGGCTCTGGCTCCATTTCCTGAGCGCAATAGTACCGCTTCCAAAAGGGATAGCTGTCGTCAGCTGGGCAGCTTGCTTCACCAAGATGTAAAATAGTAAAGGTCAACTCGCATGCCTTTCAATTTAAACGCCTTTCACAGTGGTATAGTTAGGAAGTGCCTCGGTGACGCAATTACCAAAGCAAATGTACGGGGCGCCTTTATCGCGAAATATTTTTCTCTTCTATCCTCCATGTTCGTTTTTTCCCGCACTTGTGTACTTTAAGTTGAATGCCAGGTCACATGTAACGTTTTGGTAGTAACCGTCATTGTCCTGTCGCCTGATGCAATCTCCGTACGCTGTTTCCGAGGGCGTCACGGACACCCTATGGTTGCTGCAAACGCAACTCAAGCGTCGACTGGTAGGGGCTATGGGCTCCACACCCGTGTTGGACAGGGAAGTCGGCCACGCCCCTTTGCATGGTGTCGTACCGTTGTACTGTTGTTGGAACCGATTGGGATATCTCCTAGCTGTCCCGTTGACAGCACTGATCTCGCCTCGAGTAAAAATGCCTCTTTTAGCATCTGGGTCAGGCGTCATAGCACTACCTAAACCTCGTAGGTCGTAGGTCGTAGCAGAAGACACGGGACACGAGTAGCCGGTGAAACCCTAGCTGTACATGGAGCGGCCGCCTAAGCGTGGCGGATGTGGCGGAGAAGTCCATTGGCTGATCCGGCAATGCCGGGTAACAGTTGCTGCCCGCGGTGAGCTACACACCTACACACCATCCAGTCAGCAGTGCTCTCCGGCGCAGGTATGCCGCATCAGACACCCTCCACTCAAGGGTCATGGCAAACCCTTTTGACAGCGGGTCTAGCCACCGATGTTGAAAACACGCGCGCATCGGAAGCGCACAGGTAAAGTTCGGTCGGATATTCCTGGGAATCCGAATTATAAAAATGGGTTGCCAGTGCAGGGCCTGCGCAAAAGGAAGGCAACCACAGGGTTCATCGTTGTATAACAAAACATGGCATACAGCTTCAGCACTTCTTCTTTTATCTTCTTTGCACTTTATTCTTCCAGTATAAGCATTCATAAAGGTTGAATATTTCCGCACTTGGCTGCGTGGGCGCCGTACATCATCACAGCCTGGGCAGCGACACCACCACATCCTCCGCCGCCGCGTCAGACGGCGCCAGGTGTTGGGAGGTGCAGTTGTCGGCAGATGTCATGCAGCCAGGCAGCAGCCCCTCCAGCAGCCCAGGCTGCCGTACCGGCACCTGCAGACGTGGCCACACCGCGCAACGAATGGCAGCTCAAGTCAGTAACGTTCCGGCGCTCAGCTGCTTTTTTAACACAACACACGACACAAACGCAAAACAGCAGGACCCCACCATGTCAGTGGAAGGAGTGCTAGGAAGTGCTGGCAAGGGGTCGCAGCTCGGCAGCTGGCCTTGTAGGCTTTTGGTAACCAGCGTCCTCACGTCTTACCCAGGACCCCAGCACGCAGCGGGTAAAACCTCCTAGCCGGACAACCACCCACCACCACGACCCTCATCCAGCCTCCTACGGTCATCTCCCCATCCCGCCCACTCCTCCCCTACCCACTCCTCCCTTCCCACACCGCCTCTACCCACACCTCCCCCCACCCTTTATTTCTTTACCCACCAGCTCCACATAGTCCACCAGCGCCCCCCGCCACCTCGCCTCCCCCGCCGGCAGCGCCGCCGCCTGCCCCGCCGCATCCCCCGCCGCCAGCTGCGCCATCACGCAGTGCAGCGTCACGTCGGCGCCGCGCCGCATGCACAGCCTCCCCAGCTGCAACGTCCGCCAGCTGCCTGGCGGTCCCAGCGGCCCCGCGGGATCCAGCTGCCGCCAGGCACACCCCGCCAGGCTGCCGTACATGGGAGCCAACCATGGCGGCACGTGGCGCGGACCGCCGGCCAGGGCTGCGTCGCGGCGCTTGGCGGAGGCGGAGGCGAGATGCCCGAGGGCCTCGGTGAGATGGGCATGTGGCTGCTCCTGGGGTGAGGGTGCGGCGGGTGCGGAGGAGGAGGCGGATAGCGGTGTGGCTGCTGCTGCTGCGGAGGAGTTGGAGAAGGAGGTGGCTTGGGAGGGTTCGGGCGAGGCCTGAGGCGGGTGGGGCTGGGGCGCCAGGGGTTCAATTTCTTCGGCATGCGGGGCGGGTGCCGGCGGTGGCTGCTGCTGTCCCTGACCGGCACGCAAGCCCTCGCGGAGGTGCTGCACCTGCGAGCTGCCACCGCCGACCGACACCGTGCGAACCGCAGCTGCTGCTGCTGGTGCTGCTGGTGGTGCTGCGGGCGGCTGTGGGTAGGCGGTTTGTTCATGATGCCGCGCAGGGTGTGTCTCGACGTGCTGCTGGTGCTGCTGCTGGTGGTGCTGCTGCTGCCCTCCATGCGTTCCCGGTTCCAAGAAGGACGCGGCGCCAGAGTGTGGGAGTACCGAGGTGCTTGACGCCCGTCGCAACATGCAGGACGGCAGCCAGCGCGACGTCCTTACCCGTGGTGCTACTGCTGCTGCTGTTGATTGTGGTGCCGTTGGCTGCAGCGGCGGCACAGGCATCCTGCCATTCAGCCTCCTCCCAGCCGCGGCGTTGTGGTGCCTGCTGCTGCTGCTGCTGTCGGGGCTCGTTGGCTGGGGGCCCGTGACACCACCGAGTGGGGCCCCTGATTGCTTGCGGGTCTTTTTCGGGAGCGTGTTTGGGTTTGTGGGTTTGCTGAACACGGTTCGAATGTTGCAGTAGCCGCGCACGTAGCCGGGCTGCAGCATCACGCGCATCAACACGTTGTACTGTCCGGGCTGCACGCGGCGGAAGACGGTGGTGAAGGAGAGGTCTCGGCGGCCGTCGATATGCAGGACCTGCATGCGGCCGGGATGGATGGAGGATTGTGGGAGGAGGGAGTTTGCTGGACACAGGAGAGGAGACTCCGACACCAGCAATGTTGGAGGAGGAACACAGACAGAGGAAGGACACAAGACCCGCACAGAGGAAGGAGCGGGAATCTAGCTTAGCGCTGGTGGGTTTCGTGTGTAATGGCATCGGACCCCGGCAGTGTACCCACCTTTTGGAAGCGCGACCCTGCGTGTTCCACGGGCTCTGATGTACGCGGCGCATCGGAGAGGAATGCTGGCCTCTGTAACGATAGCCGCCGAAATTGAGCACGGAGCTCGGGCATGCTTTGGTCGCGTAAGAAACTTAAGTCTACAACACATGGAGAGCACGCTCAGGATAGCCAGTCAGCAAGCCCTGCACAACTTTAGGACCTTACCCCTAGGCATCTCCTCTTGCGGAAACGAGCGAAATATCAAGGCGGACCAGACTCCAGGAGCTTGGGATGCGTTTCGCAACACCTTGCAAGTGCAACAAAGGGCTGCTATGCTACGAGCGTCGAGAAAATGGTAAACTTGCTCCAGAACATCTGTTGGAAGGCTGTCCAGCGCTCGGTCGCTTGCAGAAGCTTGTCCTCTGCGCGAGCGGTCTCCATCGCGAACAACCATCCCACTATTTACTTTATGCAATAGAAGCTGCACCGGGCTAGACATCTTGGTCAGTGCTGGCAGAATTTTGGCATCAAGGTTGGTGACGACTGACGTGCCAATGTGCGTGGCCGTCAACGGCGACGGTACAAGTACCTATAATATCCATATATCAGGAGAGAGAGGTAACTGTATCCTCATACAAGCCACAGGGTCGTTCCAGCAAAATACAAGCATGCGTGCGTCACCAATGACCAACAGTTACGGCAGCGAGGTTCATCGTCATGGCCCCATGGTGCTAAACAGGAAGCGTTTAACACCACAGCAGTACCGGTATTAACCATGTTCCTTCTCTATGCAGTGTCAATCAATGTCGCCCGTCTCTGCCGTACAACTGTTAGGTACACAGGGCCTTACGACGTTACGAGCCTCTAGCTTGTTAACATCATCATCGATACGGGACCGCCGAGGGGCAAAGCAGCAAGGGTGGTAGGGATGATATGGTTCGTGTGGGCACAAGCCGGCAAGCATCCCGAAGACCTCTGTTAGGCGCGGCTGGGGCAGTCTCTCAACTCGAAGTAGGAGGGGCAAGACGCATTTTCCTTGCCACCATATTGACCTGGCCGCTTGGGTGGACCACCTGCTATCATGAACTTACTGTACACATATGCAATGCGCAACCCGTATGGTACAGGGAAAACGAAATTTGAATGTGTGGTGTGATAGTGGTACATTTAGCTGACAAGCCCTGATGTAGGGTGGGGTAATGGACGTGCGGTTAGGGCTGGGGCGGCGTGGGACGTGAAGTGAGGAAGGTGCGGATGGAGCTGCATTGTGTTACTAAAGTGGGCCAAGATGTGGCAGCAGTGCTGAGCGAGCAGTGGCACGTTTTACTGGAGTTCTCGTTCGACCTGGCCCCCTTGGCCAGTGCTGTGGCCTCTTCATGAAAGCCTTGCTAAAGCAGCGGGGATAGAAGGAAAGGGGAGTCAGTGGATGGCTAAGAAGGCAGCTTATTTGATACCATATAATGCTGTAGACCCATGCTGTGTAGACCTCCTGTGAACTACACACATTTCTATTGAGGCTTAAGCTGGGATAGGGTGCAGAACAACACGGCGTGCTTGACATTTTGTAGTGTACTAAAGTTGGATGGAAGGAAGCAAGAAGGTGGGCGGCCGCTTTCGCACACAACTGTGATGCAAAGACTCGCAAGCACACGCAGCGTTCAAGGTATCTTTAGTTGCCGCTGTAAAGAGAACGTTCTATGTATGAGTCCAGAGGCGGGGAAGTGAACGGGGCTCGTCAACCGCCCAATGACGACAGCTACTGCGTAGATAACTCGACATTCTGGAGAGAGACATGCTTAGATAGCTGGTGTAAAGAAGAATTTAATTGGATTGTAGGTAATGGGTAGTATTGTTGCGTTTCGGAACGTCGCATGGCCTTCCTTAAGAGTGGTAGCGTGTTCTCGAATACGTACTCGCATGAACGGGCAATTCTTCTAAGTCGTGTCAGTCTTTTTGGGAAGCAAAAGAAGTGTATTTTTGCTAAATAGCAAGTCGCCCTCGTGGCTATTGGAGAGAGTGCACGCATAGCTTCCTAAAGTACGACGCTAGCATGCAACCCAACTAGTTGCAAACCCTGCAAGCAACTTGTAACGATTCACCAACGCATAGCTGCTTAGTACATGAATCTGATTACGCTCTTGTAGCAGGCTGTCCTTAGGTATTGCGTAGCCTTCTACACGCATTTTACGGCCCATTGGCTAGGAACACGTCATCCTTACACGGTGGACTTGCAATAACCTGCCCAACAATGTTAATAGCTTTTACAAGTGATCATTGCCTGCGCCGGGCGTCTTTTAAACGGCAGACCCATGTAACTCAGGTCTTGCTTCTCATCCTATTGTTATGCTCAAGTTTAATTGGTAAGCTGGACTTACAATCCCACATATCCGACTCTGAAAGCTTTCCTATTGAGCGTCGAAGGTGACTTGCATGCGGGAACTGGAGAGTCGAAGGTCACTTGCGGCCGATTCGACGCGAGTGAAAATTCCCTTTCTTCCCAATACGCGGCCTCAGGTACGGAATGCGCAACCAAGAAGAAGCCACCGCCGCCACCAGTCCGCTCAAAACCTCCTTCCCCAGCTCCAAGGCCTCCTCCAAAGTCCAGCAAAAAATCCCCCCCACCTGCTCCAAAGCCTCCGAGCCCCAATCCTCCCTCCCCCAGTCCTCCCCCTCCTCCTCCTCCACCGTCACCCCCTCCATCACCACCTACTGTTGGTAAGCCTCTTCCCAGCCGAACGCGCCTCGTGCAGTTTTGTGCTTACCTGCCCACGTCGCTCACCCCCTGACTCGCTCGCCCCCCCCCGCAAAACAACTGCAAACAACAGAAACGAAGAATGGCATCCGCCTGGTGGGCGGAGATGGCAGCGGCTACGGTCGGTTGGAGGTGTCGTCAAACAGCTCCTGGCTCACCAGCACGGTGACGTGGCGGGCGCTGTGCGACGACGGCAGCTTCACGGTGGAATACGCGCAGGTGCGTTACGCGGCACACCTTGGGAAGCATCTCTATATCACTTGGAGGATCCAATCGGTGTACGGCAAAAGAAACAATGAGGATAATCAGGGTATGGTCTGAAATAGAAGCACGGAATGGCTTCCAGGCGTAACTTCAGGATGCACCCCAGCACATGGGTTGTGCCAGGTGGTTAGCGTGGGCTCGCTCCCATCCATTCGGCTGCCCAGGCCCTTTATAAGACTTGCTCTTGGGGAAAAAACGCCCTGTCTGATCCATGCATGGTCACATTCCGTTTGGTGTGACCTCGTTTGGCGGTTCTCTTGTGCGCCGTGTTCGTCTTGGGTCCGACTTCCGCGACCCCCCAACTCCCCCCAGACGTTCTGCAAGCTGCTCGGTTACAAGTTCGGCCGCCAGATCCATGCTGAGGGCACCAGCACCCTGGCCGCGAACGACACCATGTGAGCAGCTGTGGGGGGCGGGCTGGGGGGGGGGCTGGGGGGTCAAAGACCATACCAAACCATAGGAGACCACAAGTTAGGGCAAAGCAATGGGGGTAGGAGTTGGCAGGGCGCCACAAGACAAAGTGTTGGTTAGGATTCCCAGGCCTGGGTTAGGGCAAAGCGAAGGGGGCGGGTTGGGGGAGGACGGCGCCACAAACGAAGAAACTGACGAGCTGCATGACACATAGGCTTCATTACGGAGTGCAGACATGGTATAGCCGACCCATTTCCGCTCCCATTCCCCAAGCAAACCAACAAGTAGGGGTCTGGGGCTGGAGCGACACGTGCGGTTTGGGGGACTGGGGGCTGGGAGGCCACCCATGTTGGTTTGGAGGGACTCCTCCTCCCGAACAGCGACCCGGGGGTCGCTGCCTGCCCGTCTGCCCTGGAAGCGACACTCTGAAGCCCGCCTTCCTTGGCTCGCCGGGTCGCCAGACGCTTCCCCTCCCTCCCTCCCCGCCCTGCCCCCCTCTCCTCCCCGCCTCCCCAGCCTCCACCCCCTGGGCACCCTCAAGTGCATGAGTGTGGCCGCCTCGCCGCCCCCCTCGCCCCTCGACACCAGCCCCCTCAGCCACCACCGCCGCGCACTGCTGTCCATCCGCCGCGGCACCGTCCTGTTCCCGCCGCGCGCCAAGTACTACTGCTCCTTCCAGCTGGGGACCTGCGCAGCGGGGTCGGAGCTGGTGGCGCTGCAGTGCTCAGGTGGGCCGGGGGCGGGGGCGGGGGCGGGCCTGGGGCGCCACCGAGGTCTCATGTGGGTGCGTGGACAAAGAAGAAGAAACGAAACAGTCATGCAGAGTCACGTGGGTGGGCCCCACGGACGTCACTCACCATCACCGGCCCCTGCCCCCGCTGCCCTCCTGTGCTGCCCCCCCTGTGTGCAGACACGCGGCTGCCCCCCACTCCGCCGCCGCCGCCAGCACCTCCGAGCCCCCCAGCCAGTAAGTGATCCCCCTCTGCGGGCTCAGCCGCCCCCCCTCCTTGCATGTACGCTCCTCCGCCGCCCCCCCCCCCTTGCATGCGGACTGCATCCTTACCTTGGTTGCTTGTGGCATTGCACACGAAAGACACCTCCACCTCTCTCAACCGCTTGATCACCCCATGCCTGCTCTCCACTCTCCCCCTCCTCCCCGCCACCATCCCCGCAGTCCCCGCCAGCCAGACCGGCCGCATCCGCGTCATCGGCTCGGGGCAGGGCGCGCAACCCTGGGTGGAGCCCAATCTGTGCACGGGCGCCGACCCCGACTCGGGCTGCACCCTGCTGTCGCGCGTGGAGCTGCTGGTGACCGACCCCACCAACCCCGCCGGGGCCGTGTGGGCGCCTCTCTGCTACCCCGCGGCTGACAGCGGCATGCAGGAGTACTGGGATTACAACGTGGCGGATGTGGCTTGCAAGCAGGTGTTAAAATAACTGGCCGCGAGGCAGTGCGTGGGGCCATGGCGTGCTGGGGGGGTTGGGGGGTGGGGGCTTGGGGTAGGTGGGGGCATGTGGGGAAAAAATAAAATAAGTGAAACAACGAATCCCAAATCCCATATCCCGACTCATGCAGTGAGCGCATGTGGGGAGGGAGCACAGCAGGGAGTGTGACACACGGGTCGGTTCCCATGTCGCAATGGCCCTGACTTATACATGCGCGGCCCTTTTTTTGCGCTTGCGAGACTCAGCCCCACCACTTTCCTGGTCCTGCAGTACTATGGCTACATCCCCGGCCGGAAAGACAACTACTATTACTTGGTGAACGGTTCGCCCTACACGCCCTTCAACATTCCCGGGCTCCTGCCGCCTCCGTCCCTACCAGCCACCCCCAACTCCTCGCCTTCAAACCCGCCCGCGTCGCCTTCCCTATCCTCTCCCGCCATGCCGCCACCCCCGCCGCTCTCCCCTGGTAAGCGTGGTGAGCTCCCACCAACCTACCACTTGGACGGCCTGAACATGAGATTGTGGTTGCGCATTTTCAGGGCCCGCTTGCATTTGTTGAAGACTTGAACAAAGGGCGGTTTGTGTTTCATACCTCTTTGTGGTAATAACCCCGTTCTATATGGGCCCCGTCTGAGTATTAGGACAGTGCTGTCACGAGGGGTATATGCAACTATAATGCGCCAACAGAACATCTTAGCACCCTAGTTTGCTTTATACTGAAAAACGGCTCTTATGTGTTTGCAGGTGAACGGGTCTTTGAGACCTACAGCTACAGGGCTTGGGCGAGCGTCAACCTCACCGCAATGTCCTACGCAGCCTCGGTTCAGGACCTAGGACTCGAGGTGCGAGAGGCGGTGGCGAGGGTGGGGGGGATTTGGGTGAAGTGGGAGCCGGGTGTTGCGGCGTTGTGTAGAAAGCGGGGGTCGGCTGGGGGTTCCAACACATGCCCCCAACTAAAAGGTGGAAATCCGTTGTGTGTTTCGACCTCTCCCTGACCCACACTGCGGTATCGCGCCTGTTGTTGTGCCCCACAGGTAACCACGGAGCCTTGCGAGAGCGGTCAACTCTTCGCCATCCAGTGTAGCGCACTCGTGATGTGAGTAACCCTTTCCCCCGGGGGGGGAAAGAAGGCCCCCCCGGTGTCAGGGTCAGGGTCAGGGTCGGTTTTTCCCGCGGCTCAGTTTTGCTAAGCCCCCGGGGGGGCACTGGGAGCATCTTGTGGCCGACTGCTTAGCGTGATGAGCCGAGCAGATGCCAAGCACGTGGGGGAGGGTAGTGGAGGTAGTGGGGTTGGGTTTTGGATAGGGGTAGCGAAGCCGCATGTTGTGTATGTATGTGCGGAGCATTGGGCTGGGACAGCGCCCATGCTCCAAGCATGGTAGCAGCGGCGTGTGCGCGCATCCTTTTGCATGGTGTGTTTGTCAATTGGGCGCCCTGAGGGTTAGGAGGATGAGGTGTGAAGTTGGATGGCTGTAATGTTACGTTGAAGGTTGGTTGGATTTAGGGAGTTGGACCGAGTAGTCTTGTACGAAAGAGGAAGGAAGCAAGGAAAAGCCGTTGCCAGTGGCTCCAATGAGCGCTACTACTCGCCGTGCTTTTTAGACGAGGCCGAGCGGAGGATGTTGGGGTCCTTCCTGCTGGTGAGGAGTAATGAGTGCATTGCAGATGTAGCATATGGGCGTAGAGGGATTAAGACATGTTTGCTTGGTGATCGTTGAAGTGGCTGGCTTTATCTTAAAGGACTTTGTTAGCATGCGGTTTTAGAAGATTTGGTTTTGTACGGCAGCCAATTTGCGAATACTGCTTTGCCGTACAGTAGTTATATAAAAGGCGTGCGATGACTACGGTTATTATGCGTGCGCGCGTACGAAGAAGGTAGACCTGGTCATTCCTTAAGACTGCTGTTTCAGCAAGGTGCGTGCGCATGAAGTGATCCACCAGTGTAGATAAGTTGATATCAATTCGTTTTGGGCTGTCCTGAGGTTGATATTGTTTCAGTGCAATCAAATCACGGAGCTTACCGGTATAGGGCAGCTTCCGGACTTCCAAAGGCCGGTTATAAAGGATGGCTCGCGCTGTTCCTGTTGGTGTGTATACCGCGCGCTTCATTAATCGCTCGCGCATCCCCTCAGTGAGGAAACCCCTCGAGGTGAACCCTAGCCTGGTGTCCGGGCCTTGCTAGAAGCGGCAGGCTCCATTTGAGCAAGATGGATATGTTGGGAGGCATGGCGAAATATCTAGGACGTAGCGAAGCTGTACTTGAGCCCTCATGATCTGCCTGCCTCTTCGTTGGAACCTTTGGTTGGTTCCAAACATCTTTCCTGCCTTGTTGTGCCTCTGTGGGATTGGGAATCCGACGCGTCATGTAGGTTGTAGCACGCATAACCGGTAGTAGCTATCCGGTTCGTTCCCCGTGTGAACCCGAGTGACAGTGTTGTCTAGTGAATGAATGACCGTTACTGTAAACATTTGTACCTCCTATCATCCTAACAACTGCGCTAGTAAGTCAGGCGTGAGGTAACTGCACTGCACTGCTTTGAAGCGCCTTTGCGTTTAGCTTCCCCTTACATCATGCATCTTGGGCTACGGCCCCTGCTATCAACTGACACCCGCTGCAGCTCTTTCTTAACATCAAAACACAGTTAACGAGTGAAACGGCAGGCAAAGAGTAAATCATGCTACCACCGCTCCCGCATACAGATTGCCGTACATGCAGATAACTGACACGTAGCCAAGTCGACTTCCCATCACATTGCGGTTGCCCGCCGCTCCAAGCCTAGCCAGCGCGAACCCCCCAAACCCCAGCAGTGTCCTACTGTACAGTACATGTCTGCAACCCCACTTCCATGTAAAGTCGTACCAGCTATTCATCTCCCTGTTAAAAATATGCCCGACTGTCTGCCAGACTCTCTGCAAATGGCGCCCTTCCCTTTTTTGCCTCGGTCGTCAATCCTCCCAGGCTCGGCCCCGTTGTGACGCTCGAATGCACGACCCTTGGATTGTGATGTGAAGACGTGATGTGAGGAGTTAAGACAACACCAACCGCCAAAAAGTGCCGTACGCTCTCACAAAAACCGGGCACTTCAGTGAGTCCCAGAGCACGGCAGCTTCTGGCATCTAGCAGCTCCAAGCTGCCCCACGTCGCCCCATGCAAACCCCAGCCACACCCTCCTCCTGTCCCTCACCCTCGTTCTGACCATTGAAACCCGACGGCCAAAGCAAAAGCCCCGCAATGGCACCAGCCATACGCATTGCACGAGGGGCAATACGAAGTGTGTCTCTCTCTCTCCTCTGTGGTACATGGAAGGCTGCGGTGACCAGATGTGACACAGCAGTCCATGTAGCACACTGCAAAAGGGCTATACATCAAGTGCTTCTCTCTAGCAAGTCTCTCCCATCAGTTTTGCCATGCTTGAATGTCCAAACGCACGGCGGCGGTTGCACCTGCAACCCCCAGCAGTTCACACACACAGCAAATCCAGAGCACAGCAGAAACGCACTTCCCAGCCGGCACATGTGGACATGTCTGATCAGTAACACCAACAACACACAAGAGCACGGAATAACAGACAAGTGCGCGGAATAAGCCAACCCTAACCAAACTGAAACGCATCATGACCGTTAGAAACCCACCTAGAAGCACCTTCAGCGCTACTTGAAGTGGCAAACGAACGGGACATCCAATGCGCACCCCCCGACTCTCTAGGAGCCTGCTCCTCACACCTCACGATCACCCGCGGGACCTCTGTCATCGCACCCCTCCTTCCTGCGATAAGAAAGCATACACACCCAGCTACGAACTTCTGGCCCACTTCTGGCCCACTTGGCCTGCTTATCTAGATACAGTCATAGGCACACAGCTCTCCCCATCACACAATCGCCTGTTTGCTGCTGCCCCAACCTCATATCCCCCATGTCGCCACCACCGCCACCCCAGGCAACCGGCCCCCTTTTCCTCCTCCTCCTCCTCCTCAACTCTCACCGTCCACCGTCCTCCGCGACGACAAGAACGAAGCAGGAAGCATGGAAGCAGCCATTACCAACCAACAACACACCACCCACCCCTTCCTCCTCCTCCTCCTCCCTCCTCCTACCCCAACGACCTCTCAACCATAGCTCCTATACCCTACCGAGCCTCCCACCTACAGAATGCCATTTATAACTCGCTGGTAGTAGTCGTACTGCCGCGTCCGCCACGCATCCAAGCTCTCCGCTATCAGCTGCAACACATGCGCCACACACTGCACATCCGTGAGGGAGCTGCGGGGCGGCACACGCTTCTCAAGCGCCTTCACCGAGCGGTCACCGCCCTTGAAGCAGGGGAAGCCGCTTCGCGACATGATGCGCACCAGCATCAAGATCCGTTCGCGTTGCTTGTCAGCCCGCAGCGCCAGGAAGCCTTGGATCATGAGGACCTTGAAATAGTCAAACATCTCGGAGGGCTTGCCGTCGCTGTCGCTGTCCATCACCTCGAGCAGCTCGCGTGTGAGCTTGAAGGGCGCGGACTCAAAGTTGACGCCGCCTGGGGAATTGGAGAGCAGGAAGCCGTAGTCGATGTGGACCAGTCGGCCGTCGTCGTCGAGCAGTATGTTACCTGGGAGGCGGGTGACGGTGAGGGTGAGGGTGCGGGTGCAGGTGCGGGTGAGGGTGAAGGAGAGGGAAACGAGGAGGGAGGGAGTGAAGAGCGGGATGGGCAGGAAAGAGGTGAGTACATGAACGCGGGTACACGGGTATACCGTATACGGACTTCTAAACAATATGCTTTTTAGGTAGGTTCATTAGCAGTCATCCAAAAGCGGTGACTGCGGGTCCGCGTCATCGGTCCTTACCGTTGTGTCGGTCCTTGATCTGCAGCATGTAGCAAATCAACGAGTACGCCGCAAGGCTCTCCGTGAAGCGCCGCTGCGCCGCCACGCAGGCGGGTGTGCCGGAGCGGCCAAACTTGGCGAAGAAGTGGTCCGAGAGGGAGGTGCCGGTTGTGGAGCGGGACTTGATGGTGTGTATGGAGAGGGTGTTGGGAACCATCTCGATGAGCGCCGTCCTGCATGGGTGTCGTACACATGTGTCCCCATGCAAACGTTTAGGTAGAGGAATAAGCTACTGGGCGTTTAGGAGAAAATTAAAGCAACCTAGGCACCTCAGGTTGGGTGGCAAGCAGTGTTGCAGACAAAGTAACCTCAGTCCTATATTGCAGCATCGCAAACAAGCAGCATACCGGTGCTGCACTTTGCACATCGACATACTCCGGGAACACCGCAGCTGAAACCACACAGACTAACAAGTAACAGTCAACAAAGCAGACCAACACCAATCTCACTTGTTTGAGGTGACGAGTACTTCGTAGTTCCGCACCCACAGCGGCAAGCCCGCCTCCCGGAATATCTCGCCAAAGGTGCGCACCAGCTGCAGCGCCAACAGCTCCTGGGGGCGCCAACGGGCGGGACACCGTGAGGTGGGCACCGTACATTCCGTCGTGACGGGGCGAAGGGGAGGATGGGAATCCTTCTCGCCAAGCCACGGGAGACAACACGAAAACAGGGGCAAGCCATGTGCCAACCACAATCTTACCTCACACCATTCGCTCAGCAGGCAGTGGGCAGCCCGCCTCCCATCCTCTAGCGTACGCATTCCGCACCCAACAACCCCCATCGCCACGGCCACCCCCATCGCCACGGCCAAGGACCCCCACGCACCTGCCGGCAGTCATCTCCGCTCTTCACGATCACACACCGCAACGCCCACCCCGCGCGGCAGCCGTGAGGCGACTCTCGCTGGATGCGTTTCACCTTGGCCGCCCACCGCTCGCCGTACACCGCCTCCGCCTCCCGCCGCCGGCGCTCCTCAAGCGCCTCGCCGTCCCGACGTCCGCCGCCCGCAGAGCCCTTCACAGCGCTGCCGCCGCCGTTGCTGAGCCCCGTCGCCGCCGCCGCCGCTGCAACAGATGACGTGGGCGCTAGCGCCGCCACCGGAGGGACACCAGCGGAGGAGGTGCCGGCAGCGCTGCTGCAGCCACCCCCGGCGGTACTTCGCTGCGATTGTACGGCAGATGCCGACGGTGCTACTGCTGGTGCTGCTGCCTCTGCTGGAGACGCGGCAGTGCTCGTGGCGGCGCTAGCGGAGGCAATCGCCGCGGCGACGGCGCTACTGCCAGTGTTGTTGCTGTTGCTGTTGCTGCTACCGCTGATCAACTTGGCCAGTCTACTTGCGGCGCCGCTGCCTGACGTCGTGGTGGTTGTATTGGTTGCGGAGGCGGCGCCATGCGTCGGCGGCGTTTGGCTGGCGGTAGCAGCAGCAGCAGCGGCAGCGGGGCCGCCCCGCACCGGACTGCCGCCTCGTGACCCCGATGCAGACATCATGGAAGACATCAAGGACGACGCCAGCGAAGACGAACCCTCCGGGTGTTGAGATGCATGCTGCGATTGCTGTCCGGCAGCGCGAGACAGCATGCGGGTTAGGGAGGACTGCAGGCTCGCCGCGAGGCCGGAAGACGACGAGGAGCTTGTCCCAGTCGCCGCCGCCGCAGCAGCAGCCGCCGCAGCTGGTGGTTGCGGTTGCAATTCCACCGGTGATGCCGCCGGTGGCGCTCCGGACCTCACCTCATGCGCCCCTGGGGTGTTGCCTTTTACGGGTGTTGTGGAGAAAGATGGCTCGGATTCCTGCGTCGCCAGGCCCTCGCCCTCCTCGCTGGGTCGCTCCTGGAGGCTGTAGGAGGTGGGGGCGCCACGGCCGCCGGGGCTGTACGGCATAGGGCCCAAGGGAGGCCCGCATTCGTACGGCGGCGGCATCTGATGGATCTTGTATTTGCCTGGCGAGAAGAGGAGTAGGGATGACCTCGTGATTTGGGTTGCAATGGCATTGGGGATCTGGGCAATCTAGGTGCGACGCGCGTTGGTGCAATGGGCGGACAGACGGTTCAACCTCGGCGCATCAAACGGGTTGGGGCCCCTACTAACCTGCCAGCATCTCAATCGCTTCATGGGAGGGCATGCGGCGGCTCTTGCGGTGAGGTGACGGAATGGCCAGATTCAGCCCCTGCGCCACCTCAAACGATACCTGGACCAGCTTCCCGCTCGCTGCGGACGCGACAGGCCACGGGCGGTGCGGCATGAGGTGCCCACCGCCCTTGCTGCTGACAGCCGCACCGCCGCCGCTGTTGTTGCTGCTGCCTGCAGTCACCGCCGCTGCCACCGTGTTACCGCCCACGGGCCCCGTCATCAACTGCCCAGAGGATGATGAGGCCGGCATGGCTCCGAGTGCTCCGCTATTGTCCATGTCGTCCTCAGCGGTGGGCTTGCGGCACAGACCAAAGCGTGACAGCAGCGCTAGCGCCTTGCTCTTGTCCAGCAGGCCGCTATCCGAGCCGCTGCCACCACCGTTGCCGCCGCTTTCCTCTGAGGTTCCTGTGGGTGTCGGCAGTGCTGCTGCTGCTGCTGCGAGCGCTGAGGCGGCCTTTGTACGGCCGCCGAGAACGGCAGCGATTGGCAGTGATACAGATCCAGACGCGATCGGAGAGTCCGCGTTGTCGTGGTGCTTCGTCGTCTCCATGCTAGGACCTCCGTTGATGGCGTTTGCAGGGGCCACAGCGGTGTTGCCAGAGGCGTTACCCGCCCGCTCGCCGGGGATTTGCGTTGTGGCGGGCGCTTGAGAGGCATGCCGGCCTGACCCCGAGGATGCCACAGCAGCCGCCGAGGGGTGGCTTGCTGCAGCAGCAGCGTAGGAGTGTTGGTGCTGCGAATGGGATGCGGGGGGCTGTGGTAGCACGCGTATCCGCACGCGAACCATGGGAGCTTCCCCGCGCAGGGACGCTTGGAGGCGAGATAGCTTTGAAGCCACGATGGGATCGGACACAGCCTTGTTGGAAGGGTGGCCCAGGCAGCCTGCGGGAAGGAGGCGGGCAGGCAAGACGCACATGCATGCACGCGATTAATGCATACACAGCACATGCAGCCAAAGCAACCAAGCCTTGCAGGGAAACCATGAGAAGCGCACACGCATGGGGTATGTCTGTACTATACTGTACTGCACTCGGTACGACACTGTACTACACTGCGCTGTATTGCACTGTCTGCGCCAATACGTACCCGACGTCATGAGCTCCTGCACCTCCTCCTTCGTGAGGTCTCCCCCCGCATGCCGCCCCAGCCCCTGCACACCCTGCGCCGCGCCTCCTCCGCTGCTGCCGCCCCCACCCAGGAAGCCCCGGGGCCCGAGTGGGGCCCGATGGGGTGGCTGATGGGAAGCAGCAGCCCCAGCTACTGCATGTGGCCGGCTGGTGCCACCGCTGCTGCTGCCGGATGATACCCCGTTGGAATGGCCGGACAGGGCCGGCAGCACGGGCAGGGACACGAGGTGGGCGGTGGTTGCGGCGGCCGCTGCTGCAGCTGCGGAAGCGATTTCGCCGTCGCGAGCGTGTTCAGGGCTGCCGACATCGGGGTTGGAGAAGCACAGCGACCTGAGCCAAGGGAAGTGGCGGGGGCGCAGCAAGGTAAGAGCCATCCAGCAGTCTTGGTTAGGGATGTCCATGGGCCCAAGGGAGCCGTTTTGAGACAGGGCTACGGTACGACGCATATGCACCGTAATCGCCTTCACGTTACCCTGCACCCACGCCCCGTTCCCCACGCACCTTACAACGCTGAAGCCGCTTGAGCTAGCCCGACCCACACCGCTCGAGCCGCCTGCATGCCCGCCGCCTGCACCTCCCCCGCCGGCGGCTGGCACGCCCGCGCTGCTGCTACCTGCGCTGCCTCCGGACCCGGAGGCATCCTCCACGCGATCGCCCATCACCCGCCGCAGCAGGTTACTCATGCCGCCTGACGCATGCGACGCGCCGTGCGGGGAGACCTCCTTGGCAGCGCTGATCGGGCTCATGCTGCCCAAGGGCAACGGCAGCGGCGGCGGCCGAGGCGGCAGGACGGCGACCGACGCGGTGGGGGCTGCTGCCGGCGCCTGCGGCGGCTGTGGTGCGAAGAGTCGTGGGGTGAGGGATTGTGCGCCGCTGCTGGCTGCACTGACGGTGCTGAGTTGCGGTAAGGACGGTACGACGGGCTCGGTTGCGCCGCTTGTGGAGGTCGTACTGGCGGTTGCGGCGGCGGTTGATGATGCCATGGCGGTTGCAACGGTTGCAACGGTTGCCATGTTGGATGTGGAGGCGCTGCGTGTGGGGATGAAGATAGCTGCCATGGAGGTGTTGGACGAGGGCGCCATTCCTGTGGAACTGCTGCTCGCTTGCATTGCCGCCGAGGATGACAAGACCTGCATGTTGTTGCCGTTAACGTTGCTAGCAGGTGCTACTGCTGCTGCTGCACTCGCAGCTTCCCCTGCTGCGCTAATGGCCAGTGTAACACCCAGGCTGGGGGCGGTTGCAAGCGGGGGAGAGTTGACAGTTTCCATGGGAACGCTCCCACCCCCGGAGCCGCATGTTGCTGGTCCCGCAGATACGGATGGACTGACCCGCTCCTCAGACAGCAAGCTTGCGTAGACGCCCGCACAGGCGTACGTGGGCGTGGGCGCAGCCAGGACGTGGTTCAACGCAGACTGCTGCTGCGTCGCAGCCGACCCATGGGTCACACCGTGCTGTAGCTGCTGCGGAGGCGGCGGTGGTTGACCTGAGATTGGGCTACCGCCTCTTGAGCTGGTTCGGAATTGCGAGGAGGAGGATGCGGAGGGGCTAAGCGCCGCCGGGGTGTCTGTGTTGACGGTGGAAGCGGTGTCGGCAGTGCCCGGGCCGCCGTGGGAGGGAAGGCTGACCCGCCCGCTGATCACGCTGCCAACCTGAGATTCACAAGGTCGACAAGGTTCACAAGGTCGACAAGGAGGCTGAGGATGCAAGACAAGGAGGTATTTTTTTATAGTCGGTTGAAAAATACTACCCCAGCAAGTCACTACCTGCCGGGAGCGCGGCCTGCACATTGGACACTGCTCACTGCGCGCGATCGCATAGCGCTGCGCTGCAATCTCCCCAAGTTGTACGACACAGTTGTATGACACATAGCAGAACCCGCGAACCTCGCCGGATCGCACCACCAAACAATAACAACCACATACCCCCCTCCCGCCACCCCACCTGGCTGCAACCATCATGCCCGTCAAGGTGCCCAGGACCCGCCGGAGCATGCGCCTTGGCAGCACCCGCCGCCGCACCAGCACCGGCAGCAGCAGCAGCCGCACCAGCCGCCGCCGCCCTTGGAGAGGTCTGGTGCATGAAGTGATGCTGGTGTTGGGCGCCGATCCCGGTTAGCGCAATGCCGTACGTTTCCCGACGCCCAAACTCCACCACCGGGGCGGGAGACGGCTGCGGGCCGTTACCGCCAAAGGCTGTGGCGCCGCCTCCGACGCAGCTGGCAACGCCGCCTGCTGCTGAGGACGAACTGGTTTCGTAGCGGCTGCCAAAGGCCTCCGAAGCGCCCGGCACTCCGGTCCACCCCGGGTCGCCTCCGCACTCGTTCTGGCCCTCCAGCACCTCCACGTACAGCAGAAAGGGCGCCTGCGGGCAGCATCAGAAACAACATAGCAACAATGCACAAGATGAATGGTTAAGACCTCAACGCATGCCGGTAGCGTGCGTGAGCTAGAAAGCAGAAGGTTCTCAACGCTCCTTTTCCGATGATGGGCGGCTGCGCTAGTGTTGTTGCTGGCTGTACACGGCTGG
Source organism: Astrephomene gubernaculifera (assembly GCA_021605115.1). Classification (NCBI taxonomy): domain Eukaryota; kingdom Viridiplantae; phylum Chlorophyta; class Chlorophyceae; order Chlamydomonadales; family Astrephomenaceae; genus Astrephomene; species Astrephomene gubernaculifera. The sequence continues at coordinate 510,173 of BMAR01000040.1, forward strand.
CTGTACCGTACTGTACACGGCTCCGCAACAACAAGTCACACCTCGCAACGCAACGCCACTCCGCATCAAAGGGCTAATGAAACCATTGCCCAGGTCCAAAAGTCCCCCAACCGCAACCCTCGTGATCCCGCATGCAGGCCGCTGTTCCTTTACTTCGCATGCGTACCTTCTCCCGGGAGTTGAGCAGCACCGCCTCGCGTGCCGTCAGCCGCAGCACCCGGTCCCCTCCACGGCCCATGGGGAACCAGATGGCGACATCGCGCCGGTTGTTGTCCTCGATCTGGCGGTTGATGCACTCCAGACCCAACCGCAACGCGCGGTGGCGCTCCTCCTGCCGGGATGAGCGGGACAGGGGAGGGCAGCGGTGCAGTGTGATTTACAAGGGGGTGTGAACAAGGGTTGGCTACAACCCCAGCGCTGGGTGTTACGTGCTCTCTCCTTTTTCGTCAGGTTGCTGATTGGCCAGCATGGAACTGTTAGGGTTAGCAACCCAAGGGATCCTGTAAGCTCCTCCAAACCACGAAACCAACCCGTATTGCATCCAAGATGGACCTGCACCCAACAGGCACACCCTCCAAGCTCCAACACAAGACCCAACGCAAGCAGCCCACGCCCAGGCCTTGCCTGCGAGTAGCTGGTAAGCGTGGAAGACGCCTCGCACAGCGCCTCCACAAAGTCCAGCGTCGCCCCAAACGTGTCGAAACGCACCCGGCTCAGCGGCGACATGGGCCGATTGCCGTACTCGTCATCGCTCATGACGCCCTCCTCCTCCGTCGCAGCCACATAGCCGCTCCCCTGCTGCTTGCTGCGCTCCAGCAACGCACTCACGCCCTCACCGTCACCCAGCTCACGACGTAGGGATTGGATGCGCTCCGCAAGTGTGTTGGTTGCAGCGCTCACGGCGTTGGCAGCGGCGGCAAGGGCGTTGACGCGGCTCCCTGAAGCCGGGCCTGCCACGGGCGCTGTCGTTGCTGGGCATGTTGCTACCGTCGACCCGACTGCTGCTGTTGCTGCATGGGAAGTTGTGGTTGTGTTCGCATGGGCAGCAGCTGCAGCTGTGGCCGCTGGTGCGGAATCCGCTAGGCCACTGCCGCTCTGCACTCCCGCTGCAGTCCAGCCGGGATGAGAGGAGGGGGCTGCCACGTCAGCAGCAGCTGCGAGGGCTTCACGGGTGACCTGCCCAAACACACTGTTCAAAGCCGCAGCTACCTCCCCTCCTGCCGTACACCGAGGGCTGGTGAGGGCCGTCACGATCGAAGCCTCGGAGGCGAGTGCTGCTCCTGTAGAGCCCGCCACCCCTGAGCCGGCTGCTGCTGCTGCTTCCGTCGAGGGCAGTACCCCCTCCCCTTCAGGCGGACCCGCCGGTGCCGATGCTGCCGCGCCGGATTCCTCACCCCGCTGCTCCTGCTTGTCTAGTATGCAGCCCAGGTCCAGTTGCAAGCCGCCGCTCCTCCTAGTGGGCAGCACCAGCTCAGTTCCACTGACACCCGCCGGACCTGGTCCAGCCTCCGGAGGCTCGTCAGCAGTCGTTGTTGCAACAACACCGCTGCCGCTGCTGCCGCTGCAGGCGCCGTTCTGCTTTCCGGGGCCGCCGCAAGCTGCTGCGGCGGCGGCTGCAGCTGCAGCAGCCACCCAGCCGGGTCCTGGCGGGGACATGACCATGCTGCATGGTGGCTGTATAGCCACGTCTTGAGACACCCGCTGCTGCAGCGGGAGACCGGGGTGGCTGGGTGTGTGCAGCTCGGGGGGCTGCAGCTGTTTCTGCGGCACCGGGACCGGGTTGTGGTGCGGGTGGTGGTGGAGGCCTGCTGGCGGCAGCAGGTGGTGCTGCGGGTGGGGTTGCGGGAAGGTGAGGTGCGAGGTGAGGCACATGGAGGTGCCCGGGCTGAAGGGCGGGCTGAAGGGAGGGCTCATGGACTGCACCAGGAGCTGGCTGTTGTGGGGGCTGAGGGGGTCCAGCTTGGGGTTGCGGATGGGGACCTCCTGGAGAAGGAGAAGAGAGGGAGGAGTTGGAGGAGTTGGTCATGAGGTTGGAAAGGTGGTAAGCGTTGCGCTTGCAAAGCAGGAATGCGCGGGAGTTGAGGGCAGCAGCAGCGGCAGCGGCAGCAACAGCCGTGGCAAGGTGAGGGGGAGAGGTGACCGTGCAGCATTTCTACTATCTGCACATTGGGGGGGCGGTAAACTCGCTACAAGTGGCTCTTCTTGGCAGGGGTGAAAGCCCGGTGTCTGGGCACGTACCCATTTTCCTTCCAGGGCAGCCTTGTAAGCTCGCTCCCGGAAGCTTTCCAGGGCTTTGTTTTTAGGATGGTCCTGGCATAGCGCCACCAATAACCATTGCGCCTGCAGGGTCCCATCCAAACGCCTGTCAGTGCTTGTTCTGCAGCGAATGGCCTGAAACTGAAGCCCTAAACTACAAATCTCGGAAGAGTAAGCACAGCAGCTCGCCTTAATCGCCACGCGGAAAGATTTGGAGCAGAGGTCGACGATTGCGCGCTCAAGGGCCTGCCCGGGCTTGCTCACAGCCATGTACACGAACTGCAGCAAGAACTTTTCAATCGCCTCCTCCCCAAGCTCGTGCAGCCTGTTGCACACATAGTCGTGCACTAGAGGCTGCGTATTCTGGTACTGATTAAGATACCTGCAACAAGGTGTATGAATCGGGTTTGCCGCCGAGGCAAGTTTGCTTCGTGCAGTTACCCTGTCCAACAAAGCCCCTCACTCACGTTACAGTAGCCCACTCATCAAACGGAGTTCCCTCAAGGAACCGTATTAGCAGCTCAACCTTCCCGTCTTTGACCTCCTTGTCAGACGAAGCTGACCACTTCGCCAGCGACTTTAAAGCTCCCAAAGACATTATCTCATCAGATATACATCACCGTCCGTCGAGGGAGAGCAAAAAGAGTCCATGTGACCGTGCACTGCCTATCGCATCCAGAATACTAGTGAAGTATACATGATCTTTGCTTTCATAAAAATCATTTACAACCAGTTTGCGTAGTTGGCGCTCAAGCAGCTTGCACGTCAAGGCTTTTGGTGGGAGGTGAACTAGCTTTTCGTGAAAAGCTGAGGTCATACGCTACAAAAACAGAAAAACAGCTTGGAACATAGTGTCGTCGGCTGGGTAACGTGACGGGGGGGGCTGCGTACGTCGAGTACCGCAGGGGTGTCCAGCACCATGCGCCGCCCATTGTCGACTTACGGCCATATGACATGACAATATGCAGCGCATGACAGCAAGTTTAATTGGGCAAATTGAAAAACTCGTGATCCCGCGTAGGTTGCAACAAACAGGTGCCAAGCTCCTCGCCAGCCGTGAATTGGCTTTATCTGTTCACCCTTGCTTTCCTAGGACCGCGCTATCCAATTACACAATGATGCTCAACGCTAAGCTACCGCAACTCGGAAAGGGGCTACCACGCACGGCGGCAGTTCCGGTGGTGTCTGTCGTCTTCTCATCGCCCCTCGGCCATGGCAGCGTCCAGCAGCCCTTCGTCGCAGCTGAATGGCGATGCCAACAGCGTCGTCTATTGAGCAGGCGGACCAATTTCGCCCAACAGGCCCTGCAAGATGCTCAACCGGACAGCCCCGCGGCGGCATCTGTACCGGCGCAGCTTGTCCCACCCACCGACCCCAACGCCTACTGTGTTCTGAACTTCTACCACTTGACACCCATTGCTGATCCGCAGGCGGTGAGTTATGCCGGCTTGCAGTGCTTGGCTCATGCGCTGAAGCGGTGCCAATACTTCAATGCATGTGCCCCTTGCGTCATACTTGCCGCGCGACTCGCCAAACCTGACTCTATACTTTTTTTCAGAGTATTTAGAAACAATTCAACTATCAAAGCACCATTTTTGCGGCTTTCCTTGCTCTTCACCGATTCATCCTTTATTTGTACCGCCGTACCGCAGGCCGTGGAAGAGCACCGCGCCTATGTCGAGCGGCAAGGCCTGGACATCCGCGGCCGTATCTACATCTCTTCCCAGGGCATGAACTGCCAGTACGGAGGCACTGTCGCGGATGCAACGGCTTACGTGGAGTGGGTCAAACAGCAGCCGGGCTTCGAGGTGAGCACAATTCGGTACTCCTTTAGACCGCCCTAGGAACCGGAACCTGCGATGCATCCTTCCTGGATTGAGCCCATGGGTGTCGAGTACCTTCGTGTGGGTTGGGTTTTATTCCCTTGCCAGCCGGGTCCCTGGCGAGTGGCGACCTGATTCCCGGCTTGACTCCGCTGGCTCATATCGACCAAGTCACCAACAACAACAACGAGCGCCCGGGATCCTTGCCGTCCTCATCCCCTCCTCCTCACCCCGCATCCATGCACCAGCAGCTTGTCACCTACTTTGTTCATTCTCACTTCAACGCACTCGGTCTGCTTCTGTTCCCCTCCTCCTCCTCCTCCTGCCCCTCACCCCGCAGGGCCTGTTCTACACCGTGTGGCCCTCCGAGGGCCACGCCTACCCCAAGCTGCGCCTCAAGTACAAGCCCAACCTGATCAGCCTGGCGGGTGGCATGGAGGTGATGCCCATCACCGACCCCGCGGCACGGGCCACACCGCTGCCGCCCAACAAGTGGAAGGAGATGGTCGGACAGGCAAAGGTACGCCAGGGCGCGAGGCGAAGAGGGGTAATGTGGCGTTTATATAGTGTGCTTTATGGGGTATTTTGAGCACTTCGGCAGGTATCAGGTTTGAGAGAGACCCATGGGTCGATAAGGTGCGTAACACATGCCCAAATTCGAGATCGTACGCCACGTGGTCGTATTTGTCCTCCTCCTTACACGGTAGGAAGGCGTCATTGTGGCAGATTGTGTTTTTCTCAACCCGCCAAAACCCCACCGTCCCCCCTCCCTCCCAGGAGAAGAACGACATGGTGGTGCTCGACCTGCGCAACGACTACGAGTGGGACGCGGGCCACTTTGTTGGCGCGGATCGGCCGGCGGAGGAGGTGTTCGCTGAGACACCTGTGGGCGAGGGCGAACAGGAGGTGCCGCAGCCGCTGCAGGGCAAAGACAAGGACACCACCGTGCTGGTAGGGAGGGCGTGCGCGGAAGAAAAGAAGGGGGGTGGCGTGTGGGTTACGCAGGGTTGCGCAGGTTTTCGTGGCGATTGTGGCTAATAACAAAAGGTAATAAGGGCTTACTATTCACCACGTGCCCCGCTAACTTCATCTGTCGCGTGGACATCCGTGTTAGTACGACAACACCCGCAAACATACCGCAAAAACGTAAAATAAACCGCAAAAATTGGTCACAATACCAACCCCGCAGATGTACTGCACGGGCGGTATTCGCTGCGACGTCTACTCCACCTTCCTGCGCAAGAAGGGCTTCAACAACCTGTACACGCTGGAGTACGGCGTGCAGAACTACTTCCGCCACGAGGGCGGCGCGCACTGGAACGGCAGTCTGTTTGTGTTTGATGCGCGTATGGCCATCTCTCCCAACACCACGGGTAAGCAGGGGCACACATACACGGCTGTGTGGCTGGTGGGTGTGCCATGCATGCATGCATGCAGGCGGGAGGGCTGCGTGGGTGCTACATGCTTGCTTGCTCGTGCCTGCTACGTTTGCTGTTGGTCACACCTTACCTGTACTTCCCAACCTCCTTGGTTTTCTGTCACAAGTCCCTCACACAATAAACCCTCAACTAACTTTGATTCCACATTACCTTGTTCTATTACCGTAAGTTGCCACACCTCCTTACCCTATACCTCGCTATCTCCATAACGTTCCACATTTAAATGAAAAAACGCCTCCGTAACAAAACCCAACACAGAGTCCGGCGCGCTGCCTGCCGCCGTGCCCTGCTCGCTGTGCGGCTCGGAGCCGGAGCTGCCTCACGTCAACTGCGCCAACGTGGACTGCAACGAGCTCTTCATCGCCTGCGCCGCCTGCAAGAGCCGCCTGAAGGGCTGCTGCTGCGAGGAGTGCATGAGCGCGCCCCGGCTGCTGCGGCCGGCCAAGCTGGAAGGCGGACAGTACGGTGCGTTGGAGGAGGGGATGGTGGTAGGGGTGTGAACTGATACCTACTGACCGTGCTGGGAGGTATTGTTGTTCCGCAGCGGTCTGGAATGCAAGGGAGGGTGGTCAGTAGAAAGTACTTGCTGGTTCTTTCCAGTTGCACGGAGAAACATGCATCGGCTGTGTGGTAGCCCACAAAAGACTGACACACTGTGTGATTGCCCGCCTCCCGCAGGCTCCTGGGGTAACTACGCGGACCGCGATGAGATGGGTCCCATCATGGCCCAGGGGCGCTCGCACGAGGGGCGCGTGGCTCGCCGCACCCGGCGACGTGAGGCGCTGAAGGAGCGGCGGTTGGAGTTCCTGGAGCAGAAGCTGGCGCGCAAGCAGAAGGTGAGGGAGGGAGGGGGGAAGAGGAGGCGAAGCGGTAACGTACGAAAATTTGCGAACTCGTAATGTTGTGGCGGCACTATGAGTGCTACGATATGTTACTATATGTTGTCTTTGATAAGAACCAGCGCCTTAACTGACTAATGGTGGCCTGAGGATCCCGCTCGTTGACTGGCTGATGAATGCCCTGCCGCCGTGCGATGTGACCAACACACAGGAACGTGCGGAGGGTGAGGAGGCGGCGGCGCCTGAGGTCTCGGCCGAGAAGAAGGAGGAGGCGCTGGTGGGCGCAGCGTGATGAGGGGGTGATGATCCTGGATTTCCCCTTTGGATGTTTGGACGGTTCCCTTCCGCAATCTTAAAGACTTGTAAGTGTGAAAAGCTAGCTGACGGCATGCTGTGTGGAGGACGCATGCAGGTGCTGGATTTGGCTTTTGTGACGCTCCCTCAATGAATTACCGTTACAGTGTTTGGGGGGCTGTGGCGATGAGACCTCCGCTCTGTTGCTGCGGATTGCGGCTCAGGAGAAGGGGCTTCACCAGCCTATGGGCTGCGGGTGCGATTGTGTTTGTGACGTCGCCGTTTGATTCTGGGCGCCATAGGGGCTTTGCCGGCCTTCATTGGGCCACCAATCGGCGCCCCGCAACCTTTCCACAAGAGACGACAACTTGCCTGGTTGTGTGGCTGTGAATCAGCGTCGCACAAGGGCTTTCCTACGTGCGTGGAAGTTGTATGGAGTGTTTGTTTGCCACCTGCCGTTTTTCCCTGCCTGCCTGAGAGTGGGTGGGCGGCAAACTGAGAGATGTGCATCCTCAGCTTTGGAGGGCTGCACAGCACACGTGTGCGAGAGAAAGAGAGGAAACGTACTTGCTTGGCACATGACCAAACTCCAGACAGCAATGCTGTTGCTAGGCGCCTTGATACGGTCTTGCTCCTTGCTGAGGTACATGTATAGCTGTTAGGCCTTGTGCCTGCTGCAGCATCCATATCGCCTGTCTGCGCCACACTGCTGTATACAAGGGGACAAGAACACAAGATCTTGTCACGAGATTTCCTCGGTGTAGGGTGTACTCGTGCTATCCAGACTCGTGCATCACCGTGAGCTTGCGACCTTACTTCACTGGACACACTTTACTTGCTCCCGCGCGAGATGACGCCACCCTTGACGCTAAGGGCGACGCATGTAATATTGAAGCATGTTAGACCCATCGTCCAAGTGCAAGTGATTTCGGTCGATTTGATTTGGACCACGTCAAATGCCATGTCCGGCAAGCCCGATAATGTCCAACTGACCCTCCATTAGCCACGCAAACCGCGCCCCGGCATCCACAACAAGTCGTTTGCTGCAAGCCAAGCCAGCTGTGTACTGCTGCTGCTGCGTCAAGCATGGTCTCATGCTGGTACGGCGGGGTACGGGTACGGCAGGGCAATTCAACTGAGCCAGCAGCGGCGGACAGCCGGTCCAAGAAACATGTGCCCAAGCACATTGCAAGCGGTGCGTTCCACCACTACCGTGTCCGGCTGCCAGGTGTTCCCCCATTACCGGTAAAGAAAGCTAGCCCAGGGCTAGCCTTCTAACCAAGCCCAGCAGACAGTCACAACGCCAGCAGCGACGGTAAAGGTGTGTCGTCCCCGCGGTCCCCCGGTCCCTCTTTAAGTAAGGTGCAAGACCCCGAAAATCATCAGGCGTGACGAGTGTGCAAGCCACCATCATGCATGCCCACTTGCCTAGCAAGCGCCTGCTGCTCGTAACACCGCAACAACCCCGGCAGGCCACATGCCGGTCGCCATCCGGAAAGCCCACGCCGACGGTTGGCTTGCCTTGTCCGGTGGTCAATACAACCCAGCTTCCCCTCCTCCTCGTCAATTTCTTCCTCTGTACCCTCCTCCTCCCACCCCAACCGCCACAGCCGCCTCATGCTAGGACACCGTTGTGCTGCGCTGCGGCGGACGGCGGATGCGAGGGTGCGTACCGAGGCAGCTGCGCCCTCCGCTCCTCGATGGAGTACTCCTCGTCCGTCCACACCACCACGGACCCGTCGGCGGCGGCGGCAGGGGGCGGCGCCGCGCCTGCAGGGCCCCCGGGCGCGGAGGAGGGCGCGGATGGCGCACCGGGCGGGGGTGCACCTGCATGCACGCATGGGTGGGATTTAGGGTTAGGCGAGGGTCCGTTGACGAAGCGCGCTTGACGGTACGTTACAGCCCCTCGTTTTGCCCCTGAATCCGCACCGCCCCCCTCAACGCCTAATCCGTCACACCCAAACCCCCACACTAATCCATGCCCCTCACGTCTCACCTATGGGGAACAGCGCCGGCGGCTGCCCCGGCCCCCCCGGCGGCCCTTGCCCGATGGGGAACAGCGGCGGCGGCATCCCAGGCGCCCCATGCGGCGGCGGCATGTACGGCGGAGGGTACGACCCGTGCGGCCGGGGTGCCCCGGGGGGCGGCATGCCGGGCTGTGGCGGGGCGCCTGGGGGGTGCGGCATCCCCGGGTGCGGCGGCGGCATCCCGGGGTGCGGGTGCATGCCTGCGGGGAGAGGACGGGAAAAGCAGAGCAGCAGCAGCGAGAAGAGCAGCAGCAGCACTGTTCGTTAGCGCCGAGGTAAGATCCGTATTGTGATGTGGTAGGGTACTGGATAAGGAGGCAGCTGCTTGGTTGCAGCAGCCGCAGCATGCGGACGCTGGCAGGCATGCAGCGCCGTCAGGAGGTCAGGGCGGTCAGGGGGCGCACCGCTGCAGTGGTGCGAAGGGACTCGGGGTGCGTCTGCCCATGTAAAGGGTCCCGCCCCGCACACAGAACACGTCGTAAAACCTTTTCGACAATCCAGTACTTGCGGCCAGGTGTTTTAGCACTCGTCAAGGCAATGTTGCCCCTGACAACATCCCGTGACACAGCCCAGCCGAACAGTTAACAACAGCGGACAACAAGCTGATTAGCTCCAGGGCAACCCAGTTGAGAGAAGCAAATGGTGTGTGACATGTTCTGAAGCAGGGCCAAAAAGGCTTACCTGGCGGGGGCGGCATGCCGGGTCGAGGGGGGTAGCCCGGTGGTGGCGCACCGTACGGCGGTGGGGCTCCGTAGGGGGGCGGGGGCATGCCCGGCCGTGGTGGGTAGCCCGGGGGAGGCGGCCCGTAGGGTGAATAGCCGTAGGGCCTGCGGGTTGTTCAACGAGGGAGGGAAAACATGGCGGGAACGAGGTTGCAGGGGAAGCCACGTAACACGCATGCATGGCGGTATGTACGGTAATTAGCAGGCAGCAGCAATGGCGACAAGCGCCCCCACATATCATGCGCGGATTGTGGGGGGCGTTCGGGGGGGGCCGTTGCCGCATGCAACAACGCCAGCACCCCCTTTGCTCGCGCGCTGCGCAGAGCAGCATGCACCAGGCATGCATCCATGTAGCCGCAGGTGCACACTCACCACCATGTGCACGCTTCCACGGTCTCGCGGAAGCACACACACAAAGGGTACCGGTACTCGTTCACGCCGCCATGCAGACCAACATTGGGGCCGTTTAACAGAACCCGACCCGCATCCCGATCCCGACCAGCTTAACGCACAAAACCTCCGTTATCACCCGTTTCCCAACTTACGGCGGAGCTCCGTAGGGGCCGGGCGGGTACCCCATCGGGGGTTGCGGCATTCCCCCCGCATGCATGCCCGGAGGCGGGGGTCCGACGGGGGGGAAGGCCCCGGGTGCTGCTGCCATGGGCGGAGGCGGCGGTGCGGGTGCCGGGGGCGGTGTTACGTCATCGTCATCGTCCATGCGTGCTTTCTTTGCTGCGGGCCCCTCGCCTGGGGTGTGGGAAAAGGAAAGGGTGGGGGGGAGCTGGGACTGTCGGTGGGCGATTGGGAGCACTGGGAGGAGTACAGGAGCAGAATGGCACCAGGCGCCATTGAAAACCCAACCTGCATGCCGCTACATGTGGGGGACTGGGAGGCAGCAGCCAGCCTACCAAGTGGGACCAGGAACGAGTGGTCCCTCTGGCTTGATACTCCTTGAACCCCTTGACCGCAGTTTGGCACACCCCCTTGCAACTCATCCAGCAGCAGCTCACATGGGATTGCGCCTTTGGGGCAACATCCCCAGTGCTGGTTGCCAGGACCCCAAACGCACCTTGAAGCTTAGCTGGACGAACGTCGTCCGGCACTCCCGCCATTCCAAAGATCTCCACGCTCATGGAGTCCCGTCCTGCTTTAGCCGCAGGGACCCTGCCCGCCAAAAGTCCGTGTGTGCGCATTAAGATCGTGCTGCGGCCAAATCGTTTCCCAACCCATACCGCAACTTACGCATTGATGGTAAGCTTATGCACCTGGAACGCGTGGGTGGCAAGCCCCTGTGCCGTGTTCATTTTCCGGTTGCACCTGCGCAAGCAGGCGCGGCGGGCAGCATTTCATGCAGGATAGGACGACAAACCGTCTGCCTCACCGGCATCCCCTGTACAAGCAGCATTCAACCCTCACTCTGGGCATTTAAAGTGCTTGTTCTTCTGGTGCACAATCAGCGCAGCCTCGTCGTCAAAAATACGGTCACAATAGTAGCAGAAAACCGTCTCCTGCTCCTTATTCTTCTTCTTTTTCCCCATTTCTACGCTCCTCTGCGCCTAGATCAGCCGCGGCAAGGCTAGTTCCTAGGAGTTATCAACGCCGCCAAACGAGCTATATTCTTGTCAAGTACCGGTACCGTTCAAGACTCTTCACCGCACTCGTAGTAAGGAGGGAGCAAGCAAGTGAAAACCCTGTATAACCGTCTATGAAGTTTGCAACTGCAGTGGTAGTGCAGACGGCGCAAAATCTTAACCTTGTCTCTAACAGCGTAGTCGTATGGGATACATTTCCAACGACTGGTTACGCAAGCAAGAGACGTTGGTGGGGCAGACGTACGGATTGTCGTACGAGGATGGAGTCGGCATTAGCACGCTTTTATTTTCCTCTTCACTTGATAGCAGTCTCATGTAAAGGTTTCAAGCACGAAGGATGGGCGAGCAGTCCAGCGCGCCAAAAAATATGATATCCGTCACCGTTACCTCCCCATTTTTGTAGCCAATGCTTGTTACTTGCCTAGTCTTTTCATACTTGGGGGTTCTCCCGCTCGTGGACGGCGCTGCTTAGGGCTCTAGGACTTTAAAATTGGAGGAGGCGCCGCCTGTGGCATGAACGGCCTCAGGGCCCTCACATATAGGCCGGTAGGTGTGAAGAGCTACTTTGTGCTGGCTACCCGGCCGTGGGCGCGCGAGGATTCGAGTGGCCGGGATGGTTTCCCTGACGGGTTGGAAAAGGCCGAACGGCTTTATATGCTCCATTTCTAGGTATTCGTTTAGAGAAGAAGCTGATCTTTAGCTTCTCTGTTTGGAACTCCAGCTATGGCTTATTCCAACGCTGGAGTTGTTCGCGCGCACCCGTCTCCTTCTCCGATGGCCTATGTTATATCATGAATATCTGGTTTTCGGCCTGGACATCTCTTAACCGGCCAGGCGTCATTTACAGAATGGCGCCCTTACGGTCTGGATTTGCGCGCGTGTAGATGCCTCGGACAAGCTCTGCTAGCTCTTCCATATTCTCGCCCTAATTTGATGATGTTTAAGCTGTCTGCATTTTGTGTCATCCCTGCGCTGCAGGGGCTAGAGGAGGGGTACGGGGCTCAGCTATGACCAAGGTGGAGTGCCCCGCGCCTGGATTCAAAGGTCTGAAATGGAAGTGGATACAGGACCATGCTAAGGAGCAACAGGAGCGGGAGAAGGAGCGGCCACCACCGGGACAGCCTCCCGCGCAGCACCTAGACTTGCGAGAGCAGCCATTACAGCAGGACGGGGCCATAAGCCAGGGCGCCCAACCTGAACGCTCCTCGGTTGGCCAACCCTCTGCATCGGCTCAGTATGAGCTAGCTTCATCCCCACCAGAGCAGCATAGCGGGCTTCAGCGGCATTCGGGTGGTGGGGCGTCACAGCTAACTCAACCTGCCTGTCCCGTAAAGGTACGGCGTGTCTGCCTGCCTAACCGCCGCCGCCGGTTCCTCCCTTCGAGCATCCATGCGAAAGGGCCGGACTTTTACACAAGCCATTTTCTGTTATGGGAAAGTGGAACCCTGAGGCCCCATGCTCCTTTCGTTCTATGCAAGCTGTCTGATGGGTGCCCTTCTGTTTGTGACTCAGGTCGAGGTGGGTCAGCAACTGTCTTTGCCAGGTTCCCAGCCTGCTTCGGTCGCTGCTGCGCCGTCAGGGCAGGCGCCGCCAGCACAGGCAGAAACCAAGCTCCGAACCCACGATGAGGTAGGTGTGTCCCTGTGATATGAGCGCATAACACGTTACGCCTATGGATGCTTGACCCAAATCGCCCTTTAAGGACCATGCTTGCCCACGTCCCAGGCACAGATGCGACCGCATGCTGCGTCCATGCACTTCCAGTCGAATTCTCTCCTTATTATTGCCTTCAACATGCCGTCTCTGTTTGTCGTCCACAGGCACCAAAGTCACGCGCGACAGGACCTCAGCCGCCTGCTGCACCTAACGCCGCGACTGGGGATGCCTCGGGGAATGCACAGGCGGGAGCGTCTTCAGCCCCATCGGTGGGGCCGGTAGCAGGGGGCCAGACAGCGACAGCTGGCCTCACAGGGTCTCCACGCGTGTCCACTGGCACTGCAACGTCGGTTGATGCCCCTTTGCCTGGTACAGCTACCGCCCCCGCAGTGTCCCTGGGACGCAAGTCCTCTGACGCGGCTGACGCTACTCATGCACCTGCACCGGCAACTGCAGCCACAATGACCCCAACGGCAATAGCGTTACCAACCCAGCAAGCAACAGCTTTAGCAGCCGGGTCGCTCACGCTTCCTAATCTAGCCCCGCTGCAAGCAGCAGCCGGGTCAGTTCCTGCGTCCGCACCCACACAGCCCACGGCTTCCGTGCAAGCCACAGCACCGCCAGCAGCAGCATCCACCATCCCAGCGGCTGCTGCGGCCGCAGCAGCATCCACCGGGGTCCCGGCGCCCAACCCTGCGACGGCCTCCACGGCTGCTGCCCGCTTGCGGCTACCCCCCACCCGAGCCCCGTCGGCGGTGCTGGCACCAGCCAAGGCAAAGGGAGGGGATGACTTTGAATCCATGTTTACACCGCTTTCATCCCTGCCCGTGGCGAAAGCGGAGACGCCGCGGGAGGGGGCATGCGGAGGCGCAAGTCGCGCAAGCAGCTTGGTGCTGGGGCCGCACACGGGTGCAGCTGGGGTCGCCGGCGGCAGCTCTGGGGGCGCTGCTGGAGTCGCCGCAGTAGACGCGGGGGAGCGGAAGGTCCCACTCAAGAAGGTACGGCAGGGGAGTTTGTCGTCGTCATAGCGCATCCCCCAAGGATGGGCAACTATGGGCAACGGAGCACCCCCTGTATGTTTGCTCGCCGTTTCCGTTTTGACGTCCTGGTCCCTTTGCACCCTCTTGTAACGTGTTTGGCGATATGGTTACATTGATGTCCCAAACTCTGTCCTTAGGTGTTGGCCCCCACCTGCACCTCGCTTGCTTATCATGTGCCTACGTCCATGCTTTCTACCAGGCGTCACGATTGCCCGACAGCCGGTCAGTTGGCACCCAGCCGCCCCCTGCCGAGCCAACGGATGCAGACAACGGTCCCACCTCGGCTCGTAGTCGGACTCCCGCGGCGCAGGCCGCACCTGCTTCCTGCCTCTCCCCGAGGGAGCCAGCAAGCGGGGGCGCAGCTACCGGCGGCTCGCACAGGGCGCAAACTCAGCCGCATGGGCAAGCGCAGCAGCAGCAGCACCAACCAGCTTCAGGGCATCCGCAGCAGCAGCAGCAGCGGCCCTCTAGTGCAAAGCATGTTGCTCGGGGGGAGTTGAAGGAGGCGAGTCGGGGTGGACGAGAGCAGGCGGAAACCGTCGCCGGCACCGCAACGACACCTGCGGGCGGGTCGGGGTCCCAGGCGGCAGCAGCTGGAACCGCGATAGCAGGGCGAGCGGCGGGGACGGACAAAGGAGCGGGGACGGTTGGCGGAGAGACGGCGGACAGAAAGCGGCCCAGAACGGAAAGCGCGAAGCCAAAGGTGGGTGTACGGGTATTAGAGCACTTGAGTTTGCAGACCTTCGGCCAACCGCAGTTGGAATTTGTTGGCCGTAAGCTATACCAATGGGTAAGGGGTCATCGGTCCTGGTGTGCGGCACATGGAATTGCTTGAGGGTACACCGTACACTCAGTGGGCGATGCGTTGCTAGGAGGAAGGATACCTCATGCCCCGCACTACAGTGACAACATTGTAACTGTATTGCTGGTGCAAGGCTGGTAGCTTATAGCTGTAGGCTGTCTGACGTCCTGCCGGGCCCTCTGCGCAGGCTGTCGGTCCGTCCGCAACTGGCGGCGAAGCTGCTGCTACCGCTTTGGCGGAGGCTGGATTGCCGTACTCGGAGACCCTGGCGGACCGAGTGAAGCGCACCAAGCGCACCACGACATCCTCAAGTGACCATGATGGCCCGCACTCGCTCGGGAACAGCGCTGAACGTGCGCCTGGTCAGGGCACACCCACGGCCGGCGGCTGCGTTGAGGCGCAGGGAGGTGAGGGGGCGGGGGCGGTACCGCCCCGTCCCGCAACTTCCGCTGAGGCCCAGTCCCGCGGTGCTGAGGCGCTCCACGCCAGCGCCTCCAACCGGCAAAAACAGTGTCCCGGGGGGAGTGAGAAGCCAGGGAGGGGTCCTGGAGGCAGGGTAGGCGGCAGCAGTGCAGCAGCAGCAGCAGCATCAAAGCCGCAGCAAGGGCAACATCAGCCACCCGGGCATCGGGACAAACCCCCAGGGCGGGGCGACGAGCCGCCGGGTGCTTTAGGGCCATCTGAGCGGGGAGCGGAGAAGGGCGGGGAGCAGCAGCAGCAGCCTAGCAATGCCATGCGGGCATCCGGGGGCGGAGCTGCAACGGATAGCAGCTGTGGCGGCGCGGGCGCGGGCGGCGGGCCACCAGCTGCTTCCCAACGGGGACCAACAGCACCGACGTCTGGGAAAACCACTGGCGGAAATGGGTCATCTGCGGGTGCGGGCGGAGTGAAGCGGCATGCAGAAGCCCCGACGGCACGCCGGCCGGCCGGCCCGCCCGCCAAGCTGCCCCGCACAGACCCGCATCTCCCACGTCCCCATGCAGCCCATGGGTTGGACCGGCGAAGCGGCAGCGGTGCTCCTGCTGCCGTTGGTGCAGATGCGGCCGCAAACGCGCCAACGGCGACCAACGGCCGGACCACCGGACCCCCACCGCCGCCGCCCTCGGGTAAACCCCCGCACCGCACACCTGGCGTGAAGGTAGAGCCGGCGCATGCTGCAGCGGAGGGCCAGGCGCAGCAGCCGTCTGGCGTCGCAGCCGCTGCGACGGGCGCAGGTGCGGGTTCGGGTCGGTCGCCTCCGGCTCCCCCACCTCCCCGTCCAGGGCGGGCGCAGGGTGATGCAGACATGCCTGCGGCGGGCAGTTGCAAGGGCGCGGTTGCCGGCAGCCGAGGCTCCAAGGACGGCATGGGGGACAAGGGCGCATGCGGGCCGCGCGGCGGTGGCGCAGCTGCCGCCTGTGGGGCCGGCGCGGCTACCACCACCACCGAACCTAAAACGGACTCGGACACTCGGACGCCTCGAATGGTGGAGTGCTTTTTCGAGTTTGAGCAGCCCTGTCGAATACTGGGTGGTGGCTCGGCGTCTGTGTCTGGGTTGGGGTCCAGCGGCTCCCTGCAGGGCTTGCCTGGCATGGTCGGCCGGGGCGCTGGAGGGGGAGGTATGCTGCGTGCCGGCATGGGGGTTGCGGCTGCGCCTGCCACGCCGCAGCATTTGGATTTGGGCAAGATCCGCACGTTCAAGGAGCTCTGGGCGCAGCTGGCGGCGTTGTACGACGGTGTACTGCCGGACGAGATGGACTCGAAGATCATATACCTGGTGAGCTGTGTGCTGGGGGTTAGTAGGATGTACCGCTTGGAATGCTACCTGCCTAGTGTGTGTCCCATGGTGGGCGTACGCAGAGCGGGAAAACGTGCATCCAGGAAGCTTAGCACGTGCGCACAGCCCCATTCCCAACTGTTCAACTTCTTCTAAAACGTTCCTCCTCCGAACTAACACCGCCAGGACGAGGAGGGTGACTGGATCATGGTAACGCCAGATGAGCCCTGGTCGTCCGTCGCTGCCGCCGCAACCAAGATGCTCATCACCAACCGTACCTAGGCAGTGCCTGCATGGATGGTCTCTGCAAGCGCGCCTCGGCTGGATGGGACACACTGCCCCCGCTGTGGGCTGGCATGTAGGGAACCGGCGTTCCGGCTGCGAATTTTGCAGCTAACCTGCTTGCGCCGAGTGCGTTGGTCGAGGATGGACTGGGTGGCAGCATGTGCTTCGACGTGTGCGCTGCGCTGTGTTGACGTAACGAACGAGAAGCAGCAGTTGCCTCGGCTGCTCAACAACGAGTGTATCCCCTTTTTTTACCTGGACTGTCAATTTTGAGGCCCATCGTCGTGCGATGCAGTGAGCTCATGCCTGGTTAGCGGTGGCAAGGTGTCATGCGGCGTGGAGCATGGGTTCGACATGCATGTGGGAGGCAGCGGAAGCAGGTTTGCAACTCTTACTAGCAGGAGATGACTCGTTCCCTGTTATCCAGTGTGAATTCGCTGTGCTATGCAGTGCGTTTTCCTCGTCCTTGGGAGCTTCTTGGAGGTCTCCTTTTGCGGGTGTGGAGTTCGTGGTTGCATGTGCGCGCACGCATGGCAACGAGTGCTGGCGGGAGGGATGGATTTAGTGGTTGTAGTTATGGTGGTGTAGCAGGGTTGACGCAAGCGTTGACTTGGTCGACTGGGAGTGCTGGCTCATTCTTTCGTAGCAGGGTCGCTGCCCCTAACAGTAGCGCTTTTGTTGGGAGGCACGACAGCTAGGTGGCGTCGCTGTGCGGGTGTGGGCTTTTTAGAAAGGGGGACTAATAGCAGCAGCCCTTTAAAGGCCGTACAAATTTACCGCAGGCTGTTATCCGCTGTTTTCTCGACTGGGGAGAGTGGCGCGAGAGGTATGAGGAGAGGTGGTTGGCCTAAAGGTGACGATTGCGGCGAGCCCGTGCCCTGGGCATTCGGGACCGAATGCTTAGGGTGCGTTTAGGGGCCTTGATGCTATTATCATGCGGCACAAGTGGAATGAGGATCATCATCATTCCAGAGGGTTCCTTAGATTTAGTGCGGCTCGTAGGGGTAGGTTTTGTTGAAACGCCGCTAGACATTTAGTTGTCAAGCAAGGGGACTGGCGCGGAGTTCGTCCCGCCCTGGTGCCCACACATGTCATAAGGGTGCTTGCATGGGTGCATGGGCAGGTAGGGGTAGTTACAAGAGTAGCTGAACGTAGTATGATGTTCAGTGCTGGTTAGCGCCAAAGCGCGATTCAGCCGGTGGTTACGCTTTTTGCTCCGCGTGCGTAGCTTTTTGTACTAAGGATACGGTTTGCGGGTGGAATTTACCTATGCAACCTGGCATGCGCACCCATGCGTCTATGCCCTTGTAAAGTTATTCGCTGCGTGCGCACGGTCAATTCAACGCGCGCTGCATTAAGGCAGTTGCTAAGGCTTAGTTTCAATCCCTTGCGTACTACGGCGTAGTGCACTCTGAACCTGTCAGTCACACAATTCAAACTATCCATCCGTCAGGACCCACCGCCGTGATCCGATCTAAGCTGCAAGCCTATACGGTTATTAGATATGTGCAGCAGTGGACAGGTGTGTGAAGCCAAATACATTATGATGTTAGCAGCGAATTTGCAGCGTTTCTATCCAGGTCCGCCCAGTTACACTGTCCTTGTCGCCAGAATAGTATTGCTAGCAGCGAGCGCGTATTCTATGTATGCGTATGCGTGAGCATAGCGCGCATAGGTGCAATGTGAGGCTGCAAGGGATGAGGAGAGGCTGCCGTACTTGGATTTCGAACTACCCATCATAGGGCTAGCCGGTCAATTGCTTGGAATCTTGTGGTCGCTTAGATCGGTTGATGCTACGTAGGTTGTATCGGATATGACTGAACCAATTGATTTAACTGACGATGGCAGTGATGCCACCGTCATTGCATCGAAGTCAGGGGACGAGGGCACCAAAAGGAAACTTGCAGCCCTTTGTGAAGGCCTTAGCGATACGCTGCGGGTTGCGGATGCCCCCGCACGGAAGCGATTAAGGACTGCAGTCGATGGAGTCGAGTTCCCGGTTCCCGCACCCAAGAACGATTTGCCGCAGGGACGTGGAACAGCAGTAGGAGCCTCAGAGTCATCCAAGCCAGCCGCACCGCAGACCTTGGCCCCGGCTGCAGCAGCAGCCCAGGCAGCTGCTCCTCAAGCAGCGCCTTCCGCTGCACCTCCTGTGGACAACAACTTTCTCGCGCAGCTCCACGCTGAGCGGCTCTCACGCATGACTGAAGCCAGCAAAGCGGCCCTACGGAGTCCCTGCAAGGCGGAGGCTCCCAAGAGTGACCAGCCGAGCCATCCGAGCCACCCCAGGCAACCCTTCCCAACTGCTGACGCGAGCACAGCGGCTAGCCGCGTGGGAGCCGCGTCCACGTCCGAGCAACGCGCAGCTGGAGCGCCCTCAGCAGCATCAAGCCCTGCCAGGACCCTCTCAGTCCTCACGTACAACCTATGGTGCGTACGTGCGTTACATGCGCGTAACAACAGTTGCCCCTTTTCCTCCGCCTGAACTTTCGCACGCCCAGGCTTGTACCGGTAGCTAAACCAGTCTGAAACTCCCTCGGCGTGCAGCAGCCTTTCTCTTCTTCTCCCTCCCTCCCTCCCTCCCTCCCTCCCTTCCCCCTCCTCCCATACTCCAGTTGCTGCACTTCTCACTTATTCTTTCTCCTCCTCGACTCCTCCTGCTCCCGCTCCCCTTCTAAAAGGTTTAACGAGGAAGTGGAGCTGGTCGCACGCATGCGTGCCGTGGGTGACATCATCGAGCGAGAGGGCTTCCCCGACCTGCTGCTATTCCAGGTGGGGTACCGGTATATGGAGCTGCCGTACAATCATATCAGGCGATGGCGACTTTGACTTCACTTCCACCGACTAACTAACGTCCTAATTTAATCCTAACGGCCGTGCAGGAGGTGACTCAGAACATCGCGCTCCTTTTCCGCCAAAGCGCCTGGTTCCGCCGCTACCACTGCTCGCCCGTCCCAGACCAGGTGCGCTCTGCCCACCTCGTCTGGGTTCTTGTGTCAGCAGCACTGACCTTGTATGAAAGCTTATTGCATCCTCTAACCCTGACCCAAATCAGGCGATGGGCTTTTCACTGGTTTACGCGCATGGTTGGGTTGCTTGTTAGGACTCCCAGTTTGTTGTGGACAGGCAATGCTTGCCGCGGGCCTCGTACTTGACCTCTACGGGTTTCTCTTCCCGTTCCCTTGATCTCTACGCCGGCTCTTGACATCCTCTCCTCCACCCTTTACCATCGTTTTCGGTTCACCTTCCGCGCTCCCACTCGTACTGCAGCCGTACTTCACGCTGCTCCTAGCGCGGCGCGACACCGCCACCCTGCCCGCCATGCAGCCCTGGATGAACAAGGACTTCTCCAACTCCCTCATGGGTGAGAGCGGAAAACACGGGCTAACCGTATGACAGGGCTTTAGAGAGGGAGGGGCCGTAGGACGGGGTTTGGGAACGAGAAAATCGGACGGTGCATATAGCAGTGCCCTGTAGCCGCATCATTTCCTCCGAGGACGGAGGCCAACATTGCTACCCAAAATCCGAACCAAAGTAAGGCCTGGGTAACTGGCCCATTGTCGTCGTTTGCGTAGGTCGAGGCATCCTGTACACGCGGGTAGCGGTGGGCGGACGACCCCTGGTGGTCGGCACCACACACTTGGAGAGTCCCGTGGGTCAGGGGCAGCAGCAGATGGTGCCGCAGCGGCAGGAGCAGATGGGTATCGCTATCCGGGAGCTAGAGGCGGCGGCGGGGCCAGCAGGGGACGTCTTGCTTGCAGGTGAGTCCTCTGAGGGCAAGGACTCCATGAAAACCCATTTCACTTATAATTTAAAACTCGCTTCTGAAGTAGGTCGGTTCAACTGTGACAACTGACAACAAACTTTGGGGCCATTTAGGTATGCCGTCGTACTGCCGTACGCGCTCCTTCACGATGTCACCCTCGCACCGTCGTACGGTTGGAACCCTCAAATCCCCAAACCCCAGGCGACATGAACTGGACGGACCACCGCGACGGCGCTGTTCCACTGCCGCCTGGCTGGTGCGACGCCTGGCAGGTCCTCATGCCCAACCAGCCCGGGCTGACTTGGAATCCAGCCTGCAACCCCATGCTCACAAGGTAGGTGGGTGGGCTGCATGGGATGTACCATGAGCATTGGCAGGCTAGTAGGATTGGCGAAGAGGAGGGATTACTCATGTCTTCATGTGACAGGATTCCAACACGGGTTGTCACAGGGTGGGTACGTTGGCGGCATCAGCATTGGCAGGCTCATGGTGGACGGACTAGGCTGCGCGGCGTGTAGAACGAGGATGGGGCTTGAAGCTGAGGCATGAAGGCTGCCGCTGCGGGAGTGACGGCGGCTAGAGCTGTGTTGTATGGCAGCGCAAGCTGGACACTCGGGGAGGTCGCTCGGCCGCTGACATGTAGATGCCCATGCATGTACCGATGCAGCAAAAGAAAGCAGCTTCTCCATCACTACCGTAACCCTGTTTTCACTTACCACCCGCAGCCGCTTCAAAGGCTCTCGGTTGGACCGCGTCCTGTGTCGGCTGTCGGGCGGCGCTGGAGGCGGGTCCGCATCCTCGTCCACGTCAGCCGGTGGGCGCGGCGGTGGTGGGTCCGGCTGGCGGCTGGGGGAAATCAAGCTGGTGGGCACACAGGCCCTGCCTGGCGTGACGTATGAGGCCAAGGGCAAGCGTCTGCCGGTGAGTTTGTGCCTTCCAGGATGCCTTGTCCCGCGGCTTAAGCTCCTTTATTTTGCCTTCGGGGCCACCTGGCAAGGCTTTTTGCGACAAAGTTGAATGGGTGTAATCAGCTAAAGCACACCGTAGCATTGTAGCCTAGCTGTTGGATTCATTTCACCGGTATTCACTGCATGCCTTCTAGGTTCTAGCGCTGAGTACCGGTACCAAAAGTGCGTGGCAACCCCTCTCGGCTGCGCAGGTGCTTCCGTCCGACCACTTTGGGCTGCTTGTGAAGCTGCTTCCAGCGGATGCAACACCTGCGGCCGCCGCTTCCGGGCACGTCCTGGGCGCCGCTGCACAAGCACCGTCCTCTGCTGCCACGGCCGTTGCCATGGAGCGGGGCCGTGGGGGTTCTGCCGCAGGGACCGCGCGAGGCCCCAGCGGCGGTGCTGCCCCTGCTGCGGCAAACGGCAGCAGCAATGCCGCTAGGGAGTCCGCTGCTGTGCGCAACAGCCAGCAGCGCCCGCAGACGCAACAGAATCCACCCTTGCGGCGGTTGCCGGCGGCACAGCAGCAGCAGCAGGGGCCGGCGCCGTCGGGATCCCGGGCCGCGCGCAAGGTCACTGAGGTTGATCTGTCGACCGAGGACGCGGATGATGATGTCATTGTGCTGTAGGTTGTTCGCACGGGCTGTAGATAGAGCGGGGAAGCGAGGCGGGGGCGCAGCTGCAGAGGGTGCCGCATGTGGGTTAGCTGTAGAGACAGATACAGAAGCAATACTGCCTGCAGGTGCGGCTGTCCGAGTGTCCGTACAGTGTGTTAAGCTGGATGCGTCGTTTGCGTACGAACGAGCGCTGCAGGCGATGTTGCTTGGCGTGCTCTCGCTTGGCCTCTGAAGACGCGAGGGTGAAGTGGGTGGTCCCCATTGACGTTGCTGCACGAATCCGGACTCGTGTCTGCGAGACTGAGGGGTGCTGGAAATGTACGTGAGGTTCCAGCGGCTAAAATGCCGGGAACCTACTATGGAATGAGGACTCCTTTTAATAGATGGATGCATTGCACACGGGCGGGCTTGGAATGTGTGGTCGGCTATGCAAGCCATGTACAACGGCACCATACACATTGCCACGTAGCACGCTCTGAGGCCATAATTACAAGCGGTTTCCATCCTTGACTGATCCACCTCGCATCCCTGCAGGGTCACTTGACACAAAGCCCACGAGCAGGTCCACACTACGCACCTGCGTGGAAACCTGCAAAGTCGTACAAACACACAGATCTTGTCACATGTGCCGGTTATCGAGTCCCGCGGCCAGCCTTATGCCGACCAGCGCCGCTGTGTCAAGACGGCCACATACAAAGTGGTGCAATACGTGCATGCTTCACTGCACTCTTCCACTTGGCGTCTTGGGGGCGACTAACCGGCAATCCAGCAAAGCTCATCAATCCCCCATCGTTGCGTACATGCGCGCAGTCCCGAGTAGTGCGCATGCATCCCCACCCGCAACCAGCACCGCCGCTACGCATGTCAGGTAGCACAAGTCACATAGCACAAAGTAAACTTGTCAACTAACGCTGCTGTTGGCAGGTCCAGGCTTGCGTCAACAGAACAGTCGGCAGCATTACGTGTTGGGTTGTAGAATCGCGTCGTCAAGTCGTCAGTGGACGGTACATACCGCTGCCATGAGCACAGTAAGAGACGTACGGGAGAACTCGACACCAGAATCCTCGACAGTAACCCAGTCAACCAAGCGTCAGGAGCCGCCCAGGCATGGCTGCCATGCCAGTTCCCAGACCAATGTGACCCTTAGGTAAAGCCCATGCAGCGATGACACGTCTGTGAAATGAATCTAAATTGACTGACAGCAAGTTAAGCACACAGTCCCAATCAATAGCAGCAACCGATACTGCCTAATGCGGGTACTCGGCGTGAACGAAGCCACATTGCACGTTCACCCACAACCAATTCAACACGCGTCCACCGTCTCCATGCAAGGCTGCACGCCGACCCTATATGCCCAGCCCCACTCTACAGAGCATCCGTCCAAAGATCAACCTATTTGTCACCAGAAGGTCCATTGGTGATACAACAGTGCGCTGAGTTAGGGGTGTCGTGTCGTCACAGGGCCGTCAGCCCCCTTCAACTCCCTCAGGCTAGATGCAGGGATGCTCTGGGGGGAGGGTACTGACTGGTCACGTCACGTTCGAATAAGCGCACAGTCCTACACAGTCCGCGCAACTACACTGCCGTCCGTTGCTCCGAACGCTGGCAAAACGCTGCTGTCGTACCTGCACACCTCCACGCCAGGCTACACGGAAGTAGAAGGAGACGCGGCACCACGGGAGGCGGCAGCATGGGAGTACGAATACATAAAGAGGGAGGCATCAGCGCATCACAAGACTCTACTCGTTGGCACACCGGATGCAACGACCATCTCACCGCGAGGCCCAAACAGCACACACCCAAACGGACGCATCAGTGCGCCACAGTGAAGAATGCAGTGGAGCCGCTGTCAGCTAGGACCAGTGAGCGGCCCCGGAAGGACACCAGCGGCACAGAGCGGGTGCTGCTGTAGGCGCGCACGGCGGGGCGCAGCGGTGGGGCGTCCGCTGGCACGACAGGAGCTAGGGGGTCGGCACGGGGGCGGAAGGACAGCTGCCGGCAGCGGTGCAGCTGCTCCTGGCGCCGGTGCGTGGCTGCCTCGGTCTGCGAGCAAAGGAAGTCACAGGGCCGGGATGGGGTCAGTTCGTGTGGTTATTGTTACGCGTCTTTGACGTCTCTGGCTGGTAATGGCTGGTAATACAAAGAAGGAAAGAACACAAACTTTGAATGGAGGCGCAGCCATGGATATTAGCACATTACCGGCACCCCAGGGCTTACCTGTGCATGCGGCGTCAGCGGAACTCCGATGGCTGCGGTGCCCAGCCCCTCCGCCGCCTCATCAGCCGCCGCGACGGCGAACTCGCCGCTGTCCGCCGCGCTCCCCGACTCCATTGCAGCAGCCTCCTGCAGCGGCGGAGACGGAGGGGTGCAGCGCAGCACAGCAACCGCTCAGACCGACCAGACAACCGTAAGCACATTCCCCCAAGTCTCCCCAAGACGGCAAAGCCTCACCAAGGGCGCTGCGATGGGCCCCAATTCCCACTCCCACGTTACGGTACCCTACTCACCAGCAACAACGCCCGCTCCGGAAGACGAGCCACGAACGGTGCGTAGTCCGATCGAAACACCACCGCCCAGGGCGCCGGGCTCGCTCCCACCCACGCCATCAACCGCACGCCTGTTAGCTCCCGCAGCAGAGTACAGCTGCTGGCGTGCCACAACCGTACGACACCATCCTCTAACGACCCGGTGGCTAGCAACAGACCCGCGGGACTGTGCCGTACTCCGTCTACAGAGGATTTGGAGGCTGTGGAGTGTCCATGGGGGCTGCTGGCGGTGCATTCGCCGGTGCGGGGGTTCCAGGTGCTCAGCTGGCCGTCGCGGCTGATGGTTGCGAGGGAGGAGCTGTCGGGGGCGAAGTCGAGGCCGTACACGTGGTCTCGGTGCTGCAGCCGCGCAACCTGAAGCAGGGACGATGGTTATTGGCGTGATGGTTCGGAGGGAAACAGAGGACTGCGCTATTGCTAAGGAGAAGCTCACTACTAATTAAAGCCGCCGGGTAAGGCTGTAACGGAAACCAATTTCTCCCACTTCCCTAACAATAGGTCCTCCTATACTCCCTGACCACCGGCTGTTACGTCAAAAAGGCTTCCTCCCTCCTTCCCTCCCTCCTCACCGGCTCCGGCTCAATCTCGTCCACGGCCGCGCGGATGGCCTCCTCATGGTCCCACACGCACACCAGCCCACAGTCCGAGGACGACGCCAGCAGCCGCCCGTCAGGACTGTACTGCAGCCCCTGCGTCAGCATGGCGTGTCCATGCAGCCGCGCCGCCAACGTGCCGAACGGCAAGGACCAGATCAGCACCGTACCGTCGTCGTGCGCCGAAGCCAGGTGCGAGCCGCTAGGGTTGAACACCACGCTACATGCCAGCGTGACCCAGCCTCCAGCGCCGTGGCCGTGGCGGCGGAAGCCTGACGGGGACTGTCCGGTGCGCAGCGGGGGCAGGGAGCAGGAGTCGGCGGCAACGGAGGCGGATACGGAGGCGGCTCCGCCGCCGCCGCTGCCGGCGCGCCTGACGCTGTCGCCGGAGGGTCCCAATGCAGAGTCGGCTTGAATGGCGGCAAGCAGTCGTGTGGATGCGGGGTCCACATCGGGTGTGGACCAAACGCAGATACAGCCATCGTCCGAGGCGGAGGCTAGTAGGAAGCCGTCAGCGCTGTAGACGACGCGACCCACGGGTCGGCGGTGGTCGCTAAGCAGCCGTGCGAAGCGATGCGGCGCGGCGGAGTCCCAAATGCACACGGCGCCGTCCGCCAGGCCAGCGGCTAGCTGCGTGCCGTTGGGGTTGTGGGAGAGGCAGGAAACAACGCCTGCAGGGACAGCGCGAAAGAGAAGCAACATTCAAAGGTTTAAACTAACCCTCACATTCCAGAAACCGCGCTTCTCAACCAACCGCCATGAAGCCCTCATCCATCATTCCTTCACCTTCCCCAACCTTTCCCACTCACCGGGAGCCGGACATCTGCCGCTGCTCACGACCTCATCCCCCCGCAGGATGGCTCCACCTGCCGGCGCCGACCCCACACTGCCGTACTGCCCAACGCCGCCACCCGCCGCTCCTCCTCCCGCGCCGCCTGCACCCACACCCACCCCCAAGCCCCCTCCAGCGCCGCCGTTCTCCACTCGCAGCGCTTCGCTCCGGTGCAGC
The DNA here is from genome assembly GCA_021605115.1 of Astrephomene gubernaculifera. Taxonomy (NCBI): domain Eukaryota; kingdom Viridiplantae; phylum Chlorophyta; class Chlorophyceae; order Chlamydomonadales; family Astrephomenaceae; genus Astrephomene; species Astrephomene gubernaculifera. Next base: position 536,182 of record BMAR01000040.1, read on the forward strand.
ACCGCGCCCACGTCCCACAGCCGCACGCCGTCCTCGTTGCCGCCCGTCGCCAGCACCTGGCCACAGGGGCTGAAGGCCAGCGCATTGACGGCGAAGGAGTGGCCCCGCAGGCAGGCGGTCTGCGACCACTGGCCCCGCGTGTTGGCGTTCCAGAGGCACACGTCTCCGTCGTCCCCTGGAGCACAGCAAGGGAGGGGTAAAGAGGTGGGCATGCGCGACGGATGCTGTGAGCCGAAGCCAAGACGTCAGCACAGTCGCAGTTCGCATCATGTGGCACCAAGCACTGGGACACTGGCTTCCCGTTGCAGAACCTCATCCTAGACGCCAATCAAGGAAACGGCATCGGCAGCGGCTGCTGCCTTCGCAGCCCTCCTCCCAACGCTGCTACAGCAGTGCCCTGGGGACACATACTATGGGGACTTCATCTTACGGCAATTACAGTACGTTCCGACTCGCGGCCAGTTGTCTTAACACACGCGCGCACCTGCCGTCGCCAGCAGCAGCCCCCCAGGACTGAACGCAATGGCCCGCACCGGCGCCGCGCCCGGGCCCCCCGACAGCGCCTGCTGCTGGTGCCCCGTGGCCACATCCCACAGCACCACCTCGCTCGCGCCCTCCGCCACGGACGCCAGCAGCAGCCCGGAGGGGCTGTAGTGCACGCAGCGTACGGCAAGGTTTGGTTCGTACGCTCGCAGCACGCTGACGTGGAGCGGGTTCAGCCGCTCCAGGTGCCACACGCGGATGGTTCCGTTGGCGCATGCGAGCGCCAGGACCTGAGGAGCGGTGGAGGGTGGACACGGGGTAATGTGTGAGCAGGGGCAGGTGAGGAAGGATGGAAATGGGAGAGGTCAGCAATTGGTCTTGGCTGAAAACGAGGACGCGTCAGAGGCTCGGAAGGGACGCCGCTCGTACCTGCCCATCTGGCGCGAAGCTGGCATGCCGGGCCGCAGTACCCCGGTTCAGTACGGGCATGGTGGAGCTGCGCACGCCCTTCACCGGATCCCAAACCGTTACCGTGCCGTCTCCGTACACAACCGCTAAAAGATGGCCATCTGGACTGTACGCCAAGTGCCGTACAATCACGTTGCGCGGGCCCAGTAGCAGCCGTATAACGGGATCTGGATGCGGCTCGCTGAACGTCACCAGCGGACCGGATCCTGAATCCAATGCACGCACGCGTACAGCACAATCCGTTGAGGACCCAACCGCCAACAGCCTCCCAGTCGGGTGCAGGTCAGCGCACGGCACGGACGGGCTGTACCCTGTTAGCAACGCCACGCGACGAGCCGTAGCATGGTCCCATATGAGGACCGAACCCGCGGCAGTGGAGGCTGCCAGCAGACGGCTGCGGCGGTCAAACACAAGCCCTGTCACACCGCCCGTGTGCCCATGAAGCTGTGTGATCGCCACGTTCCAGAAAGGCGGCGGGTTCAATAGCACGCACTGTGGCCGGCAGCCTTTCCGGCTGGGAACGCCGCCTCCGCCACCATGGCCCCCGCCGCCAGCGCCGCCGCTGGCGGCGCTGCTACCCGTGGGTGACGTCAGCGCATCGTCGCTGCTGCTCGTACGAGCACCGCCGCCGCTGCCGCCGCAGTCGCTGCCGTCAGCTCTGCATCGCTCGGCGGCGCCGTCGCCATCCGCGTCATCTCCGGCGCCGCTGGGCCGGCAGCTGGTCTCCCCACTCGCTGTGGTGCAGGAGGCGCGGCGGTGGGAGGCCGCGGCGGAAGCGCTGCCGTTGGCGGCGGCAGCGGCGGCGGCTGCCGCCGCTGCCACGAGCCGTGCAAGCAGCGTGCGTGTTGGCACCGCCTGCCAGAGGGGTATGACGGCGTGGGGGTGCGCGCGCAGGGCCCCCATGTTGTAGCGAAGCCAGCGGAGGCTCTCCGAAACCACCTCGGTCTTGTGCGTCATGCGGAGCAGGGTGAGGAAGAAGGTGCCCTCCTCCTTGGTGCGGAAAACCTGGGAACAAAGGGGAATACGGGTAAAAGCAACGATGTTCGTCAGATATGCAATCGGAATACTCAGCACGACTACGAGTATAAAGCCTGGGTAAACAATGATGTGAGGGTTCATATGGCCCAAACAATTGACCGACCAACCTGCTCCAGATAATCCGCGTCCATGAGCAGCCTTTCGCCGCCCGTCACCTCCTCCTCGCTCAGTAGCAAGTGCAGTACGGCATATCGCAGCCCGTACGCGTCCAGTGATCGTACATCCGCCTCGGCCATCTGACGATAGTGCTGACCCAGCACTGCATGGCCGACCCGCGGGTCACATGCGAACTGCTTGGCTGCGCGCTTGTCCATCAGCCAGTTCTCCAGGGAGGGGTCTGCCATCAGGAATACGCCGTCGCGTACGTTAAATAGGACCTCCCATGCCGGCAAGCGCTGCAGCACGCCCTCAAAGCCCATGGCGGCCAACTGATGCCGACTGAGGCGCTCCTGGGCCGCCACCGCGACACAGAGCAACCGCATGACCTGGCGGGTGTGAAGGCGGGATGGAGATGCGTGGCAGCATGGGTTGAATGCATGGCAGTTGTTTCCGAGCCGGCAATCGTGCATGGACTCCTAGGATGAGATGCATGCAGAGCAGTCTGCGCCCTTCATTGCTTGACACATTTTGGCACACCGCCATGCCTTGTAGAAGTGACAACTCCGCTCTCTGTCGCGAGCCCCCTACCTGCGCATGCAAGCTCCTCGCCGCCGACACCTGCGCCGACAGGTTGGCCAGCTCCGCCTGATGCGCCGCATGGTTCTGCTGCACCTGCCGCTGGTGCGCCTGCAGCTGCGCATGCAGCTGGGCGGGCGGCGGAGCGCGCGCCATGCCCCCGGCGCCCGCGCCGCCGGCAGCCAGCGCAGCGGCAGCCGCCGCCGCCTTCTGCTCCAGCGCCGCCAGCTGCGCCTGCGCCTGCGTGTGGATCTGCGCCACCTGGGCCTTGTACTGCGCGTGGCGGCGCTCCGCCGCCCCCACGGTTCGGTCGTAGTGCTGCGAGAAGACCGCGTGGTAGGCCTCCCCCAGGGAGGAGGGCAGCGGGCTGGGCAGCTCGCGGAGCTGCAGGATGACGGTGTAGAAGAGCACGTGCAAGTGCTCCGGAACCTGCGGAGGGAGGGAGGGAGGAGGGAAGACAGCAAACGAGGAGGAGAGATGAGAAGGTCGGCGGGCGGAGGTAGGGTGTTGAGAGGCCGCACGCAGCAATGAGCTACCAAAATCCTAACAGCGCCAAAACCCACCAACAGGCCGTCACTATACCTCGTGGACTCCAACCCAGGATTATGACACCGACCCAAATCACTCCGCCCCTCAGTCCCGCACCACTTCCCTGTCTGCCGCACTCACCCCATCATGAGCCCCCGCCCTTTCACCATAATTCACCCACAACCTAGGTGGTCAGGTTTTCGTCAGCCCTCCAACCCAACCCAACCCAGCCCAACCCCACCTGGTTGAGGTCATGCAGCAGGAAGGCCGCCGCCTCCTCCCCGAACTTGTGCTGCAGCCGCTGCTGCATGGCCACCACCGACAGCTGTCCCAGCGCGGCGGTGTCGCGGTCCAGCGGAGTGGAGCGGTTGGGCTCCAGGTTGAGCAGGTAGCGACCCTTGGGTCGGTGAGTGGAGGAAGGGAAAGGGAAGGGCGGGGGGTGAAGGTGGATGTAAGTTGGAGGAAGGGAATGGAGGATCGGCGGAGTCCGATGAGGTGGACGGGAGAGGTGGGTAGATGCGGAATGGGTGAGTAGAGGGTGTTTGCAACGTGTCTATACTTGCATGCACGTCTTTGGACGGAACTAGGAAAACGGAGGAGAGGAGAAGGGTGCCATAACGGTTAGCGAGCGAGCTGCGTGCATTGGGTTAGAGTTCCGGTCCGGGACCGTTAAACAAGGCGAGGACAGAGGAGGAGGAGGAGCTTGCGGGGCGTCAAGTACCTGCGACGAGGAGCCAACACCCGCCTCGCCCTTTGCGGGGCTGGCGGTCCGCTTGGTTGCCTCCTCCTGCACGCGTATCAAGTGCTCAGTGACAGCAAGCATCTGCGTGGCGTAAAGGTCGGCCTCGGAGGCGGTGCGTGGGAGGGCGAGCGGGGAGGCGGAGCGGCCGGCCCCGGAGGACCAGGAGTCCATCACCCTGCAGAGGGCCAGTGGGAGGGGAGGGGGATTGCGTTGAGTGAGTGTGTTTTGTGGAGAGCTGGGAGGCAGGGAGGGCGGGGGGAAAGTGTGGAGGAAGCGAAGTGGTATGGGGCAGCCGTGGGTGGCGGTGGAGGTGTGTGTAAAGAGTTGCGAGTCTGCGTAGGATGGATTAAGGTGAGTTCGGCTAGGGTATGACGTAAGAGGAAGAGGAGGTTAGAGGGGAAGGAGGACGGGAGGACGCCCATGTCGCAGGATGGCCAGCAAAACAGTGCAGTTTTAAATTGAATGGCGAATCATTCTTGTAAAACGCATCGCTATCTCGCGTCAGTGCGACTCCAACCCGGTGGAGCAGCAGTCAGGCGCAACAACGTGCTTCACAACAGGTTTCAGATGCCTTCGTGTGAAAGCACAATGGCATCCAGGTCCCAGCTCCGCATCGTGAAGGCAAGACCTACCGTGGGGGAGATTTTGCTGGGCTGGTAGGGGGAGAAACTGAGGCTGCTGCCAGCGCGCTGCCCGTGCTGCCAGCAGCGCGACGCAGGGTGGAGGCTGGGCTGGCTGGAGCCGCCAGCAGAGATAGCGACAGCGGGGCATGGCTGGGTGCATGCCCCGTGCTTAGGGCGCCGGTTGACCGGCCACAGTAATGCTGGGAGGGAGGGGCCGATGCAGGAGGTGGCGTTGGAAGTTGCAAGGAACCGGTGTTGGTGTTGTTGCTATATAAGTATCTCGCTTGGAGTGTCGAGGTTGCAAAGGGGTTGCTTCGAGCTGAACTAAAGGGTCTGGTGCGCGCGCTAGGGCTCCTGGAAGAGTCGCGTCCACCGGCGGAGTAGCTGGGCCGCTGGCGTGCTGAAGCCGCGTACGGCGACGCTGGCATACTCCCGCAGAGGCTGAATCGGTGAGCTAAATCGTCGACGTTATCCAAATTTAAGCATGATGTAGGAGTTGCCGGCCGACCCTTTGCTGTGCGCGCGCGCCGCGGAGGGCTCCATGGACTATGCAAGTCGTCCATGACCGGCGGCGTGTAGGGCGCAAGAAGCCTACGGGCGAAAAGGTGTATATTCGTTATAACATATGAGATACTGGCAATGGTGGGCACGTCAGTCGGTTCGCGAACATCGGACCGCTTCGCTGGGGAAAAGCTTCTCCTAGGGCCCGGTTATGTATAACTTGTGGTCAGAAACAAGAAGTGTCCCTAGCAGCTAGGTGGAACATGTGCTGTGTAACTGATAAAAGAAAGTTGTCATCCCTCCATAGATAACAGAGAAGCTGACCCGTTGTTTTGTAGCTACGAGACTAGTGGACATTGCTGTTTACTTAGGCATAGCATACCCGTCCCAAGGCGCCCGCCCGGCTCCAAGGCTCCGCGGCCTAGTATCAAAGGTCGATTCCATACGATCGCAGTTGTGTTTCCTCCATTATATCAATTCATATGAACGCGGTAAGTTGGTTTTTGCGTAGAGCGGCTTGGTAACCCTATGAGCTGAGGGACCGTACGGAGTCGCCGTGCAACACAGGGTAGTCGGGACCATTCTTACCTCCACCTCACCGCTTCACCACCGGGCTTATGCAGCCTGCCAGCATAGGCCGTACTCTGCCCTTCGGAGAAGCTTTGGACGGGCCTTGCTGCCAGCGGCAAGTTACTCCAAGAGACATTTGCAATGCCCGTTGAACATGCCTGAGCCCAACCTTCAAGACGTTCGTGCCGTTTCCGTGGCATATTTCGAATGTGATATGACTACTATTTTGTTGTTTATGGTACACGCGCTTCCTTCAACCGCAGCTTCTTCTGACGTACTCGCCCTATGCAAAGCTACGACGTCCAGGGGCCCTGCAACCGCCGTCCCATTACCTCGGCTGCAAACATAACTGCCAACCGCGCGCGGCCAATCCAATCCACATAGGACAATGCTGTCAGGGTGTTCTATCCTGCAGGCCGCATTAGCAACACCGGGACGCGCGATCCGATTATGCGCGGCGTGGTGAAGTGGCCCCGCTTTGCACAGACAAAGATGCTTACCCGCCCCCTCCCAGGCTTCCCTTGGAACCAAACACACGCAAACCTTGGCACCCGGCTCAGTCGCCGTCAACAGCAGGCACGGCAGCAGTTCACCCAATAGAACTGCAGTGACCTGCCCGTACGGACAACAAAGCCCGTGCCGTACATTCCATCCGTACATGTATGGCCATGGTCCACCGTAAAGCTGGGCGGCCTTCTGACAAAAACATGCTGTGGGTGGGCAGGTAGGGTAGGAATTGCCACTCAAACGTGCTGTAAAGTACTGCATGCTGACCGTGATATGCCAGATGCCAGCCGCATGTTACAGGGACCTACAGAGCACCTTCCAGTCGGGTGATGTCCCCAGCATGCTGTCACACCACACATTGGAATTTCTTTTTCCTCATGCTCATGCTCGCATCAGGCGGCGACAACGTGTATCTCGAGGTAGCTCTCTACATGTCGAGTTACGGAATACCGTCGTAGCTGTTGTTTGGGTCGCTCCCACGGGTGTGAATCACACCATACATGGGGATCACGACCCTGCACCAACTAAAGCATTACCACGTGTCATTGAGCACCTCAACTCAAGGCGCGGTTGCTGCAAGTGTCAGCATGCGTCCTGTGTCGTAACTAGCTAACTAAGTACGGGTAGCCGCACCAAATACGAACCGAGACGGCCACGATTGGGCACAAGCGTTGCACCCCTCGCATCGCATCGCACCGCAGCCGACCACAGGAGGAAACCGCACCGCAGCCTGACCTGAACCTTGCCGTGCGCACTTACACACCACCATCCATAGCTTATTTAGGAACAATAGGAATTTGGAGGGTCTAGTCAGGGTCGTCACACGGTTGGTTAGTTCCTGCCTCTTTTTACCACATCGTCCAAAACTTGCACCCCTCCCCCTCCGCCCTCAAGAGACCTTTCGCATCGGGGCGTTGCACCACGCCACCCGCCAGCTGAGCACATGGTGAAGCCTCGTCATTCCGTTCATCAATTTCTTTTATTTTACCACATACACCACTAGCCTTACTCTCCCCCTACAGCAGCACAGCTAGTACCCGCAAACCTCTGAAGCCTGCTCAGCCCTGGCACACGCACCCCAGCCCCTGCACGCAATCCCGCAGCCGGATGGGCTGCAGGCTGTGGCCGTCGAAGCTGAGGTTCACGCAGGGCAGCGGCAACACGCCGTTCAGCCGCCCCAGCACGGCCGGCAGCATGGCGGCAGCAGCAGGAGTGCGTGCTGCCGCACCGCCCGCCGAGCTGACAGGCCCCACTCCGGCTGCTCCTGCCGCTGCAACGCCCGCCGAGCTGGAGTAGTCGGCCATGCGGGACCCGGAGCCCGGCGAGGGCGACTGGCTGGCGGGCAGCTGCTGGGACGGTGGGGCGGGCGAGGCTGCTGCTGCTGCTGCTGCGCCCTGCCAGGGCTGCCCGGAAGCCTCCTGCGGCACTGAGGAGGAGAATGGGGTTGCCCAGGCAGCACCAGCAGCAGCAGCCGTACCAGCAGCAGCAGCCGGGTTGGCGGTCGATGCAGCCAGGGAGGGCCCGGGCGCCACCGCCGCCGAGCCCAGGCTGCCGTCTTGTGCGGGGTGGGAGTACTGGCTGATGAGGCGCAGCAGGTGGGCGTGCAGCAGCTGGTGGGCCTGTGTGATGGGGGGAGGTACGGCAGGGAGGGAGGGGAAGGTACGGCAGAAAAGGATCACGAGAATCACGCCGTGAATGCATGTACGGTAACAACCCTTGGTGCAGGTGGAGGAGGGAATACCTATAGGAAGCGGCGGGTAGCACAGATACCGGTAGCAACGTAGCAAAGGACACCATACCGGTAGTACCGTGGACGTCGCCCCACGCCCACAAGCACCCCATGCACCCCCCCCAACCGTTCACCTAACCCCCGCATCCATGCGCCCCAGCAACCCTCTCTACACGGCCCCTCCCTCCCAGCTACCACAACTCCCCATTCCCCCCACCCAGCCCCCCACCCTCCACCCCCCACCCCACCTGCAGCTGCGCCTGCCTGCCCGCCGGCGACAGGAACTCCGCCGCCTGCGCCGCGCCGCACACCGCCCGGCACAGCGCCAGCGGGTGCAGCGGCACGCCCAGCTGCACACCCAGCGGCACCCAACCGCCACTGGCAGCAGCAGCAGCTTCAGGAGCAGCAGCAGCGGCCTCAGAGGCAGAACCCTCGGCGGTGGTAGCAGCAGCGGAGGCGGCGGTCTGACCCACATCCGCACCAGCACTGGTGCTGATGCTGCCGGTTGTAACATGGCAGCTGCTCCTTGCATTGCCGGGGGCTGGCGAGCGTTCAGTTTGGTTGATGATGGAACTTGCGTCGACGGAGGGCCCCGAGGATGGCACAGCGGTGGGGGTGGGTTGTGGTTGGTTGGTCTGGAGGGATGATGATGATGAGGAGGAGGGGTGGGGAGCGGCGGGTGCGGCTCGACCGGAGGCAGATCCCGATGAGTAGCTATGTTGTAGCAGCAGCTGCTGCTGGGGGGAGGAGGAGGAGGAGGAGGCGGGTGCGGCTGGGCCGCCATGGCTGGCAGGCGGCACGTCGGCTGTGTGGCTCCGGTGGAGAGAAGAAGAAGAGGAGGCGGAGGCCGCTGCTGCTGCTGTCGGCTGCTGCCCTTCTTGTTCCCCGTGCTGTTGTCGTTGCTGCTTTACTTGTGGTTGCTGCTGTTGTTGTTGGTTGGGCGCAGCGGTGTGGGTGTGCTGCCCCGGTTCTACCGGCGGTGGGTGCGTTGAGGGCGGGTGCGGGTGCGGGTGCGGGTGGTGTGTTCGCATGAGGCGCATGTGCCCCACGCAGCGCGCGAGGCCCAGCTGCCGCAGCGCCCCCACCAGCTCGGGCTGCAGGAGGACGGGGACGGCCTGACCGCCGCGGCGCGAGATGCCTGGCCGCGCATGCATGCAAGCGGGGTGGGGAGGGGGAAGCGAGGAGGAGGGTGACATACAGGGGTGGTACGAAGGTTACAGGGGTGTTAAACTTGCCAGGAGGCTTTCGTAGCTGCCAACGTAAAACAAACCCATCTCCAAGCACACATGGACATCTCGAAAGAGAAACACGCAGCCGCTGTTGCCTCAGCTCCCAAACCAACGTGCATACCATGCCCTCACGCACCCTCACACGCAACAAAACTGTGGTCCGCTAGACCCCCCCCCCCCAATCCCTGGAGGCAGCGCTCACCTGACACCACCAGGGGTCCGTGAGGGGCAACACCGCCACCACCACCGCCACCGCTGACTGCCGCTGCTGCCGCCTCCGCTCCACCGTCGCTCCCTCGCACCCTCTCCTCCTCCTTGGCCTCCTCCTTGGCCTCCTCCTTGGCCTCATCCTTCACTGTTGCAGCGGAGAGTGATAATGATGAGGAGGAGGCCGCAGGCACCTCCGGGGCCGCAGGCAGCGGCAACGGCAGCGGCAGGGGTACGTCCACCACGTCCGGGCTCCAGCCCTCTGCCGTACAGTCCAGCGGCTGTACGAGCACCGCCGTACGACTGAGCAGTTCGTTGAGGGTGTACAGCAGGAAGGCGGCCTCCACCAGCATTACCTGCGGGGTTACGTGGGGGGTTGTGTGTTGAGAAAACACACGGGCGGCGAAGACAGCCCCCTCCTTCTTCCCTCACTTAACTCGGCCGGCCGGCATGCATGTCCCACACATGCTTTGCACCCTCCCCTGCCCTGCCCCTCTCCCCACCTGTCCCTCGCCCCCCTGCGCGCGCACCGCCCTGCCCGCCTCGCTGTCCTCGTCCCACGGAGTCAGCAGCGCGTGCGAGCAGGCGTCCAGCGGGTGCGGCAGCCGCAGCACACGCTGGCCGCACACGAACACGGTGCAGGGCGGGCCGCACCTGGGGGGGGAGGAGCGGTTGGGGAGTAGCGGTTGGGAGGGGAGGTGGGCGGGGAGGGGAGTAGCGGTTGGGGATTAATATGGGCGGGGCGGGGAGTAGCGGTTGGGTAGGAGAAGCGATGGCTAGGGAGGAAAACACAGAGTAGAAACGAAGCACTGGGAACCCAACCACACGGCTGGATTGGAGGCGGTGGTGGACGAAAGACACGCGAGGCAAGTCCTGCCCCCATCCTTCCACCCCCTCTAATATATCCCCCACCTAGCCGCCGCGTACAGCGCTAGGGACATCCAGGGGCTGCCCGCCTCCAGGGAGGGGCCGTAGAAGGCGGGGCCGGGCAGGTGGGGTGACAGCGGCAGTGCGGGCGGGGGCAGCGGACTGATGGGTACCAGCGCGCAGTAGGCGTGGTGGAGGACCTGGGGGGTGTGGGGTGGGGTGGGGGCGGGGAGGGGGTGGGGGGTGGAGAGAGGGGAAACAACGCGGGTAGGGGTGGCGGTATGATACGGGGTCCAACCACGGGGTCAGTGTTGCATCATGGCTTCACGGCTCAGTGCAGCACCCCTCCCCCACCCATCCACCCAACCCATGTTGAAGCCTCGTCATCCAGTTCGTCAGTCCTAAACCCCCACCCCCCCACCCTGCACGCCGCCGCCGGGTGCAGCCCCGCTAGGCTCTCCTTCCGCAGCAGCTCCAGCGGGCGCCCCGGACCCGCACTCGCCCGCACCGCCTGCAGCAGCGAGGCCAGCGCGGCGGAGTAGTGGGTGAGGCGCAGCAGGTCACCTTCGAAGGACTGGCCTGGGGGGGCGGGAGGGGGGTAAAGAGGAAACAAGAGGGGGGGAAGGGGAGAGGGAGGGAGGGGGAAGGGTCAAAGACGATACCAAGCCATAGGAAACCACAGGTTAGGGCAAAGCAAGGGGGAGGAGGGAAGTTGCCCCGAGGACAACAGGAGGGCGACATGTTCAAAGCCCGTGACAAACATACATACATACAGTCACGTGAGATGTGAACGTGAGATGTGACCCGTGGTTCACACACGTGCTCTTCCTCCTCCCGCCGCCTCCTGCTGCCCCCCCCCGTCCTCCGCCTCCTCCAATGCTGCACTCCTACTAACATGATGCACCCGCACCCGCACCCGCACCCGCACCTGCTTCGTACGACGCCCACAGCTCGTCTATCAGCTCGCTCATCACCTCCTCGCCCGCCACCCGCCCGCCCTCGAACAGCGTGACAGCGTGGCGCTTCAGACCTGCGAGGGCAGGGGGGGGGGGAAGAGATGAAGCGGTAAAAATGGGGAAACAGACGAGCGCTTCTCCTGCTTCACTTCTACTGCCTTATCACCCATGCTACCCCGTTCCACCCATGCTAACCCGCCCGCCCCCCCATGCCCCCCACCCGGCGAGAGCGCCCCCATCATGAGGTAGCCGGTCGCCTCCGCATCCACCACCACCGCCACGCCGCCCCCGCAGACCTCGCCACTACCCGCCTCCTCCTGCTGCCCCGCCTGCTGCCCCGGCGGCTGCAGGGCCCCCAGCTGCAGGCCGGAAGCAGCCAACCGCAGGGGCTGCCCCTGCTGCTGGTGTTGCTGTCCCTGCTGCCCCTGCGGTCGTGCAGCATGGATGTTGCTGTTGGGGTCGAGCGTGTCGGTGTCCGTTTCCTCGTCAGCGGTGGTGAGGTCGGAGGTGGAGTCGCCCGTAGCGGTGCCGCCAGTGGAGTTCTTGAGGGAGGTGTTGAGCTGGGTGAAGACTGGGCAGGGGAGGGGGGTAGGGAGGGAGGGGATGCAGAGGAGGGGGAGGAGGGGGCTGGGCTGGGTTGGGCTGGAAGGGTGGTTGGCTGGAACCCCTCGTGTGATGCAACCCCCTCGTTGGTGGAGAGCCTTGAGGAGTCACATGCCAACCTTCCCTCCCTCCCTTTCCCTCCCCACCTTCTTCCTTACCCTCCCTCTCTCCCTCCCTTCCACCACTCTCGCCTCTCCCTACCCACCTGGAGACGTCAGCACCGGCAGCTGCCCCCCCGCCCCCCCCGCCGCCGCCTCCGTCACCCGCGTGGCAAACCCCAGCCTGCACGCCACCCCCAGCGCCGCCTGCAGGTCGGGCAGCCCCACCCCCAGGATGCCTGCCAGCTGCGCCACACTCAGCCGCTCGCTGTTGGCAACGAACACGCCGTACAGCAGCGTCTCCAGCGGGTCGGCGCCCGCCTCGCCCGCCGCGGTGGTCTTGTTTGACACGAAACCCTGGGAGGTGCAGCGTGTGGGGTGGGTGGGGGGGGGAGGGGGAGAGGGGAGGGGGACAAGCGGTGAGGGAATACGTGCCAGAGTGGGTGCATAGCTCAGGCATGCAGGGAAGGGAGGCTGGGGCCCCTCCCTCTTCCCCTCTCCTCCCTCCTCCACCCCAGCTCCTCCTCCTCCCTCCCCCACCCCCACCCCCACCTCCACCTCCACCTCCAGCCCCTCCCCTCCCACCTTCCCTCATCCCTCTTTCAGTTTCCTTATTTTACCCCCCCGCACCTCCAGCGGCGGAATGGCGAACCTGTCCCCCGCCTCCACCGGCACCTCCAGGTACGCCAGCCCCCGCCGCAGCAGCGCACGCACCACCCCGGGCGGCTGCAGGTCGCGCACCCGCATGTCGCCCCCCGCGGCGTGCGGCGGAAGCGCGGCGGTCTTCAGCAGCGCCAGCTCCTCGGGGCCCAGCTCGGCGTACTCGGAGGCGCCTGGGGGGGTGGGGAGGGAAGGGACGGAGTCCCAAACCCATATTGGGACTCATGAGGGGGGAAGACGAGGGGGGAAACGTACACGCTGCGCTTTGTGTGGTAAGAAAACTGGCCGCGAGGGATGGATGCTTTATGATTGACGATTGAGCCAGCCCGCACCTATGTTGACCCCCCTCCCCCCACATGAGCCCGCCCGCACCTATGTTGACCCCCCTCCCCCCATGAGCCCGCCCGCACCTATGTTGACCCCCCTCCCCCCATGAGCCCGCCCGCACCTATGTTGACCCCCCTCCCCCCATGAGCCCGCCCGCACCTATGTTGACCCCCCTCCCCCCACATGAGCCCGCCCGCACCTATGTTGACCACCGCCACGCGCCACCAGGGCTCCAGTCGGGGGTTGGGGGCGGGCTCCTGGGGGGCAGGGGGGGGAGGGGCGGGGTAAGTGAGGGATGGGGACCCCAATGGTCACATTAGGTCGCATGGTCGGCCTTCTTCCTCTTGTTCCTCCCTCCCTCTCCCTCCCCGGTCCCTCCTCCCTCCTCCCTTTTGTTTTGCCTGTTCGTGGCTTCCTACGGTTTGGTCTATTTCGACCCTCCTCCTCCCCTCCCCCACCTGCGGCAGCTGCTCCCTCGCAATGCCCTCCCGGTTGATGTTGACCCGCCACATCAGGCGCCGCGCCTTGCAGGCGTTGAGCGCCGCAATGTAGCCGTTACGACCGATGCCCAGCACACCCAGCGCGTCGGCGGCCTGGTGGTGCGGGAGGGCAGTTGGAGGGGGGGGGTCAGGAGAAGGCAAATCATAGGAAACCCTAATTTAGGGCGAAACAATGGGGGGGGCGAAGGGTCAGGACATAGCGATACCGCTGATAAGGTTAAGGAGGGTCGGGCGGGGAAGGGAGGTGCAGGAGAGGGGAAGAGCACGACGTGAGGCAAGAGGGTGGCAGGGAGGTACTGGAAGGCCGGTTACTCCCAACAAACGAGCTCGCACATCACATTACATCAGGGGACGTCACCCCACCACAACAGCCGTGCCGTACACACACATACCGGTACATACACACACCAGTTATTTTAACACACGTCCGTACCGTGAAGTTGGGTATTCTGTCGTACGATCTCTCCTCCTTGAGTACGGCAACCATCATATCTAGGTAGTACTTGAAGGGCGTGACTCGCGCCACCCGGCACACGTAGTCGGAGAGGTGGTACGGAAACAGCTGTGTGTTTTTACGTGGGTACGACACACGCGAGGGGGGTGGCACGTAGGGAAAAGGGGAGGCCCAAACCACATGGGGCAGGGAGGAGGGCAGAGAGGGTTGGGTTGAGTGGGTGAGTGGGGTCGGGGGTGAGTGGGGTGGAGGTCGTGAGTCGTGGGTCGTGAGTCGGGGGTGAGTGGGGTGGAGGTATGCCGGGTTAGGGCATGCGCATGCAGAGGGCTTCACCTCGATCGTCCAACCCCACGCAAGCCAATACTTGGTTTTTGGCACCCTGCCGCTTCCTATCCATTTTTTTGCCCGAACCTGTGGTTTCCGATGGTTCGGTGCGGTGTTTGACCCCCCGCAGGCCCTTCAGATGCTCAGCGAATTCCCTTGCTTCTTGCGCATCCTCCTCTTGCTCATAGTCTTGGAAGGGACTTGGCAACCTTTAGTAATGGATTGCTCATCCCGCATCCGTGATTGCTCATCCCGCATCCGTGCTTCCTCACCCCCGTCCGTGCTTTCTCACCCGCATCCAAGCCTTGTAGGACTTCAGGAGGTCCTCGTAATACTCCTGCTGCCCCATCACTGTGCACGCAAGGCTGGTGGCCCAGGGCAGGCCTCGCTGGATGCAATGCTCCTTGACCCTGTACGACATAGCACATATAGACAAGGAATATCGACCTTTTATGAGGACTGTTGCGGAATGACAGGATTTGCAAAGATATGGAGTGATTGGGGATTGGATTTATGGTATGGGGGCGCAGGATGTGAGCCCAACCGCTGGGATGAGGGATTAACCGCAGGGCTGGAAGACAACCCCCGCTGCCTCGATGATGTATACCTGGTCCTCCATTCATTGGGAGATATAAGGCTCCTTATACGCGGTGGCAAGTCGTCATACACTCTACCGCTTGCTATCGCACGCTGGACGATTTCCTGTGAAGCCATTTCCCGGAGCTTTTTGTCTTCAGTTCGCTGCAAAGTGATCCGAGCTCTTCACCCACTAAATGTTGCAACCCTCGCACTACTCATCTAACGCCTAAGCGAGATCGAGCATGGGGAGCCAGCAGTAGAGCAGTTGGTGTTGCACGAACTAACAGTACCGTATTGACAATACCCGGGTGCGTCATCTCCTTGTTTTCTGTGGCATTGCAATATAAAGTTTACGCGTTTCTGTCTAAGCGGAGTTGTACGAAGGTAAAGCGCGATTGTAACTTTCCTGACCATTGCGGCTTTCTCAGTTTAATTGATCATCTCTTCTTCATTTCTCTATATCTATACTACAAAGAAACAACCATGTCATCTGAAGCTGGGGAACAACCCCTCCTTACGAAGAATCGCCAAATGCAAGCAATGGTCCGCAGGTGTGAACGAAGTATAAATGTAACCCGGGGTTTCTTTTCTTCATCAATCGTAGTTCTGGTAGCGCCGCCTGGGCGCCTTCCTGACGTCTGCCTGCGGGGCGGCTCTGCCACCTAACGTCATGTTGCCGACGGTACCTTCCAGCATGGTATCTCGACAACCGCTCACTTGCATACTTGAATAGCCACGGTTCCCTAATCTGTTTCAATCCTTTCCTAACTCCTCCCTAAACCCTATGCTAGGACCGGGAACTCCAGCATGAGCTCAGAGATGTGTATCCTTGCGCTGCTTGGAGCCTCTGGGCTCGTCGGCATCGTCTCAAACAACGCCATCGTGACCGCAACCCTCTTCGTTGGCGGCTTTCTGATGTGGGCCTGCTTCACACTTCCCGAGTGCCTAAAGCCATCCCAGCCATCTAAGCCCGCACCGGAGGCAGACGCCTCAAAAGCCGCAGCTGCAGCAGCCAAGTCGGACGACGCTGCCGCAGCCGCGGCTGCGCTGCCGCTGCCTGCTCCCGATGCGGTCATGTCGCTCATCAAGCGCCGCCGCTCCGTGTTCCCTCGGGACTACAGCGGGGAGGAGGTACCGCGGGAGCAGGTAGAGATGCTGCTGGAGGTGCGTCCAGTACCGGTACTCATTCCCCGCCTCCCTCTCCATGCTCCCTTTCCCGCCTCCCTCTCCATGCTCCCTTTCCCGCCTCCCTCTCCATGCTCCCTTTCCCGCCTCCCTCTCCATGCTCCCTTTCCCGGCTCTCTCCACATTCCCACTGCCCGCCCGCAGGCTGCCAACTGGGCTCCCACGCACGGGATGACGGAGCCCTGGCGGTAGGCCGGGACGAGGGGAGTCTGTCAGGGTGCTCCATCACTTTTGCAGGGCTATCTTGTGCAGGGGTACTATTCGATCAGGCAGCTGGCAGGGTAGCAGGATAAAAGCTGCAGAGGGTGTAGAGCTGCATGCGCGACCCATGGGTCAGGGTTGCTTGACTCGACCCAGGGCCTCCGCCTACCGGCTGCTGGGTGGCAAGGAGGTTGCCGTGCGTGTCAGAACATGATCCTGCTGGCGGTGTCCGGGCTTGGGTTTTCTCTTAATGATCCCCGGCTCTCCTTTTCTGATGGCGCCGTATCGTCCGCGTTGTGTCATCTCCTCTCCTCCCCTCTTTTCCAGTTGCTTCATTTTTCGACTTAATCGTCCCGCCCCCTCTCCTCCCTCGCAGTTTCGTGGTTCTGCGCGGCGCCTCCAAGACCGCCATGGAGGACCTCACGCTGGAGCTCTGCCGTACACGCCTGGCGCCCGAGCAGGCCGCCAAGACGCTGGAGAAGCTGGAGAAGAAGCGCGGCAGCACATGGGGAAAGGTAGGGGGCCGTTACATGGTGTGTCAGTTGGTATACACCAAACACAGCTACTAACTCGCATCATCATGCGCCTCATGTCCTCTTGCTGCAACGGACCCGGCTCGCGTGCTGCTGCTACTGCTGCTGCTGATGCTGCGCTCCCCGCCACCCATCTGCGTCCGCCCGCCCCGCCCCGCCAGGTGTCCTGCTACATCGCCATCTGCTGCAAGCGCCAGGCCAAGCCCGGCAAGATGATGCCCGAGTGGGAGGAGATGGCGGCGGTGTCGTGTGCCGTACAGGTGTGATGTGAAGCGGCGGGGCGGGGCGGGGGTTGGAGAGACGGGGAAGGGGGCGGCGGAGGAAAGGTGGGCGGACTCCTGTAACCACCTTCATCTCCGAACCCGAACGTGACTGTACCCCGACTCCCGGTATCTTGACATGTCGCGTGGCCTTGTGCCCTGCACCCCTGATACGTCACGCACCTGCACCCCTTGTCAACCCCTGTCACCCCCTGTCCTCCGTGTGTCCTGCCCCGCATCAGAACATGTACCTGATGTCCACCTCGCTGGGACTGGGCGGCTACTGGAGCAGCTGGCAGGAGGTGAGGGGGAGGGGGTGAGGTGGCGATGTGGGTGTAGAGAAAACGGGGCGTGAGTCGAGACTGAATGGTACTGCGATTGCCGGGCGGTGGGTCTCTCCCTTTCCCTCTCCCACTTACTTGGACCTGATTTTGGTCTCGTCTCGACCCCTCTTCGCCACCTTTCATCCCCCCCGTCATCACCACCCGCTCATACACACACACACGCCCCCAGGTTGCCCGCGAGTCCCCCGAGATGAAGGAGCTGCTGGGCCTGTCTCCCGAGGACCGCGTGATGGGGTTCTTCACGCTGGGTCGGGTGGCGGCGGGGCGGCTGGAGGGCTATCGGGGCAGCAGGGGGGACTGGCGGGACAAGGTGGCATGGCAGGAGTGAGGAGGGGGAGAGGGAGGAGAGGAGGAGCGGGAGGTGAAGGAGTGGTTGAGGTGTGCAGAGGGCGGGGAGAGAGAGGGCAAAGGGATTGGGGTCGTGTCTGTGATTGGTTAAGAGTGGAGGTGGGAGGGAAAAAATTATATAAGTGAAACAACGAGTCCCAATCCCATATCCCGACTCATGCAGTGAGCAGGAGGAGGAGGAGGTTGAGCGAGGTTCGTGGGCGACGCTAGGCAGTGAGCTAGCTTGTTACGAGGTGTCATGCGTTCCTCTACGCTGCAACAGTTCCATACTTGGATACGAACGCTCAATGGAGCGTCAACAGCAGGGACGCATCCTTAAGGGGCGCATCCATTGTACGGAGTCTCTGTCACATGGCTTGCATCCGTGTGGCCCATCCAATTGCGTGCGAAGTATTGTTTCTAGGTCTTGCTTATTGTGAAGCACCGCGTGGGTTTATTGTGACGCGACAGTGGCTCATTGGGGCTGTTGACCATTGGCACTGCGCGGCATGTAGCCATGGGTTCGCAGGACAGCCAAAATTGTCTGGGTTGTCTACATTTCTCAAGTGGAATGCCCTAACCTATTGCAAGCATGGGGTACTCCGACGCAATGCTTTTTAGCAACTTTGCCAATCCGGCAATTTGGCGACATACGGTAGACCTCCATCGCGAGGTTCCTGCCCCTGTAAATGGCAGTTTCAAGTAAGATTTTCCTTGACAACCATAAAAATAGATGATTACGTTATCTGTTGGGCCATGCGCTTCATGGCTGGTTCAAAGGCTGTTGCAAATAATGCAATGTAGACTTTGGAGGGTAAAGCGAGGACGGCTAGAAGTCGCTAAAGGCTAGTGTAATCAAGCAGACAATGCCCAGCAGAAGGGCAAGCGGCTTGCAAACTGCCAAGAATGGCGACGCCGTACCTTCCGCCGCGATCACAACTAAAGCAATAATCAGAGGCGACAGCTTTGACTTTAAAGCACATTTGAAAGTCGAAGATAACCATGATAGCCGGCTAGAAGGATGGCACTTGTTTTGCGGCAAGGATAGTGCCTGTCTCTTTGCGACGCCTGTTAGCCAATGTACCACTTTGGCAATACAAACTTTTATACGCTTGCTGACGCCTGTAACAAATATATACTCCTGTTCTAGAGCTCCCGCTACCTTGTCCACCGCTAAACCCCTACAGCCATCGTGGCCCCTCTCTGATAGCGCGCAACTTCACACCCGGCGTCCCAGCCCTGCACCATCGCCCACCACGCAACCCAAACCCACCCGCCATGACCCCAGCCAGATGCCTCACAATCCTCACGGGAGCCTCTCGCGGCCTGGGCGCTGCCCTCGCACGCATCCTGGCGTCCAGAGGCCCTCCGCTGCCCTCCGCGGCTGCCGCCACAGCAGCAGCCCCGGCCTCACCCACCTGCAGCGCTGCTGGAGGCGGTTCAGGGCTGACCGATGTTCCGAAGTGCGGCGGGCAGGTGAGGCCCCGGCCAGCAGCCTGGAGCCATGACATCGTCCTCCTGGCGAGCAATCAGGCGCGGTTAGAGGGCTTTGTACGGCAGGATTTGATGCCTCTCCTGCAACGAGGCCAGGATGGAGGGCAGCGGCAACACAACCACCAAGAGCAGCTGCAGCAGCAGCAAGAGTGGCGGGCAGGAAGGCAGGACACGGCGAGTAGCGCCTCCCGCTCGGCTGCCTGCCCGCCTGTGGGCCCTGACTACCGGTCCTGTCAAGGGGCAGCAGAGCGGGCGGAAGCGGCAGCCGAAGCAGGTCCAGCAGGGGAAGCAGGCGCGGCAGCAGCAGGATCTGCCACAGCAGCAGCAGGAGCAGCGCAGTCCGCAAACATGACACGCATCCGCACCCTGTCGTTCGACCTGGGTGAGCTGGATGAGCTGGAAGCCAACGTCGCTAGCCTCCTGTCACATGCGGCAGCACCGGTAGCACCAGCGACAGCGCCAGCGGCGGCAGCGTCACTCACCCCAGCTGCCGCCTCCCCAGCGGCGGGAGGCGGGGCTGACTTGGGCTCGGTCCCCCTCCTGAGCCCTCAGCAGGGCGGTAACCCAGCAGCAGCAGGAGGAGGAGGAAGGGGAGTGCTGCCGCTGCCGCCCGCGGCATACACTCACGTCCTTCTCATCCACAACGCGGGCCAGGTGGGTGTGGCGCAGGTGTTGCGTGCCTCCACACAGCGTTTGTGTGCGTTCTTACCTGCGAGGTGTCAACAGCCTGCCGTGTAGCGGTACATGTGCGCGACATGGGGCCTATGTGCAGGACCGGTTTGGCCTACAAGGGCTACAAGCCTGCAACCCTGGCGTTGTCTCTGTCGGCAATCCTGGCATACATCCCCTTATATCCAGCCCAATTTTGCATCCTCCGGCTAAGCGCAACCTTCTTCCCTATACGGCAATCCTTACCTATCCTTTTACAACCTACTCGACGGGACTGCCTCACCCAACCAGGTGGGCGACCTGGCTCCTCTGGAGCTCCAAACCCTGGACAACATGCGCCGCCAGGTGACGGCATGACGACCCCAGCATGTGAAATAATGAATACCCGAAGCACAGCCCTGTCGTACAGGTTTTTCGTTTATGTCGTACAGCCCTGTCGTAAATGTTCTTCCTTTTATTATAAAGTGTAAATCTCACGTCGCTGTGTAGCTGCACGGGTCACCATCACAGTGAAATGGTCCACAAACGGAGTCCTCTGATTACCTGTGTTCATTATCTCAAACCTTCTCCCCTCACCACATGACCGCATCAACGTACTCGCCTCCAGACCGACCTCAACGTCACCTCCTTCACACACCTCACTGCGGCGCTGCTGCGAGCCTTCCTGCATGCGCCGCTGCCTAAACCCCTGCAGCCGCTGTCTGGCGGAAGCGCTGCTGAAACACCACTGGCAGCGGGCTCGTTGGAAGCGGTGCTGTCGCAGCGGCAGCAGCAGCTGCAGCGACAACAACAACAGCAGCGACAACAACAACAGCGGCAGCAGCAGCAACAGCAGCAGGATGAGGGGGAAGCAGCGAAGCTACGGCAAGCGCAGCAATTATCCCCTTCCTTGCATCATGCACAGCAACAGCCAGAGCCGGTAGCGGCTACTGCTGCTGGTCACCAACCGCTACGCCGTTGCATCACCATAGTCAACATCTCGTCGGTTAGCGTTGATAAGCCGTACGAAAACTTTTCGTTGTACGGCCTGGGTAAGGCGGCTCGTCACATGTTGGTTCGCAGCATCGCGCATGAAGCGGCGCTGCGAGATGCGGAGGCTGCAGCAGCGGCTGCGGCGGCAACAGCAGCAGCAGCGCCCTCTCCCAGCGGCTGCAGTTCACATGGCAGCAGCAGCCCTCGCATTGGCAATTGCAGTAGCAATAGCTGCAGTAGCAATAGCAATGGCAGTACGGGTAATGCGTGCTTGTCTGATGCGGCTTGCCAGGCGGGCAGACAGGCGGCTGGGTGGTCGGCGCCGGCGCGGGTACGAGCCCTGAGCTACGCGCCCGGAGCCATTAACACGGAGATGCAGGTAGGTTCTGGGCGGTTATTAAGGACAGTTGGTTGTTGTCGGCAACTACGGCTTATGCTGTTAAGTACGGCACAGCCGAATCTGCAACATTATCGTACATTTCTTGATGTAGAACCGAGGGATGAAAGACACAGTTGTTGGGGTGCAGGCGGCGGCACGAGAGGCGCTCCCGCCGGGTCCGTTGAAGGCGCGGTTTGAGGACAACGCGCGTGCGGGACGCCTGGTTGACCCATGGGTCAGTGCGGCCGTTTTGTATGACATCCTCACCGAAGATGCGTACGGCAACGGCGACCACGTTGATTACTACACGGTGTCATCGACAGCCGGGACGTTGCACCCTCTAGCGGATCATGCAGCAGCAGCAGCGGCGGGGACAGCAGCGGAGAAGGAAGCTCTTGTTGATGGAGCATGCTAGTGGGCTGCCTGGTTGCTAGCAAGTGTTTTTGAAGACGCGCGTTTACCAAGTGTTTCCGTGTGCTGGTTGCTTTTATGAGGGGGTGCTGCGTTGCATGGTTGCGAGAGACTGCGATGCCATGTGGTGCCCGTGGCAATCCTCCAGTCATTCGCCAAACGGTACCAACAGCACCCGGCTGACTCGTGCGTGCTAGCCCGTGCGTATCGAGCATTGCGTGAGTGAAGCGCATGCGTATTGGGGATGTCTACGCTGTAAACGTAACATCGAACACGGAACTACGTCGTACCCAGTGCTGGACGACGAACGGAAACCAGTGAAGAACGACGCTGCACGTCCGTACGTCCAACGGGTATAACAGCCCCACTAAGTTAGTCGGTTAACCGAACGGAATAACAGACCATCCGTCTACCGTCAAACAAACTGCACCAAATTTTTCGCCAATTCCAGGCCCAATATACTAATCCTCCCCTCCGAACCAACAGTTAGTTGTCAACTGCCAATAGCCACACCGTCCCGCAACGTCCCGAATATTACAACGCCACAACGTCCCAACCAATTGTGCGCCAAAGGCCAGCATCAGGAACCGAGTTCAGATAGGATAAAGTGGGCTATGCAGTTATAGGGGTTCAGCCTCATACAACCTGAAGAGTAACAGTTGGCTAGAAATTTACGGGTCTATCTGGGTTACCAAAACACAATGTTGGAGTGAGAACATATCACTGCGTCCTACCTATCAGGTGCAATACTCTTAACGGCTGCAAAGAACGTTTTTATACGACCCACATAGCTACCTACACCGTTAGTCAATTGCATGTAACATTGTAAACCAGCATTAACCCTTGTAAAAGTTGTTGACAAGTACCGGTAGTATGTGTAGCTGTGCAGCTACCAATTGTTCTTGTTGCCTGTTTTAGCTACCTGTTAGCTACATTCCCTCCACCACAACCATTTGTGACCAACCGGCCTCGCCTGAAGGAACGGACACCTATGCTTCAATTCGTACGTACCGCGCGCGCATTAATATCAATTGCGGCTTGACGTGTCATCCCATTTCATCACACATGTTGACGCCAAACACATCAGCATTACATTTCAGGCTATCCAAGACAGTCAAGTGATCACTTCTGTAGCCCAGACACGACACTATCCATTACGCCATTACGGCAATGCCACCAACACACCAAGTCATTAGCACAACAAAACCCCAGACGGTCACATTCGCAGCCGCCAAAGACAACATCCTGCAACTTTTCTCCATTACTTACTCGATGATCCCTGTTTGTCCTCGCCCTTGCCGTTTTGACTCGGGGGACGACCCACTTTGAGAGCGTTCTCGACCAGCCTCTCCACATCAATGTCCTGCCCCAACTCGCTGAGCAGCTTGGCAATGTGTTTGGCCTCCTCACGCGTGTACCGCACGAAGGGACGTACCTGCAGTACGGAAGATGACACCGTACATACGGGGCGGTACGGAACATGAGGTAAACCAATCCCGCATGTAAGAGGGCGGTCGGGACAAATTAGGCTATATATGCCATATTAGGAACGCGAGTTGTCATGTATGTGTCCTAAATCCTGTCGACACGTTAAAATACCAGGTATGAAACTGAAGACCATGCACGTGAGCAACAATAGGACAAAAACCAAAAACTTGCAAAGAAATGAAGGATGAAGGAAATTATATATAAGAATGTAAAGGAAACTGTTAATGGAAAGTATTAACAAGCACAGTTGGTAAAAACGTGTAGCTCACCAGGTAAAACATGAAGAGCAGGATGAGCACGAATGACGCCACCAGCAGCCCCACATGGATCGCCCGCACGTTGTGGATGCGGTCCATCAACATGCCCTCGTAGTAGTCACGCACGCGCAGCAGCCCATCCCGCGCGTCGTTCAGGCCAACCTAGGCACACGGCAGTTATAAGGGGAGGAAAAGGTTCGGGGCAAGGAAGGGAATTGTAAAGCCGCTTGTGTACGTATGTGTTATGGGCATGGGCGGCCTGAATAGGTACATATGTAGGCACGTGCGCCACGCACACCAGCCAGCAGCGGTTGGTGGTGTAAGAGCGCTGCAGCAGGTTAGGAGGCGCGGTGCACACCACATGGAAGATCAAAATGCCGCAGGTAACGTAAATGCCCTGCAACTGCAACGCGTGGTGACTACTGTAACGCACGCCGGGTTCTAGCCCATATGAGCCTGGATGCACTTGGCATTCCTTGGTTGCTGGTGGCCCAGACAGCCAGCCCGCCACCGGACACCGGTAGCAAAGTGACCCCCTAGCTACCTGGAACGCGAAGGACAGGTGCGGGTTCTGCAGGTTGACGTCCTCGTCCGGGTCAGCCAACAGCAGGTCGCACTCGCGCAGCATGGTCCTCATGATGGTGCTCATGCCCTGGTGAGTGGCCTGGGTTGGGCGGGGGATTGGCCAGGAACACGCACAGGGGAGGGCATGTAGTTCACCAGTAGGGGCAGGGGCAGCGAAGCAGCGGCGAACCAAGTAAGCGCGCATTTACTTCATTCATTAGGTGTCCAGAACATTAGCAAAGAGCCGAAGACGGGTGGTATGCAAGGCTGCAGGAGCCGCACACCAGAAGCAGCACGTTTAGCAAAGAGCCGAAGATGGGTGGTATGCAAGGCTGCAGGAGCCGCACACCAGAAGCAGCACGTTTTGTTATGCAAACTGCACGTGTGTATCTTTGACGGAGCTGGCCTCGTAGCGTCATGAGCCATAGCTTACCGCGTAGTACGGATGCCCGACTGGGAAGCAGCTGCTCTCGTTGTAGCGCATGCACTGCGTGGTTTCGAACAGCATCTCGCCCAACAGGCCACCGCTGTGAGCAATGCCGTCAGACGGGCCGATGCGGTGGTAGCTGATGGTGAGGTTGAGGTCGTAGATCTGCGTTTTGAAATCGAGATCCAAGCAAGGTACGGCAGAATGATCCGGGGCGCCACCAGGCAGCAAAAGCATGGGTGAGGTATAATGAACAAGAGTATAACATAACCCGTGTCTGATGCGCAAACGGGTCGAGGCTAGCGAGCAGTTCCTAGCAAGTCATCCTTTCCGACCCATGGGTCGTTGTTAGCTTCGCGCCCGCCCAACTTACGCTTTCGTTGAAACGTTTGGATCCGTACAGCAGCACGTCCCACTCCAGGGAGGCCGTTAAGCGACGCGCCAAGAGGTATTCCCGGTACTTGTCCAGCAGCGCTCGGTTCTCGAGGACGTTGAGCTCGTGAGCGAAGTACGACAGCCGACTCACACGCCACACGTTGAAGTTAGCCACTGCGGGAGTTAGGGCAATACGCCGTCAGTGCGTTGGTTATGGCAGCGATGGCAGGAGCATATATGAGGAAGATAGCATGGCATCAATACCGGTAGTGCTACCTTGCTTCTCAATTCGTGTGGCCACATTACGGCAGGAGTCTATCTAGGCCCCGTTCCCTTCAGTTGTCTAGCAACTACCTAATGAATGCAATGGCAACCCCTTACCGTTGAGGGTCTCCGTCGGCTGGTATACATTCTGCAGGTGGCATCACGAGATCGTGTGTAACAATTTAGGTACATAATGTATAAGGCATGTCAGTTGCACAGCAGTAATCTCACATCTTTGTAGCTCACATACTTACTGCACGACACCCCACAGTCCCCACACTTAGCCACTTATCCCAACGAAGTTGTACGACAACGCACTTCGAATCCTACAGTATCTAAATCTACACCATTAGTTTACACCACACCGCAAATGACTTACCCCCACGACGTTGTACGACACGGCGTACAAACTGATAATGAGCACCGCCCACACCATGATGGGCAGCACCAGCCACCAGTTCTGGAGCGAATGCGCCACGAGCACCTTGTTCGTACCAGCCATCTTGGACTTCCGCCGGAAGAAACGAGACGTTTGCTGTACGGCATGTCTCGTACCCGCCACCAACCGTTTCTTCATAAGCTCCGCAACTCGTTGGCTCTTAACCGCCATCAGCGTTCCCGCTCGCCTCAGTGACGCAACAGCCGCTGTACGGAACTTTAACACCGGCGAAGCGTCGGTTGAGATTCCCGTTGAGCTGTCATCCCAACCACCACCGCCGTCCGCTCCGCCGCGGCGTTTGGATGTTGCCATTCCTGAAGGCGCGTCGCTGTGCAGATGCGAGGTAACGTGCATCGCATACCGCCGAGACCTGCTACCCATTCTGGGTTGTACCTCCATCCCCGCACCACCGCCGCCAAACCGGACTCCGTCCTCCCCCCCGCCGCCCCCGCCCAGCGGCCCTGTCACCTGCCGCCCCAGCCGCCTTGCCCCGGGCTCCCCCTCGCCGCCTAACGGACGGCGATCCGTATCATGCAAGCCCACATTGCCCACACCCACAAACGACGTTCTAAGTCCCGGAGGACTTCGGCTTGCAAGCGGCAGCCTACGAGCGACACCCGGGTCGTCTTGGGCCTGCAGCTGTCTTGCGGAGGTAAACGTGGGAATGTTTTCGTAGACGACGCTTCGACGACGAGCGGAATGGTTCGCTGTTGCACCCTTTTGCGCGGCTCCTCCCTCCTGGGATGCGTCGTCACTGGCTTGCGAGTCGTCACCGCCGTCGGCGTCGACTCGCCGGCTAGCCAGGGTCTTGATGGTTGCGGAGGGAATGGCGAGGAAGACCGAGAACAGCGAACAACGGTACTTGCTGACCTGTAAGGTGCGATAGGTGCATCCGGAATGTAAGAAGGGGTTGCGGAAGCGTGTGAATTGTGTTCACACACAAATTGCTGTTCACCCTCTCAATCTCTCTTGCTCTTTCCATCTCAATGCGCAATCACGTCTCCGCGAGAAGAGGCACGAAGTAGGGGCTTAGGAAGAGCTAGCAGTAACCAGCGGCTACACGACATGGCAGTAGAATGCTGCTAGGCATGCATGCGTTGCCGTACGTACGGATCCGGAAATCACCTGCATGAGTCTGTACGACAGGTAGGCGCAGGCGGTACCGCAGATGCAGCACGCCTCCACCACCAGCAGCGCCAGCATGACCCGGTTCACCAGATCAGCCTGGTCAATACACTTGAGCACCAGCGTGTCAAGCATCTGGCAGCGGGGACATGGCAGCAGCAGGGAAATTCAGATGGACAGCAGGGGAACAGGGGGAGGTGTAGGGGACATTTTAAGGGTGGGGGGCTGGGTGCGGAGTAGTATGGAACAATTTGGAAGCATGCTGACCGCCCTGCACGTAGTACCCGCACTAAACAGCAGGCAATGATAACATATGCAATGTTTGGCCGTTGTAATGTGAGAAACCACAGGATTCAATGGCCTTCTCGCGCGTTCATGCACCAGGTTCCTAAGTTTTCGTCAGCCAAAACATGACGAAAAGGGGACAGCAGCACAGACAGGGCATGCTTGCTTCTGTCGTACCTCCACATAAGCATCCGTCAAGTGCCAAATGGCCTCCTGATGGATGTAGCGGAAGGAGCCGGTGTCCGTTAGGTTGGTGCTCAGCTCGTCCACGTAATGCCGGTGGTTGGCCTGCGGTCCGGTGGTTTGATTAGTTGGTTCGTTGCGATTGAATGAGGACGCCAAGTAGTTGTTTGCACGAGATCCACCGTGATAGCTTGCAAAATATCCTTGCATGCAGGCAGGCAGGCAACCATGTCAATACGCTAAACCCCTAAAACACCGAACACCGAATATTACAGAATCAATCGTAACCCTGCAGCGCCCCGCTGCTCGTCTTGCCATTACCTAATGCTCACCTGAATGTCTCGGGCGCTATCCACGAACTGTTTGCCCATATCAAACAGCGACATTAGTGCGGTGGAGTAGGTGGGCGGTGTCGAACTTGGATCCACTAGCAACGATACCCGCGTCATCTTGTCCTCCCACAGCCGCCCCAACAGACTGCTGCTGCCAGCCTTGCCGAAACGCAGGTAGGCCTCCACGTGACGTCGCTCGAACTCATCGGTTGCGTTGCCTAATGTGGCTTGGTAGGCGTCCATGTCGGATAAGAGGTAGAGCGGATCCTGTGGGTTTTGTCACGTGTGGCCAAAACAAGCGGTGGTAAGATTGCTCGGCCTGATCAGGACGTATACGGGAAAAAAATATACGACAGACAGACATCACTGATGCGTGATGCCGCCGTCAAAAGGTGTGCGCGTACTTCAAGGCTCAAGTACCCGTAATCAGTATCAGTCAGAGCGTTGTTAGCCGTAGTAACGTACCTGTGTGCGGTTCTTGTGTAGCTGGTCCAGGACGCGTGAAGCGACGGCGGCGCGATGCATGAAGTCCAGAGTGACGCCGCTGCGGCTCATTCCTCGCACGCAGGTGGACAGCTGCAGCAGCAAGGTGCAGGTAGATAGGAGCCGGGAAGCAAGAGTAAGCGTGATAGAGGCCGGTTATGGCCGCATGGATAAACCTCGCTATCTACTCCAGGCGCAAGGGGCAAGATAAGGTTCAACTGGGAGAATGATGGCAAAAGCAGGGCAGGGAAGGCGGTCAGATGAGAGTCAACTGCAATCCACCGGGTGTGCCGTACCTTGGAGAGCAGGATGAAGATGCCGATGGCGCAGGCCAGATGGCTGGCGGTGAGGAGCAGTGCGATCAGCCGGCTGTGGTTCCAGAAGCGGTTGATGGCGTTGCGCGCCTGGGGCCGCTCCAGAACCTGCAGCGCCAGGGATTTGCGGCGTCAGCCAACGGGAAAATTATTAGGCGTCGCAGTTGTGGTAAGGAGGGACGTGACATTTGCTGCTTGATCAGGCGCCATGTACGGCATATGTCATT
Organism: Astrephomene gubernaculifera; assembly: GCA_021605115.1. Classification (NCBI taxonomy): domain Eukaryota; kingdom Viridiplantae; phylum Chlorophyta; class Chlorophyceae; order Chlamydomonadales; family Astrephomenaceae; genus Astrephomene; species Astrephomene gubernaculifera. The sequence goes on from BMAR01000040.1 coordinate 564,388, forward strand.
GTGCGCATGGCGGCAAGATGCGCACCAATAAAGGGAAGCGAGTAATGTAGACATAATCTCAGATTTATTAGAGTCGTATGTTACGCGTAAACCCAGATGTATGCAGACACTATAATTGTACGAACAGTGCGCCTTCAGGTCGACAGGAATGCTTGACAGTGGCGATTTTAGCACAAAGCAATCAGCAATGCCTTCTTGAGACGTACCTTGCTGATACGCCTGAGTCGCTTGCCCCGTTGGAAGTCGGCCTGCACGGAAAGACAACATCGCGGCGCGACGAGACCCCTCACTTTCTACCCGAGCTCTTCTTGTCTTCTAGGCTGCTTGTCAGCAAGGTATAAAAGCATACCCTAGAAAGCAACTACGTTGTCCGTTTAGGGTAACAAAGTTCAGTAACATACAATACAACACATGTCGCATACTTCGTGCCCTTTGCTGCCACCGTTCCTCCAAAACCACAGACGCCCCAACCCGCATACCTGCCGCTGCGAGTCTGCCACCGGCGCATCGTTTACACCCAAGTACGACGACTCCAGCTCACTAACCACATCCGTGGCCCCGTCTTGCCGTGCAGACGCAGAAGCAACCGCCGCAGCGGCATTCAGCACCGGCAAACTCTCGTACATCGCAACCTGCGCGTAACCGGGGTCTGCGGAGGTCTCCCCCCACGCCGCCGCGTTGTGAGCGCCTGCCATCTGCATCCCCGGCATAGACGACGGCAGCGCTCCGGCATGGTATGCGTTCTGAAGACCGCCTTGTAGGTGCTGCTGCAAGCCCTGAAGCCCCATGCTGGGAGGATCACTGCTAGCGAGGCCACCGTACTGGCTGGCGGTTGGCATGGGCGGCAGCGCGAGAAGGATACCTGACGGTTGGTGGATGGAATCTGTTGGACCCTGCAACTGAATGCCCTCGCCACCGTAAATGCTGGAGCGGCGAAGCTCCGGGCCCAGCCGAACTGGGGTGTTCATGAGGTTGGCCCCGGTTGCTGACATTTGCAGGTAGCGCAGCGAGCGGGGGTCCTTGTCGGAGGCTGCGGTGCTGCTCAGGCGAGTGCCCTCCACCCAATCCCGTGTGAAGCGATCCCGCAGGTGTTGCGTCCCAGCGTCTAGCCCCTGTTGCGGTCGGCGGGGTGTAGCAATCACAGCCGGCAGTTTCAGGGTCAGCGCTTTCGACGTGGGGAATAGGACTAGAATAGGGTGCAGCTACACAGCCTATCCTTTTATTTAACCTGTCTCACCTTAGCTCACGGGTCTCACCATCTCAGTAAGCGCAGCTTGTGAGGCCCTTTTATGACGCACAGCACTACAGTGTGCTTTTCTGCCCCTACTACCGTATGCGTCACACACACTGCACGCACGTACCATGTTCGTCTGCGACAGCCCACTCTCTTGCAGCACCATCCCAGCCGTCAACGACATCTTCGGGTGGTTACTCTCAGCCGGCGGCACCAGCAGCAGCTGTATGGCATCCGCAAGATTCGCAGCACCCGCCGCTGCTGCCCCTCCTCCTCCGCCTCCTGCCGTTCCCGCACTTCCGCGCATCAGTTGCTCCTGCTGCTGTTGTTGCTGCTGCTGCTGTTGGTGTATCGTCGCAGCAAAGGAGCCCACTCGTATCCCAGCATGGGTCACCGAAGCCACCGCACCGACCTCCGGCAGGGCTGGTAGGTGCGACACCGGCCCCTCTGCTCGCTCGGAGTTGGTGTTCTGTCGGTTAAGGCTGTCATTACTGTCGGTGGTGGGGCGCCGGCGGTGCGAGTGCCGGCCGCCGGTGCTGTCTTCTGCAGTGCTCCAGGGCCCGCGGCGGCGAGAGCTCCCGAACTTCTTGGCTCGGAAGTCCATAAGCCGGCCATCCGGTCCCATGCCGGGTGCGGAGGGGCGGTCTGGGGTGGTGAGGGAGGCCTCATCTGCTGCGGGGCCCAGCGTGGCTAGGGCCTCCAGCCGCTCCCGGAGCACCGGGTCGTCCTCATCACCGCTCAGGCTGCGAGGCAGGCATTGAGAGGGCGGGGGCCGGCGGCGAATCGAGGGGTTAGGAGTGCATGGGAGCATGTGGGGATGTAAGGGATGGGAAGCAGCACACAGAGGGAGCACGCACATGGCAGCTAAGGGGATTTGCGCGTGTGAGCTAGCCCGTCTTGGAGCTACCGTAGTAAAGCTGTGGGATTGCTAGGCAGCCGGGTGAAATGGCAGCAGGGCCGCAGGTAAGTGATTGTGGCACATGCGGCATGACATACTGAACACAACACATGTGGCGGCTTTAATCACGGCGGCACTTTTACGACAGAACTTCACTTTGCTGCTGACTTTATTAACCGTCAGCGGCGGTGAACTACCGGTTAACGGGTTCGTTGGTCCGGGGCCCGTTCGTCCTTACCAGTCGCTCTTCATGGTTCTTGGTGAGGACAATCCCTGCGATTGGCTGTCATGCTGCGAGTCCTCACGCTCCCCCGCTTGCTCCTGCGGCTGCTGCGGGCTCTCCTTGCCCTCCCCAACATCCGCCTGCTGCTGCTGCTGCTGCTCGGGCGGCAGAGGCGGCTCGAAGCGGAGCTGCCGTAGCGGAGATGCCCCGTGCGCTTGGCCTCCTGTCGCCTGCAGTGTAGGGTTGGGTTCATCACATCATTAACTTCTTGCGAAACACTGTAATAACCGGCATTCGTTATGCATGGTGTTTCACACGCATGGCCTGCCCTGCAGGCTGTATGTATGCGTGCCCCCTCTTTTCCCTAGAATTAACGCCTGGGGCACCTGTCAGTGCACTAAACCAAACCAGTCCGAACACACACTTCTGTCCTGTTGTCACATAAAAAGAGGCTTGGAAACCTGCACCACCCGGCCCCACCTTTGCCTCCGCTGCCGCTGCTTCTGCGGCTCCCTCTGGTTGATCATCCGGCGGACGCCGCCCTCCGGAGCCATGCCGTACGAAAAGGCTGTTGTTGAACGCAACGCTCCAACGGCTAGCCGGGGACGGCTGCTGCGGGTTAAGCAGCTTCGCGCTCTCTAGCGGCTGACTCTCATCCACAGGCTGCTGCGAGCCGCCATCCTGCCACTCTTGAAGGGACGCGGGAAGGGTCGCCCGAGGGGATCTCAGCCCTTGTGAGGTACCAAGACTGCGGTCCCGCTGCAGTTGCGGTGGATGCTGCTGCGTCGCCGCCACCATGCGCTGCGCAGCCAGGAATCGAGCGCCGGTTTCCGTCAGCTGCGGTCCCCGGTCCCCGGCAGCAGCAGCCCCTGCGCTTCCTCCTCCTCCCCTCGCTGAGGCCCCTTGTAACGCTGCTGCCGCTGCTAAGGAGCCTGCCGCGCCCGTCCTGCCTTCTACCGAGTAACCTTGTACGGTCGGCGGTTGCGGCAGTAACGAGGTCATGTGCTGCTGCTGCTGCTGCTGTGGCACCTGCGGCAGCGTATGCGCACGCTGCGTGTTATGCTGCTGCTTTTGCTGATGTAGCGGAATAGACCGTTGCGGTGACAGACGTGAGTGCGCTGCTGCTGTGTTGCCCACTGGAGGAGGTGCCGCAACGGGGCCGCCGGGGGCTGCTGCGGGGTTGGCAGCAGCAGGTGTGCGGACGAGCGTACCCGGACCGCATAGCGCCCCCAGGGCTGCGTTGAAGGCGCCCGCGGGTGTGGCGTTTTCGACGTTGGATTTTATGTACAGGTGCGCGCGGATGAACATGGAGCTAGCAGAGGTCTTCTTGGGGAGGGCCTGGAGGTGGGCAGAGCGGAGCGGTGGGGGGCATGAAGGTGGGATGATGATGAGAGAATGAGCAGGAGTTTAAGCCATTATTGCACTCGAGCAAAAGGACAGCATGGGGCTGGTCAGGACAGAAGATTAGGCAGCTGTGTCCGATTCTTGCAGGGTGAACAGCAGGTGGGTCCAACAGTCCCTGGACGATCCAGTACCGGTAGCCCATGAACATCGGCAGGTGTGCAATCTCTCTCCACTCGACCCCCAAAACATCATACACTTCTGTCAAAAGTTAAATGCCACTCCAAACTTCAACCCACGCCAGTTGTGTTGTGCCTTCCCTGTCCTCCCTCACCTGGAGGGAGAGGTGCAGGGGCCGCCCATCCGCATGACGTGTTGTGATGTAGAGTACCGGGCCGGGGGTGCGGTTCTTGCGGTGGGACATGCTCGACTTGAGCACGCCGCCGTTGGAGGATTGCTTGGCCTTGGAGATGCGGTGCGGTGCTGGGTGTCCCTTGCCCGCGGGCGAGGACTTGTCGGACGCGAACAGGAAATCCACGATGGAGGTGCCTTGCGGGATGCACAACACGTCCCGAAGGTTGAACTGCGTGAGAGCAGTCGAGGAGACGCCAAACATGGGCCCTGCAGAGCGGGTGAAGGCAGGAGGTGGTGCAGGCGGGTTAATATCTTGTTACGGAGGCGTGCACGAAGAAGGGAGCGTCGTGTGTAGCGTGGTGCAAGCACACAGGGCCGGGTCGGGCAGGGACTCACCGGGCGGGTGCAGCTCGTCGATCATGGCCTGCCGGATGTCCCCGTCCTTGCTGACTTCCAGCATGGCCGCCACCTTGTCCGGATGCCAGATGGAAATAACCAGGTTGTCCTCGCCAGAGGTGCCGTCAACCTCCAGGATGACTGGGCGCGGCGGCAGGCCGAAGTTTTGGCCGTTCTGGATAAGACACGCAAGAGCGGAGAGAAATTGGGTTGAGAGGATAAGACGAAGAAGGGGACATCGGACGAAGGGCGATTTGGTTGGGTTTGGACAGACCGAATATAGCAGGGAGCAGGACAGGGATAGTTCATGACGTCAGTACCGTCACCCATTCACGTCACAATGTCTCCAGTGGCTAGAAGAAGGACACCGGCGATGCAAACAAAACCCTGTTGTCAGCACTCATCCGGCAGCACTCCTCATCATCATCAGTCCTCACCTGTCGCTGTAGCCGGCCCGCCTTCGCTGCTAGGCGACTCCGTGCCAGCGCTGCCGCTGCAATGGCGTTAAAGGAGATGGTCCTACTGCCCGACCCGGCCAGCAGCCGACCACTCGGAAGCTGAGCAAATGAACTCGACCCGGCCGCCAGATTCGGAGAAGGTAAATCAGCCGCCTGCTGCTGTGACTGCTGCGGCTGCGACTGCAGCAACTGGAGCAGCGGCGGAGCGGGCGGCGGAGCTTCAGAGGAGCCGGCACGCATGCTTGCTACCTGTCGCAACTGCATGGTGCTACTCAATACCCTCTGTGCTAGCACCGTGGCGTCTGAGCCCAGGGGATCCCCGCTGAGCCGCTCCACGGGCGAGGGTGCTTGGTACCGCGTCAGCCGCTGTCGCATGGCCCCCCAGCGGTGGTGCCCTCCTAGGCCCAAGCCCAGGCCCTCCTCAACACCTCCACCATCCGTCCTGCTGTCCAGCAGGCGCACAGCGGCTATCAAAGGCGCGCTCGAACGACCCTCGATTGTTATTTCGGTTGAGGCGTTGATGTCATGCTGCCCGGAAGCTGTGGCGGCGCCGCCAGCTGGGCCTGATGTTAGGGTTCCGGTGGCTGTGGCGTTTGCGGATCCGGAGCTTACTGGTTTCGGGGCGGTTGTTGAATCCTGGCCAATGGAGCCGGCGGCGGCAGAACGGATGGTGGCGGTTGGGTGCGGGTCTGGGGGCGCATCAGCGGCCGCTTCCCCGGACGCCGTATCGCCTTGGGAGTGGCGGGTGGTGAGCAGCTGCGGCAGCAGTGGGCCAGCAGCAGGGGAGTACCGGTACTTGTGTTAGCGTGGACATGCACGGGACTTGTACCCTGCTTTTGGTTGGTTGGTTGGTCGATAAGACGTGCACATCTGGGCTTCTAGATTGCCTCTACCCGAAAAGCATGCGTGGACAGCGTAACCCTTCAACGCAATGCTTTCTTACCACTTCGCTCCGCCGGCTGCCCTGCTTTTGGTACGCTTTTGTGGCCGTAGCCCCCGTTGACCAGAGGTCAGCGGTCGCGGACTCGATGACTTGGCTGGTGCCGAATTTGGTGCGGATGTAGACAGGCGCGAGACGCTCAATGGACCTGCGCAGTGCAGGCAGCGAAATGGCCACGAGTTATGGTAAAATACGTAAAATACCCAGTTTGAAGTACCGGTATCGGGTGTTTAACGAACATGCAAGGCATGTATGAACCCACTTAGCGGCCTCATATTAGCATATGTGGGTTATAACACGAACGCTAACAGTTCCACCTAGCATCCAGCTATCAGCTGTGGCGTTCAAGGCCGTGCTACAGCAAACCCAACAGGGTCCCAGCAAGCAGCGCCAAGCCCAGCAGCTTACATCAATCGAAGCGCTTCGAGCACATCTTCTTGCTCCTCCTCGCTCTGGGCCGCAGCCGCAAGCTCGGGAAAGAATTTGAACACGTTTGTGCCCACCAGGTGCTCCGGCATGATGCCAAACAGCGCGGGCGAGCAAGACGTGCTGATCAGTGACAGTACCTCTCCGTTGGGGCTGACCTGTGGTAGGGTGAGGAAGTAAGGAGGCAGGCGGGAGGTAGGAGGCAGGCGGGAGGTAGGAGGCAGGGTTCTGTCTGTTGCACGGACCCAATAGGGAAGCAAGGGCGGTGAATGGGATGCAAAGCAGGCACAGCTGGGACGGAGATTCGCGTACGGCGTTGAGTGGGTACTGCGGGGGTACCGGTATTCTTATCGGAACCGCGAGACCCCGCCACGTACCTCTAGCTTTATCCTCCTTTCATCCAGCCCTGCTTCGATACTGCTCTTGGTCACCTCCACCACCGTGAGCAGGTTCTCCTCGCCCTCCGCCTTGTGGCTGATGGACAGCCGGACCTGTGGCAAGTACGGTATTCCGAAGTGGACGAGCGTGGACGGGTTTTGTTATTATCAGTACATGGTGCACCCGTGGACGTGGGTTTGTCACGCATGCAGGCCCACACCCCAACCGTTTCGAGGTTTGAATTAAGAAAAATCTGAAAAGCCACGAAGGAACCTTAACAGTGCCATACAAAAGGCCACTGGGCGTGGCATTGAACTGATGATGAGGCTTGGGGACACCTGACGTGCAGCGCCTCGCGTGCTCCGTACCCCCCCCTCGTCTTCCCCACCTCCGCCCCCTCGCGGCCAACTCACCGGCACAAGGACCTTGTTGCTGGAGCACATGAACACCGTTTGGCCGTTGCGGCAGGTGTGCGGCGACTTGTGCTGCATCATCTCGCGGATTCCGCAGGAGTGCAGCATCTGGTAGTGCGGCGGCATCAGAGCCTGCCAGGGCGAGCGAGCGGGTTGCTTTGAGCAGCAGGAAGCGCTGGGAAAGGAACGTGTACGAGATTGAGCTACTCAGCAGTTAAACGCATTACGGCCGGTGCTGTCGTACATAATGCCTAAAGAAACGTGTGCAACTGTGCTTGAAGCCGAATGCTGGATGGCAGGGTAGGTAGCAAGTCTCAGGGGCATACATGCGAAGCGAAGATGTTCTTAGGCGCCGAACACGTGGTGTACAGCACTCCGGACTTCGTGCTTAGTGCTTACCTCTGATGTGAGCACCCCAAGACTGCGCGGCGTGAAACCCAGAAGCTGCACGGGAGGAAGCAGGAAGCCGTAAATCATTTGCAACGAGCAACTCCCTTCATACATACGGTATGTTACATCCACAGGCACGGGGAACGGCTACGGAGCTTTCAAGCACCTGGAGTATCCTGATCTGGATACCCACCCGATCCTGGCCATGCGCCCATGACTACCTACCTGACTCATGGCCGAACTGGCAAACACGATGTTGCCGCTGCGATTGAAGACCACAAGCGGTGGAGCCGTCTGCGTGTTTGGGTAGAGCCGCAGGCAGCGTGGGAGTCGTACCAAATGAAGAAAGATATGATACATGCTGCACAACATGCATGAGGCCAACGCGGATGGGGAGGGAGGTCGGGGGCTTTGCAAACGCCATGCAATATGGCTGCCGCACACATTGGCGTCATGCAATCAGACATCAGGACCATGCAACCAACGTGCATGTGAGAGAGGAGTTGGAGTTGAAATATATGTTTTTGCTTGAGGAAAGCAACGAAGGCAAAGCCGGCGAAGACATTATCCAGTACATAAGAACGCAGCTGTTGAGTGAATCTGCGAGGAACGAAGCAGGTCGCGTGCACGACACATTCCGCAACTCCTGACCATGGTTACAGGCGTGACGTTGACGATGTGGAGCGGCTCGTCCGCAGTGCCTGCGGGCGGACGGGGCGGACAGCAGCAGGGAACGCGGCGGGGGTGGCAGCAGCCGGGTTCGGACGGGGACAGCAAGGTACAGAAGGCTCGGAAGGAATCCATGTGCCACAGGAAATAATGATATGACCGCAGGAAATGACGATATCCAGGAACATGCTCGGCAGCAGGGTGCAGCAGGCGCCCAAGATGCGGTCATGGATGGCGGCCAAGCAAATAAAGTGCAAGTGTGGCACCCTCCCTACCTCCGCGCTGTATGGTAATGTCCACCTGCACCAGGCTGGCGTACTTGTGTTGCACGTGCAGTCCCTTGCGTGTCACGCCCTGGGCGGCCAGCTCGTCCTCGGGGCACGCTAGCGCCATGTTCATCAGCCTGGGGGGCGGGGGCAGGGGTACGGTCGGCGGTGAGGAGTGGCCATGCCTACATCTTGAAGGTAACAATGCAGGCGCGACACATAAAGCAAGGCATATGAGCCTTAAATTCGCGAAGCGCTTCGTCATTTCCCGATGAACAAGATGGATGGACTTCAAACCCACTGCAAGCAGCAGTCCAGTCCCAGCAGTTGCAGCAGCCCCCCTTCCCCCAGCTAATGCATGGCTATCCTTTCCTTCCTCTCCCCCTCCCAGCCAGCCACCGCTAGCTCCCTCACCCTCCCTCACTCACTCCTGCAGCTCGTCCTGCTCCACCACCAGGTCCTTGAAGTTGCGCCCCACCACCTCCACCGGCGGCACCCCGAACACGTCCTGGAAGCGCTGGTCCACGGACAGCGTGACGCCGCTGGTGAGGCACCACACTTGGATGGTGCTGGCGTCGGCCTCGATGGCCTGATGGGGGGGAGGGAGGGCGGGGGTTGGTGGAGGGGGGCAGGGGAGGTGAGGGATAGAGGGAGGAAGGACAGGAGGTGGAGGAGGAGGAAGGGGGGAGGGTAGTACGTGGAGGTAAGTACGCGGAGGTACGTGTGTTACCCCAACAACTTGAGCGGTATGACGTGCGTGCGTGATGCATTGGCGCAGGTGTGTGACGGGAAGGAGGAAACGCCGCCCACGTCACGTAGGAGGAGGTTACGGAGGTGAGTAAGTGTGAGGGTAGATAAACAGAACACACACTAGCTGGCGCTGAGCCAGGGGCACTGTGTGCGCAGCGAGGCACCCACTCGCTCACCCACCCACCCATTCAGTCGGGATATGGGATTGGGACTTGTTGTTTCACTTTAATAATTTTTTACCCACCCACCCACTCACCCGCATCACCCCCATGAAGGTACTGCGTCGAGGAGGAGCAGCCGCAGCAGCAGGACGGATGGGAGTCCGCAAAGGTTGCCGGTTATTACAGATTCATGGCGACGGGAAGGCAGGGGAGAATGGAACAAGGGACAGAGCACGCCGGGTAATCAGGCATGCGTGTTTATATGTACTGCACGAGGATGGCCCGCTGACGAGAACTTGGGGTAGGATAGGCTTCTATGGGCAGCTACTAGGGCGTCCGCAAACAGAGGGTAAACATAGATGTGTCAACACAAACACTCACGCACCTGTCTTGCCCCTGTCCGCTGAGCTTAGTAACGGCCAGGCGAATGGGAAACATGTAGCGCCTCCGGTGCAGTGCGACGACCTGCGTGCCGCACAAAACTGCTCGGGTTACTCCAGTGCAAAGTCCTCAACTTCCGCAGACCTCATGAACTATGGCACCGCCCCCGGGGAAACACGGACCAAGGATCGGAGGAAGGTGTACGGATTTGTCGCACGGAACACTCACCTGACGCACGGTGCCAAGGATTTTCGCCCGACCTGCAGGGTAGGAAAGGCGGAACGGGTTCTGTTCATGCTAGAGAATGAAGGCACTCAACAGCTCGATCTCCATTTAACACACAGCTGTCCTGTTGCAAGAGACCCATGGGTCATCACCATTTCCCCGAAACCCACACATGCCGTACCGGTCGCGAGGTAGGCCCCCATGTAGCCCTGGTGCCGGGAGCTGAACGGGGCTGGCATCAGCATGCTCACTGATTGACCATCAAGCTCGGAAGCCTTGTAACCAAACAGCTTTTGCAGCGTTTTATTGGACATTTGAATGATACCAGCGGCGTTGATGACAAGTACGGCGTATGCCTTGTCATCAACCTACAGTACAAGTAGGCGGGTACGGCAGTAACGTAAAGTTCAGTAATCGTCGTACCGGCATACAACATGATGGACCGCATACGGTATCAATTAAGACAGGTGGGGGATATGCAGCTTCATTTGTGTCCTTACATACATATTTCACGAACCTGTGTGAGCATGGCTTTGTTGTCAACGCTGTACAATATGGTGTCCTGCGCCGCTGCTTGCTGCTCCTCCAGGCGATCCGCTTTCCTGCAAGAGGGGAAAAGAAAAAAAAACAGTAAAATTCAGTTAGGCACGTTCAATGGATTTCGGGCTTAAACCTAATGGCATGTATGTTGTTAAATCATGACTGAGATGCGCATGCATGAGCTGGTGACAACAAGGCATTGTGGAGCGGGGGATAGTGCATTTTGTACAACTAACTGTAAGCATATACATCCCGTGCAAGGCGGTCATGTCTCATGTGTCAACCACGACGCAGCATTCCGCCAAAGCCAACACGCCTAACCCGACTTCAACCCAGCTTGAGCAAGCACCGAGCAACATGCGCACTAGCATGTATTTACAACACCCAGGCCGATTCCCGCCCAGGTAACCGCTGCCCTTACTCGTAAAGCTGAGATGCACGCCAGGGATTGTTCATCACCTCCTCCTGAAAGCGCGCGTAGCTCCGAAGCAGCTTGACGCTATTGGGGTACCTGTACGGCAGCACGCAAAACCGCATGCAATGGATCCGCTAGCACTTCCATCAACATGACCCGCAATCAGATGAATCAACGTCCCAACAGACATCCATGAAGCCACTACAGCAAGACCTATCATAGTAACAATGAAAATGCCATTACAGGTACACTGGTGTGGATTATTCAGGCCGCAGCAACAAGTGCCCTTTGAGGGTAACACTAGCTACAACCCCGGGCCGCCCCCGCCCCGCCCACCTGTCCAGCACCATGCGATATGTCTGCGTGGCGGTCTTCTGCGCCGCCTCGATGTTGTTGAAGGCGGAGGTGAGCTGCGAGAAGTGGATCTGGCCGTGCAGCAGCAGCCGCCAGAAGGCTTGCTGGGTGGTGAGTGCGCGCTGAGTGGCACGGGCCAGCAGCCTGCGAGCAGGTCACAGGAAGGAAGGAAGTTGATTTTTGCGGATAAGCTGTTGCTGCTGACGAGGAAAGAGTGAAGCAGGAAGTCGTCTATCCCAACTTTCACGTGTCGACAACAGCGACCGCACCCGCTGTTACGCCGCAATGCCGCAAACCTAGAAGGCTCACCGAAACCCCTCATCATCCCGCTCAAATTTGATTTCCCGCTCTGCCCCCACCTACACGCCTCGGCGCCCGCATGCGCAAACTCCTTACGCCCACAACCGTTCTTCTGCCCCTAAAAATGCACGCATGCACTTCACCTTCCGACAATCACAGTACGTTCCTACTCACGGCCAGTTTTCTTAACACACCTGTAGTTCCGCTGGAACTCCACGTACGACACCAGGTCCACCGCGCTCTCGCCCGTGGTCTGCGTGTGCGCGCGTTGCATGTGCTGCTGCTCACGCACGAAGATTGCAAACTTCTGGACATAGCCCGGGTTCAGCTTCTTGGCAGCCATGAGCTGGCTTTGACCCGCCTGGTACAGCGTCTGCACCTCGATCAGCAGATTGGAGTAGAGGACGTGCACGTAGGACTCATTGGGAAACAGCACAATGCCGGCTTTAAGGATGCGCTCCGAGAGTTTCACGGACGCCTCGTCCTGCGTGCCGGACTCCTGCCCCGGTGTACGGCAAACGCGAGCCACCACCTCCACTTCGTACATGTCGATGAACCTAGTCAGGTAGGGCGCGCGATGATGAAGAACAGCGGGCAACATTATTGATTGGAAACCACATGAAAGAGCGGTTAGCAGAGTCGTTGGCAGCAGGAACGGAATGTGCGTACGTTGACGTACGGTTTGTTGCAGCAGCGCATGGCGCATGGCGCATTTGCTAGAAACACGACTTCAAGCCGTACAAATGATCAGCAACAGGGACGCATAAAAACGACGCTTACTCGTAGATATCGCGCGGCTTGGAGTCGCTTTGTGCGTTCTGGAAGGCGCGGAGGGCCTTCTGCACAAAGTAGTTGAGTCGGATCCAGGAGATGACGATGCCCGCTGCCACCGTGCCGGGGATTCCCAGCAGCGCGATGTAAGTGAGTCGCCGAGCCATGTGGCTGTGAGAGTCCTTGGCGCTGTCCACACACCTGGCAGGGAGGGCAGGGAAGGGTAGGGAGGGGGGGAGATAACGTGAAGCGCCCCAGCACACAGCACCCCAGCAGCAGCGCCCCGGCATGCACGCAGCACCCCAGCACCCCAGCGTACATGCAACATCCCGGCACGTGGCGCCCCAGCACACATGCGACCATCATGCAACATCCCAGCACACAGCACCCCAGCACACATGCATGCAGCACACCTGCGCCCCAGCAGCCACCCACCACCCACCTGAGCACCACCATCATCACGCTGACCCACGTAAGGCCCAAATTGAACCCGGCTCGCACGTGATTCATCCAAGCGGTTAAGAACGGCACCTGCAGCAGGCGGCGTGGAAGTGAAGTCCTGGTTTTTGCGACCGTTTCCTTGCCAAACTCTACCGGTCCTCCAGACTCTAAAATGTATCGTGCATTTTGATTTACTAATGTGTTCAGCAAAAACCTCGTTTTACGACCGACTGCGCCGCACCCCGCAGCCCCCGGTAACCCACCCATCGTGCGGTTGTGTAGAACTGCAGCGCCATGGTCGCAGCGAACACGATGGCTTGCAGCTTGGGCACATCCACCACCAGGATTGCTGAGGCAAGCAGGAACACCGTCTTGGCAGCCAGGTTGAGCAGCTGCGGGGGAAAATAAATGATACGTTCAGCAACGGAGTCCCAATCCCAAATCCAGATTCGGTGGAGAGGGATCAAAGACCATAGCGAACCATAGGAAACCCCAGGTTGGGGCAAGGGAGGAGGAGGCGTGGGGGGGGGGGTGCGAGGGCGAAACACGTGGGGACGAAACCGTGGTGACGCATGGCAGCCCAGCAGGCCAGCAAAAACACGAATAAAGCGGGCATCAAGCTTGATTCAGCAGCTGCTATGGAGCCAGGTTTGGCCATAGTACCTACAACTGACTCCTCTACCGGTACTCCCACTCACCATCACACCCAAACCCCCGAACCCCCGCTCCCCCGGCCGCCCTCACCTCCACATGCGGATGTGCCGCCGCCAGCAGCCCATCCGCCAGCGGGTCCAGCTCGAAGTCCGCCGCGGTGGTAACGAACACGATTGCGGAGAAGAGCACGAGCAGGAAGATGGAGATCAGCATGTTGAAGACGTAGGGGTAGTCCAGGCAGCCTGGGGGAGGGTGGGAGGGTGCGGAGGGCCGTGGATGGTGGCAGTGGTGGCAAGGTTGGGAGTACTCTTTTTCTTCGCTGCAGGCGGACGCGCCGCGCGTTGCGAGTGTGTAGGGACACCATCTCACGCCCCTTGATTCAGGGCCTCGTCACACAGCATATCAGCAACCAACCAACTCACGTTTGTCCGGGTACTTGTCCAGATAGCCGCGCTCGAAGTTGCTCTCGTCGGGGGCCAGCCAGTGACAGTTGATGTTGCTTAGGAAGATGCCGCACGCCGACACGTAAAAGGTCTGCGATTGCACAATAGCAGCAGCAGCGGTGGCGGCAGCCCGTAACTAAGCGGTAGCTAGGGGCCGGTGCGCAACGAGGGTTGTATGGAGGGCTTTAGGGTTGTCGAGCCGCCTGCATGCATGTACTGGCACAGCAGGCGCACAGCAGCAGGGCTCCCAGGGGTTTGGGGGGAGGCTGCGGGCTCGTCCTTTCGCCACGAGACTGCACGTACAGGCAGGGCTGGGCTGCATGGTTATCTTTAAACCCCATTTGTGGAACCCCTGTGGAACCCCTTCGAGACACATTTGCACCATCCAAGGCTGCTTAATACCAGGGTTACCACGCACCTGGAAGAACATGCTGACGACCACACGCAACGTCCAAACGGGCCTGCAGAGGTTAGGGAAGGGCGCGGTCAAGCGGGGCAGCAATTCGCTGCTAATCGCCTTTGTACCGTAAGCAGAACCCTCAAACGCCCGACGCGGGTGCCAAGGCAGCAGGACCATGCGATAGGCCTGTCAGGCGCGACCCCGAAGGTGCGCGCATTGGTTAGGTGTCTAGCTGCTGACCACTCACCAAACATACGCAAACTGGCAGACCGATGCGGGTTTGCATGTGGTGAAGCGAAGCGGGAGGGCGGGCAGTGAAGGGACGGGGCGGACCGTCAGTGAGGGGGAGGCAGGAAAAGGGAGGACGGGAAGTGCAAGGATTGCGACACTAGAAACCTGTGGTGATTGTCGATCATCGGGTGCACGATAGAAGCGCGCTTGTGCGTCTGAGCAGCCTAGCTTGCATTGTATGCCCCACATGTTAAGGAAAGATGGCTGCTGTTTCACAAACAGACGCGCCCCATCCTGCCCGGAACCGCCTGTCGGTTTTCCCAGTAGCAAAATGCTCCAGCCTGCGGCTCCATCCTCCCCCACACACACCTTGTGCCGCTTGAAGCAGTAGCCCACGTAAGCACACAAGCCCAGGCTGCACAGCAGCAGCAGGGCTACGGCGTACAGGAACCCTGCGTGCACGACACCCTTCGCGTTAGCCGCAACACGGTACGACATACGGTACGACGTACCGCAGTGCACCAGACGACATCGGAGCTTATAACACCCTCCCCACCTGTGTACATGGAGTAGTTCTGCAGGGGGATGGGGGATGGGAGAAAGGGGTTGGGATGGGCTGGGCGATGGATTTAAGCAGCTAACAGTGTTGGCGCTAGCTAGCCACGATACGAAAACACCCTGCAGGTCGCACACAGGCGACGCAGCAATCCCACGACGGCCGCCTGTCTGCCCCAACCCGCTCCTTGCTGCATCCCGACTACCCCGGCTGGACTCCACGCAGCACCCGGCGCCGGCGCCCGCAGCCCTACCATGGAGGACAGCTTGGTCCGGAAGTCCAGGTACGACAAGCCCTCCCACAGCCTGTGTCCGCAAGCGTAGGTTTGTTGGGTTAAACAGCAGCAGCAGCATTCAGAGGGCTCAGGGCAGCACGGACAGCCCTTCCAGTCGGTCGCAGCTGGGAGGGCATTCTGGGACCACGGCCGGCACCCAACAAAAGGACAACACCAGCCGTGACAGACCGGTGTAACCACACAGCCCAGCTGCCGTGAAGTGAGCATTCTGTGTTGTACGTGTAACTGGTGCAACTGGTGTCAGTGCCGTTCGGGCTTCAGAGCAGTCACGACAGGTCACCAGGGTACTGCCGTACAAGGCCCATGCTGCTGTTCCTCCTCGCCAGCAGCCCCCGCCAAGAGCCACCATCACCAAGAGTCGTACTTTCGTTCACAGCCTGGCGTTTCTCCTTCTCCTACCTCGCCTCAGGTCCCTATCCTGGTGAGCGTCCCCTCCCGTCCCAGTCCATTTCTTTCTCATTAACCCACCGTGTCAACCTGTTGGCCGCCCCCCCTCCCTCCCAGCCGGCGCCTCCCTCCCCACCACTGCCCCACCATGTGAACTTGCTGACAGCCCCCCCTCCCTCCCCACCCCCCCTCCCTCCCCACCCTCCCTCCCTCCCTCCCTCCCTCCCAGCCGGCGCCTCCCTGCCCCAGCCACCCCCACCATGTGAACTTGCTGACCGCCCCCCCTCCCTCCCAGCCGGCGCCTCCCTCCCCATCGCTGCCCCCACCACGTGAACTTGCTGGTCCACTCCGAGGCCCAGGGGAACCAGCCGTACGTTGGCGACAGCAGCACCACCAGCTGCTGCAGGAAGTCGAGAACCATCTTGAGCAGCGCTATCCATTTGGAGCCGTCAACTTTCTCCTGCAGGGGGGCAGAGGTGCAGATGTGTGGCGGGTGCATAGCGGTACACGGCAGGCGGGAAGGCAGGCGGGAAGGCGAAAGCACAAAGCACGGGGCGCACGAAGGCGCGGGGCAGCAGGAGGGTCACGCCACATTATCACATCCCGAACGACTAGGTGTACGACCCGCTAACCAGACCGACCAGACATTACCATGTAGCAACGCAGTGGGGCTACAGAAGCTTGGCGGCCACATGACAAGCAGAGGGGTAAACTGGCTCTTTGGATTGTGTACGGTAGTACCCATCAGCCACGCTTCTTGAGATGTTTGACACCCCAGCACCACCCACGCTGCTAAGGCGGGGGTACTGCCCCGTTCGTACCCTCGTACCTTGCTGAGGGTGTACAGAACTCCAAAGATGGCCAACTCCACGGCCTGCAAGACGACGTCGTACAATGTGGGCGTTACAAGAGTCATGCGAGGATTTTTTTGTCGGCCAGGAACCAGAAGGATAAGGTCCAGGTATCAATTGTGTGCCCCCAGGGCGTTGGAGGGTTCCCAGCGATGCTGGGGAGGGAAGGGACATAGCCCCCCGCCCAGTACTAAAACGCCTGTTCCCTTGGGAGCTGAAACTTCCAGCTGCTAGAACCAGACTCGGCAATCAAAGCTAGAAACCCGCCCGTATTTACCTGTGCCGTTGTCGCGACATCGTCGTCTCCTCGCTCGTCCCCGTCAAGTGCGTCTCGAAGGGGAAGGCTGGCCACCCTGTGAATTGGCAACGAAGAGCTTATAAGTGCCAGGATAGGCGTATTCGCTTTAGTATAAAGGTTGATTTGCTGTAAGGAGGCATAATTGACACGCAAGCAGCTTTGTCATACGTGTCTTGTTGTAATGTAAATTCTATCCGGAGATTGCCCTTACCGGCGGCCGGCTGAGCTGCTCGCCGTGCTCCCGACATCGCTTAGTTGCTCACTAACAAGCGAGCCACGGCCGGGAAGCTTCCCCATAACTGGGTACTTCGTCAAAGATGTGGGCCTATCCTGGCGGAGTGCCGCCAGTTAACTTCCGACATGAAACATGGCAACGTCTAATGTCCAGTAGGATATATGCAGTGAATAGCAAGGGTCTCCAAGGCGAGTGTGGGTCCCTCACGCAGTCGTCGCTTAAGCCATTCTAACAGCTTCCCTTGCCGCTCGTCAAAGTTCTTCTAGCGGGTCCATAATCTGTATATTCCTATATAATGTATAGGTTATAAGTGCTCGGGAACCTGTGGAAACTCAGAAACGAGCGCTTGCTATGCTTGCGGCAACGACCAAGTCAAGTTGCCGTAACCGAAATTTACTACCTTTGTGTTCCCTTGCCTTTATCGCATGAACGAGCAAATAGGCACAGCTCGCTTTTGTTAAGTTGCCTTAGGATTCCCTTTTTTGTACAAGGTCTCACAGAAATAGAACACCAAAATATCACGCAATTCCCAAAATCTCTTAGGAGATCTAGTTCACGTAAGCGTGCATACATTGCTGTGTAGCTTCGGTTTACTGACTTCGAAGCGTATTTGTCCCCAAATATCTGCTGTGCTTGGATGACCTCCGCCCAGGCCTTTGCGTAAGCAAGGCATGTTTTTGGGAACTTAGTAGTCAACATAGATGGCTTGAAAAGGTTTCTAGCTGATCAGGGCGGTGCTTTCCTGGGTCGGAGCACGGCACCACGGCAGGGGATCATTGGGGATGGCACTCTCAAGCTGCATCAAGAGTGGCGTGCTGTTCGTTGCCTTTAACCAAGACTGCACATGCGTAGCGCTCGGAAGTCAGCAGGGCGTGCACATATACAATGTACATACGCACAAACTCTGTTACCGCTACACCATCGGTGCAGTCAGGTACGCTGGATGGAAGCCTTGGCTGGACTATGTATCTTAGACGATTGCAACGACGAAAGCGCACGTGGTAGCCTTCCCTTTAAACCCTGACAAATGGTTATGCCCTCAATACTGCCGTCGGTTATTGCTTTCACGGTGTACGGCATGGCCACATGGACAGTAACTCGCGGGTAGCCACCTAGTCGCCTGCTAACACAAAAGCGTACCTTTCCACTGCGCCTTTTACCGTGCCGCAGTATTGTGGAAATGCTCTTCTGCACAAGTCTTGTGGGCTACGTGGGAGCAGGTGAGAGGATGGCAAACATGAACATTGCAACACCTCTTCCGGTCCGTCGCCGCCATTGCTGCTCAGCTCAACACATCTAATCTTATCTTCACCACCCACCCTCCTACCCTACCCGCCAGCTATGTACGACTCATCTACCCCGTTGCTGACTGTGTGTTGTTTGCAACTTCCCAACCGCCCCCAACCAACCGCTGTGCAATCCCCCTGCCGTACAACGTCCGTTTGTCAGGCGAGCAGCCCGCGCTCACCCCCCGCAAGCTCACCATCATGAACACGAGTGCCAGCCGCACCATACAGGAGCTCAGCTACCCGACCTCCGTGCTGGCTGTGCGCATGAACAGGCAGAGGTGGGGTAGCTGAGCCTGGTACTGAGGATGCAGTAGGGAATTAACTCAATTGTAAACCCAAAATGTGACGCCGAGTTGACGTGCACCCTACATTTGACCCTCCCACACACACCTCCTTCCGCGCCCCTTCCCGGCCTACCCTCCGCTGGAGCTGCTTTGCCCAACTTCCTGGTTTGCTCTCCTGCCGCCCTCCCAACCGCCCCACCGCGCCCCCATTCAGGCTGGTCGTCGTGACGGCCAAGCGCGCGCATGTGTACGGCATGCACAACCTGGCCTGCCTGCGGGTGATCGATACGGAAGATAGCCCCGCCGGGGTGGGTGTGCGAGTGCGTGCGGGAGGGGGCTGGATGGCGCTGGGGTGGCTGGCTGGGGCCTGCTGCAGAGGGGGGTTGCCGGTATACCCAACTGAGGGCTGCTGCTGAGGGGTTATGCGCTTAGACCCAAATGAGTCGCCGGGGGCGGCTGACGGGATCGTATAGGCTTTATAGGAGGAGGAGAAGGGGCCAGAGCTGGGACTGTAACTGGGGCGGGAGTTGTTGGCAAGGGCCTTGAGGACATGGCATGAAAGCAGCATGGCCTTCTTGTTCCTTCTTTTCACTGTTATGTTAAGCTGCTTCTCCCTTCTCCTCCTTTACTTACCGTATTGAGATTGCTGCACGTACTGCCGTACGACACGCACGGCGTACGACATACGGCACATACGACCGCAGGGCTGCTGTGCGCTGACGGCTTGCCACGAGCCCAACTTGCTGGCCCTACCCGCGTCCGCATCCTCGGTACGTTGCTCGTTGTAGTGAAGTACGCCTGGCCACGACAGGCAGCTCTCTCTTGTTGTTACAGCCAGCTCTCTCGATGTTGTTGTCAGTAATGCCTGATTCCTATAGCATCATGCCGTACGCGTGCCGTACGCATCATGCCGGAAGCCGGTCGTTACTTGGCTCCTGCTGCACCCTGGAATGGGCTCCTGCGTCCCGGCCGCTGCCGCCCGGAAGTGCGCGACGTGGGCCGCACCTGGGAGTGCTCCTGGGCTATACCGTACTCGTGTTTACGGTGTGCCGGCTGAGATGCTGCAAGTCACTGTATGTGAGGAGGCGTGAGTTACAACTCACGCTGTTGGTTGCCTCCGGGCTCCTCTCAGGGTGCGGTGCGCATATACGACCTGGCCCAGGACGGAGGCAACGTGCTGAGTGAAGTCCGCGCGCACCAGACACCCGTGGTGAGACCGGCAGCCTCATCGGTGCGATGTGCCGTACAGCTGACGTACACTGGTTTACGCAGATCTAGTGTACTACAGTAGTGATATTCACGGCAACTAAACTATTCTGTTTAGTTGCCGTGATTCTAGCAACTAATAAACAGAAGGATGCATACCGCAGTCACCCGTATTGAAGCCGCGGATGGCTCTTATCCTCCATGGGTCACGACCCATGGGTCACTTGACCCCTCCCCGCACATGCCCTGTGTGCGCCACGCTCTTGCGTCCCCCGCTCCCAAACACACATACACGCACATGTACCTACAGGTTACTCCCGCTTTTTCAACACACACCCAGGTCACGCTAGCCTGGAGCAGCGACGGTGCGTTGCTGGCGACTGCCTCCGCCAAGGGCACCGTCATCCGTGTTCACCGCATGCCGGGGGCGGCGCGCAGCCACAGCTTCCGACGCGGCGCCACCTCCGCCGCCATCCAGTCCATGGCTTTCAGCGCTCCCGGGCTGCCGGTGCAGCTGCTGGTGGCGGCGAGCAGTCACGGCACGGTTCATGTGTTTCGGTTGCAGGTACGGCAGGGCGCTGTCTTGGGGAGAGGGAAGTTGACGGGGGTAGTGTGTATCGTTCGTATACAGGTAGTTAGTAGGGGACGGGAGTGAAGGACAGAAGCAGACCTTGTGAGGGATAAAATAGGAAACTGACGAGGTGAGGGAGGAAGGGAGGTGGAAAGGTTGTGGGGCTGGGTGCTGGGTGCAATAGGCATGCATGCAGGGTCGCAATGCTATGTGCTAGGGCAGAAAGGCGCTCGCTTATATGGGATTTATGACGGGATCGGAGCAAAAGGGTAAACACCTTTGACTGGAAGGAAAACAGTAACGAAGTGGGTAAGCACACGGCGGCTGTCTCACCCCGCTCATGTGCGCATGTTCCGCACCCGCGTGTCCCCAGGATCCGGAGCCTCCCGGGGTGTCCTCCCGGCCTGCCTCCGCCGCCGCGGGTTTGCTGTCGGCCGTGGTTCGGTACTCGGTGGGCGACATGGTGAGGGGGGCCGGGGGGGGGGCAATCTCGGGAGGGGGGAAAACACATATACGGGAGCTGCGTGGTGCTTATATATGTACCTGTTGCGGCACGCCGACAGACGGAAGGGGCCAGCCAGCGCATTGGCTAGCTGGAAGGGCAATCACTTCATATGCTCGGCTCCTAGCGGAGATTCCGTCGATGTATGTATGGGTTCGTTGGGAGCCGGCCTGCGATGAACAACTCCTGCACATGGAGTACTAAACTTGGTTACATGCGCGTGGGGTACGGCATGCCAAGGCGTGTCTCCAGCACCTAGGGTTTTGTGAACCTCCAGCACGCACGAGTGTTCCGACCCTCGTCCCCTGCGTCGCCTCCACACTTCCCAAACTCCCTACCATTCGTCAACAGGTGGAGCCCGCTCGGAACATCGCGACCATTCGACTTCCGCAGTCAGTGGGCGCCGCCACATGCGCCTTCCGAATGGGGCCGCCGCCGGGACAGGAGGCAGCGGCGGAGGCGGGGGCAGCAGCCGCAGCTGCAGGTGAGGCGGCAGCAGCTGCTGCTGCTGCAGCTCCCTCCGGACTGCAGCCACGAGATCTCACCAGCAGCAGTACCGCTGCCGCTGCAGCAGCCATGGCTGCTACTGCCGGCGGCGTCGGTGCAGGCATCACCCCCGGCGTCGCCGCCACACCCCACACATCCGCCGCGGCCGGCACGCTGCTGCCGACTCGCAGCTCTAGCGGCTACAGCGACAGCGACCTGCTTGTTGCAACCTCCGCAGGGGGCGGCGCAGTGAACCGGGGTGCGGGAGGCGGCGATGGTGGGGTACCGTCGGAGGGGCTGCGAGTGGTGATCATGGTGGCCACTCAGGAGGGGCTGCTGTACGAGTACAGCCTGAGCGACCTGCTGAATCCCGCTGGGCCCAAGTGCAACCTGGAGGGGGAGTGGTCGATGCTGGGGAGCGGGAGCATCCTGGGGTAGGCTGGTGGGTAGCTATCCTGGGGTGGCGGATGGGGAGTACAGCCGCTGCGGTGGTGTGGGTACAGAGGAAACAACTAACAACTGACCGTGTCATAAGGCATCATCATGGTTTGCAACATGTGAGCCAGCCCGACCCGCCCAGCCTGAATTAGCCAAGCCAGGTGGTGTGGGTAGGTAAGGGGGCTGTTGTAAACAGCAGGCGGCAAACAGGAGGTGGGTTGGAAGGTAGGGGCCGACACAAGCGGGGCAGGATGTACGTATAGTTTGCGTGGATGTGCAGGCTGAGGCATGCCGGAAAGGAAGATGTGCAGGCTGAGGCATGCCGGAAAGGAAGAGGCAGGTTGTGAGCATGTTGTGTGCTGCATGTAGCATTCCCTTTGGCGGTCGTACATTGTAGAGGTATGTCGTTTGCAGGTGGTCCGACAGTTAAGTAGGTGATTGGCTGTTGGTTTGGCAGGTGTATAGCTAGCACATGCAGTGGTGCGCGTCGAAGCAGGGATCAAGCGTTTGCCCTCCGTGGCCGTCCATGGCCGTACTTGCGTTTCCGTTGATAATGTTTAAAGAGGTTGGAAAGTAAAAGCTTACAAGCACAATAGCAAACACGAACCTGAAAAGAGGTAATGGACAATGGAGGAACTTACGATTATTGAGGAAGAGAGGTCATACTGACGTGGCCCGTGAGCTTCCTCTTGTACGGCACCGGACCAGCTTGACAGCTCGACAAGCTGCGTGCGTGTCGCAACCCGGCACGGACAACAACGAAACCAAACCGGTTTCCAGTTTCTACGACGAGCAGCAGGCAGTCATAAAGATACAACCAGTGAAACCTACAGCAATGCGCCAGTCACGATGCGGACTTTCCCTGTCATCCTACGTCCGGTCCTACTTCGATCTCTTGAAGCTGCCAATGGCTGCCAATCCCGTAGCTCTACATATTGTACTCCACTCGCCTCCTGCCTGCCCGCTACGTGATACTGGACCTGCCAGCGAGCACTAGCATTTAAATGCCCCTCTTGGGTAGCGCCTCCAGCTGCATTGCTAGGTGACAAACGCATTTGATCGCAAAAAAGGATAAAAAGGGAGTCCCATGCCATGTGCTGTTCCCGCCTACATGCACCGTTAACGCCGGCTGCATAGGTCATTATGCGGGTGAAATGCATGGCTGCAAACCGAAGCCGTACCCAACCGGCCCAACGAGGACTTCACAGCATTAAAACAACAGGATCCATTCCAACAACACTTCACCCGCCAGTTCACGGTGAACAGTACATACATAACGGCAAGCTACACGTCGACAGATGGAGCACAGAAGCACACATCCTCCCTGCTCCCTCACAGCGCCCCCACAGCCATGACACGCATGACGTGAGGCCCATTCCCTCACAACTCCTTACAGCAGCAGCCATTAGTGACCCGACTGCCCTTCCTCCTACAGGGTAAAGCCAACCAGCTCTCTTATCCGTCCTTCCCTGCATCCGCCCTCCCTCCCGCAAACAGGCGCAACTGACATTTCCCGCTTGCTCTCCAACCCGCACCATCACTCCCCCTCCTCCCCCTGCTCCCCAGCCGCCTCCACCTGCGGCCCCCCCACGCAGCAGCACCCCCCGCTCCCCGCCAGCCCCACCACCAGGATGTCCTCATCCGTGCCAAACGACCGCCGCGCCACATCCAACGCCGCCGCCGACACTCTCAGCTCCGAAACCGCCGCCGCCGGATCTCGTACGACATACTCCGCCGTCGTGCTGTCGTACCCCACCAGCAGCACGTAGTGCCCCAGGTAGCCCAGCTCCACGCCGCACAGCGCGGGGAGGCACATGTCGGCGGCGGCAGCCAGCCAGGGGTCCAGCTTGCGCTTGTCCACCAGGAGGATGATGAGACACTCGCCGGAGAGCAGCCAGGACTGCGGAGGGGTAAGGGAAGAGGGATAAAGGAAGGAGACGCAATGTGTTGACTGATACCATGAATGGCAAGCTCGCGGCCAGTTCTTATAACACGAACCGCTGCCACGTGCAACAACACAAACCCACGCCATTCTCCACCTGCCCTCCCCGCTTCCCCCCACCTGCAGCTCCTCCCCGCTGACGGACCGCTGCTGCAGTGCGATGCCCGCGGCCGCCGCCTCCCTGAACAGCCTGCTGACGCGGCGCTCGTCGTCCTCCATGTGCTCCATGTAGAAGCTCTCGTTGGCGAAGGCGGGGTTGGGGCCCAGCGTGATGGTGTGGAAGGCCACGCGCAGGCCGAAGCGGCGCAGCAGGTGTGCCAGGTCCACCGTCCACACGCTGGGAGGAGCAGGAGGAGGGAGGCAGGAGGAGGGGGATGGGACGGTGGAGGAAAGACCAAGGAGGAGAGGAGTGAAGGGAGTGCGGGGAGAAGGAGAGAGAGGGCATTGAGAGGAAGGATCTGCAGGTGCCAGGGCCGCCGCGCTTGGTAAACCTGTCCACGATGGTTATACCGGTTCCAAGTCCGCGTTTTGTGTCGGTTGGTTTCACGGCCCTATTCCACGGCCCTATTAAGTCCGGCTGCAAGGTCATGCCGGACTGGGTACAGCCCGCGGCGGGTGTCACCTACCTAGTGGTGTCGCAGAGGTGGCGCAGGGTCTGGTAGTCGCAATTGGGGAAGCCGGAGGCCTCCAGAATCATCTGCACGCAGGCTAGCCCGCAATCCCTGCATGACAGGCGGGACCGTGTTCGCGGGGGACGTACGGCGTACGACGTACGGCGGGATTTAGAGCCACTGGCTGAAGTACAGCGTTGACAGCTGCTGCGAGGAACATGTTGCATGGTAAGCAGCCTGGTAACTACCCCGCCCACGGACTGCAGAGTTAGTACTACCGCGCATGCCCCTTCCTCCTTCAGTGTGTTGTTATAGCTTGTGCTATGGCATCCGGTTCCAACTCTTACCAATTGAAATGCTGCTTGCAGTGGGGGACGTGTGCGTGTACCACGCTCTGCACTCCCTGGCTGCAAGGCACCGACGTCGAGACACAAGGTGCCGATGAGGATGAGCCAGGTGTTGCCGAAGGTGCCGATGAGGATGAGCCAGGTGTTGCCGAAGGCCACAGCAGCCATGAAGAGGGTGCCTTGGGGGGGGAAGTAACTGGAGGGTTCTGGGACGACACCGTGGTTGTGGTGGGGTCCACGCAATTGGAGCCACTATGACAGTTCGTCTGCGCTACTTCACAGATGTGCCCCGCAAGCGTCATCGTCTCCGGCGGCATCAGAGGATGCCAGATGGCTGCTGCGGGGCGTGCTCCGCGAGCTTACAGCTACATCGTCTAGTAGGGCCTACTGGACGTTGAGCAGTTGGTGATCACCAGGATATATTGTGCAGTTCTTATCAGTGTGTGGGAGGGTTGCTAAAGAAGAAAGCGTATCGTAGAAAGCTAGGCTTCGACCGTAGGCTTCAAATGAAAGGTTAGGATACAACTTGCTTAAGCAGTGACGTCTACTGCGTGCGTGTAGCTGCCAATTTGATATATTGATAACGGACTGGATTGTTGAGCTCCTTGGTCCTTGCCCTGCCTATTACGTACAGCCGTGCAGCTGACTGGACTCCTTGTGACTCTTGGGTGTAAGCCCCTCGCACAGATAGCCGTTTCTAGCCTCGCTAGGAGTATTTGCACTGACATAAACTCTGATTTGCGTCTGCCCTATACCAGGAAACGGCTCCACTCCGCTAGCTAAGTCACGGCCGCTGTCTAATTTCGCACCAACAGTCACCATAGAGTATTACTTTCTATAGTTGCTAGGGTCTTTTGCTGAGCAGAGGACGCTTGGTAAAGCTTGTACTCGTCGCTGGGCATCCTGCTCAGACTGCTCCTGCCACAGCTCATCCTAGCAGCCTTTTGGAGTGGCGCTGCAAACATAAGAAATGGTAAGACGCACTGATAACACGGCAAGACGGCCAGAGGACCCACATGCTCCGCCTCCCGGCGTCTGTCCGGCAGGGAAATACAACCTCGCACAAGCACGAGGTTCCCGTAGGCTCAGAACATGAGCACTACACCCGCCACGCGTCACCACCTCTCAGCCCGGGATCGCCGCTGACGTACAGCCCGCAAATACCCATGGAGCCCATATCACGTGCCGAGGATGTGGCAAATCGCAATGCTCCAGAATTCCACGGGGTAGCCGGCTGGCCGGCACAACCAAAGCTTGTACCGGTCGTCATCGTATGTGAGTCACGCGAACATGGGAACATGGGCCGGTAGAAGAGCACTTGTATGGTAGTTGCAGGCGCTGTCGGCCCCGTTTGCTAGTTCAATGCGCAGCAAGCTAGGGGATTGGTTTGTCTGCTGGGAGTCTGCGCCTGTTGAAGCCCTTACGGCGGAAGGACGCGGTGAACCCATAACTCCGCAAGCCCGCTCTTACCGCTGCCGGCGCCGCACCCGCTGCACGCACACGGCTTCCCACCCAGGGAGCCACGGGGGAAGCCATGTGGAGGTGGAGGGCTCCTTCGACAACTGGACCACCCGACAGCCGCTGCAGCGCTCCGGAAAGGACTTCACCATCATCAAACTGCTGCCGCCGGGCGTGTACCAGGTAGGGCTGCCGAGTACAGAGGAGGGAAGAGCAGCTTGGTAGGGCGGTTGACTGGTTGTTGTTCGTGGGGTGCGTGAAAGAGATCTGGGCTGCTTGCGCCGGGCCCAAGGACGGTGCGTGCGTTGCAGAGTGGCCGGGTACATGAAAGCCCTTTTGACCGCGTGTCCCACGGGTCGCGCCGCCCGCCCTGCAGTTCAAGTTCATCGTGGATGGCGAGTGGAAGTAC
This sequence comes from Astrephomene gubernaculifera, assembly GCA_021605115.1. Classification (NCBI taxonomy): domain Eukaryota; kingdom Viridiplantae; phylum Chlorophyta; class Chlorophyceae; order Chlamydomonadales; family Astrephomenaceae; genus Astrephomene; species Astrephomene gubernaculifera. Next base: position 591,005 of record BMAR01000040.1, read on the forward strand.
GACCCCAACCAGCCGGCCATGTTTGACGAGATGCGGAACGTGAACAACGTGATTGAGGTGCACGAGTATGTGCCGGAGAACTTGGAGGGGGTGTCAGGGTTCGACCCACCTCCCTCGCCGCCCTCCAGGTGGGTGGGTGTGCCTGTGTCGGGGCCTTCCATAGGAGCTCGACTGCCGACTCCTATGTGACTGCTTGGTTGTTCTTAACGTGCTTCACTCACCCTAACCGGCTGCTTTAGTGTCCTCCCATAGCGTTCCTTACACGACCGCCGTCGCACCTGTGCCGCCGTGTTCCTTTTTGCAAGCCCTGTCCGTTTTCCGTTTGTAAGCCATGCCCCCTTCCCCATGCTTGTATGTCATGGGTAAAGTACCGGGCACTAATTCCCATGTGTTCCGCTCCCTCCGCAGCTACAACTGCCCCAACCCGGTGGCGGACGACTACGCCAAGGAGCCGCCCGTCATGCCGCCGCACCTGCAGCTCACGCTGCTCAACGTGCCGCCCGCACTGGACGCGCAAGCAGCGCTGCCGCGGCCGCAACACGTCATCCTCAACCACGTGTACTGCCAACGAGGCCAGGTAGGAGGAGGAGCTCCCGCTCTCGGGTGGCGAGAGGGTTAAGAGTAGCATGCGGCTAGCTTAGGTGGCAGCTAGCCGGATACCGGATATGATGCACCAAAAGGCGCTTGGGTGGTTCTGGCAGTCCGCCTGGGGCCAGGCAGGTGGTACCGGTTTACGGATACCGTAATCCAGCAGGGGCGATTCTCGTTATGGTTAGGAACACGCGACAGATGATGGCATCTTCGTTTGTTACAGGTCATGTTAGTACGTCCGTCATTACATGCCGGTGTTATTCTCGCCCTCGTGGAACCCCGGCGCAGAACATCCAAGCGCTGGTGGTGGGTACGACGACGCGGTACAAGTCCAAGTACATCACCACCGTCATGTACAAGCCCAAGGGGCGGCGGCGCGTGCTCGACAGCGGCCTGCGGACCGACGGCTAACGGCTCGAGAGAGCCACCATGGACGAGTGTGTGATACGAGCTGTCGTGCCCTATAAACCCGCTTATGATGGCTTGGAAGGCCCTCGGCAGTGTAAAATGGCAGTGTAAAAAGGCAACTGCACGACTCGGTTAAAGTCTGGTATTAGTGCCGCATTATTGGCACCATTAAGCCCCCAGAGCAATGTCAGCAGTACATCGATAAGCTCAGCAGCCGAACAGGTCTAGACCACAACCGTCCGCAGAATGCCGCTCAGGGCTCGGTAGAGTCCGTCTGGCTTGACGTGCTATTCGCCAGAGGTGCAGCGGTGGTATTCGCCTGAGACGCAGAGGTAACATTGGCCGTGTTGGGTGCAGTGACGTTCGCCTGGGGCACCGAGGCGTTCGCTGCCGGCTTCGACGCTGGCGGAGGTGGGGGCGGCCCGGCTCCAGCCTCCGCTGGGGGCGGGAACTCCTCAAAGAACTCCTCCTCTTTGCCGCTACCACCTGCCGCCGCCTCCTCCGCTTCCTCCTCCTCCAGTGCCTCGAGCTCCTTCTCCAACTCCTCCTCGTAATCCTCCTCTCCAAGCCCCTCCTCATAGTCCTCCCCCTCAAGCTCCTCTTCGATCTCCTTTTCAATCTCCTCCTCCTCGATCTCCTCCGCAGAAAGCTCCGGGGATAACTGCGGGAAGAAACGCAAGAAGTGCAGAAGGGCGGGGTAATGTTAAGAGGTAACAAATGCACGGGAGACACGCTTGCGTTGTTTCTTGTCGCGTCGTTCTGCCGCTGTAACTATACGACACTGAATTAGACTGAGGCCGGAAGATATGCATAGCATGCAAGCCATTTATATGTGGAAGACGAGCAACATTGCAGGGCAGCAGTTCCAACCCACGAGGGGCGGGACTATCCCGGGTCTGCCCACACCCCAGCGTCGTACCGTGCTGTTGTTGCCGCCGCTGCCGATGCCGCTGTAATCGCCGAGGGCATCCGCTTCCGTTGCTTCCTTGGAAGCGTCACCATCATTGCCCTCAGAGGGGGAGGAGTCCAGTGAGGATAGCGCCGCTGCGTCTGGCTGCTCTGCGGATGGGTCCTTAGCTTCCCCAGCATCATCATCATCGGAGGCTGCTGCGCCAGACCCCGACTTGGTGGCGTCTGGGGCTGTGCTGGAATGTGAGGCCGGCGGCGGAGGGTTTGTTCGGGAGGCGACGGCTCCGGAGGGGACGATGCCTGCATGGGGTGCAGACAGCAGCGGCGTTGGTACGGGCCATGGAACAGGCAAGGAGCACGGAAGGTGGTAGTATAGTGTACAACAGTGTCAACAAGCATGTGGAGGTTGCTACTTGGGGCCATGCCGTACGCCCTGAGTGCTAGAGCTAGCTGCATTTGCATGACATGCGTTGAAGAAGGCAGCGTTGGCTAACTTGCTCGTGTTAAGGTGGCCAAGGACCCCTGGGGCCACCCATTCGCATACAGGGTCAATCTAGGCACAGGGCTGGGGCGGCACACTTAACAAGCAATCATGTCATCAAAATCTCGACCATGCATCCTTGACATACCTGCGGGTACCGACTTGGCTTTGAAGGCAAGCACCATGCACAGAATTACCACCACCAGCACCCCTCCGCCTATGCAGATGCTACGCTTAAACGAGAGTAGAGTTTTCTGGTGCTGTTGCTCTTTGACCCGTGCCTGCAAGCAACCACCAAATGGATTGTCATGTAAATTGTCAATACCGGTAACAGCTACATGCACATCCACATTGCCTTCGCACCTCCACTCTTAGCTTGCCGTTTAGCACTTGATGCGGTGCCTCCACGTCGTCCATAGTCTGCTCCTTGGACTTTGCATCCTTGTAAAACCCCTGGCTTGTGAGCTCCGCCTCAATTAACCGAGACAGCTCGGACGCCATCGCTCAACCGTTTTAGAAAACAGTAGAGTTCCTTTGTGTTTTGCACAAATTATAACCACCAGGCATAAGCAGCAAAAACAACGCGGGAAGGGTGGATCAAGGGGCGTGTGCTATGTTGATAGGTAGCGCCTCAGCAAATAATGATCAGCATAGATGCTTGAAGTTGGCGCGAATTGAAGCGCAAGGACAAAACTATGCTTCAATGGTGCCGTACACCATTGCCTCCCTTTCAACTCCCTTCATACTCCGTGGCACATGCAGCCTCGTATACGATGGCACATGTTCCACTTCACTAGGTCATCTGAATCTGAATCCCACTGAATCATTGGCACACCTACCGGCTACCATGCAGCGTGTTGTGATAAAGCCCTTTAGGTCAGCAGGCCCCGCTTCTTGTGCCCGTGTTCTTAATCTAAACAGGAGACCTATATACTTTGTACCAAGAGCACAGGCCACCGACAACGAGGAGCAAAAAGCTAGCTTAAGCAGCGTGGTGCGCACTGCCAATCCATGCGATTGATGTGATTCCTTCAGGCGGGATTACTCTGAAACCTCATTGGGTGTTGCATTCTACGGACAGGATGGCGAAAAGCTGTCTAGCGACGAGTCGTCACGGCTAAGTGCTCTTCGACGACAACAGCAAGTCGACCTCGCCAAAGACACAAACCCCATACAGGTGAGTGGCCGGCGCAAGGCAACCCACCTCCACCACCTCCAGAGTACCCTAGGGGGCTTACACGCCATGGTACGGTACATGCAGGGTGCTCTTGAGGAAGCGCAACTAATCACATGGCCCAAGCCGCAAAAGGTAAGATTTACCAAAAGCTGTGCTTGTCTGGGGCTCATGGATCTTGCCCCGTCAAGCGGTACTGTTACATGGTCCCTTACTTGTTGAAGGGGTGCTGGGGTTAATGGTAGCTATAGGCTATGTGCGCATACCCATTGCATACCTCCAGGGGATGTGCAGCGCTTGCTGGGAGACTAAATGCTTGACGACGGTCAGCCTATGCACACTCTCCCTTGCAATGCCGACGTCTTCAGCCGACATGTCTTCCCGCTGAGGTCGCGGCAGACTGAGCAGTCCAGCACCCTTCTTTGGTTTGGGAACCCAGTTGCTGCACTCCTAATTTATTTTTTTCCCTTCTTCCACACTTCCCGCGCTCCCACAGGCGGCTCTTGACACCGTGTTGGTGTTGTTCATCGTGGTGGGGTCCGGGGCGATGCTGTTCGGAATGAATGTGCTGCTAGCGGAGCTCTCGGAATGGTGGTACCACCTGGCCTGAACGCGCCGGGGCGCTGTAGCTGCCCGTGCTGTCACGAGGGGAAAGAAGGGTGCACTAGTGTGTTGAGCGCAATTTTGGAAGGAGTGCGCTTTAAGTTTAGGAAGAGGCTCGAGTGGGGATGCTGGTATGGGTGTGTTTTTGGCGGTGTACTAGCTTGTCGTGCGTGTCGTGAAGCGTGTTAGAGCGTGCAATTTGTAGGAATGCCGTCGCATGTCGGATTATCGTAGTTACGTCTGGAGTAACAGGAGGGTTTGCCATACGGTATTGCTGGTTGTGGGGTGTTTTGTCTTTACCCCGCCTGGAGGACCAGTGTCCTCCAGGCGTCCTGGAGGACCAGTGTACGACCAGCGTTGGGCAGCAGTTGGGTGTATAGGGCCAACTCCACGACAACCCATGGACAGATGGACTTCACACCAGTTGTGGTTACTGAGGTTTCGAAGTCCTTTCCCTGGAGCAAATGATGCTACTGGTTGTGGGGCATGCCCTCACCTCGCCTGGAATATACCAGTGTGACCATCGCTCGTTGTTACCATGAATTGAAAACCCTGGGCGACCATTGAATGTAGGTTCACGCGCGCAGCTTGACACGCCCACTGCAGCACAACAACACACTGCAGCCAACACAGCCGGACACAGTAGTAAAGCACATTTTGCGACGCTCCGCATAAGGCCCTATTACGCGTCCGTTTTGGGCCACCCCACACGACAGGTGTCTACTGGTCTTTACGGGTAGCACCGTTGTGCGGCGATACCCCACTTCCCTCCGCGGCATCACACCGCGCGAAACACACACTGGCCAGTTTTCTTAACACACACTGGTACCTAATGCCAGTCCCGTAGTAGTAACGCATGCCCAACATGCACAGGCGCGTCCACAAAAACGGTGGTGCCCCCTAAGCAGTCGGCTTCTTAGGGCCCCCAACCAACGTCGTTCACGCGTTTCGTGCGGCCCACTCGTTAGCTCAAGTCTGCGCTCTCCGTGCTAGCCAGCCGCCCTGCAAAAGATGTTCGAACACTCCTTCCATGTAACGCTAGATAAAGAAAACTAGGAATCCGGTCCCCTAGATATTGCACTGACACACGCCGCTTAAACTGTTGCACATTCGTCTCAGGTCATGTGCCCACCGTTAATAAAGGTACACGCTCCCCACATGGCCGCAAGAAAGGCCAAGCAACCCCTCCGCGACAAAGCAACCACACCTCTCACCACCACATCCGCATTACCGCATTACAAGTAAGCCGACAGGTCATTGCCCGCGTCCTTCTCCTCCGGCACGGGCGCCGGTGGGTTCGCCGGCTTGCCGTTCGGGTCCCCGATGAACGACTTCCTCAACGAGTCGCGCTTGACCGCCATATTCCGCATCTTGTCCATGGTGCTCTGCAGCTGCTTGCTCGTCGCTGCGGGGAGAGGTGCGTACGGCAAAACACGCGGGATTGACACAGGGTTGAGCACGTGCATGCCTCAGCAGCAGGCATTTACTGCAACTAACTTTGTGACTGACCGGTACCGTCACCCATTGCCACAACCCCAGGCCTAGCACTCTTTCCTCTTCTCCCCAGCCCATCGCCCTTCCCTATCCGCATCAGGCCTAGATGCACCCAGCCCACCACTAGATGCACCCAGCACCGGCAATTGGTCAGGTTCGTCCAAAGCCATCATGGCTGGGCGCACTTCACTTCCCACTACCCCACCACTCCCTACCCCCGCCCCGCCCTACCCTCGTCCGCCGTGGTGGGTGTCTGCCCCCGCACCCAGGGGTGTGCCAGCGCCTGCTCCGCCGTGAGTCGCTTGCCGGAGTCCACCGTAAGCAGCTTGGCAACCACGTCCTTGGCCTCGGGCGAGATGTTCTCCCATATGGGGTCGTCCGCGTCGTAGTTGCCCTTTTTGATCTTCTCGAACAACACCGCGTCGTTGTCGTCGTCTGCGGGGTGTGCGTGTTGGGGTGCGGCGCGAAGCAGAGCAGGAGAGCCGCAGCAACCTCAAAGCCCCAGAGAGATCCCCAAGGAAACGGGACAGGAGCAACATAGCTTAAGTGGTTCTGTGGGTGTGAGCGGCGTGCAAGTTAGCAGCTGGAGCGAGGATGATCTTACTGGCCGCCCTGAATGCGCGGTGACATGTTATATACATCGCCATGCACTAGGAATAATCAGCGGCATCCGGCCACACCCCCTCCGAGCAACAACCCAGTCAGCAACCCATCCCCCCTCCCTCCACAGCACCCAAGGCTCACCGAAGGGTGAATACCCCGACAGCAGGATGAAGAGGATCACGCCCACACTCCACATGTCCACCGCGGGGGAGTACTCCTTGAGGCCGTCCCCCACCCCCAGCACCTCCGGCGCCACGTACTGCGGGCTGCCGCACATGGTGGACAGCACCGTCTCGGGCGAGAAGAACTTGCTCAGCCCAAAATCCGCAATCTTGACGGGCGAGTCGTCTCGCTCGTTGAGCATCACCATGTTTTCTAGCTTCAGATCGCGGTGAACGATGCCTGAGTGGGTGTGCGTGTGAGGAGGATTGGCAGGTAGGAAGGGAAGGGGATAAGATGATAAAGGGAAGAAGAAGGTGGGAAGGGACAGCGGTTCAACGTTGCAAGGGTTTACGGCGAAATGCGCATGTGGGTCGTGTTGGTTTTGCGGGGTCAAGGGCCCGGCAAGAGGGTTGGCCCGCTCGAGGCACGACAGGTGCAGCTATCGTGCTTGTGCACAGTCATAAGGTGGGGTTGTTAAGACTTCACAGGCTGCATCGGGGCAGCATCTGAGCTAACTCCTTGCCGTTGCGCAAAGCGTCATGCAGCTGGGACCGAGATATCGTCCTTACGACTGACCCTCGAAACCCCGACTTTAAAGAACCCGACCGAATGCCTGCATGGCAGCAGCAACTGTGCATGACAGCCAAGCGACCACTGGCCCTTACCAACTGCTTGGTAAGGCTCAGCGAGCAGCAACAACCCAGCCATGAAAGCCCCCACTTCCCCTCTGGCCCCCACTTGCCCTGCTTGTGCAAGTACGCCACGCCGGAGAGGATCTGCCGGATGAGGGCTGATGCGTCCTTTTCGGTGTAGTTGCCCTTCTCGGTCACCCTGCATGGAGCCGCAGCAGCAGGGGAGTACGACACACGCACAGCAGAGCTTGAGCTGGACACAAGCGTACGGCTGTGATGAGGCAAAAGCTACATGGAGCGCAAATGACGAGTAGTATCATAGGAACTTCATCCAGCCCTACGAAGTTCACACAGCCGTACAAGGCTGCAGGCCCCTGCACAACCGCAAATCCCGGCTTTTGCCCGCGGCACCTGTCGAGCAGCTCCCCTCCTGTTACAAGCTCGGTGACCAAGTACACCTTGCGTGGTGTGATGTACACGTCATAGAGCTTGATGCAGTTCGGGTGATCCACCTGAGCACCATGGCCCCGCCCATTGTTAGTTCGCGTGGCCAAACTTAAGCCCCTCCGGGAAACTTGTCGCGGAGCAGCACCATGAACAAACGGTCACCTTGAGCAGGACTTGGATTTCACGCTCAAGGGAGTTGTCACCGGCCGCATAGCGCGATTTATCAACCACCTGCGAAGTGTAAACATGGTTACAGTACTGTCCGCAAGCGACGGCGCGCCGCTCGTCGCCCGTACCTTGATGGCGACCGGGTCCCCTGTCTTCTTGTCTCGCCCCTTCTTCACGACCGCAAAGCCTGAGATCGTCGTGCATCGTCTTTAGCAGACGCGCCTCAAACGGGCTCGTGTGTCTGTAAAGCAGACCCCTTTGCGCGCTCTCACCTCCCACGCCCACTGTTTCACCAACTTCATAACGCTCAAGGAAGTCCTGTACCGTCGCTGCATATCCAAAGTGACGAAAATTCATCACTGAGATGCATTTGAGCCTAGCTGATCTACTTGGGCAGTCCTCGGCTCACCGTTGGCGTACACCTGGGGCTTCCTGCTTGTGCTCGCTTCCTCCGCGCTTGCCATGATCTGTTTTCCTATTACCTATGATGGGGAACTCTTGATGTCTCTCTTTTAACAGGTCATGTTCTTGGTGTGAGCAATGCCTGTTGAGATGATGTGTCTATGAAAGGGCCAAAGCAACGGTCGCGGTAAGCAGGTTATGTATAGCATAAACTCTTGCTAGGGAATACTGTATCACTTGCTCACATTAGGGTCTACATTGTCCCTGTTCCCTGGAGTTTTGAGGGCAGTTCTCTGGAAATCTAACCCGGTTACTTCGGCTAGGTTATAGAATTCCTTTTGATATTCCAATCTGTAGTGCTGTGTACACAATACGCGCTGCTCTTGGTGGTGTGCCAAGTTTGCATGCCACCATCGAAGAGCGTTCTTCGGTTATATCCAGTTTCTTTATTCCATTACAATTATTGAATACATTCAGTGCAGTAATAGAGCTGGGCACTGGAGACATAAGGGTTCTGTTCAGCGACCCGGGGGCCACATCTATACACCTATCCCAACCACCCAGTGCAACCGGGACAAAGAGCTCTGCGGTCTACGCGTGTTGAGATTGCACCACCCACAACCCATGTCGTTATTGTCAAGAGACGAGCACGGCTACCAGACTCCGTAACATTGGCACAAAAATATGTGTATGATAGCCGCCATCGGTTGGGTAGATCTCCGGATCTAAAAGCTGATCTTCGAGTATGAAGAAAGACTCTTTCCTACCAGGCTCGTCTTAAAGGGATCGTCGGGGTATGGACAATGGCTACGAGGATGGGGTAGTATTCTAACTTACAGTCATCGTCTGCCTTGTCATTTATTTCTCATTACGCGCATTTACTGCGTTGACACACATTCCCCCAAATAGGAAGGCGTTGGCA